>CM070877.1:114961070-115657320 GCA_036365515.1 Torymus aiolomorphi
GTATGGATGATAGTTTATACAAATGTAACACTTAAGAGTAGTTCTTAATTCTTAATTTCTGAAACGAAAGAATAGATTATTCAGATTTTTCATATTTTTTATGGATGAGTTAATACAAATGTAACACTTAAGAGTCGGTCTTAATTCTTAATTTCTGAAACGAAAGACTGGATTATTGAGAAAACAACATTAATTATATATTAAGAAAATATATTGAAAATTATATATTTTATTCTATTTTTTCCACATCACCTTGGAGGTAAATAGAAAGATGCGTTTTATTTTTAAGTGGTATCCCCAGTAGGCCTAATCCACTGTCTTTGTCACTATAAAATTTCAGAAAACATTAAAATTGTTACAATAAAAGTATATTTTTTATAATATAATATATATTTTGTAAAATTAAAATTTATAATTAAATGATTTAAATTACCTGATAATAAGTTAAATTTTTCGAAATGTTTTATTCAATTTTTGAATTGTTTTTTTATTTTTTTTTTTTTTTTTATATTTAGTATTTTCTGATATGCTATTTAAAATTTTCCAACGTTATTTGTATATTCCATTGTCCTAAATGAAAGAAAAAATATTGTTGTTTTAATTAACTAAAAATTAATTCAAAAAATTAATTAATTAATAATTATATAAAAATTTACCTAAAAAACAAAATTCAATTATTGTAAAGAAAGATTTTTAAATTCTTCTAAAATTTTGTCAACTTTAAGTTTTCCAATTTTGAGTTTTGTATTTTTATTGTTCTGTTGTTTTCTTGTTTTTTTTTTGACTGATGATTTAGTTTTTTTAATTTATCTTTTTCAATAATTTTATCTGATTTTAAATTAATCATGTATTCCATATAATTTTGTTCATATTCTAAATAGTCTAAAACTAATAATTTATTATGTATTTATTATTATTATTGAATAACGAATAAATATATTGTTGTTTTTTATAATTTACTTTCGTTCTGTGTAGTCGACATATTCTAAAAAGAAAAATATTTGAAAATTAATTATCTAAAATTTCTTTCCAAACGATATTTATAATTTCTTCTTTATTTTCTGAATTATTTTCAATAAAAATTTTATCTGGGTTTTTACATCTTGATAATGCTACATATAATTGGCCATGAGAAAATAATATATTAACAAATATATTCCACACTATGAAAACTTTGACCTTGTGATTTATTAATAGTCATAGTAAACGCTAATATTAAAGGAAATTGTTTTTTATATAAAATAAATGGTAATGATGAAGAATTGCCAGTGTTTAATGTAATTCGAGGAATAACTAGGGGGGCTGCGCCCCCAGCGTGCCTTCGGCACGCCATCCCCCCGCCCCACACACACCTGCTCCTCGCTTCGCTCGTCGCCCGCCCCCTCCCTATGTAAAAACTTTTTACATAATAGGCACGACTGCAATACTCAGGAGAACCTTGTATTTTTATAAAAGCGAAAATTGCAACACTTCCGATATTTATAATAAAAAAAAAAATTAAATATATAATAATAATAATAATAAACTAGCTGCTCACAGACTCACGGGTGTTCCTAACTACATATACCTATACAATCTCAATTACAAAAAAATACTTGCGCACATATGCATATATGTACACTAACACCGCGAAAAGGAGAAAAACAGAAGGAGAATGCTCAATACTGATGCATTCGGCAACGGCAATCTGGCTTAGCCCTGCGACCTGCGTGCATGAATACTTATACTGCAGCAGTCGTAACGGCTACGCGAGGTACCTCGGCTCACGATTGTACACAGTTTCCGGACCTATGTATACTACCGTGCCTCGGCTAGGCTGCGTTCGCACACCAAGAACAGCGGAAAAACACATGCGACTCGTGCGACCGCGAGGTATAAGATATATCTATATATATATGATCGCGCGCGCTTTCTGCTACTGCTGAGTAGTGCGGCGTGCCGTCAGCCGTGGCGCACATGTGTCCATGGTGTGTGTTGTCAACAATCGAATCGTCTTGCTCCCGGCGTCCCCAACGATGACTGTGGCTGCTGTAGTATGCCGCCCTGGTGAATTGCGTTCGCCCTTTCATCGTGTTCGTCGATTGTCGATGATTCGTCGGGGATGGGAAGGCAGTGTGTCAGCGGCGAGAGCAGATTTAGTAAGCATTTTCTCGTTCCTAACCTCTCTGATGGGTGAGCTGATGCTATTTTCGCTTGTTGCAGGTATCTGTGGCAGCGAGAGTAGTGTAAACGACGGGCACTGCTGCAGACTGTTTCTTGGATGTGGAAATGTTGTCTGAGTTATCTATTTATTAATTATATGTGGTTTTTAGGTGCTCAACTTTCCTTGTTTGGCTCTTACACTAATGACTATGTGTACAGTTAAGCTGCTGCTTGTGTCTTCAGCGTCTTCAGTGAAACAACGGTTTAAGGTCACCACCAGTTCTCCCCCTCTAGTTGTTACAGGAAGCTGGTACAGTGAGTGAACAACAGCCATTGCTGCAGACTTCTCTTTTGTATGGTATGTTTTTTTGAGTCATCTATTTATTAGTCATATGTGGTTTTTAGGTGCTCAACTCTCCTCGCTTGTCCCCCAGAATAGGGACTGATCTGCTGTTCATGCGCTTTGCTGATCCCTAGGCTGAGGCAGTCCCTGACATTGAAACACAATTGACGGTCTCTGTCAATACTTTCCTCCTAGGTGGTGTGGTTACTGACACAGTGGATCGCTGTTAGATGATTCTCAGCAGACTGGCATCCATGAAGTAGTGCTAGCCTAGACCGTCCAGCCCTATTTTGCAACTTCTGCAGCTCTAAGTGATCTTCGAGTGTTACTGCTTTAATGTGTGAGGGGAAAGGTAATAGGAACTGGGAAATATTATATAAGTGCTGTGTGTGTTGTTAAATGCGATAAGGGTAGGTAGTTGTCCCTGGTAATATTAGCTCGTCTATTTAATTTCTAAGTTTAGTCAGGGTCTAAGAACTCGCTTCAGGGTATCTGTTGTATTAAAATACATCATTATGTATTTCGCAGACTTCTACCCAGTCAGACTTGTCTATTTAATAGTTTTCTACATGCTGTAAGACTGAGTCAGCTAGAACATTGCATTCTTTATGCATTGAAATTTACCATATTACACATTTATAGCTCATACATTACGCAAAAGTTTTTTTTGTATATATGATATTCCTTTAACATGTACTTATATAATATTACACAATTTTGATTCTTTTAGTTCAATCGCTTAGGTCCTGGGAACATAGTAGGTTAAGCTGGGTAATCTTATATCAAATTTTTTAAATTTGTTATTAAAAATCTTTTTGTAGAAAACAGGGAAATAGATATTTTGTTTCTTTAATTATTCTTCCAATGTGTTTATCCCATTGAATATTGTAATCAAATGTAATATTGTATCTTATTATTATGTTTTTGTAATTATATTATCTTTGGAATGTTATGTCGATTTTTTCCATCTTATTTAGAGCTGTTGTATCGAATACTTCTGTGTAAATCTAATTCTGTAAAATAATAAGCGAAAATTCACTATACGTGTATTGGGGTATTAAAAATCATGTTTATATGTTTAGATGATCCAGTAATTATTGTACATAAAAATGTTAATAGGGAATAAGTTTTGTTTAAACTATATCTATATGCTTTGTATTTAACAGTTTTATTGAAAGTCAAATTCTTGTATGATAAGCGAAAATCGACTATTTCAGGTGTATTTAGGCATTAAAAATCGTTTTTATAGGTCTAACCGGTCAGGAATCCATTTTATATGAAAATGTTAAATGGGAAAAAATTTTGATTAAATATTATGTAGAACTTTTATATTGAACATGTTTGTGTAAAATCAAATCCTGTCAAGTTTTAGCCGAAAATCGTCCATTTTATGTATGTTTTGACGTTTAAAATCGTTTTTATAAGTCTAACTCGACAGGAGTTGATTTTACACGAAAATGTTAAATAGAAAAAAGTTTTGCTTAAATATTATCTACAACTTTTACATTTAACATTTTTGTATAAAATCAAATCTTGTCAAGTTGTAGCCATAAATCGTCCATTTTATGTATGTTTAGGCGTTTAAAATCGTTTTTATAAGTCTAATTCGTCAGGAATTGGTTTTACACAAAAATATTAAATGGGAAAAAGTTTTATTTCAATATTATCTACAATTTTTGTATTAAACGTTTTTGTAAAAAATCAAATCCTGACAAGTTATAGCCGAAAATCGTTCATTTTATGTGTATTTTTGCGTTTAAAATCGTTTTTATAAGTCTAGCTCGTCAGGAGTTGATTTTACAAAAAAATGTTAAATGAGAAAAAGTTTTGTTTCAATATTATCTACAACTTTTGTATTTAACATTTTTGTGTAAAATCAAATTCTGAGAAGTTATAGCCGAAAATTATTCATTTTTGACCATTTTTGGCCGTTTTTCGCAGTTATCTTGGCAAATATTGCTCATACAAAAAAGTGTTCAACATAAAAAAGCTGTATTTTAATTAGTTTTAGCAGATAGACGTATACATATTAGCTTAAAATTAATTTTTCTAGACATTAGGCTTAAAAATCGATTTTTTGAGATATTTCTTTGTGCTGGCATTTGAAAAATTTTTCATCGATCTATCTCAATATAGAACCAGCACTTAGGTATAATTAGAGGAGTATTTTCCCGTAATCCCGATGAAATCGGTCGAAAATTCATTGAGATAATCGAGAAACTTGAGTACATACGGACGTACAAACATACGTACATCTCAGAAAACGCTTAAAACGCACTCGCTCTGAGTGGAACATGGTTTTTACACATTAATTTTTCAGTATTTGAATTCTTACAATTTTCGCTCTAGTGAAATTATAAGGCTCTCCCGAGTAGCGGTCGTGCCTAAAAACTATGTTTCCAGAGTTTACACCTGTTATTATTTCTGCTTCTATGTTGTATTTAAATAATTTAGTAATTTTTAATCGTGTTCCATTACATGATCCATCATTAATACTTAATATTGTTTAAAGTTTCAATCGGGTAATTAATATGGATGTTATCATCAGATAAATCTACATCTTTATGAGTAGCATAATCTAAACTATAATACGTATTTTCTTCAGTATTTAATAGTTTTAAAATTTTATTATTTAAAATATTTGCATCTTCATTATGTGATGTTAATATAACTCTATTTATTGATATACTACAATTTATATTTTCATATATTTTAAAACAAACATCGTTTGTTTTAAAACTATCAGGTATAACAAATGAATTAAATTTACCTTCTCTAATATCTAATAAAAATGAAGCAAGCATGATATCTTTTGAACGGATATTTGTTTTCAAATACATTATGTTAAATAATGACCAAAGATTTGAATATTTTATTGTTTCTTGAATTATTGTGCTTCTAAAACCATTTTTAACAACTCCTAAAATTAATAATTTTCCTCCGAATGATAGATTATTATTACAAAGATCTTGTAAAGTTTTATCAACAATTTCTAAAGCTTTACGTGGAATCATTGACGCTACATCCCAAATAATCGCTAAAACTTCACGAAATTTTTTTTTATCTGATTCAAATTTTAAAAATGCACTTTCAATATTGTTTAAATCTAAAGGTAATCTAAAAGTTTTATGACTGGTCATACCTTTTGGTAATAGTATAGATGCTATACCAGTCCAAGCCATTGATATAATTTTTTGTTCTATTGACAAAAAATAATAAATTAAAGTTTTATATAAAAACGTTTTAACTGAACCTCCAGGACCATCAATAAAGTTAATTTTATGTTCATTATTTAATATTTGTGTAAAAATTGTTTTTTTATCTGTGTTTAATTGACTATAGTAATTATTAAACATTTGTTTACAGAATAAAATATTTTCTTTATTATCTTCATTATTTGTATCGAAAATTTCATCAGGTTCAGGTAATCCAAAATCTTTACAAGACATTTCTTCAACTTTTAAAATTTCGTTTATATGATGAAGAGCTCGGTTATTTTTATTATTGCCAAAATCGTCTGTAAAATATTTATTAAATTTTGTCCAAATAGTATTACCATTAATGTTATCTGTTATTAAAAACCAAGTAAAAAATTTACGCAATTGAACAGGTAACATTATTATACAAGCTTCTTCAAAAATTTTGTCAATCTGTAAATCATCTTCGATTAGACCCATTTGTATTGCTGTTTCTTTGTAAGTATTATGTGTTTTATTTTCAAATGTACGTAATTCTTCAAAAGATGTTGCGCCTTTAACACGATTTAAAATTAATTTTAAATGAAATCTTTCAATATCTCTTGGAGATACTACATTTAAACGTCCTATAGCAACATGTTTTAGTTCTCGTTGACGTTTTATCCAAGTTTTATTCTTAAAAATATAATATTTTGGTATATTAACGTATTTAATATTTTTTGCATTTTTATCTTTTTTATTTAATTCAAACCACGAAGTTAATGTAGTTTTCCAGTTATCTAAAGCTTTTTCCTCTTTATTTTCTTCGAAAATTATATTTTGTTTATTTTCGGTGTGAATTGCTAAACATATTACGGTGTGACTTCTACCACATAAAGGAAATTCTTGTAATCTCCATGCTGCTTCCATGGGACTCAAATATCAACCATCTATAAATTGAGTAATTTCATCATGCGTATCTGTTTCATTATCTGTATTTATTTTTTTTAATTTACAAAGTGCTTTGTCACAACCTTTATGAATATAATTAAAAATATACTTTATACTTTGAATAGAAGCACGATACTCAACATTTATGTGACATTTATATTTTTTTAATAAAAAATTATTATATGGTACAACCATAGAATTATCTACGGGAACTGGTTTTTGGTTATTTTTAATTTTGTATGTTAAATTCTCTGAAATATTATTTTTTCTCATATATTCAGGATAACCATTTTTTTGAAATTTTGTAAAATCAGTGAATGGTTTTGGAAATTTTTTTTTACATATTGGTTTATTTTTGTCAACACATGGTGAATTATTAGTATGAGGATCATGAAGCATATGTTTAATAACTAATTTATGTAATTCTTCGTCATCATTTATAGATGGAATTTCTGCAGATATATATTGATCAATTTTTTCAGGAGATAGTAATTTATTGTTTGGGTGTAATGTGATGAGAATATGTGCATGAGGAAGGCCTCGTTTTTGAAATTCTATGGTATAAATATATGATATAACATTACCAAATATTTGATGTTTAATTATATCATCAATTAATAACATTAATTTTACATGAAATAACCGAACAGTAATATTGGGAATGTCATTTGGAGTTGTGTTTCATGGAAAATTTATTAAAATTTCTTTGAGTTCTTTCCATTTAGGATTACATGTAACTGTTATAAATAAATCAGGTCTTCCTGTGTTTCTCATTATTGCCATAGCATCCTGATAATGTTGTTGCATATACCTTGGACTACCTATATACGTAGCTGGTAGTATAAAAAGATTTCCAAGTTTTTCTTTACTCTTAAAATTTGATGAAATGTTAACAGCACTATTTATTAAGTGGTCTAATAAGCCTTGATAACATTCTACACGTAAATTTTTTTTATCACTTCTAAAATAATTCATTCTATTATTTTCTACAATAATATAAGCATGTAAAAAAAATTGTTGAGTTAATCTACCACTGTATAATAATGGATTAAAAATTTTACAGTTTGGTCTATATGCTAATCGGTACAAATAATATTGTAATGCAGTAAGATTTTCATTTGAATTTGTATTTGGTTTTTTTAAATATCCAATACTCCAACCTAAATCTCCAGATGGAAAAAATAATGGAAAAACCATTGGATCAACATGATGTGATAATTTGTTTAAATAAGTAATTTCTTGATTATTAGAAACATGTTTTGGATAAATACATATATCATAATTTTCTGGTATTTCGTTTTGTGAAACTATTATAGCTCCACATTCTGATGTTAAAGGTGCATTATAACGATGTATTTGATTATTATTTTTACGAATGAAATACATTTTATAATTTGACATATTATTAAAATTTGATATTTCATGTAAATGTTTATATTTTTTAGCATATGGATTATTATTTAACACTTCAGTTAATAATTTTAAATGCTCTTTACTTAAATTTTCGTTTTTACTCAATCTTTTATCAATGGCTGTTACATTATCATATATATAAAGTTGTCCACAACATGGTTCTTTATTATTAACTGGTATTAAGGTATTTGGTGTTGTATGACAAATTTGACCTTGAATTTTTAAATTATAAATGGTTTTCTTTTTTTCATATTTAATATTAGTATTAAGGGGGTGTCAAACTCAATTTTTACCGACCGAGCAAAAAATATATTGTTTTTAATAGAAAAAAAAAATATAACGATATATGAAAAATAATGAGTGCATTGCCCTCCGTAATTACATTATTAATCATTCTGCAAAATGCCAAGTCAATATTCAAAAGCGTCTAAGAATGGCATTTGAACGAAAATTTCGTTCAAATGCCATTCTCAGATGCCTTAAAATATCGACGTGAAACTTTGCAGAATGATTCATAATGTCATTACGGAGGGCAATGCACTCATGATTATGCATAATATTAAAAAAAAAATAGATTATTGTACCATATGGGTAATATGTAGCATCGCGAGATTCGCGAGTCGGCGACGGCAGCGACGGCAGCGGCCAGCGGCGCGGCCTTGCCCGTGTGTGTGTACGCGCATGCGCTGCTGGCTGCAGCACAGCTGAGCCATCAGTCCATCGCCGATGCCTGGGCCTAGGCCCTCCGGGAGGCGGTCCCGTGTTGCCGCCACCACCTCCGCCGCCACCTTCGCCACCTGTGCCCTCCTCTATCCATTGCTAATCGACGTGTCATCGGTGTGCCTGCCGCCTGGACCGCTCGCAGACGGCGCAGCCTGGAGCGCCGCATCAGCCGCCCACCTCGCAGACCGTAGCGTCCGTACCGCACCGTATGCGTGCACACCCAACGGACCGTGCCGCTTGGACTTGGCCCCGCCGTAAGACAGAAAAGTAAGTCATTCAAGAATTTATTTATTTTACGGCGTTGTTATTTGTACGACAGATCTGTCGTACAAATAACCTATAACCCACTTAGAAACGTGTAAAAATCACTGTTTTGAAAGTCTGAGATGGAAGGGACTATTATTTCTTTAGTCAAGCGTCAATCCTTGCCTATTTTTTTTTCTTTCATCAAGCGTCAATTCTTCGGCTAAAGAAAATTGAAGGTTAGGTTTTACGTATATATAGGTATACCTATCTAGCAATCTGGCGTATAAATAACAACGGCTTTTCATTCCAAAGATTACAGATCTAAATAATCAGCAAGTGTGGAGATACTGCATTTTCTGTGTATTTTTCAAAATATTTTCAAGAAAAGTCATTTCCTCCAAACTGGCTGATTGAGTAGATCTGAAATCTAATATACAATGCCTCAACATGTACTGGATTGTATGTAAACATTCTCATAAACTTTAAGCGAGGATGAGGAGGTCTACCTTGGAAATGCACACGCGCTTTTTCGACTTTTCATTTCAAAGATCCCTTTCCATTCTCTACAAATATTTCAAACTTTACACACACTATGTAATACATGCTGAGGGACTGTTTATCAAGTTTAAGATCTAAATAATTAGCAAGTGAGGAGATATTGCAATTTGTATGCTCTTTTTAAGAAATGTTCAAGTAAAAAAGTTATTTCCCCTACACTGGCTGATTGAAAAGATCTAAATTTAATATACAGTGCCTCAGCATGCATTGCATTGTGTGAGAACATTCTGGTAAACTATGAGAAAGAGTGAGGAGGTTTTTGTCGCAAATCCACATGCGGCTTTTCGACATTTCGTTCCAAAGATCCCTTTCCATTCCCTACAAGTATCTTAAACTTTCGATACATAATGGAATACATGCTGAGGGACAGTTTATCAAGTTTCAGATCTACATAATTAGTAAGTCTGGAGATATTGCAATTTTTGTGCTTTTTCAGGAAATTTTTAAGAAAGAAAAGTAATTTCCTCCAAACTGGCTGATTGAATAGATCTGAAACCTAATATACAATGCCTCAGTATGTACTGGATTGTGTGTAAACATTCTCACACACTTTAAGCGAGGGTGAGGAGGTCTACATTGGAAATGCACACGCGCTTTTTCGACTTTTCATTTCAAAGATCCCTTTCCATTCTCTACAAATATTTCAAACTTTACACACACTATGTAACACATGCTGAGGTATTGTTTATCAACTTTCAGATCTAAATAATTAGCAAGTGTGGAGATATTGCAATTTGTATGCTCTTTTTAAGAAATGTTCAAGAAAAAAAGTTATTTCCCGTACACTGGCTGATTGAAAAGATCTAAAATTTAATATACAATGCCTTAACATGTATTGGATTGCGTGTTAACATTCTGGTAAGCTTTGAGCAATGGTCAGGAGGTCTTAGTTGGAAATGCACTTGCGCTTTTTCGACTTTTCAGTCCAAAGATCCCTTTCCATTCTCTCAACATATCTTAAACTTTACACACACCGTGCAATATATGCTGAGGGACAGTTTATCAAGTTTCAGATCTACATAAATAGCAAATCTGGAGATATTGCAATTTTTGTGCTTTTTCAGGAAATTTTTAAGAAAGAAAAGTCATTTCCTCCAAACTGGCTGATGGAGTATATCTGAAACTCAATATGCAATGCCTTAGCATGCATTGCATTGTGTGAGAACATTCTGGTAAACTATGAGAAAGTGTGAGGAGGTTTTTGTCGCAAATGCACATGCGGCTTTTCGACAATTCGTTCCAAAGATCCCGTTCCATTCCCTACAAGTATCTTAAACTTTCCATACATAATGGCATACATGCTGAGGGACGGTTTATCAAGTTTCAGATCTACATAATTAGCAAGTCTGGAGATATTGCAATTTTTGTGCTTTTTCAGGAAATTTTTAAGAAAGAAAAGTAATTTCCTCCAAACTGGCTGATTGAGTAGATCTGAAACCTAATGTACAATGCCTCAGCATGTACTGGATTGTGTGTAAACATTCTCATAAACTTTAAGCGAGGGTGAGGAGGTCTACATTGGAAATGCACACGCGCTTTTTCGACTTTTCATTTCAAAGATCCCTTTCCATTCTCTACAAATATTTCAAACTTTACACACACTATGTAATACATGCTGAGGGATATTGTTTATCAAGTTTCAAATCTAAATAATTAGCAAGTGTGGAGATATTGCAATTTGTATGCTCTTTTTAAGAAATGTTCAAGAAAAAAAGTTATTCCGCCTAAACTGGCTGATTGAAAAGATCTAAAATTTAATATACAATGCCTCAACATGTATTGGATTGTGTGTTAACATTCTGGTAAACTTTAAGCGAGGGTGATGAGGTCTTAGTTGGAAATGCACATGCACTTTTTCGACTTTTCATTCCAAAGACCCTTTCCATTTTCTACAGATATCTTAACTTTCCATCTATCTACTCCCTCTGTTTCTGGCAGGTCGATACTGCTATCCTCATTCCTATACTGCTTAACACTTTATTAATATATTCTGTTTTGCCCTAGGCGAAGAGCTCCTGCAGAAGTCAACACGTCTTCATATAATTCTACTCTCCTCCAGGGCAGCCAACACAACTACCACGTCCTGAAGACATCAGCTAGACAAACATATCGTAGAAGTGAGAGCGAAGGTGTATATAAATATAGTTTGATCTCCTGTGTCAGACTCGAGTAAGTATTTCACTTCGGATTTGGACTTTATCTTGTAGTACAGCCGAACCTAGTCTCCAACTTTCCATCGGTCTACTCCTCTGTTCCTGGCAGTTCGATACTGCTATCCTCATCCCTACTCCTTAATACATTATTAATATATTTTGTATTGTCCTAGGTGAAGAGCTCCTGTAGAAGACAACAAGTCTTCATATAATTCTACTCTTCTCGAGGACAGCCAACGCAACTACCACTTCCCGAGGACATCACCTAGGCGAACACAACGGAGAAGGGAGGGCGAAGGTGTAGTTGAATGTAGTTCGCGCTTCCGTGACACTCGAGTAAGTACTTCACTTCGGATTTGGACTTTATCCTGTAGTATAGCCGAACCTAGCCTCCAACTTTCCATCTGTCTACTCCTCTGTTCCTGGCAGTTTGATACTGCTCTCCTCATCCCTACTGCCTAAAACATTATTAATATATTTTGTTTTGCTCTAGGCGAAGAGCTCCTGCAGAAGACAACAGGTCTTCATATCATTCTACTCTCCTCGAGGGCAGCCAACGCAACTACCACTTCCCGAGGACATCACCTAGGCGGACACGACGGAGAAGGGACGACGAAGGTATACTTGAATGTCTGCGCTCCCGCGACAGACTCGAGATGTAGTCTAGGCGCCAGGGGGTTTCCGTGGCCGATGGATGTCCACACTTCCACCAAAGCTTTTCTTACGTATTTTTGACTGCTGATTCTGAATTTCGAAGGTGGAACGTCGCCAGACTGTTAGTTTTTGTTATTAACAATTTAATTGTTTAAATTGCTGCCAAATCAATATGATTAATTATAACTGAATCCTAACTGCCTAAAACTGTAGTAAATTGATCTAGAATATGCTCGTTTTTTCAGAATTGAAAAATTTTGATTAGAACCCGAATTATTGCAAATTTAGTGCAATAAGTCGCGAATTCGAGCGCAAACGTGCATAATTCTAGATCAATTTACTACAGTTTTAGACAGTTAGGATTCAGTTATAATTAATCATATTGATTTGGCCGCAGTTTAAACAATTAAATTGTTAATAACAAAAAACTAACATTCTGGCGACTGTCCACCTTCGAAATTCAGAATCAGCAGACAAAAATACGTAAGAAAAGCTTTGGTGGAGGCGTGGACATCCATCGGCCACGGAAACCTTGGTGCCTAGACTAATGTCAGTATTTAGGGCACACCTGATTTTTAGGTACGAATTATATCTCCCCAAAAAGTAACAGTTTTCTGCGGGTGCACACGGAAAGAAAACTCTTACTGCTACAGTTAAAACGGCTTACTCGTGGAGTATAGGAGTTCCTTTACTATATAAGTAAGGTGGTTTTAGCAATCTTAGTAAGGGACCCATACTTTTACGGTATGTTGCTTTTCATACTACAACAATTACACAATTATACGATCGTTGGATCAGCGGCATATACCGACGTAACAGCGTTACACGATTTTAGTATACATTGCTTCCACCTTCAATTGTAAGGGAGAAATACTATAGCGGTAACGGTTGCTACCTGCTAATACGGAAATGACAACTATTATAAGGAAGTGTTACTTATCGATAATTGAAAGCATCGAATGCGTCGTCTAGGTCTTTGAGGTGGTCAATGATGGAGTCGAGGTGATGCGCTCCGAAGTTTTTGCGTTTAGATCCCAGGACGCATCCAATACGTAGTCAAAGTGTTTGGGGTAGCCGATGATGATGTCTAGGTCGTGCGCTCCGTAGTTTTTTGTCTCTAGATGTTGGAACGTATCAAATGCGTGGTTTAGGTCTTTGTGGTAGCCGATGATGGAGTCTAGGTTTTTGCATTAAAATATCAGGGCGCATCTAATACGCATGTGTTGAGGGTAGCCGATGACGAGGTCTAGGTGGTGCGCTTTGTAGTCTTTTGCGTTTGGATATCAGGGCGTATCTAATACGTGGTCCAGGTCTTCGGGAAGCCGGTGACGATATTTAGGTGGTGCGCTCCGTAGTTTTTGGCTAATAGGTGTTGGACATGTCAAAACTTAAAGTATTACTAATCACGTAATTTTATACTATAAGTAAAAATCGTGATTATAAATAAATACTTATTCGAACGTAATTACGTTCAAATTGACATGTGTTTGTAATAAAAAAATAGTAAATATTAAAATGCGTATAGGCGAAATACGCACAATTATTCATAATAAATAATGCGTATATGCGAAATGCGCACAATTATTTATCATACAAAAATGCGTATAGGCGAAATACGCACAATTATTTATAATAAAAAATTCGTACAAGCGAAATACGCACAATTATTTATAATATCAAAAATATGTATAAACGAAATACGCACAGTTGTTTATAATGCAAAAATGCGTATAGACGAAATACGCACAATTATTAGTTATAAGGAAAGGTGTATGGGCGAACATATTTAATTATAACAGAAAAGAATTACAATTACATGAGTTTATTTAGTTATCTATTTATAAGAAACTAGATGTCTTGACATAAAATTAATTCTTTTCCGTTTTTTTCAACAAAACTCATAAAATTTGAAAAGAAGCTAAAGAAACTTATGAGCCTAGCTCAATGAAATTATAGTAGCTCTACTTTTGCCAATCATTCAGTAGCATGACAAGTATAATGCAAAGTAATTATTAATGACAATACTTCTAATAATACAAATTTTGTTAAAATGTTCAATTTGCAGTTATGCGTTTATATGATGGAAGGTGTATATTTTAAAATGCGGATCAACTTATATACCATACTCAGGTTCATTTGAAGTTCAACCCTTGGTCTCAAATTTTGTTACACCCTCCTGTTGTTTCACGTATATGGGATATTTCACGTGAAGTCAGCAGCTCAAAATTTTAAAATCCCTCAAAACTCGTTTTCTTTTAGTTTTTATGAACAAAAAATGTTCCTCAAATTTTAGGTCGATATTTGCAAAAATAAAAAAGCTATGCAATATTGAAAATTCAATTTTTTTGCAATTTTTTGTTAAAATCAAGTTTATTCATTTTTTAACTGAAAATCTTGAAACTTTTTGTATAGTACATTGATTGGCAAAAGGTTTGAATTTTTCTGTAGAATGTGCCAGTATTTATTTTATGACCCTTTTTGAAAGTCTCTGATTGGCTGCTTCTTAGTATACCTTCATCAAAGGATATTGAGGCTGCGGCCAAATATTCTTTATTCGACAAATTTTTTTTGTATTCTTCTTCGAAAACCCTTCAAAATGCTTTTTATCAATACTGGCCGAGCATAGGGAAAAAAGTTACAATTTTTGAAATATCAAGAAAAATCCATAATTTCAATTTTTGATAACATGATTAATGAAACTGAATATTATTCATACATCTTATGGCATGGACCGTACCACTGAATTTTGTTAGAGCATCAAATAGAACATTAGAAATATCTATTTTCAATAATATTAGGCTTACACAATAAGCGATACCTAATTATGAATGAAATTATCAGTCTGTTGCCTGATTTCATTTTGACAGCTTTATAGTAATTAACCTCTATAGCTTAATTTATTATTAATTCATAATTAGGTATTGGTTATTGTGTAAGCCTAATATTATTGAAAATAGATATTTATAATGTTCTACTTGATGTTCTAACAAAATTCAGTGGTACGGTCCATGCCATAAGATGTATGAATAATGTTCAGTTTCATTAATCATGTTATCAATAATTGAAATTATGGATTTTTCTTGATATTTCAAAAATCCACTTTTTTCCCTTTGCTCGGCCAGTATTGATCAAAAAAAGCATTTTGAAGGGTTTTCGAAGAAGAATACAAAAAAAATTTGTCGAATAAAGAATATTTGGCCGCAGCCTCAATATCCTTTGATGAAGGTATACTAAGAAGCAACCAATCAGAGACTTTCAAAAAGAGTCATAAAATAAATACTGGCACATTCTACAGAAAAAATGCAAACCTTTTGCCAATCAATGTACTATACAAAAAGTTTCAAGATTTTGAGTTAAAAAATGAATAAACTTGGATTTTAACCAAAAATTGCAAAAAAATTGAATTTTCAATGTTGCATAGTTTTTTTATTTTTGCAAATATCGATTTAAAATTTGAGAAACATTTTTTGTTCATAAAAAACTAAAAGAAAACGAGTTTTGAGCGATTTTAAAATTGAGCTGCTGACTTCACCTGAAATATCCAATATATTTTTAGCAGCAAATACTTAAAATCTACCAAAAGATAACTTGATTTCATATTGACATTTTTTTTATGGTTAGATTGAATAAAAAAATAAAAACATTGAAATTTGTTTAAATTTCAATGAACAATTAAACCCTCAACCAAAAAAATAAAAACCAAATCTAAACTACCTCTTGGTAGAAATTTTGTAAACTACTTCCAGAATATGTACAAAAAAGTGCAGTACAGTGCCACAAAATTTCAGATACAGGTAATATTTTGAAAATCATAATATTAAATTGGACTCCATCATCGGTCATCTAAACACCTAGACCTCGCATCCGACCTGTCCCTTCACCTGGACACAAAAACCTACGGAGCGCACTACCCGGACTCATCGACCATCTGGAACACCTAGACCTCGCATTCGATTTGTCCTGGCCTCTGGACACAAAAACCTACGGAGCGCGTCACGTAAACTCCATCATCGGCTACCTGGAACGCCTAAACCTCGCATCCGATCTGTCCCGACACCTGGACACAAAAATCTTCAGAGCGCATCACCCGGATTACATCATCGGCCATCTGCAACACCTAGACCTCGCATCCGACCTGTCCCTTCACCTGGACACAAAAACCTACGGAGCGTACTACCCGAACTCCATCATCGGCCGCCTGGAACACCTAGACCTCGCATCCGATCTGTCAAAACACCTGGACACCGAAGTCTACGAAGCGTATCATCAGCCGCCTGGAACAGCTAGACCTCGTATTCGAGCTGTCCCGACACCAAGACTCAAAAACCTACGAAGCGCACTACCCGGACTCCATCATCGGCCATCTGTAACACCTAGACCTCGCATTCGATTTGTCTTGGTCTCTGGACACAAAAACCTACGGAGCGTATCACGTAAACTCCATCATCGTCCACCTGGAACGCTCAGACCTCGCATACGATCTGTCCCGACATCTGGACACAAAAATCTTCGGAGCGCATCACTTACACTCTATCACCGGCCACCTGGAACAGCTAGACCTCGTAATCGAGCTGTCTCGACACCTGAGTACAAAAACCTATGGAGCGCATAACCCGGACTCCATCATCGGCCATCTAAACACCTAGACCTCGCATCCGATCTGTCCCTTCACCGGGACACAAAAACCTACGAAACGCACTACCATTTTTAAGAAAACAGTTGCAATCATGCGAGGCGACGTCCTGAATTTTGAAATGTCAATAATAACTGAGACTATATAATAAAGTGACGAATCTGCATCTCATTATTATAAGAAATTTGTATAGGCGAAATGCGCACATTTATTTATAATAGAACATGTGTATAGTCGAAATACACAAAATTATTTATTATAAAATGCGTGTAGGCAAAATGCACACGATTAATAATACTGAGAAGTGCGTATAAGCGAAATACGCATAATTATTTATAATAAAACATGTGTATAGGCGAAATACACAAAATTATTTATTATAAAATGCGTATAGGCAAAATGCGCACAATTAATAACACTGAAAAGTGCGTATAAGCGAAATACGCATAATTATTTATAATAAAACATGTGTATAGGCGAAATACACCAAATTATTTATTATAAAATGCGTATAGACGAAATGCTCACAATTGATAACACTGAAAAGTGCGTATAAGCGAAATACGCATAATTATTTAGAATAAAATATGTGTATAGGCGAAATACACCAAATTATTTATTATAAAATGCGTATAAGCGAAATGCGCAGAATTATTTGTAATAAATATGCGTATATATGTGAAATACGCACTATTATTAACAATAAAAATGCGTATACGCAAAATACGCATAATTAATTATAAAAAGAAATACGTATACGCGAAATATGTACAATTGTTTGTAATAAAAAAACGCGTATCTTTAATATTTTTGAAATATGTAGCGCCATCTATATTAAAATCTATTACGATTTTCCAGAGATGGCGCTTGTGTCATATTTCATCAATAGTATGTACTTCCTACCTTACCGACCTATGGGTCGGTCAAATCGCAGAATTGAGTTTGACACCCCCTTAAATGTAGCAAAATCAAAAATATTGTTGTAATATCGAATTAGTTATCTGAAAATTTGATCATTTAATAATAAATCTTTTAATTTTGCGTCATAATTACTTAATGGTGAAAGTACTATTTTACCATTTTGACAACAATTTGATTTTTTTTCTTCGTTCCAAAATACTGCTGAACAAAAAGAACATTTATATTTCATTTCGCTTAAGTAAGATGAACTATTTAATTTTTTCATTTTTTTTACGTTTATTACAATTGGAATTATAATTAATCGTTAATTTTAATTTTTTATTATAAATTGTAGTATCTATCTGAAAATCCATTTTTCGTTTACGTGTATTTTTTTTTTTAATTTTGTAATTTCTGATTTAATATTATCATTTAAATATTCTAAAATATCGTAATGACCTGAATCAAGATTACCATTAAACAATAATGTTAATTTTTTATTACTTGAATTGTTACCAAAAGTATATATATTATTAGTATTATTTAAATGTACAATAATGTTGATATTATACATTTCTGCAAAACTTTTAATTTCAATTTCATTTCCATAAATTCCATTTTGAGACATTAATAATTCATAATCATTACTTTTTAGTACATTTTATAATATTGATTTCCTAATATTCCAATTATTCCAATTATTTATAATATATTTAACTATATTTAATCTTATTTTATACTGAAGATTTTGATTATTATATAAAAAGTATACAAAACAACGAAATAAACAATTTCCATCACCAATCATTTTAATTTTAATTTTATTACTTTTAGTTGTTTGAATATCAGTCTTAACATTTTGATTAAATAAATTAATATTGGTTTGAGAATCTATTTCTAGGTTATTTTGTTGTTTTATAATTTTTGATTGTATATTATCATTAGAACATTTTAATATATCATAATGACCTGAATCTAAATTACCATCAAACATTAACGTTAATTTTTTATTAATTGAATTTTTACCAAAAGAATATTTATTACTATTATTATTTAAATGTACAATAATTTGAATTTATTCATTTCTGTAAAAGCTTGAATTTCAATTTCATTTCCATAAATTCCATTTTGAGACATTAGCAATTCATAATCATTACCGTTTTTTACATTTTTGTAATATTGATTACCTAATATAAAATTTTGATAAATATTCCTATTATTTTTAATATATTTGACTATATTTAATCGTACTTTATAGTGAAATTTTTGATTATTATACAAAAAATATGAAAAACAACGAAATAAACAATTTCCATCACCAATCATTTTAATTTTGACTATATTATTCATTTTATAAACAATATAATTTAATTAAATAAATAAAAATTAGTAAATATCTATCTAGCTGGAAGCGTAGTAAGCCTTTATCTAGATGCAAAAGTTTTAGAGGAGAGGGAGTGTGTTTGGCGTTTCGAAAATCTGTTTCAAAAAGAGGTCGACCCAAAGTTTTTTTGTTAAAATATATATGTCCAAGTCTAATGAAAAAACTATCGGAAGTGGTGTGTGTATCTTGAATTGTCTCACGTTAATGTGATTGATTCAATTGTGTTTAGTGATAAATGCCATAGATGGAAAACTTTATGTATTTGCTTTCATGTGTTTATTTAGCGTTTATGACTTTAAAAATGGACAAAGCGATTAGTTGGAAAACAAATTCAAAATTTAATTTGACAATTCGTATATGCCCCCGTGTGCGATTAAGTTGTAAAATTATTAATTTTATATAATATATGAAATTTACATAAAATATATTTTTATATATAATTAATGTAATTTTCTCAATAATTTACTCTTTTATTTCAGAAATTAAGAATTCAAAATTACTCTTAAACGTTACATCTGTATATACTACCTTATTAATAAAACATATGAAAAATATATGAAAAAATAAACTTTTAAGTGAACATTTAAATGAGGGGGGTCTGAGGGGGGTGCGGGGAGCTGGGGGGCGAGGGGGGTTCTGCCATACTCAAAATAACGTAGAAAAAATCACAATTTTACGTTATTTTGAGGGGGGACTGAGGGGCGAGGGGGGGCGAGGGGGGTCTGCGTGACACAAATAACGCTTACGACTATATAACATATATATATATATATATATATATATATATATATATATATATATATCAAATGCAGCTTTTGAGGATCTATGTCAGCACGGATTCGATACTTTGAGGATTTTTCGGACTTTTGAGGATTTATATTGATACCTCCAACGCAGAGAGGGAGTTATTTCTTTAGTCGAGCATATACGAACTCTGGAGAAAAAAACTATAGATCCTCAAAAGTACCGGTTTCCGAAATGTGTATATATATATATATATATATATATATATATATATATATATATATATATATATATATATATATATATATATATATATATATATATATATATATATATATATATATATATATATATATATATATATATATATATATATATATATATATATATATATATATATATATATATATATATATATATATATATATATATATATATATATATATATATATATATATATATATATATATATATATATATATATATATATATATATATATATATATATATATATATATATATATATATATATATATATATATATATATATATATAGTGTGTGAATGTGTCAATTTACGTGCAAACTACAAGAAGTTTCCAAACAATTTCTATGTTTTAGTTACTACCTATATGAAATATAGGATTGTACAATAACTTAAAAAAATTAAAAAGTACAAAAATAAAACTGACTGCGTACACATAATATTTTTCTAATTCAGTCGTACAATTTACAATTTACTAGATAATTCTGATTACCGTGCATTACAACCTTAGTACTTATTTAAGTTTTGTAACTATGGATTTAACAATAGCTGACGTTACGTAGTTTTCACTGAAAAATTCTATCTTAAAAAAATGATGGATTTTTTATGATATCAATTTATTTGTGATGTGGTTGGTGGGAGTAATGGGTTGCTAGGTTACAAAAACAAAAGTGGTGTGAAGGCTTGCTAAAATTGCAGCACACGAAGCGCGCTTAGAGATGGCTAGTATATATAAAACCACGTATGAACATTCATATACAAGTCATTTATTGAGCATATTAACAGTCATGCGTTAATTTTCATCCTATACAATATTTAATGTAACGTACGTATCTGCAAATAGCAAATGTCGCGACTATTGATTGCAATATTACCCATATGCAAATGTTGTCGCCAACGATCATTGATGTTCCCATTCTCTCGACAGGTGTGGATCTTCGGGGATATCTGGTGTTCGATATGGCTGGCAGTCGATGTGTGGATGTGTACGGCCTCGATTCTGAATCTCTGTGCAATAAGCCTGGATAGATACTTAGCGGTCACACGTCCAGTCAACTATCCTCAGGTAAGAGTATCATCCCGTTATCTCGCGCATCTCCAGAACATTCATAACTATAGTCACTTAATTCATCCCTGTTCCTGTATAAATTAAAAAAAATTAGAAAATATATCTAGATAACATTATTTATTTTTTATTATTCTAGATAAAATTTAAATCCCATCTGATAAAATAAAAAAGTAGAATATATCTAGCTGGTTATAGTCGAAGAATAGAAGTTTTCAAATACATTTTCAAGTACAAATTCAATTTGTTTGCAAAAATTTTATTACTTATTTATGGTTCAAAAAGACAAAATTTACTCTCTAGAAATGAACATGTGAAAAGTCGTCCACTGGTGCGAATAAGTGAAAAAATTGACTAATTCTTTACTGAATATTCACTTATTACACAGTGAAACTTTTATTCCCCTCCTTCAATAAGTGAATATTCACTAAAGAATTAATCAATTTTTTCACTTATTCGCACCGGTGAATGACTTCTCACAAATTCATTTTTAGAGAGTATACTTTCCACCTTAGAAGTTGATTCATTTAAAGTTGTATAATAATTATTAACTTTTAAAACATATATGTGATAATTAAAAGAAGATTTTTGGAACTTACAGCATTAATAAATTAAATTTTTTTAAATCAAACATAAGTAACTGAATGTGATTTATTGATTTATCAGATAACTACTGTCACTTATTTGTTTTGAACAAAGACATAATGAGTTTATCGAGAGTGTAGAATAGTTAGAGGAGACATCAATTTCAGTAGCTATTTGCTTTGTTCCGGATCTAATAGACAACTTGTCCTCGTACATTTTGTAACTTTACTTTGTATTAAAAGTAAATTCTTACTTTAATTAATTAATATAAGATTTAATCGGATAAAAAAAATAATTTTGTATCTAAAAGAAAGTTTCCTAACATATAAATGTTGTAATTAAGATGATAGTTAGCCAAATTAGAATTATTTATATCAATATGAATATTATACATGTTGCCAAGAAGTTCAAATACAATTTTTGATGACTTTTCACGCGGTATAAGATTTCACGTTCAATTATCTTCAGTTTCACCTGAAATTTAAACGGTATCATCTCGTAATGTTTCTTCGTGAAATGAGTGAATCGTCTAACAAACAAACTCTCTATGGGATATTTCAGGTGAAGTCAGCAGCTCAAAATTTTAAAATCGCTCAAAACTCGTTTTCTTTTAGTTTTTTATGAAAAAAAAATATTCCTCAAATTTTAGGTCGATATTTGCAAAAATAAAAAAGCTATGTTCATTCATTTTTTAACTCAAAATCTTGAAACTTTTTGTATAGAACATTGATTGGCAAAAAGTTTGCATTTTTTCTGTAGCATGTGCCAGTATTTATTTTATGACCCTTTTTGAAAGTCTCTGATTGGCTGCTTCTTAGTATATCTTCATCGAAGAATATTGAGTCTGCGGCCAAATATTTTTTATTCGACAAATTTTTTTTTTGTATTCTTCAAAAATCCTTCAAAATGCTTTTTTGATCAATACTAGCCGAACAAAGGAAAAAAAGTTACAATTTTTTGAAATATTAAGAAAAATCCATAATTTCAATTTTTGAGAACATTTTGATAACAAAGAATTTTGTTAGAGCATCAAATAGAACATTATATATATAAATATATATATATATATATATATATATATTTATATATATATATATATATATATATATATATATATATATATATATATATATATATTCAATAACATGAGGCTTACACAATAAGCGATACCTAATTATGAAGAACTAATAATAAATTAAGCTATAGAGGTTAATTACTATGAAGCTGTCAAAATGAAATCAGGCAACAGACTCATAATTTCATTCATAATTAGGTATCGCTTATTGTGTAAACCTAATATTATTGAAAATAGATATTTATAATGTTCTATTTGATGCTCTAACAAAATTCAGTGGTACGATCCATGCCATAAGATGTATGAATAATATTCGGTTTTATTAATAATCATGTTATCAAAAATTGAAATTACGGATTTTGCTTGATATTTAAAGAAATTGTAAATTTTTTAAAAATAAATTTACAAATTATAAATAAAATTATAAATAAAATTATAAATAAAATTTATAATAAAGCAGTATTTCCCTTATAAAAATATCCTATAGAAAATCCTGTAGGAAATGCTATAGGAAATCTTGTAGGCATTCCGTAGAAATCCTATAGGAATCCTATAGGATACTCTATAGGCAGTCCTATATGAAATTCTATATAAGAAGTTCTATAGGAAATCCTATGTGAATTTCGCGCTTTTCCTGTAGGAAATCCTATAGGAAATCCTATAGGAAATTCTGTAGGTAATTCTGTAGGAAAAACTGTAGACAATTTTACATGGAAAATCCTGCAGGAAATTCTGGAGTATTTTCGTGAAAACAGTTTATAGAGGTTTAGCATCTTATTTAGCGCTGTAACATCGCACAGCAGAATCAGTGGCAAACAGTCCTAGGTAAGGAGTTGCACCTAGGGACTGCCGGGCACGACTGCTGGCGCTTACCGATTAAGCCCAATGAGCTCAGATATCAAAATCAAGGTAATCTTTGTCACATTGACTCTCCGTAAAGTCGTTCAAACGGTTGAATCTCATGGCTTTACATACCCTCGCGGTTCCAATGTGTTTATGAGAGTCCCGACTGCTGCGCCTCATAGCGGCATCGCAGCGAACATACATAAACGAGGCTCTGGAGAAGCAAGCTTCTACCGCATGCCGCAGCGCAGCGCAGCAGTCGGGACTCTCATAAACACATTGGAACCGCGAGGGTATGTAAAGCCACGAGATTCAACCGTTTGAACGACTTTACGGAGAGTTAATGTGACAAAGATTACCTTGATTTTGATATCTGAGCTCATTGGGCTTAATCGGTAAGCGCCAGCAGTCGTGCCCGGCAGTCCCTAGGTGCAACTCCTTACCTAGGACTGTTTGCCACTGATTCTGCTGTGCGATGTTACAGCGCTAAATAAGATGCTAAACCTCTATAAACTGTTTTCACGAAAATACTCCAGAATTCCCTGCAGGATTTTCCATGTAAAATTGTCTACAGTTTTTCCTACAGAATTACCTACAGAATTTCCTATAGGATTTCCTATAGGATTTCCTACAGGAAAAGCGCGAAATTCACATAGGATTTCCTATAGAACTTCTTATATAGAATTTCATATAGGACTGCCTATAGAGTATCCTATAGGATTCCTATAGGATTTCTACGGAATGCCTACAGGATTTCCTATAGTATTTCCTACAGGATTTTCTATAGGATATTTTTATAAGGGTTGTGTCTTGTTATTGGAATATACACTGCAAAACTATCTGTTGCCTGATTTCATTTTGACAGCTTTATAGTAATTAACCTCTATAGCTTAATTTATTATTAATTTATAATTAGTTATCGCTTATTGTGTAAGCCTAATATTATTGAATATATATATATATATATATATATATATATATATATATATATATATATATATATATATATATATATATATATATATATATATATATATAATGGTCTATTTGATGCTCTAACAAAATTCAGTGGTACTGTCAAAATCAAACAGGGTTTCTTCAAATAAACCAGTCTTGTGAACAGTAACAATAACGAAATTTATTGGAAGTTTTCCTCGACGAGCTCTTGCTCGTTACAACCGCTCAAGACGGAGGACGACAGCCGAGTGTCGCTCCCGCTCGCTCTCGCCGTACGCTGGTCTATACTTATGTAAGGTGGCGCTGTGCATGTACCTTCTATCTCTCACATACCAATATAAATGTATCTTATATCCTAATACGCCTTCTTACATTTACGTTGTGCGCAATACAATATTTCTTTAAATTAAATTCAATAAACTTCTCAATTTTTCGAATCTTACTCGCCCAAGTGCTTTTGTCAAAATATCTGCAACATTTTTCTCTGAACTAACTTTTACAATTTCAATTAAGCCTTTTTCATAATTCTCGTTTACAAAATGATAATGCACTTCGATGTACTTAGATCTTTTAGTAAAATGACTGCACCAGAATTATCCTCATAAACATTTACAGGTTTCTTAATTTTTACATTAAAGCTACTTAACAAATCATTAATTAGTAAAATTTCGCTCACTGCTTCTGATAGTGCTACATATTCTGCAGCTGTCGAAGACTTTGTTACGCTTCCTTATTTCCTTGATTTCCAATGAATTACATTTCCAAATAACTTAACAATATATCCTGTTGTCGATTTTCTGTCTACACAATCTCCTGCCCAGTCTGCATCAACATAACATTCAAAAACATCTGCTGTATCATTTTTCTTATATCTTAATTTTAAATCTTTAGTTAAATACAGGTACTTTAAAACCCTTAAAGCGTATTTGTAATGTGATTTATTGTAACAATTCTGAAATCTGCTTAAGTAATTTACGCTATAACTTACATCTAATCTTATTCCTGAGCTAATGTATAAAAGCGCTCCTATTAAATTTCTATATTTTATTTTCTCATTTGATTCTCCCGTAGGTTCTAACTTTAAATTTTGTTCCATTGGCGTTTCATATAACTTTGCCTGTTCAATCTGATATTTTCTAGCTAATGATTCTATAAACTTTTCCTGATCTAGTGACATCTCATTTTTCTTTTCATCATACTCTATATTAATACCTAATACATACTTACTTTTCCTAAATCTTTCATCTGAAATCTTTCCTTTAACCTCTCTGGTGGAAATTGAAATCATTTTTTGAGCAGTAAATGGCTAGTCTGATCCAAAATGGCAAAAAAATGGACTCCAGTTTTCTTCCATAAGTGTAACGATTTTTTTAACCTATTTTTCACATTTATTGGCCGCAAAGATGGTCACAATTTTGTACTTTCTATTAATTTAGCATTTTAATGCTAGTTAAAATAGCTAGTCGATGAAGCCATTATAAATCTAGTAACAAGCGATTTGTTATGGCGATGAGTAAGAGAGATAGAGTCACGTGTCAAAATAACGATTTTGGTTTATATCTTATAGAATAAAGGTGTAAATAGTACAAAGACTACTAAATTTTGTTTATATCCCGGTAAACTATCTCTTAAGAGTATAAGTTTTAAAATATATGATTGAATTGTTATGAAATTTTAATGTAAAGATTTTCAGGTTAGGGCCATTCCATAAAATGGGAGAAGTTGATAAAAAAAGCGTTACATGTCTGCTAATAACTAGCCATTTCTAATGGCCAGTTTCTGTTTTCCTTCCCATTTTTAATGGACTAATTTCTACCAGAGCTATTTTTAATAAAATCTAAATTTTGTCCATTTTTACAGCAAATTAAAAGGTTGTCTACAAAAATAATCAAATAAATAACCTCATCTCTTACTTCCAAAGTATACAGACAATAATCGTGTTCGCTTCTTACAAATCCTAATGATTTTAAATAATCATCCAGACACTCGCACCAATCTCGGACTCTCTCTCAAACCGTACAATGCTTTATTCAACATGCACACTCTTTCAGTCCCGTCTTCATACCCTTCAGGCTGTTTAACAAATACTCTCGACTTAACTTTACCATTTAAGAACGCTGTTTCTACGTCCATCTGTTCTACGAGCAATCCATTTTGACAACAATATAACAGTAATACTTTCAAAGTCTGCGTTTTTGCCACTGCAGAATAAATATCGTCCAACACTTCTGTCTGTTGGAAGCCTCTTACAACAATTCTCGTTTTATATACATTCTCATTCTTCTTGGCATAAATTCATTTTAAATCTAATACCTTTTCATTCTTTGGTTTCTCGACTAATCCCCAGGTTTGTTTTTATCTAAACTATTCATTTCTTTATTCATAGCTTCTATCCAAAAACTAGATTCATCGCTATTAATTGCCTCTTTAAAAGTTACAGGATTATCTGCACTACAATAATTATTGTAACATATATGTTAATTATAATTAACATATATGTATCCGCTATATACAAAGTTATCATCAAATCTACTAGGCTTTTTAATACTGCTTTGTGACCTTCTTAAATCAGGTACATTTTCAATTTCATTTTCAAGGTTTTCATTTAAATTTACTTTCTTAAAATTTACTTTTTCCTTATTATTTACATTTTCACCCTGATCAAAACATTCATTTAAATTTTCATTCTCATTTTCTTTATTGTTTACACCTTCAACCTTCTCCTTCTCATAATTTGCATTTAAATCCTCATTTTCAAAAACATTATCAGTTAAGCCCAATGCAGTTCACATCTTCCTCAACCACATCAACATGCTTTGCTACAATCACTCTATTGTTTATTAAAACTCTATACCTTGTCACATCATATCCTATCAAAATTCCTAAATCTGCTTTTCTATCCCAT
The DNA here is from genome assembly GCA_036365515.1 of Torymus aiolomorphi. Classification (NCBI taxonomy): domain Eukaryota; kingdom Metazoa; phylum Arthropoda; class Insecta; order Hymenoptera; family Torymidae; genus Torymus; species Torymus aiolomorphi. The sequence continues at coordinate 114,988,785 of CM070877.1, forward strand.
TTTGAATTTCTTTTACTTTCAGATACTCTAACAAATACTTTACATCCGTATAATTTTAAATATTTCGTGTCTGGCTTTTCATTAAAAAATATCTCATAAGGAGATTTATTTCTTTCTAACGTGTTTGCTATTGTCCTGTTCTTTAAATATGCTGCTGCGCCGACTACTTCTGGCCAGTACCTTTTCTCTACCTTGGACTCAACTAACAAGCACCTAGCACTATCCATGATTATTCTATTGTATCTCTCTGCTGTACCGTTAAGCTCATGCACAAAAAGTGGACACGTTTCTAATTCAATTCCTTTTTCTCTAAGCAATTTATACATATCTTTATTTAAATACTCAGTACCATTATCACATCTTAATTTCTTTATTTTCTTTCCAGTCTTATTTTAAATTAAATTTATATACTCTTCAAATTTATCGTATACCTCACCTTTTGACTTTAACGGATAAATTTTAGCTAATTTACTGTAATCATCAAAAAAATTATAAATTTTATTATAAACAAGGGGTGATTATAAACCAGGGCAATCTGACTGCCATAAATATTAATTATTTTAATTTAATTTGCAAGACGGTAAGACCGATGGAAAAATTCTTATCAGTTGATCATCAATAAAAGTTAGAAAATATTTTTCCCCTTTATAACATTCAGAGTGTGGCACATTTAAATCTGTATGCACTATCTCTAAAATGTCTTTGGCTCATTTTCTTTTATTTTCAAAAGGAATGTTGTGCATTTTGTTTTCAATACACGTAGCACATGTATAATATTCTGATTCTATTTCACTAGGCAAACCTTCCAATGTATGATTTTTACACATAGTATTCAAATAATTAAAATTAACGTGCCTAAAGTTCTATGCCATTTCTCTTTTAAAGACATTTTTCCATTATATTTTCTTACTAAATTTGATTCTATATTCTTTTCTAAATAACTAGTCATTTTATAAATTCTATTACTTTTCCAAGCTATTGCCATTATTTTGTTATCTTTATTATAAATTTTTGAACTATCTCCAATAGATACAACTGTTGAGGTTGGATAATTAATAGTGTTGAGGTTTGTCGTAAATTAAGAAACCATTATTTAATAGAGAGAGATAAATAGAGTTTATTGAGGTGGCAAAAATGCCAGTCGGCACGTCCGACTTACATCGCAGTTGAACAGCGACAGAGTAAGAAACATTCTAAGTGCGCTACCCTACTAAAAATTCTCAGGTGAGATCTCAGGTGAGATCTCATGTCAAAATCTCATGTGAGCTATGACAAAAATTTTTGGTGAAAACTCAGGTGAGATTCTCACTTGAGTTTTCACCAGAATTTTTTTTTCTTTTTTTCTTCAAGATATTTTTCAAACTGGAAATTTAATTAATTTTAAAATTAAGATTTGAAATTCAGATAAGATCTCAGGTGAGATTCTCATCCGAGTTTTCACCAGAATTTTGTTTTCTTTTTTTCTTCAAGATATTTTTCAACCTGGAAATTTAATTAATTTTATGATTAAGATTTGAAATTCACATGAGATCTCAGGTGAGATTCTCACCTGAGTTTTCACCAGAATTTTTTTTTCTTTTTTCCTTCAAGATATTATTCAAACTGGAAATTTAATTAATTTTAAAATTAAGATTTGAAATTCAGATAAAATCTCAGGTAAGATTCTCACCTGAGTTTTCACCAGAATTTTTTTTTCTTTTTTTCTTCAAGATATTTTTCAACCTGGAAATTTAATTAATTTTAAGATTAAGATTTGAAATTCACATGAGATCTCAGGTGAGATTCTCACCTGAGTTTTCACCAGAATTTTTTTTTCTTTTTTTCTTCAAGATATTTTTCAAACTGGAAATATAATTAATTTTAAAATTAAGATTTGAAATTCAGATAAGATCTCAGGTGAGATTCTCACCTGAGTTTTCACCAGAATTTTTTTTTCTTTTTTTCTTCAAGATATTTTTCAACCTGGAAATTTAATTAATTTTAAGATTAAGATTTGAAATTCACATGAGATCTCAGGTGAGATTCTCACCTGAGTTTTCACCAGAATTTTTTTTCTTTTTTTCTTCAAGATATTTTTCAACCTGGAAATTTAATTAATTTTAAGATTAAGATTTGAAATTCAGATGAGATCTCAGGTAAGATTCTCACCTGAGTTTTCACCAGAATTTTTTTCTTTTTTCTTCAAGATATTTTTCAACCTGGAAATTTAATTAATTTTAAGATTAAGATTTGAAAGTCAAATGAGATCTCAGGTGAGATTCTCACCTGAGTTTTCACCAGAATTTTTTTTTCTTTTTTTCTTCAAGATATTTTTCAACTAGGAAATTTAATTAATTATAAGATTAAGATTTGAAATTCAGATAAGATCTCAGGTGAGATTCTCACCTGAGTTTTCACCAGAATTTTTTTTTCTTTTTTTCTTCAAGATATTTTTCAACCTGGAAATTTAATTAATTTTAAGATTAAGATTTGAAATTCACATGAGATCTCAGGTGAGATTCTCACCTGAGATTTCACCAGAATTTTTTTTTCTTTTTTTCTTCAAGATATTTTTCAACCTGGAAATTTAATTAATTTTAAGATTAAGATTTGAAATTCAGATGAGATCTCAGGTGAGATTTTCACCTGAGTTTTCACCAGAATTTTTTTTTCTTTTTTTCTTCAAGATATTTTTCAACTTGGAAATTTAATTAATTATAAGATTAAGATTTGAAATTCAGATAAGATCTCAGGTGAGATTCTCACCTGAGTTTTCCCCAGAATTTTTTTTTCTTTTTTTCTTCAAGATATTTTTCAACCTGGAAATTTAATTAATTTTAAGATTAAGATTTGAAATTCACATGAGATCTCAGGTGAGATTCTCACCTGAGATTTCACCAGAATTTTTTTTTCTTTTTTTCTTCAAGATATTTTTCAACCTGGAAATTTAATTAATTTTAAGATTAAGATTTGTAATTCACATGAGATCTCAGGTGAGATTCTCACCTGGGCTTTCACCAGAATTTCTTTTCTTTTTTTCTTCAAGATATTGTTGAACCTGGAAATTTAATTAATTTTAAGATCAAGATTTGAAATTCAGATGAGATCTCAGGTGAGATTCTAGCCAGAGTTTTCACCAGAATTATTTTTTCTTTTTTTCTTCAAGATATTTTTCAACCTGGGAATTTAATTAATTTTAAGATTAAGATTTGAAATTCAGATGAGATCTCAGGTGAGATTCTCGCCTGAGTTTTCACCAGAATTTTTTTTTCTTTTTTTCTTCAAGATATTTTTCAACCTGGAAATTTAATTAATTTTAAGATTAAGATTTGAAATTCAGATGAGATCTCAGGTGAGATTCTCACGTGAGTTTTCACCAGAATTTTTTTTTCTTTTTTTCTTCAAGATATTTTTCAACCTGGAAATTTAATTAATTTTAAGATTAAGATTTGAAATTCACATGAGATCTCAGGTGAGATTCTCACCTGAGATTTCACCAGAATTTTTTTTTCTTTTTTTCTTCAAGATATTTTTCAACCTGGAAATTTAATTAATTTTAAGATTAAGATTTGAAATTCAGATGAGATCTCAGGTGAGATTCTCACCTGAGTTTTCACCAAAATTTTTTTTTTTTTTTCCTTCAAGATATTTTTCAACTTGGAAATTTAATTAATTATAAGATTAAGATTTGAAATTCAGATGAGATCTCAGGTGAGATTCTCACCTGAGTTTTCACCAGAATTTTTTTTTCTTTTTTTCTTCAAGATATTTTTCAAACTGGAAATTTAATTAATTTTAAAATTAAGATTTGAAATTCAGATAAGATCTCAGGTGAGATTCTCATCCGAGTTTTCACCAGAATTTTGTTTTCTTTTTTTCTTCAAGATATTTTTCAACCTGGAAATTTAATTAATTTTATGATTAAGATTTGAAATTCACATGAGATCTCAGGTGAGATTCTCACCTGAGTTTTCACCAGAATTTTTTTTTCTTTTTTCCTTCAAGATATTTTTCAAACTGGAAATTTAATTAATTTTAAAATTAAGATTTGAAATTCAGATAAAATCTCAGGTAAGATTCTCACCTGAGTTTTCACCAGAATTTTTTTTTCTTTTTTTCTTCAAGATATTTTTCAACCTGGAAATTTAATTAATTTTAAGATTAAGATTTGAAATTCACATGAGATCTCAGGTGAGATTCTCACCTGAGTTTTCACCAGAATTTTTTTTTCTTTTTTTCTTCAAGATATTTTTCAAACTGGAAATTTAATTAATTTTAAAATTAAGATTTGAAATTCAGATAAGATCTCAGGTGAGATTCTCACCTGAGTTTTCACCAGAATTTTTTTTTCTTTTTTTCTTCAAGATATTTTTCAACCTGGAAATTTAATTAATTTTAAGATTAAGATTTGAAATTCACATGAGATCTCAGGTGAGATTCTCACCTGAGTTTTCACCAGAATTTTTTTTCTTTTTTTCTTCAAGATATTTTTCAACCTGGAAATTTAATTAATTTTAAGATTAAGATTTGAAATTCAGATGAGATCTCAGGTAAGATTCTCACCTGAGTTTTCACCAGAATTTTTTTCTTTTTTCTTCAAGATATTTTTCAACCTGGAAATTTAATTAATTTTAAGATTAAGATTTGAAAGTCAAATGAGATCTCAGGTGAGATTCTCACCTGAGTTTTCACCAGAATTTTTTTTTCTTTTTTTCAAGATATTTTTTAACTAGGAAATTTAATTAATTATAAGATTAAGATTTGAAATTCAGATAAGATCTCAGGTGAGATTCTCACCTGAGTTTTCACCAGAATTTTTTTTTCTTTTTTTCTTCAAGATATTTTTCAACCTGGAAATTTAATTAATTTTAAGATTAAGATTTGAAATTTACATGAGATCTCAGGTGAGATTCTCACCTGAGATTTCACCAGAATTTTTTTTTCTTTTTTTCTTCAAGATATTTTTCAACCTGGAAATTTAATTAATTTTAAGATTAAGATTTGAAATTCAGATGAGATCTCAGGTCAGATTTTCCCGTGACTTTTCACCAGAATTTTTTTTTTTTTTTTTCTTCAAGATATTTTTCAACTTGGAAATTTAATTAATTATAAGATTAAGATTTGAAATTCAGATAAGATCTCAGGTGAGATTCTCACCTGAGTTTTCACCAGAATTTTTTTTCTTTTTTTCTTCAAGATATTTTTCAACCTGGAAATTTAATTAATTTTAAGATTAAGATTTGAAATTCACATGAGATCTCAGGTGAGATTCTCACCTGAGATTTCACCAGAATTTTTTTTTCTTTTTTTCTTCAAGATATTTTTCAACCTGGAAATTTAATTAATTTTAAGATTAAGATTTGTAATTCACATGAGATCTCAGGTGAGATTCTCACCTGGGCTTTCACCAGAATTTTTTTTCTTTTTTTCTTCAAGATATTGTTGAACCTGGAAATTTAATTAATTTTAAGATCAAGATTTGAAATTCAGATGAGATCTCAGGTGAGATTCTAGCCAGAGTTTTCACCAGAATTATTTTTTCTTTTTTTCTTCAAGATATTTTTCAACCTGGGAATTTAATTAATTTTAAGATTAAGATTTGAAATTCAGATGAGATCTCAGGTGAGATTCTCGCCTGAGTTTTCACCAGAATTTTTTTTTCTTTTTTTCTTCAAGATATTTTTCAACCTGGAAATTTAATTAATTTTAAGATTAAGATTTGAAATTCAGATGAGATCTCAGGTGAGATTCTCACGTGAGTTTTCACCAGAATTTTTTTTTCTTTTTTTCTTCAAGATATTTTTCAACCTGGAAATTTAATTAATTTTAAGATTAAGATTTGAAATTCACATGAGATCTCAGGTGAGATTCTCACCTGAGATTTCACCAGAATTTTTTTTTCTTTTTTTCTTCAAGATATTTTTCAACCTGGAAATTTAATTAATTTTAAGATTAAGATTTGAAATTCAGATGAGATCTCAGGTGAGATTCTCACCTGAGTTTTCACCAGAATTTTTTTTTTTTTTTCCTTCAAGATATTTTTCAACTTGGAAATTTAATTAATTATAAGATTAAGATTTGAAATTCAGATGAGATCTCAGGTGAGATTCTCACCTGAGTTTTCACCAGAATTTTTTTTCTTTTTTTTTTTTCTTCAAGATATTTTTCAACCTGGAAATTTAATTAATTTTAAGATTAAGATTTGACATTCACATGAGATCTAAGGTGAGATTCTCACCTGAGATTTCCCCAGAATTTTTTTTTTCTTTTTTTCTTCAAGATATTTTTCAACCTGGAAATTTAATTAATTTTAAGATTAAGATTTGTAATTCACATGAGATCTCAGGTGAGATTCTCACCTGGGCTTTCACCAGAATTTTTTTTCTTTTTTCTTCAAGATATTGTTGAACCTGGAAATTTAATTAATTTTAAGATCAAGATTTGAAATTCAGATGAGATCTCAGGTGAGATTCTAGCCAGAGTTTTCACCAGAATTATTTTTTCTTTTTTTTCTTCAAGATATTTTTCAACCTGGAAATTTAATTAATTTTAAGATTAAGATTTGAAATTCAGATGAGATCTCAGGTGAGATTCTCGCCTGAGTTTTCACCAGAATTTTTTTTCTTTTTTTCTTCAAGATATTTTTCAACCTGGAAATTTAATTAATTTTAAGATTAAGATTTGAAATTCAGATGAGATCTCAGGTGAGATTCTCACGTGAGTTGTTTTCACCAGAATTTTTTTTTTTTTTTCTTCAAGATATTTTTCAACCTGGAAATTTAATTAATTTTAAGATTAAGATTTGAAATTCACATGAGATCTCAGGTGAGATTCTCACCTGAGATTTCACCAGAATTTTTTTTCTTTTTTTTTCAAGATATTTTTCAACCTGGAAATTTAATTAATTTTAAGATTAAGATTTGAAATTCAGATGAGATCTCAGGTGAGATTCTCACCTGAGTTTTCACCAGAATTTTTTTTTTTTTTTCCTTCAAGATATTTTTCAACTTGGAAATTTAATTAATTATAAGATTAAGATTTGAAATTCAGATGAGATCTCAGGTGAGATTCTCACCTGAGTTTTCACCAGAATTTTTTTTTCTTTTTTTCTTCAAGATATTTTTCAAACTGGAAATTTAATTAATTTTAAAATTAAGATTTGAAATTCAGATAAGATCTCAGGTGAGATTCTCATCCGAGTTTTCACCAGAATTTTGTTTTCTTTTTTCTTCAAGATATTTTTCAACCTGGAAATTTAATTAATTTTATGATTAAGATTTGAAATTCACATGAGATCTCAGGTGAGATTCTCACCTGAGTTTTCACCAGAATTTTTTTTTCTTTTTTTTCCTTCAAGATATTTTTCAAACTGGAAATTTAATTAATTTTAAAATTAAGATTTGAAATTCAGATAAAATCTCAGGTAAGATTCTCACCTGAGTTTTCACCAGAATTTTTTTTTCTTTTTTTCTTCAAGATATTTTTCAACCTGGAAATTTAATTAATTTTAAGATTAAGATTTGAAATTCACATGAGATCTCAGGTGAGATTCTCACCTGAGTTTTCACCAGAATTTTTTTTTCTTTTTTTCTTCAAGATATTTTTCAAACTGGAAATTTAATTAATTTTAAAATTAAGATTTGAAATTCAGATAAGATCTCAGGTGAGATTCTCACCTGAGTTTTCACCAGAATTTTTTTTTCTTTTTTTCTTCAAGATATTTTTCAACCTGGAAATTTAATTAATTTTAAGATTAAGATTTGAAATTCACATGAGATCTCAGGTGAGATTCTCACCTGAGTTTTCACCAGAATTTTTTTTCTTTTTTTCTTCAAGATATTTTTCAACCTGGAAATTTAATTAATTTTAAGATTAAGATTTGAAATTCAGATGAGATCTCAGGTAAGATTCTCACCTGAGTTTTCACCAGAATTTTTTTCTTTTTTCTTCAAGATATTTTTCAACCTGGAAATTTAATTAATTTTAAGATTAAGATTTGAAAGTCAAATGAGATCTCAGGTGAGATTCTCACCTGAGTTTTCACCAGAATTTTTTTTTCTTTTTTTCTTCAAGATATTTTTCAACTAGGAAATTTAATTAATTATAAGATTAAGATTTGAAATTCAGATAAGATCTCAGGTGAGATTCTCACCTGAGTTTTCACCAGAATTTTTTTTTCTTTTTTTCTTCAAGATATTTTTCAACCTGGAAATTTAATTAATTTTAAGATTAAGATTTGAAATTCACATGAGATCTCAGGTGAGATTCTCACCTGAGATTTCACCAGAATTTTTTTTTTCTTTTTTTCTTCAAGATATTTTTCAACCTGGAAATTTAATTAATTTTAAGATTAAGATTTGAAATTCAGATGAGATCTCAGGTGAGATTTTCACCTGAGTTTTCACCAGAATTTTTTTTTCTTTTTTTCTTCAAGATATTTTTCAACTTGGAAATTTAATTAATTATAAGATTAAGATTTGAAATTCAGATAAGATCTCAGGTGAGATTCTCACCTGAGTTTTCACCAGAATTTTTTTTTCTTTTTTTCTTCAAGATATTTTTCAACCTGGAAATTTAATTAATTTTAAGATTAAGATTTGAAATTCACATGAGATCTCAGGTGAGATTCTCACCTGAGATTTCACCAGAATTTTTTTTTTTTTTTTTCTTCAAGATATTTTTCAACCTGGAAATTTAATTAATTTTAAGATTAAGATTTGTAATTCACATGAGATCTCAGGTGAGATTCTCACCTGGGCTTTCACCAGAATTTTTTTTCTTTTTTTCTTCAAGATATTGTTGAACCTGGAAATTTAATTAATTTTAAGATCAAGATTTGAAATTCAGATGAGATCTCAGGTGAGATTCTAGCCAGAGTTTTCACCAGAATTATTTTTTCTTTTATTCTTCAAGATATTTTTCAACCTGGGAATTTAATTAATTTTAAGATTAAGATTTGAAATTCAGATGAGATCTCAGGTGAGATTCTCGCCTGAGTTTTCACCAGAATTTTTTTTTCTTTTTTTCTTCAAGATATTTTTCAACCTGGAAATTTAATTAATTTTAAGATTAAGATTTGAAATTCAGATGAGATCTCAGGTGAGATTCTCACGTGAGTTTTCACCAGAATTTTTTTTTCTTTTTTTCTTCAAGATATTTTTCAACCTGGAAATTTAATTAATTTTAAGATTAAGATTTGAAATTCACATGAGATCTCAGGTGAGATTCTCACCTGAGATTTCACCAGAATTTTTTTTTCTTTTTTTCTTCAAGATATTTTTCAACCTGGAAATTTAATTAATTTTAAGATTAAGATTTGAAATTCAGATGAGATCTCAGGTGAGATTCTCACCTGAGTTTTCACCAGAATTTTTTTTTTTTTTTCCTTCAAGATATTTTTCAACTTGGAAATTTAATTAATTATAAGATTAAGATTTGAAATTCAGATGAGATCTCAGGTGAGATTCTCACCTGAGTTTTCACCAGAATTTTTTTTTCTTTTTTTCTTCAAGATATTTTTCAACCTGGAAATTTAATTAATTTTAAGATTAAGATTTGAAATTCACATGAGATCTCAGGTGAGATTCTCACCTGAGATTTCACCAGAATTTTTTTTTCTTTTTTTCTTCAAGATATTTTTCAACCTGGAAATTTAATTAATTTTAAGATTAAGATTTGTAATTCACATGAGATCTCAGGTGAGATTCTCACCGGAGATTTCACCAGAATTTTTTTTCTTTTTTTCTTCAAGATATTGTTGAACCTGGAAATTTAATTAATTTTAAGATCAAGATTTGAAATTCAGATGAGATCTCAGGTGAGATTCTAGCCTGAGTTTTCACCAGAATTTTTTTTTCTTTTTTTCTTCAAGATATTTTTCAACCTGGAAATTTAATTAATTTTAAGATCAAGATTTGAAATTCAGATGAGATCTCAGGTGAGATTCTCACCTGAGTTTTCACCAGAATGTTTTTTTCTTTTTTTCTTCAAGATATTTTTCAACTTGGAAATTTAATTAATTATAAGATTAAGATTTGAAATTCAGATAAGATCTCAGGTGAGATTCTCACCTGAGTTTTCACCAGAATTTTTTTTTTTTTTTCTTCAAGATATTTTTCAACCTGGAAATTTAATTAATTTTAAGATTAAGATTTGAAATTCACATGAGATCTCAGGTGAGATTCTCACCGGAGATTTCACCAGAATTTTTTTTCTTTTTTTCTTCAAGATATTGTTGAACCTGGAAATTTAATTAATTTTAAGATCAAGATTTGAAATTCAGATGAGATCTCAGGTGAGATTCTAGCCTGAGTTTTCACCAGAATTTTTTTTTCTTTTTTTCTTCAAGATATTTTTCAACCTGGAAATTTAATTAATTTTAAGATCAAGATTTGAAATTCAGATGAGATCTCAGGTGAGATTCTAGCCTGAGTTTTCACCAGAATTTTTTTTTCTTTTTTTCTTCAAGATATTTTTCAACCTGGAAATTTAATTAATTTTAAGATAAGTTTTTTCAGATGAGATCTCAGGTGAGATTCACCTGAGTTTTCACCAGAATTTTTTATCTTTTTTTTTCTTCAAGATATTTTTCAACTTGGAAATTTAATTAATTATAAGATTAAGATTTGAAATTCAGATAAGATCTCAGGTGAGATTCTCACCTGAGTTTTCACCAGAATTTTTTTTTTTTTTTTTTTTTCTTCTTCAAGATATTTTTCATCCTGGAAATTTAATTAATTTTAAGATTAAGATTTGAAATTCACATGAGATCTCAGGTGAGATTCTCACCGGAGATTTCACCAGAATTTTTTTTCTTTTTTTCTTCAAGATATTGTTGAACCTGGAAATTTAATTAATTTTAAGATCAAGATTTGAAATTCAGATGAGATCTCAGGTGAGATTCTAGCCTGAGTTTTCACCAGAATTTTTTTTTCTTTTTTTCTTCAAGATATTTTTCAACCTGGAAATTTAATTAATTTTAAGATTAAGATTTGAAATTCAGATGAGATCTCAGGTGAGATTCTCACCTGAGATTTCACCAGAATTTTTTTTTCTTTTTTTCTTCAAGATATTTTTCAACCTGGAAATTTAATTAATTTTAAGATCAAGATTTGAAATTCAGATGAGATCTCAGGTGAGATTCTAGCCTGAGTTTTCACCAGAATTTTTTTTTCTTTTTTTCTTCATGATATTTTTCAACCTGGAAATTTAATTAATTTTAAGATTAAGATTTGAAATTCAGATGAGATCTCAGGTGAGATTCTCGCCTGAGTTTTCACCAGAATTTTTTTTTCTTTTTTTCTTCAAGATATTTTTCAACCTGGAAATTTAATTAATTTTAAGATTAAGATTTGAAATTCAGATGAGATCTCAGGTGAGATTCTCACCTGAGTCTTCACCAGAATTTTTTTTTCTTTTTTTCTTCAAGATATTTTTCAACTTGGAAATTTAATTAATTATAAGATTAAGATTTGAAATTCAGATAAGATCTCAGGTGAGATTCTCACCTGAGTTTTCACCAGAATTTTTTTTTCTTTTTTTCTTCAAGATATTTTTCAACCTGGAAATTTAATTTATTTTAAGATTAAGATTTGAAATTCACATGAGATCTCAGGTGAGATTGTCACCTGAGATTTCACCAGAATTTTTTTTTCTTTTTTTCTTCAAGATATTTTTCAACCTGGAAATTTAATTAATTTTAATATTAAGATTTGAAATTCAGATGAGATCTCAGGTGAGATTCTCACCTGAGTTTTGACCAGAATTTTTTTTTCTTTTTTTCTTCAAGATATTTTTCAACTTGGAAATTTAATTAATTATAAGATTAAGATTTGAAATTCAGATAAGATCTCAGGTGAGATTCTCACCTGAGTTTTCACCAGAATTTTTTTTTCTTTTTTTCTTCAAGATATTTTTCAACCTGGAAATTTAATTAATTTTAAGATTAAGATTTGAAATTCACATGAGATCTCAGGTGAGATTCTCACCGGAGATTTCACCAGAATTTTTTTTCTTTTTTTCTTCAAGATATTGTTGAACCTGGAAATTTAATTAATTTTAAGATCAAGATTTGAAATTCAGATGAGATCTCAGGTGAGATTCTAGCCTGAGTTTTCACCAGAATTTTTTTTTCTTTTTTTCTTCAAGATATTTTTCAACCTGGAAATTTAATTAATTTTAAGATTAAGATTTATAATTCAGATGAGATCTCAGGTGAGATTCTCACCTGAGATTTCACCAGAATTTTTTTTTCTTTTTTTCTTCAAGATATTTTTCAACCTGGAAATTTAATTAATTTTAAGATCAAGATTTGAAATTCAGATGAGATCTCAGGTGAGATTCTAGCCTGAGTTTTCACCAGAATTTTTTTTTCTTTCTTTTTTTTCTTCAAGATATTTTTCAACCTGGAAATTTAATTAATTTTAAGATTAAGATTTGAAATTCAGATGAGATCTCAGGTGAGATTCTCACCTGAGTTTTCACCAGAATTTTTTTTTTTTTTTTTCAAGATATTTTTCCCTGGAAATTTAATTAATTTTAAGATTAAGATTTGAAATTCACATGAGATCTCAGGTGAGATTGTCACCTGAGATTTCACCAGAATTTTTTTTTCTTTTTTTCTTCAAGATATTTTTCAACCTGGAAATTTAATTAATTTTAATATTAAGATTTGAAATTCAGATGAGATCTCAGGTCAGATTCTCACCTGAGTTTTCCAGAATTTTTTTTTTTTTTTTCTTCAAGATATTTTTCAACTTGGAAATTTAATTAATTATAAGATTAAGATTTGAAATTCAGATAAGATCTCAGGTGAGATTCTCACCTGAGTTTTCACCAGAATTTTTTTTTCTTTTTTTTTTTTCTTCAAGATATTTTTCAACCTGGAAATTTAATTAATTTTAAGATTAAGATTTGAAATTCAGATGAGATCTCAGGTGAGATTCTCACCTGAGTTTTCACCAGAATTTTTTTTTCTTTTTTTCTTCAAGATATTTTTCAACTTGGAAATTTAATTAATTATAAGATTAAGATTTGAAATTCAGATAAGATCTCAGGTGAGATTCTCACCTGAGTTTTCACCAGAATGTTTTTTTCTTTTTTTCTTCAAGATATTTTTCAACTTGGAAATTTAATTAATTATAAGATTAAGATTTGAAATTCAGATAAGATCTCAGGTGAGATTTTTTTTCACCAGAATTTTTTTTTCTTTTTTTCTTCAAGATATTTTTCAACCTGGAAATTTAATTAATTTTAAGATTAAGATTTGAAATTCACATGAGATCTCAGGTGAGATTCTCACCTGAGATTTCACCAGAATTTTTTTTTCTTTTTTTCTTCAAGATATTTTTCAACCTGGAAATTTAATTAATTTTAAGATTAAGATTTGTAATTCACATGAGATCTCAGGTGAGATTCTCACCTGACCATAATTTTTTTTCTTTTTTTCTTCAAGATATTGTTGAACCTGGAAATTTAATTAATTTTAAGATCAAGATTTGAAATTCAGATGAGATCTCAGGTGAGATTCTAGCCTGAGTTTTCACCAGAATTTTTTTTTCTTTTTTTCTTCAAGATATTTTTCAACTTGGAAATTTAATTAATTATAAGATTAAGATTTGAAATTCAGATGAGATCTCAGGTGAGATTCTCACCGGAGATTTCACCAGAATTTTTTTTCTTTTTTTCTTCAAGATATTGTTGAACCTGGAAATTTAATTAATTTTAAGATCAAGATTTGAAATTCAGATGAGATCTCAGGTGAGATTCTAGCCTGAGTTTTCACCAGAATTTTTTTTTCTTTTTTTCTTCAAGATATTTTTCAACCTGGAAATTTAATTAATTTTAAGATCAAGATTTGAAATTCAGATGAGATCTCAGGTGAGATTCTCACCTGAGTTTTCACCAGAATTTTTTTATCTTTTTTTCTTCAAGATATTTTTCAACTTGGAAATTTAATTAATTATAAGATTAAGATTTGAAATTCAGATAAGATCTCAGGTGAGATTCTCACCTGAGTTTTCACCAGAATTTTTTTTTCTTTTTTTCTTCAAGATATTTTTCAACCTGGAAATTTAATTAATTTTAAGATTAAGATTTGAAATTCACATGAGATCTCAGGTGAGATTCTCACCGGAGATTTCACCAGAATTTTTTTTCTTTTTTTCTTCAAGATATTGTTGAACCTGGAAATTTAATTAATTTTAAGATCAAGATTTGAAATTCAGATGAGATCTCAGGTGAGATTCTAGCCTGAGTTTTCACCAGAATTTTTTTTTCTTTTTTTCTTCAAGATATTTTTCAACCTGGAAATTTAATTAATTTTAAGATTAAGATTTGAAATTCAGATGAGATCTCAGGTGAGATTCTCACCTGAGATTTCACCAGAATTTTTTTTTCTTTTTTTCTTCAAGATATTTTTCAACCTGGAAATTTAATTAATTTTAAGATCAAGATTTGAAATTCAGATGAGATCTCAGGTGAGATTCTCACCTGAGTTTTCACCAGAATTTTTTTTTTTATTTTTTTTCTTCAAGATATTTTTCAACCTGGAAATTTAATTAATTTTAAGATTAAGATTTCAAATTCAGATGAGATCTCAGGTGAGATTATCACCTGAGTTTTCACCAGAATTTTTTTTCTTTTTTCTTCAAGATATTTTTCAACTTGGAAATTTAATTAATTATAAGATTAAGATTTGAAATTCAGATAAGATCTCAGGTGAGATTCTCACCTGAGTTATCACCAGAATTTTTTTTTTTTTTTCTTCAAGATATTTTTCAACCTGGAAATTTAATTAATTTTAAGATTAAGATTTGAAATTCACATGAGATCTCAGGTGAGATTCTCACCTGAGATTTCAAGAATTTTTTTTTTTTCTTTTTTTTTCTTCAAGATATTTTTCAACCTGGAAATTTAATTTGAAATTAAGATTTGAAATTCAGATGAGATCTCAGGTGAGATTCTCACCTGAGTTTTCACCAGAATTTTTTTTCTTTTTTTCTTCAAGATATTTTTCAACCTGGAAATTTAATTAATTATAAGATTAAGATTTGAAATTCAGATAAGATCTCAGGTGAGATTCTCACCTGAGTTTTCACCAGAATTTTTTTTCTTTTTTCTTCAAGATATTTTTCAACCTGGAAATTTAATTAATTTTAAAGATTAAGATTTGATTTGAATTCAGATGAGATCTCAGGTGAGATTCTCACCTGAGTTTTCACCAGAATTTTTTTTTTTTTTTAATTCAAGATATTTTTCAACCTGGAAATTTAATTAATTTTAAGATTAAGATTTGAAATTCAGATGAGATCTCAGGTGAGATTCTCACCTGAGTTTTCACCAGAATTTTTTTTTTTTTTTTCTTCAAGATATTTTTCAACCTGGAAATTTAATTAATTTTAAGATTAAGATTTGAAATTCAGATGAGATCTCAGGTGAGATTCTCACCTGAGTTTTCACCAGAATTTTTTTTCTTTTTCTTCAAGCTATTTTTCATCCTGTGATTATAGTTAATTTTAAGACTTAGATTTGAGATTCAGATGTGATCTCAGGTGCGATTCTCACCTGAGTTTTCACAACAATTTTTTTCTTCTTTTTTTCTTCAAGATATTTTTCAACCTGAAAATTTAATTAATTTTAAGATTAAGATTTGAAATTCAGATGCGATCCCAGGTGAGATTATCTCCTGAGTTTTCACCAGAATTTTTTTTTTTTTTTTCTTCAAGATATTTTTCAACCTGGAAATTTAATTAATTTTAATATTAAGATTTGAAATTCAGATGAGATCTCAGGTGAGATTCTCACCTGAGTTTTGAGCAGAATTTTTTTTTCTTTTTTTCTTGAAGATATTTTTCAACTTGGAAATTTAATTAATTTAAGATTAAGATTTGAAATTCAGATGAGATCTCAGGTGAGATTCTCACCTGAGTTTTCACCAGAATTTTTTTTTTTTTTCTTCAAGATATTTTTCAACCTGGAAATTTAATTAATTTTAAGATTAAGATTTGAAATTCAGATGAGATCTCAGGTGAGATTCTCACCTGAGTTTTCACCAGAATTTTTTTTTTTTTTTTTCAAGATATTTTTCAACCTGGAAATTTAATTAATTTTAAGATTAAGATTTGAAATTCAGATGAGATCTCAGGTGAGATTCTCACCTGAGTTTTCACCAGAATTTTTTTTCTTTTTTTTTTTCTTCAAGATATTTTTCAACCTGGAAATTTAATTAATTTTAAGATTAAGATTTGAAATTCAGATGAGATCTCAGGTGAGATTCTCACCTGAGTTTTCACCAGAATTTTTTTTCTTTTTTTCTTCAAGATCTTTTCTTTTTCACAGAATTTTTTTTTTTTTTTTCTTCAAGATATTTTTCAACCTGGAAATTTAATTAATTTTAAGATTAAGATTTGAAATTCAGATGAGATCTCAGGTGAGATTCTCACCTGAGTTTTCACCAGAATTTTTTTTCTTTTTTTTTTTTTTCTTCAAGATATTTTTCAACCTGGAAATTTAATTAATTTTAAGATTAAGATTTGAAATTCAGATGAGATCTCAGGTGAGATTCTCACCTGAGTTTTCACCAGAATTTTTTTCTTTTTTTCTTCAAGATATTTTTCAACCTGGAAATTTAATTAATTTTAAGATTAAGATTTGAAATTCAGATGAGATCTCAGGTGAGATTCTCACCTGAGTTTTCACCAGAATTTTTTTTTTTTTTTTCTTCAAGATATTTTTCAACCTGGAAATTTAATTAATTTTAAGATTAAGATTTGAAATTCAGATGAGATCTCAGGTGAGATTATCACCTGAGTTTTCACCAGAATTTTTTTTCTTTTTTTCTTCAAGATATTTTTCAACCTGGAAATTTAATTAATTTTAAGATTAAGATTTGAAATTCAGATGAGATCTCAGGTGAGATTCTCACCTGAGTTTTCACCAGAATTTTTTTTTTTTTTCCTTCAAGATATTTTTCAACCTGGAAATTTAATTAATTTTAAGATTAAGATTTGAAATTCAGATGAGATCTCAGGTGAGATTCTCACCTGAGATTTCACCAGAATTTTTTTTTCTTTTTTTCTTCAAGATATTTTTCAACTGGAAATTTAATTAATTTTAAGATTAAGATTTGAAATTCAGATGAGATCTCAGGTGAGATTTTGAGTTTTCACCAGAATTTTTTTTTTTTTTCTTCAAGATATTTTTCAACCTGGAAATTTAATTTTTAAGATTAAGATTTGAAATTCAGATGAGATCTCAGGTGAGATTCTCACCTGAGTTTTCACCAGAATTTTTTTTTTTTTTTTCTTCAAGATATTTTTCAACCTGGAAATTTAATTAATTTTAAGATTAAGATTTGAAATTCAGATGAGATCTCAGGTGAGATTCTCACCTGAGTTTTCACCAGAATTTTTTTTCTTTTTTTTCTTTATTTTGAACCTGGAAATTTAATTAATTTTAAGATTAAGATATTTTTCAACTTGGAAATTTTTTTTTTTTTTTTTTCTTCAATTTTTTCAACCTGGAAATTTAATTAATTATTAAGATTTGAAATTCAGATGAGATCTCAGGTGAGATTCTCACCTGAGTTTTCACCAGAATTTTTTTTTTTTTTCTTCAAGATATTTTTCAACCTGGAAATTTAATTAATTTTAAGATTAAGATTTGAAATTCAGATGAGATCTCAGGTGAGATTCTCACCTGAGTTTTCACCAGAATTTTTTTTTTTTTTTTCTTCAAGATATTTTTCAACCTGGAAATTTAATTAATTTTAAGATTAAGATTTGAAATTCAGATGAGATCTCAGGTGAGATTCTCACCTGAGTTTTCACCAGAATTTTTTTTTTTTTTTCTTCAAGATATTTTTCAACCTGGAAATTTAATTAATTTTAAGATTAAGATTTGAAATTCAGATGAGATCTGAGGTGATATTCTCACCTGAGTTTTCACCAGAATTTTTTTTTTCTTTTTTTCTTCAAGATATTTTTCAACCTGGAAATTTAATTAATTTTAAGATTAAGATTTGAAATTCAGATGAGATCTCAGGTGAGATTCTCACCTGAGTTTCACCAGAATTTTTTTTTTCTTTTTTTTTTCAAGATATTTTTCAACCTGGAAATTTAATTAATTTTAAGATTAAGATTTGAAATTCAGATGAGATCTCAGGTGAGATTCTCACCTGAGTTTTCACCAGAATTTTTTTTCTTTTTTCTTCAAGATATTTTTCAACCTGGAAATTTAATTAATTTTAAGATTAAGATTTGAAATTCAGATGAGATCTCAGGTGAGATTTTTTTTTTCTTTTTTTCTTCAAGATATTTTTCAACCTGGAAATTTAATTAATTTTAAGATTAAGATTTGAAATTCAGATGAGATCTCAGGTGAGATTCTCACCTGAGTTTTCACCAGAATTTTTTTTCCTTTTTTTCTTCAAGATATTTTTCAACTTGGAAATTTAATTAATTATAAGATTAAGATTTGAAATTCAGATAAGATCTCAGGTGAGATTCTCACCTGAGTTTTCACCAGAATTTTTTTTTCTTTTTTTCTTCAAGATATTTTTCAACCTGGAAATTTAATTAATTTTAAGATTAAGATTTGAAATTCACATGAGATCTCAGGTGAGATTCTCACCTGAGATTTCACCAGAATTTTTTTTTTTTTTTTTTCTTCAAGATATTTTTCAACGTGGAAATTTTATTAATTTTAATATTAAGATTTGAAATTCAGATGAGATCTCAGGTGAGATTCTCACCTGAGTTTTGACCAGAATTTTTTTTTCTTTTTTTCTTCAAGATATTTTTCAACTTGGAAATTTAATTAATTATAAGATTAAGATTTGAAATTCAGATAAGATCTCAGGTGAGATTCTCACCTGAGTTTTCACCAGAATTTTTTTTTCTTTTTTTCTTCAAGATATTTTTCAACCTGGAAATTTAATTAATTTTAAGATTAAGATTTGAAATTCACATGAGATCTCAGGTGAGATTCTCACCGGAGATTTCACCAGAATTTTTTTTCTTTTTTTCTTCAAGATATTGTTGAACCTGGAAATTTAATTAATTTTAAGATCAAGATTTGAAATTCAGATGAGATCTCAGGTGAGATTCTAGCCTGAGTTTTCACCAGAATTTTTTTTTCTTTTTTTCTTCAAGATATTTTTCAACCTGGAAATTTAATTAATTTTAAGATTAAGATTTGAAATTCAGATGAGATCTCAGGTGAGATTCTCACCTGAGTTTTCACCAGAATTTTTTTCTTTTTTTTCAAGATATTTTTCAACCTGGAAATTTAATTAATTTTAAGATTAAGATTTGAAATTCAGATGAGATCTCAGGTGAGATTGTCACCTGAGATTTCACCAGAATTTTTTTTTCTTTTTTTCTTCAAGATATTTTTCAACCTGGAAATTTAATTAATTTTAATATTAAGATTTGAAATTCAGATGAGATCTCAGGTGAGATTCTCACCTGAGTTTTGACCAGAATTTTTTTTTCTTTTTTTCTTCAAGATATTTTTCAACTTGGAAATTTAATTAATTATAAGATTAAGATTTGAAATTCAGATAAGATCTCAGGTGAGATTCTCACCTGAGTTTTCACCAGAATTTTTTTTTCTTTTTTTCTTCAAGATATTTTTCAACCTGGAAATTTAATTAATTTTAAGATTAAGATTTGAAATTCAGATGAGATCTCAGGTGAGATTCTCACCTGAGTTTTCACCAGAATTTTTTTTTCTTTTTTTCTTGAAGATATTTTTCAACTTGGAAATTTAATTAATTATAAGATTAAGATTTGAAATTCAGATAAGATCTCAGGTGAGATTCTCACCTGAGTTTTCACCAGAATGTTTTTTTCTTTTTTTCTTCAAGATATTTTTCAACTTGGAAATTTAATTAATTATAAGATTAAGATTTGAAATTCAGATAAGATCTCAGGTGAGATTCTCACCTGAGTTTTCATCAGAAATTTTTTTTTTTCTTCAAGATATTTTTCAACCTGGAAATTTAATTAATTTTAAGATTAAGATTTGAAATTCACATGAGATCTCAGGTGAGATTCTCACCTGAGATTTCACCAGAATTTTTTTCTTTTTTCTTCAAGATATTATTCAACCTGGAAATTTAATTAATTTTAAGATTAAGATTTGTAATTCAATGAGATCTCAGGTGAGATTCTCACCTGAGTTTTCACCAGAATTTTTTTTTCTTTTTTTCTTCAAGATATTTTTCAACCTGGAAATTTAATTAATTTTAAGATTAAGATTTGAAATTCACATGAGATCTCAGGTGAGATTCTCACCTGAGATTTCACCAGAATTTTTTTTTCTTTTTTTCTTCAAGATATTTTTCAACCTGGAAATTTAATTAATTTTAAGATTAAGATTTGTAATTCACATGAGATCTCAGGTGAGATTCTCACCGGAGATTTCACCAGAATTTTTTTTCTTTTTTTCTTCAAGATATTGTTGAACCTGGAAATTTAATTAATTTTAAGATCAAGATTTGAAATTCAGATGAGATCTCAGGTGAGATTCTAGCCTGAGTTTTCACCAGAATTTTTTTTTCTTTTTTTCTTCAAGATATTTTTCAACCTGGAAATTTAATTAATTTTAAGATCAAGATTTGAAATTCAGATGAGATCTCAGGTGAGATTCTCACCTGAGTTTTCACCAGAATTTTTTTATCTTTTTTTCTTCAAGATATTTTTCAACTTGGAAATTTAATTAATTATAAGATTAAGATTTGAAATTCAGATAAGATCTCAGGTGAGATTCTCACCTGAGTTTTCACCAGAATTTTTTTTTTTTTTTCTTCAAGATATTTTTCAACCTGGAAATTTAATTAATTTTAAGATTAAGATTTGAAATTCACACGAGATCTCAGGTGAGATTCTCACCTGAGATTTCACCAGAATTTTTTTTTCTTTTTTTCTTCAAGATATTTTTCAACCTGGAAATTTAATTAATTTTAAGATTAAGATTTGTAATTCACATGAGTTCTCAGGTGAGATTCTCACCTGGGCTTTCATCAGAATTTTTTTTCTTTTTTTCTTCAAGATATTGTTGAACTTGGAAATTTAATTAATTTTAAGATCAAGATTTGAAATTCAGATGAGATGTCAGGTGAGATTCTAGCCTGAGTTTTCACCAGAATTTTTTTTTCTTTTTTTCTTCAAGATATTTTTCAACCTGTAAATTTAATTAATTTTAAGATTAAGATTTGACATTCAGATGAGATCTCAGGTGAGATTCTCACCTGAGTTTTCACCAGAATTTTTTTTTCTTTTTTCTTCAAGATATTTTTCAACTTGGAAATATAATTAATTATAAGATTAAGATTTGAAATTCAGATAAGATCTCAGGTGAGATTCTCACCTGAGTTTTCACCAGAATTTTTTTTTCTTTTTTTCTTCAAGATATTTTTCAACCTGGAAATTTAATTAATTTTAAGATTAAGATTTGAAATTCACATGAGATCTCAGGTGAGATTCTCACCTGAGATTTCACCAGAACTTTTTTTTTTTTTTTTCTTCAACATATTTTTCAACCTGGAAATTTAATTAATTTTATGATTAAGATTTGAAATTCAGATGAGATCTCAGGTGAGATTCTCACCTGAGTTTTCACCAGAATTTTTTTTTGTTTTTTTCTTCAAGATATTTTTCAACTTGGAAATTTAATTAATTATAAGATTAAGATTTGAAATTCAGATAAGATCTCAGGTGAGATTCTCACCTGAGTTTTCACCAGAATTTTTTTTTCTTTTTTTCTTCAAGATATTTTTCAACCTGGAAATTTAATTAATTTTAAGATTAAGATTTGAAATTCACATGAGATCTCAGGTGAGATTCTCACCTGAGATTTCACCAGAATTTTTTTTTCTTTTTTTCTTCAAGATATTTTTCAACCTGGAAATTTAATTAATTTTAAGATTAAGATTTGTAATTCAGATGAGATCTCAGGTGAGATTCTCACCTGAGTTTTCACCAGAATTTTTTTTTCTTTTTTTCTTCAAGATATTTTTCAACTTGGAAATTTAATTAATTTTAAGATTAAGATTTGAAATTCAGATGAGATCTCAGGTGAGATTCTCACCTGAGTTTTCACCAGAATTTTTTTTTCTTTTTTTCTTCAAGATATTTTTCAACCTGGAAATTTAATTAATTTTAAGATCAAGATTTGAAATTCAGATGAGATCTCAGGTGAGATTCTCACCTGAGTTTTCACCAGAATTTTTTTATCTTTTTTTCTTCAAGATATTTTTCAACTTGGAAATTTAATTAATTATAAGATTAAGATTTGAAATTCAGATAAGATCTCAGGTGAGATTCTCACCTGAGTTTTCACCAGAATTTTTTTTTTTTTTTTCTTCAAGATATTTTTCAACCTGGAAATTTAATTAATTTTAAGATTAAGATTTGAAATTCACATGAGATCTCAGGTGAGATTCTCACCTGAGATTTCACCAGAATTTTTTTTTCTTTTTTTCTTCAAGATATTTTTCAACCTGGAAATTTAATTAATTTTAAGATTAAGATTTGTAATTCACATGAGATCTCAGGTGAGATTCTCACCTGGGCTTTCACCAGAATTTTTTTTCTTTTTTCTTCAAGATATTGTTGAACCTGGAAATTTAATTAATTTTAAGATCAAGATTTGAAATTCAGATGAGATCTCAGGTGAGATTCTAGCCTGAGTTTTCACCAGAATTTTTTTTTCTTTTTTTCTTCAAGATATTTTTCAACCTGTAAATTTAATTAATTTTAAGATTAAGATTTGACATTCCGATGAGATCTCAGGTGAGATTCTCACCTGAGTTTTCACCAGAATTTTTTTTTCTTTTTTTCTTCAAGATATTTTTCAACTTGGAAATATAATTAATTATAAGATTAAGATTTGAAATTCAGATAAGATCTCAGGTGAGATTCTCACCTGAGTTTTCACCAGAATTTTTTTTCTTTTTTTCTTCAAGATATTTTTCAACCTGGAAATTTAATTAATTTTAAGATTAAGATTTGAAATTCACATGAGATCTCAGGTGAGATTCTCACCTGAGATTTCACCAGAATTTTTTTTTCTTTTTTTCTTCAAGATATTTTTCAACCTGGAAATTTAATTAATTTTATGATTAAGATTTGAAATTCAGATGAGATCTCAGGTGAGATTCTCACCTGAGTTTTCACCAGAATTTTTTTTTCTTTTTTTCTTCAAGATATTTTTCAACTTGGAAATTTAATTAATTATAAGATTAAGATTTGAAATTCAGATAAGATCTCAGGTGAGATTCTCACCTGAGTTTTCACCAGAATTTTTTTTTCTTTTTTTCTTCAAGATATTTTTCAACCTGGAAATTTAATTAATTTTAAGATTAAGATTTGAAATTCACATGAGATCTCAGGTGAGATTCTCACCTGAGATTTCACCAGAATTTTTTTTCTTTTTTTCTTCAAGATATTTTTCAACCTGGAAATTTAATTAATTTTAAGATTAAGATTTGTAATTCAGATGAGATCTCAGGTGAGATTCTCACCTGAGTTTTCACCAGAATTTTTTTTTTTTTTTTTTCTTCAAGATATTTTTCAACCTGGAAATTTAATTAATTTTAAGATTAAGATTTGAAATTCAGATGAGATCTCAGGTGAGATTCTCGCCTGAGTTTTCACCAGAATTTTTTTTTCTTTTTTTCTTCAAGATATTTTTCAACCTGGAAATTTAATTAATTTTAAGATTAAGATTTGAAATTCAGATGAGATCTCAGGTGAGATTCTCACCTGAGTTTTCACCAGAATTTTTTTTCCTTTTTTTCTTCAAGATATTTTTCAACTTGGAAATTTAATTAATTATAAGATTAAGATTTGAAATTCCGATAAGGTCTCAGGTGAGATTCTCACCTGAGTTTTCACCAGAATTTTTTTTTTTTTTTTTTCTTCAAGATATTTTTCAACCTGGAAATTTAATTAATTTTAAGATTAAGATTTGAAATTCACATGAGATCTCTGGTGAGATTCTCACCTGAGATTTCACCAGAATTTTTTTTTCTTTTTTTCTTCAAGATATTTTTCAACCTGGAAATTTAATTAATTTTAAGATTAAGATTTGTAATTCACATGAGATCTCAGGTGAGATTCTCACCTGAGTTTTCACCAGAATTTTTTTTTCTTTTTTTCTTCAAGATATTTTTCAACCTGGAAATTTAATTAATTTTAAGATCAAGATTTGAAATTCAGATGAGATCTCAGGTGAGATTCTCGCCTGTGTTTTCACCAGAATTTTTTTTTCTTTTTTTTCTTCAAGATATTTTTCAACCTGGAAATTTAATTAATTTTAAGATTAAGATTTGAAATTCAGATGAGATCTCAGGTGAGATTCTCACCTGAGTTTTCACCAGAATTTTTTTTTCTTTTTTTCTTCAAGATATTTTTCAATTTGGAAATTTAATTAATTATAAGATTAAGATTTGAAATTCAGATAAGATCTCAGGTGAGATTCTCACCTGAGTTTTCACCAGAATGTTTTTTTCTTTTTTTCTTCAAGATATTTTTCAACTTGGAAATTTAATTAATTATAAGATTAAGATTTGGAATTCAGATAAGATCTCAGGTGAGATTCTCACCTGAGTTTTCACCAGAATTTTTTTTTTTTTTTCTTCAAGATATTTTTCAACATGGAAATTTAATTAATTTTAAGATTAAGATTTGAAATTCACATGAGATCTCAGGTGAGATTCTCACCTGAGATTTCACCAGAATTTTTTTTCTTTTTTTCTTCAAGATATTTTTCAACCTGGAAATTTAATTAATTTTAAGATTAAGATTTGTAATTCACATGAGATCTCAGGTGAGATTCTCACCTGGGCTTTCACCAGAATTTTTTTTCTTTTTTTCTTCAAGATATTGTTGAACCTGGAAATTTAATTAATTTTAAGATCAAGATTTGAAATTCAGATGAGATCTCAGGTGAGATTCTAGCCTGAGTTTTCACCAGAATTTTTTTTTCTTTTTTTCTTCAAGATATTTTTCAACCTGTAAATTTAATTAATTTTAAGATTAAGATTTGAAATTCAGATGAGATCTCAGGTGAGATTCTCACCTGAGTTTTCACCAGAATTTTTTTTTCTTTTTTCCTTCAAGATATTTTTCAACTTGGAAATATAATTAATTATAAGATTAAGATTTGAAATTCAGATAAGATCTCAGGTGAGATTCTCACCTGAGTTTTCACCAGAATTTTTTTTCTTTTTTTCTTCAAGATATTTTTCAACCTGGAAATTTAATTAATTTTAAGATTAAGATTTGTAATTCACATGAGATCTCAGGTGAGATCCTCACCTGAGATTTCACCAGAATTTTTTTTTCTTTTTTTCTTCAAGATATTTTTCAACCTGGAAATTTAATTAATTTTAAGATTAAGATTTGAAATTCAGATGAGATCTCAGGTGAGATTCTCACCTGAGTTTTCACCAGAATTTTTTTTTCTTTTTTTCTTCAAGATATTTTTCAACTTGGAAATTTAATTAATTATAAGATTAAGATTTGAAATTCAGATAAGATCTCAGGTGAGATTCTCACCTGAGTTTTCACCAGAATTTTTTTTTCTTTTTTTCTTCAAGATATTTTTCAACCTGGAAATTTAATTAATTTTAAGATTAAGATTTGAAATTCAGATGAGATCTCAGGTGAGATTCTCACCTGAGTTTTCACCAGAATTTTTTTTTTTTTTTCCTTCAAGATATTTTTCAACTTGGAAATTTAATTAATTATAAGATTAAGATTTGAAATTCAGATAAGATCTCAGGTGAGATTCTCACCTGAGTTTTCACCAGAATTTTTTTTTCTTTTTTTCTTCAAGATATTTTTCAACCTGGAAATTTAATTAATTTTAAGATTAAGATTTGAAATTCACATGAGATCTCTGGTGAGATTCTCACCTGAGATTTCACCAGAATTTTTTTTTCTTTTTTTCTTCAAGATATTTTTCAACCTGGAAATTTAATTAATTTTAAGATTAAGATTTGAAATTCAGATGAGATCTCAGGTGAGATTCTCACCTGAGTTTTCACCAGAATTTTTTTTTCTTTTTTTCTTCAAGATATTTTTCAACTTGGAAATTTAATTAATTATAAGATTAAGATTTGAAATTCAGATAAGATCTCAGGTGAGATTCTCATCTGAGTTTTCACCAGAATTTTTTTTTCTTTTTTTCTTCAAGATATTTTTCAACCTGGAAGTTTAATTAATTTTAAGTTTAAGATTTGAAATTCACATGAGATCTCAGGTGAGATTCTCACCTGAGATTTCACCAGAATTTTTTTGTCTTTTTTTCTTCAAGATATTTTTCAACCTGGAAATTTAATTAATTTTAAGATTAAGATTTGTAATTCACATGAGATCTCAGGTGAGATTCTCACCTGGGCTTTCACAAGTATTTTTTTCCTTTTTTCTTCAAGATATTGTTGAACCTGGAAATTTAATTAATTTTAAGATCAAGATTTGAAATTCAGATGAGATCTCAGGTGAGATTCTAGCCTGAGTTTTCACCAGAATTTTTTTTTTCTTTTTTTCTTCAAGATATTTTTCAACCTGGAAATTTAATTAATTTTAAGATTAAGATTTGAAATTCAGATGAGATCTCAGGTGAGATTCTCGCCTGAGTTTTCACCAGAATTTTTTTTTCTTTTTTTCTTCAAGATATTTTTCAACGTGGAAATTTAATTAATTTTAAGATTAAGATTTGAAATTCAGATAAGATCTCAGGTGAGATTCTCACCTGAGTTTTCACCAGAATTTTTTTTTCTTTTTTTCTTCAAGATATTTTTCAACCTGGAAATTTAATTAATTTTAAGATTAAGATTTGAAATTCACATGAGATCTCAGGTGAGATTCTCACCGGAGATTTCACCAGAATTTTTTTTCTTTTTTTCTTCAAGATATTGTTGAACCTGGAAATTTAATTAATTTTAAGATCAAGATTTGAAATTCAGATGAGATCTCAGGTGAGATTCTAGCCTGAGTTTTCACCAGAATTTTTTTTTCTTTTTTTCTTCAAGATATTTTTCAACCTGGAAATTTAATTAATTTTAAGATTAAGATTTGAAATTCAGATGAGATCTCAGGTGAGATTCTCACCTGAGATTTCACCAGAATTTTTTTTTCTTTTTTCAAGATATTTTTCAACCTGAAATTTAATTAATTTTAAGATCAAGATTTGAAATTCAGATGAGATCTCAGGTGAATTCTTTTTTCACCAGAATTTTTTTTTCTTTTTTTCTTCAAGATATTTTTCAACCTGGAAATTTAATTAATTTTAAGATTAAGATTTGAAATTCAGATGAGATCTCAGGTGAGATTCTCGCCTGAGTTTTCACCAGAATTTTTTTTTCTTTTTTTTGTCAAGATATTTTTCAACCTGGAAATTTAATTAATTTTAAGATTAAGATTTGAAATTCACATGAGATCTCAGGTGAGATTGTCACCTGAGATTTCACCAGAATTTTTTTTTCTTTTTTTCTTCAAGATATTTTTCAACCTGGAAATTTAATTAATTTTAATATTAAGATTTGAAATTCAGATGAGATCTCAGGTGAGATTCTCACCTGAGTTTTGACCAGAATTTTTTTTTCTTTTTTTCTTCAAGATATTTTTCAACTTGGAAATTTAATTAATTATAAGATTAAGATTTGAAATTCAGATAAGATCTCAGGTGAGATTCTCACCTGAGTTTTCACCAGAATTTTTTTTTCCTTTTTTCTTCAAGATATTTTTCAACCTGGAAATTTAATTAATTTTAAGATTAAGATTTGAAATTCAGATGAGATCTCAGGTGAGATTCTCACCTGAGTTTTCACCAGAATTTTTTTTTTTTTTTTCTTCAAGATATTTTTCAACCTGGAAATTTAATTAATTTTAAGATTAAGATTTGAAATTCACATGAGATCTCAGGTGAGATTGTCACCTGAGATTTCACCAGAATTTTTTTTTCTTTTTTTCTTCAAGATATTTTTCAACCTGGAAATTTAATTAATTTTAATATTAAGATTTGAAATTCAGATGAGATCTCAGGTGAGATTCTCACCTGAGTTTTGACCAGAATTTTTTTTTCTTTTTTTCTTGAAGATATTTTTCAACTTGGAAATTTAATTAATTATAAGATTAAGATTTGAAATTCAGATAAGATCTCAGGTGAGATTCTCACCTGAGTTTTCACCAGAATGTTTTTTTCTTTTTTTCTTCAAGATATTTTTCAACTTGGAAATTTAATTAATTATAAGATTAAGATTTGAAATTCAGATAAGATCTCAGGTGAGATTCTCACCTGAGTTTTCACCAGAATTTTTTTTTCCTTTTTTCTTCAAGATATTTTTCAACCTGGAAATTTAATTAATTTTAAGATTAAGATTTGAAATTCACATGAGATCTCAGGTGAGATTGTCACCTGAGATTTCACCAGAATTTTTTTTTCTTTTTTTCTTCAAGATATTTTTCAACCTGGAAATTTTATTAATTTTAATATTAAGATTTGAAATTCAGATGAGATCTCAGGTGAGATTCTCACCTGAGTTTTGACCAGAATTTTTTTTTCTTTTTTTCTTCAAGATATTTTTCAACTTGGAAATTTAATTAATTATAAGATTAAGATTTGAAATTCAGATAAGATCTCAGGTGAGATTCTCACCTGAGTTTTCACCAGAATTTTTTTTTCTTTTTTTCTTCAAGATATTTTTCAACCTGGAAATCTAATTAATTTTAAGATTAAGATTTGAAATTCACATGAGATCTCAGGTGAGATTCTCACCGGAGATTTCACCAGAATTTTTTTTCTTTTTTTCTTCAAGATATTGTTGAACCTGGAAATTTAATTAATTTTAAGATCAAGATTTGAAATTCAGATGAGATCTCAGGTGAGATTCTAGCCTGAGTTTTCACCAGAATTTTTTTTTCTTTTTTTCTTCAAGATATTTTTCAACCTGGAAATTTAATTAATTTTAAGATTAAGATTTGAAATTCAGATGAGATCTCAGGTGAGATTCTCGCCTGAGTTTTCACCAGAATTTTTTTTTCTTTTTTTTGTCAAGATATTTTTCAACCTGGAAATTTAATTAATTTTAAGATTAAGATTTGAAATTCACATGAGATCTCAGGTGAGATTGTCACCTGAGATTTCACCAGAATTTTTTTTTCTTTTTTTCTTCAAGATATTTTTCAACCTGGAAATTTAATTAATTTTAATATTAAGATTTGAAATTCAGATGAGATCTCAGGTGAGATTCTCACCTGAGTTTTGACCAGAATTTTTTTTTCTTTTTTTCTTCAAGATATTTTTCAACTTGGAAATTTAATTAATTATAAGATTAAGATTTGAAATTCAGATAAGATCTCAGGTGAGATTCTCACCTGAGTTTTCACCAGAATTTTTTTTTCTTTTTTTCTTCAAGATATTTTTCAACCTGGAAATTTAATTAATTTTAAGATTAAGATTTGAAATTCAGATGAGATCTCAGGTGAGATTCTCACCTGAGTTTTCACCAGAATTTTTTTTTCTTTTTTTCTTGAAGATATTTTTCAACTTGGAAATTTAATTAATTATAAGATTAAGATTTGAAATTCAGATAAGATCTCAGGTGAGATTCTCACCTGAGTTTTCACCAGAATGTTTTTTTCTTTTTTTCTTCAAGATATTTTTCAACTTGGAAATTTAATTAATTATAAGATTAAGATTTGAAATTCAGATAAGATCTCAGGTGAGATTCTCACCTGAGTTATCACCAGAATTTTTTTTTTTTTTTCTTCAAGATATTTTTCAACCTGGAAATTTAATTAATTTTAAGATTAAGATTTGAAATTCACATGAGATCTCAGGTGAGATTCTCACCTGAGATTTCACCAGAATTTTTTTTTCTATTTTTCTTCAAGATATTATTCAACCTGGAAATTTAATTAATTTTAAGATTAAGATTTGTAATTCACATGAGATCTCAGGTGAGATTCTCACCTGAGTTTTCACCAGAATTTTTTTTTCTTTTTTTCTTCAAGATATTTTTCAACCTGGAAATTTAATTAATTTTAAGATTAAGATTTGAAATTCACATGAGATCTCAGGTGAGATTCTCACCTGAGATTTCACCAGAATTTTTTTTTCTTTTTTTCTTCAAGATATTTTTCAACCTGGAAATTTAATTAATTTTAAGATTAAGATTTGTAATTCACATGAGATCTCAGGTGAGATTCTCACCGGAGATTTCACCAGAATTTTTTTTCTTTTTTTCTTCAAGATATTGTTGAACCTGGAAATTTAATTAATTTTAAGATCAAGATTTGAAATTCAGATGAGATCTCAGGTGAGATTCTAGCCTGAGTTTTCACCAGAATTTTTTTTTCTTTTTTTCTTCAAGATATTTTTCAACCTGGAAATTTAATTAATTTTAAGATCAAGATTTGAAATTCAGATGAGATCTCAGGTGAGATTCTCACCTGAGTTTTCACCAGAATTTTTTTATCTTTTTTTCTTCAAGATATTTTTCAACTTGGAAATTTAATTAATTATAAGATTAAGATTTGAAATTCAGATAAGATCTCAGGTGAGATTCTCACCTGAGTTTTCACCAGAATTTTTTTTTTTTTTTCTTCAAGATATTTTTCAACCTGGAAATTTAATTAATTTTAAGATTAAGATTTGAAATTCACACGAGATCTCAGGTGAGATTCTCACCTGAGATTTCACCAGAATTTTTTTTTCTTTTTTTCTTCAAGATATTTTTCAACCTGGAAATTTAATTAATTTTAAGATTAAGATTTGTAATTCACATGAGATCTCAGGTGAGATTCTCACCTGGGCTTTCACCAGAATTTTTTTTCTTTTTTTCTTCAAGATATTGTTGAACCTGGAAATTTAATTAATTTTAAGATCAAGATTTGAAATTCAGATGAGATCTCAGGTGAGATTCTAGCCTGAGTTTTCACCAGAATTTTTTTTTCTTTTTTTCTTCAAGATATTTTTCAACCTGTAAATTTAATTAATTTTAAGATTAAGATTTGACATTCCGATGAGATCTCAGGTGAGATTCTCACCTGAGTTTTCACCAGAATTTTTTTTTCTTTTTTTCTTCAAGATATTTTTCAACTTGGAAATATAATTAATTATAAGATTAAGATTTGAAATTCAGATAAGATCTCAGGTGAGATTCTCACCTGAGTTTTCACCAGAATTTTTTTTTTTTTTCTTCAAGATATTTTTCAACCTGGAAATTTAATTAATTTTAAGATTAAGATTTGAAATTCACATGAGATCTCAGGTGAGATTCTCACCTGAGATTTCACCAGAATTTTTTTTTCTTTTTTTCTTCAAGATATTTTTCAACCTGGAAATTTAATTAATTTTATGATTAAGATTTGAAATTCAGATGAGATCTCAGGTGAGATTCTCACCTGAGTTTTCACCAGAATTTTTTTTTCTTTTTTTCTTCAAGATATTTTTCAACTTGGAAATTTAATTAATTATAAGATTAAGATTTGAAATTCAGATAAGATCTCAGGTGAGATTCTCACCTGAGTTTTCACCAGAATTTTTTTTTTTTTTTCTTCAAGATATTTTTCAACCTGGAAATTTAATTAATTTTAAGATTAAGATTTGAAATTCACATGAGATCTCAGGTGAGATTCTCACCTGAGATTTCACCAGAATTTTTTTTTCTTTTTTTCTTCAAGATATTTTTCAACCTGGAAATTTAATTAATTTTAAGATTAAGATTTGTAATTCAGATGAGATCTCAGGTGAGATTCTCACCTGAGTCTTCACCACAATTTTTTTTTTTTTTTTTCTTTGAAATAGTTTTTAACTTGGAAATTTAATTAATTTTAAGATTAAGATTTGAAATTCAGATGAGATCTCAGGTGAGATTCTCACCTGAGTTTTCACCAGAATTTTTTTTTCTTTTTTTCTTCAAGATATTTTTCAACCTGGAAATTTAATTAATTTTAAGATCAAGATTTGAAATTCAGATGAGATCTCGGTGAGATTCTCACCTGAGTTTTCACCAGAATTTTTTTATCTTTTTTTCTTCAAGATATTTTTCAACTTGGAAATTTAATTAATTATAAGATTAAGATTTGAAATTCAGATAAGATCTCAGGTGAGATTCTCACCTGAGTTTTCACCAGAATTTTTTTTTTTTTTTCTTCAAGATATTTTTCAACCTGGAAATTTAATTAATTTTAAGATTAAGATTTGAAATTCACACGAGATCTCAGGTGAGATTCTCACCTGAGATTTCACCAGAATTTTTTTTTCTTTTTTTCTTCAAGATATTTTTCAACCTGGAAATTTAATTAATTTTAAGATTAAGATTTGTAATTCACATGAGATCTCAGGTGAGATTCTCACCTGGGCTTTCACCAGAATTTTTTTTCTTTTTTTCTTCAAGATATTGTTGAACCTGGAAATTTAATTAATTTTAAGATCAAGATTTGAAATTCAGATGAGATCTCAGGTGAGATTCTAGCCTGAGTTTTCACCAGAATTTTTTTTTCTTTTTTTCTTCAAGATATTTTTCAACCTGTAAATTTAATTAATTTTAAGATTAAGATTTGACATTCCGATGAGATCTC
This sequence comes from Torymus aiolomorphi, assembly GCA_036365515.1. Taxonomy (NCBI): domain Eukaryota; kingdom Metazoa; phylum Arthropoda; class Insecta; order Hymenoptera; family Torymidae; genus Torymus; species Torymus aiolomorphi. The sequence goes on from CM070877.1 coordinate 115,021,361, forward strand.
AGGTGAGATTCTCACCTGAGTTTTCACCAGAATTTTTTTTTCTTTTTTTCTTCAAGATATTTTTCAACTTGGAAATATAATTAATTATAAGATTAAGATTTGAAATTCAGATAAGATCTCAGGTGAGATTCTCACCTGAGTTTTCACCAGAATTTTTTTTCTTTTTTTCTTCAAGATATTTTTCAACCTGGAAATTTAATTAATTTTAAGATTAAGATTTGAAATTCACATGAGATCTCAGGTGAGATTCTCACCTGAGATTTCACCAGAATTTTTTTTTTCTTTTTTTCTTCAAGATATTTTTCAACCTGGAAATTTAATTAATTTTATGATTAAGATTTGAAATTCAGATGAGATCTCAGGTGAGATTCTCACCTGAGTTTTCACCAGAATTTTTTTTCTTTTTTTTCTTCAAGATATTTTTCAACTTGGAAATTTAATTAATTATAAGATTAAGATTTGAAATTCAGATAAGATCTCAGGTGAGATTCTCACCTGAGTTTTCACCAGAATTTTTTTTCTTTTTTTTTTCTTCAAGATATTTTTCAACCTGGAAATTTAATTAATTTTAAGATTAAGATTTGAAATTCACATGAGATCTCAGGTGAGATTCTCACCTGAGATTTCACCAGAATTTTTTTTTCTTTTTTTTTCTTCAAGATATTTTTCAACCTGGAAATTTAATTAATTTTAAGATTAAGATTTGTAATTCAGATGAGATCTCAGGTGAGATTCTCACCTGAGTTTTCACCAGAATTTTTTTTTCTTTTTTTCTTCAAGATATTTTTCAACTTGGAAATTTAATTAATTTTAAGATTAAGATTTGAAATTCAGATGAGATCTCAGGTGAGATTCTCACCTGAGTTTTCACCAGAATTTTTTTTCTTTTTTCTTCAAGATATTTTTCAACCTGGAAATTTAATTAATTTTAAGATTAAGATTTGAAATTCAGATGAGATCTCAGGTGAGATTCTCACCTGAGTTTTCACCAGAATTTTTTTTCTTTTTTTCTTCTTCAAGATATTTTTCAACTTGGAAATTTAATTAATTATAAGATTAAGATTTGAAATTCAGATAAGATCTCAGGTGAGATTCTCACCTGAGTTTTCACCAGAATTTTTTTTTTTCTTTTTTCTTCAAGATATTTTTCAACCTGGAAATTTAATTAATTTTAAGATTAAGATTTGAAATTCACATGAGATCTCTGGTGAGATTCTCACCTGAGATTTCACCAGAATTTTTTTTTCTTTTTTTCTTCAAGATATTTTTCAACCTGGAAATTTAATTAATTTTAAGATTAAGATTTGTAATTCACATGAGATCTCAGGTGAGATTCTCACCTGAGTTTTCACCAGAATTTTTTTTTCTTTTTTTCTTCAAGATATTTTTCAACCTGGAAATTTAATTAATTTTAAGATCAAGATTTGAAATTCAGATGAGATCTCAGGTGAGATTCTCGCCTGTGTTTTCACCAGAATTTTTTTTTCTTTTTTTTCTTCAAGATATTTTTCAACCTGGAAATTTAATTAATTTTAAGATTAAGATTTGAAATTCAGATGAGATCTCAGGTGAGATTCTCACCTGAGTTTTCACCAGAATTTTTTTTTCTTTTTTTCTTCAAGATATTTTTCAATTTGGAAATTTAATTAATTATAAGATTAAGATTTGAAATTCAGATAAGATCTCAGGTGAGATTCTCACCTGAGTTTTCACCAGAATGTTTTTTCTTTTTTCTTCAAGATATTTTTCAACTTGGAAATTTAATTAATTATAAGATTAAGATTTGGAATTCAGATAAGATCTCAGGTGAGATTCTCACCTGAGTTTTCACCAGAATTTTTTTTTTTTTTTCTTCAAGATATTTTTCAACATGGAAATTTAATTAATTTTAAGATTAAGATTTGAAATTCACACGAGATCTCAGGTGAGATTCTCACCTGAGATTTCACCAGAATTTTTTTTTCTTTTTTTCTTCAAGATATTTTTCAACCTGGAAATTTAATTAATTTTAAGATTAAGATTTGTAATTCACATGAGATCTCAGGTGAGATTCTCACCTGGGCTTTCACCAGAATTTTTTTCTTTTTTTCTTCAAGATATTGTTGAACCTGGAAATTTAATTAATTTTAAGATCAAGATTTGAAATTCAGATGAGATCTCAGGTGAGATTCTAGCCTGAGTTTTCACCAGAATTTTTTTTTCTTTTTTTCTTCAAGATATTTTTCAACCTGTAAATTTAATTAATTTTAAGATTAAGATTTGAAATTCAGATGAGATCTCAGGTGAGATTCTCACCTGAGTTTTCACCAGAATTTTTTTTTCTTTTTTCCTTCAAGATATTTTTCAACTTGGAAATATAATTAATTATAAGATTAAGATTTGAAATTCAGATAAGATCTCAGGTGAGATTCTCACCTGAGTTTTCACCAGAATTTTTTTTCTTTTTTTCTTCAAGATATTTTTCAACCTGGAAATTTAATTAATTTTAAGATTAAGATTTGTAATTCACATGAGATCTCAGGTGAGATCCTCACCTGAGATTTCACCAGAATTTTTTTTTCTTTTTTTCTTCAAGATATTTTTCAACCTGGAAATTTAATTAATTTTAAGATTAAGATTTGAAATTCAGATGAGATCTCAGGTGAGATTCTCACCTGAGTTTTCACCAGAATTTTTTTTTCTTTTTTTCTTCAAGATATTTTTCAACTTGGAAATTTAATTAATTATAAGATTAAGATTTGAAATTCAGATAAGATCTCAGGTGAGATTCTCACCTGAGTTTTCACCAGAATTTTTTTTTCTTTTTTTCTTCAAGATATTTTTCAACCTGGAAATTTAATTAATTTTAAGATTAAGATTTGAAATTCAGATGAGATCTCAGGTGAGATTCTCACCTGAGTTTTCACCAGAATTTTTTTTTTGTTTTTTCTTCAAGATATTTTTCAACTTGGAAATTTAATTAATTATAAGATTAAGATTTGAAATTCAGATAAGATCTCAGGTGAGATTCTCACCTGAGTTTTCACCAGAATTTTTTTTTCTTTTTTTCTTCAAGATATTTTTCAACCTGGAAATTTAATTAATTTTAAGATTAAGATTTGAAATTCACATGAGATCTCTGGTGAGATTCTCACCTGAGATTTCACCAGAATTTTTTTTTCTTTTTTTCTTCAAGATATTTTTCAACCTGGAAATTTAATTAATTTTAAGATTAAGATTTGAAATTCAGATGAGATCTCAGGTGAGATTCTCACCTGAGTTTTCACCAGAATTTTTTTTTCTTTTTTTCTTCAAGATATTTTTCAACTTGGAAATTTAATTAATTATAAGATTAAGATTTGAAATTCAGATAAGATCTCAGGTGAGATTCTCATCTGAGTTTTCACCAGAATTTTTTTTTCTTTTTTTCTTCAAGATATTTTTCAACCTGGAAGTTTAATTAATTTTAAGTTTAAGATTTGAAATTCACATGAGATCTCAGGTGAGATTCTCACCTGAGATTTCACCAGAATTTTTTTGTCTTTTTTTCTTCAAGATATTTTTCAACCTGGAAATTTAATTAATTTTAAGATTAAGATTTGTAATTCACATGAGATCTCAGGTGAGATTCTCACCTGGGCTTTCACAAGTATTTTTTTTCCTTTTTTCTTCAAGATATTGTTGAACCTGGAAATTTAATTAATTTTAAGATCAAGATTTGAAATTCAGATGAGATCTCAGGTGAGATTCTAGCCTGAGTTTTCACCAGAATTTTTTTTTCTTTTTTTCTTCAAGATATTTTTCAACCTGGAAATTTAATTAATTTTAAGATTAAGATTTGAAATTCAGATGAGATCTCAGGTGAGATTCTCGCCTGAGTTTTCACCAGAATTTTTTTTTCTTTTTTTCTTCAAGATATTTTTCAACGTGGAAATTTAATTAATTTTAAGATTAAGATTTGAAATTCAGATAAGATCTCAGGTGAGATTCTCACCTGAGTTTTCACCAGAATTTTTTTTTCTTTTTTTCTTCAAGATATTTTTCAACCTGGAAATTTAATTAATTTTAAGATTAAGATTTGAAATTCACATGAGATCTCAGGTGAGATTCTCACCGGAGATTTCACCAGAATTTTTTTTCTTTTTTTCTTCAAGATATTGTTGAACCTGGAAATTTAATTAATTTTAAGATCAAGATTTGAAATTCAGATGAGATCTCAGGTGAGATTCTAGCCTGAGTTTTCACCAGAATTTTTTTTTCTTTTTTTCTTCAAGATATTTTTCAACCTGGAAATTTAATTAATTTTAAGATTAAGATTTATAATTCAGATGAGATCTCAGGTGAGATTCTCACCTGAGATTTCACCAGAATTTTTTTTTCTTTTTTTCTTCAAGATATTTTTCAACCTGGAAATTTAATTAATTTTAAGATCAAGATTTGAAATTCAGATGAGATCTCAGGTGAGATTCTAGCCTGAGTTTTCACCAGAATTTTTTTTTCTTTTTTTCTTCAAGATATTTTTCAACCTGGAAATTTAATTAATTTTAAGATTAAGATTTGAAATTCAGATGAGATCTCAGGTGAGATTCTCGCCTGAGTTTTCACCAGAATTTTTTTTTCTTTTTTTTGTCAAGATATTTTTCAACCTGGAAATTTAATTAATTTTAAGATTAAGATTTGAAATTCACATGAGATCTCAGGTGAGATTGTCACCTGAGATTTCACCAGAATTTTTTTTTCTTTTTTTCTTCAAGATATTTTTCAACCTGGAAATTTAATTAATTTTAATATTAAGATTTGAAATTCAGATGAGATCTCAGGTGAGATTCTCACCTGAGTTTTGACCAGAATTTTTTTTTCTTTTTTTCTTCAAGATATTTTTCAACTTGGAAATTTAATTAATTATAAGATTAAGATTTGAAATTCAGATAAGATCTCAGGTGAGATTCTCACCTGAGTTTTCACCAGAATTTTTTTTTCTTTTTTTCTTCAAGATATTTTTCAACCTGGAAATTTAATTAATTTTAAGATTAAGATTTGAAATTCAGATGAGATCTCAGGTGAGATTCTCACCTGAGTTTTCACCAGAATTTTTTTTTTTTTTTTCTTCAAGATATTTTTCAACCTGGAAATTTAATTAATTTTAAGATTAAGATTTGAAATTCACATGAGATCTCAGGTGATTGTCACCTGAGATTTCACCAGAATTTTTTTTCTTTTTTCTTCAAGATATTTTTCAACCTGGAAATTTAATTAATTTTAATATTAAGATTTGAAATTCAGATGAGATCTCAGGTGAGATTCTCACCTGAGTTTTGACCAGAATTTTTTTTTCTTTTTTTCTTGAAGATATTTTTCAACTTGGAAATTTAATTAATTATAAGATTAAGATTTGAAATTCAGATAAGATCTCAGGTGAGATTCTCACCTGAGTTTTCACCAGAATTTTTTTTTCTTTTTTTCTTCAAGATATTTTTCAACTAGGAAATTTAATTAATTATAAGATTAAGATTTGAAATTCAGATAAGATCTCAGGTGAGATTCTCACCTGAGTTTTCACCAGAATTTTTTTTTTTTTTTTCTTCAAGATATTTTTCAACCTGGAAATTTAATTAATTTTAAGATTAAGATTTGAAATTCAGATGAGATCTCAGGTGAGATTCTCACTTGAGTTTTCACCAGAATTTTTTTTTTTTTTTTTCTTCAAGATATTTTTCAACCTGGAAATTTAATTAATTTTAAGATTAAGATTTGAAATTCACATGAGATCTCAGGTGAGATTCTCACCTGAGATCTCATGTGAATTTTTTTTTCTTTTTTTCTTCTAGATATTTTTCAATCTGGAATTTTAATTAATTTTAAGATTAAGATTTGAAATTCAGATGAGATCTCAGGTGAGATTCTCACCTGAGATCTCATCTGAATTTTTTTTTTTTTTTTTTCTTCAAGATATTTTTCAACCTGGAAATTTAATTAATTTTAAGATTAAGATTTGAAATTCAGATGAGATCTCAGGTGAGATTCTACCTGAGTTTTCACCAGAATTTTTTTTTCTTTTTTTCTTCAAGATATTTTTCAACTTGGAAATTTAATTAATTATAAGATTAAGATTTGAAATTCAGATAAGATCTCAGGTGAGATTCTCACCTGAGTTTTCACCAGAATTTTTTTTTCTTTTTTTCTTCAAGATATTTTTCAACCTGGAAATTTAATTAATTTTAAGATTAAGATTTGAAATTCAGATGAGATCTCAGGTGAGATTCTCACCTGAGTTTTCACCAGAATTTTTTTTTCTTTTTTTCTTCTCCTGGAAATTTAATTAATTTTAAGATTAAGATTTGAAATTCACATGAGATCTCAGGTGATTCTCACCTGAGATTTCACCAGAATTTTTTTTTGATAATTCTTTTTTTTTTTTCTTCAAGATATTTTTCAACCTGGGAATTTAATTAATTTTAAGATTAAGATTTGAAATTCAGATGAGATCTCAGGTGAGATTCTCACCTGGGCTTTCACCAGAATTTTTTTTTTTTTCTTCAAGATATTTTTCAACCTGGAAATTTAATTAATTTTAAGATTAAGATTTGAAATTCAGATGAGATCTCAGGTGAGATTCTCACCTGAGTTTTCACCAGAATTTTTTTTTCTTTTTTTCTTCAAGATATTTTTCAACCTGGAAATTTAATTAATTTTAAGATTAAGATTTGAAATTCAGATGAGATCTCAGGTGAGATTCTCACCTGAGTTTTCACCAGAATTTTTTTTCTTTTTTTTTCCAAGATATTTTATAACCTGGAAATTTAATTAATTTTAAGATTAAGATTTGAAATTCAGATGAGATCTCAGGTGAGATTCTCACCTGAGTTTTCACCAGAATTTTTTTTTCTTTTTTTTAATATTTGAAATTCTTCAAGATATTTTTCACCAGAATTTTTTTCTTTTTTTTCTTCAAGATATTTTTCAACCTGGAAATTTAATTAATTTTAAGATTAAGATTTGAAATTCAGATGAGATCTCAGGTGAGATTCTCACCTGAGATTTCACCAGAATTTTTTTTCTTTTTTTTCTTCAAGATATTTTTCAACCTGGAAATTTAATTAATTTTAAGATCAAGATTTGAAATTCAGATGAGATCTCAGGTGAGATTCTTGAGTTTTCACCAGAATTTTTTTTTTTTTTCTTCAAGATATTTTTCAACCTGGAAATTTAATTAATTTTAAGATCAAGATTTGAAATTCAGATGAGATCTCAGGTGAGATTCTCACCTGAGTTTTCACCAGAATTTTTTTTTCTTTTTTTCTTCAAGATATTTTTCAACTTGGAAATTTAATTAATTATAAGATTAAGATTTGAAATTCAGATAAGATCTCAGGTGAGATTCTCACCTGAGTTTTCACCAGAATTTTTTTTTCTTTTTTTCTTCAAGATATTTTTCAACCTGGAAATTTAATTAATTTTAAGATTAAGAATTGAAATTTATATAAGATTTGAAATTCACACGAGATCTCAGGTGAGATTCTCACCTGAGATTTCACCAGAATTTTTTTTTTTTTTTTTTCTTCAAGATATTTTTCAACCTGGAAATTTAATTAATTTTAAGATTAAGATTTGTAATTCACATGAGATCTCAGGTGAGATTCTCACCTGGGCTTTCACCAGAATTTTTTTTCTTTTTTTCTTCAAGATATTGTTGAACCTGGAAATTTAATTAATTTTAAGATCAAGATTTGAAATTCAGATGAGATCTCAGGTGAGATTCTAGCCTGAGTTTTCACCAGAATTTTTTTTTCTTTTTTTCTTCAAGATATTTTTCAACCTGTAAATTTAATTAATTTTAAGATTAAGATTTGACATTCAGATGAGATCTCAGGTGAGATTCTCACCTGAGTTTTCACCAGAATTTTTTTTTCTTTTTTTCTTCAAGATATTTTTCAACTTGGAAATATAATTAATTATAAGATTAAGATTTGAAATTCAGATAAGATCTCAGGTGAGATTCTCACCTGAGTTTTCACCAGAATTTTTTTTTCTTTTTTTCTTCAAGATATTTTTCAACCTGGAAATTTAATTAATTTTAAGATTAAGATTTGAAATTCACATGAGATCTCAGGTGAGATTCTCACCGGAGATTTCACCAGAATTTTTTTTCTTTTTTTTTTTTTTTTTTTCTTCAAGATATTTTTCAACCTGGAAATTTAATTAATTTTATGATTAAGATTTGAAATTCAGATGAGATCTCAGGTGAGATTCTCACCTGAGTTTTCACCAGAATTTTTTTTTCTTTTTTTCTTCAAGATATTTTTCAACTTGGAAATTTAATTAATTATAAGATTAAGATTTGAAATTCAGATAAGATCTCAGGTGAGATTCTCACCTGAGTTTTCACCAGAATTTTTTTTTCTTTTTTTCTTCAAGATATTTTTCAACCTGGAAATTTAATTAATTTTAAGATTAAGATTTGAAATTCACATGAGATCTCAGGTGAGATTCTCACCTGAGATTTCACCAGAATTTTTTTTTCTTTTTTTCTTCAAGATATTTTTCAACCTGGAAATTTAATTAATTTTAAGATTAAGATTTGTAATTCAGATGAGATCTCAGGTGAGATTCTCACCTGAGTTTTCACCAGAATTTTTTTTTCTTTTTTTCTTCAAGATATTTTTCAACTTGGAAATTTAATTAATTTTAAGATTAAGATTTGAAATTCAGATGAGATCTCAGGTGAGATTCTCACCTGAGTTTTCACCAGAATTTTTTTTTCTTTTTTTCTTCAAGATATTTTTCAACCTGGAAATTTAATTAATTTTAAGATTAAGATTTGAAATTCAGATGAGATCTCAGGTGAGATTCTCACCTGAGTTTTCACCAGAATTTTTTTTTCTTTTTTTCTTCAAGATATTTTTCAACTTGGAAATTTAATTAATTATAAGATTAAGATTTGAAATTCAGATAAGATCTCAGGTGAGATTCTCACCTGAGTTTTCACCAGAATTTTTTTTTCTTTTTTTCTTCAAGATATTTTTCAACCTGGAAATTTAATTAATTTTAAGATTAAGATTTGAAATTCACATGAGATCTCTGGTGAGATTCTCACCTGAGATTTCACCAGAATTTTTTTTTCTTTTTTTCTTCAAGATATTTTTCAACCTGGAAATTTAATTAATTTTAAGATTAAGATTTGTAATTCACATGAGATCTCAGGTGAGATTCTCACCTGAGTTTTCACCAGAATTTTTTTTTCTTTTTTTCTTCAAGATATTTTTCAACCTGGAAATTTAATTAATTTTAAGATCAAGATTTGAAATTCAGATGAGATCTCAGGTGAGATTCTCGCCTGTGTTTTCACCAGAATTTTTTTTTCTTTTTTTCTTCAAGATATTTTTCAACCTGGAAATTTAATTAATTTTAAGATTAAGATTTGAAATTCAGATGACATCTCAGGTGAGATTCTCACCTGAGTTTTCACCAGAATTTTTTTTTCTTTTTTTCTTCAAGATATTTTTCAATTTGGAAATTTAATTAATTATAAGATTAAGATTTGAAATTCAGATAAGATCTCAGGTGAGATTCTCACCTGAGTTTTCACCAGAATGTTTTTTTCTTTTTTTCTTCAAGATATTTTTCAACTTGGAAATTTAATTAATTATAAGATTAAGATTTGGAATTCAGATAAGATCTCAGGTGAGATTCTCACCTGAGTTTTCACCAGAATTTTTTTTTTTTTTTCTTCAAGATATTTTTCAACATGGAAATTTAATTAATTTTAAGATTAAGATTTGAAATTCACACGAGATCTCAGGTGAGATTCTCACCTGAGATTTCACCAGAATTTTTTTTTCTTTTTTTCTTCAAGATATTTTTCAACCTGGAAATTTAATTAATTTTAAGATTAAGATTTGTAATTCACATGAGATCTCAGGTGAGATTCTCACCTGGGCTTTCACCAGAATTTTTTTTCTTTTTTTCTTCAAGATATTGTTGAACCTGGAAATTTAATTAATTTTAAGATCAAGATTTGAAATTCAGATGAGATCTCAGGTGAGATTCTAGCCTGAGTTTTCACCAGAATTTTTTTTTCTTTTTTTCTTCAAGATATTTTTCAACCTGTAAATTTAATTAATTTTAAGATTAAGATTTGAAATTCAGATGAGATCTCAGGTGAGATTCTCACCTGAGTTTTCACCAGAATTTTTTTTTCTTTTTTCCTTCAAGATATTTTTCAACTTGGAAATATAATTAATTATAAGATTAAGATTTGAAATTCAGATAAGATCTCAGGTGAGATTCTCACCTGAGTTTTCACCAGAATTTTTTTTTTTTTTTTTCTTCAAGATATTTTTCAACCTGGAAATTTAATTAATTTTAAGATTAAGATTTGTAATTCACATGAGATCTCAGGTGAGATCCTCACCTGAGATTTCACCAGAATTTTTTTTTTTTTTTTTTTCTTCAAGATATTTTTCAACCTGGAAATTTAATTAATTTTAAGATTAAGATTTGAAATTCAGATGAGATCTCAGGTGAGATTCTCACCTGAGTTTTCACCAGAATTTTTTTTTTTTTTTTCTTCAAGATATTTTTCAACTTGGAAATTTAATTAATTATAAGATTAAGATTTGAAATTCAGATAAGATCTCAGGTGAGATTCTCACCTGAGTTTTCACCAGAATTTTTTTTTCTTTTTTTCTTCAAGATATTTTTCAACCTGGAAATTTAATTAATTTTAAGATTAAGATTTGAAATTCAGATGAGATCTCAGGTGAGATTCTCACCTGAGTTTTCACCAGAATTTTTTTTTCTTTTTTTCTTCAAGATATTTTTCAACTTGGAAATTTAATTAATTATAAGATTAAGATTTGAAATTCAGATAAGATCTCAGGTGAGATTCTCACCTGAGTTTTCACCAGAATTTTTTTTTTTTTTTTCTTCAAGATATTTTTCAACCTGGAAATTTAATTAATTTTAAGATTAAGATTTGAAATTCACATGAGATCTCTGGTGAGATTCTCACCTGAGATTTCACCAGAATTTTTTTTTTTTTTTTCTTCAAGATATTTTTCAACCTGGAAATTTAATTAATTTTAAGATTAAGATTTGAAATTCAGATGAGATCTCAGGTGAGATTCTCACCTGAGTTTTCACCAGAATTTTTTTTTCTTTTTTTCTTCAAGATATTTTTCAACTTGGAAATTTAATTAATTATAAGATTAAGATTTGAAATTCAGATAAGATCTCAGGTGAGATTCTCATCTGAGTTTTCACCAGAATTTTTTTTTCTTTTTTTCTTCAAGATATTTTTCAACCTGGAAGTTTAATTAATTTTAAGTTTAAGATTTGAAATTCACATGAGATCTCAGGTGAGATTCTCACCCGAGATTTCACCAGAATTTTTTTGTCTTTTTTTCTTCAAGATATTTTTCAACCTGGAAATTTAATTAATTTTAAGATTAAGATTTGTAATTCACATGAGATCTCAGGTGAGATTCTCACCTGGGCTTCCACAAGTATTTTTTTTCCTTTTTTCTTCAAGATATTGTTGAACCTGGAAATTTAATTAATTTTAAGATCAAGATTTGAAATTCAGATGAGATCTCAGGTGAGATTCTAGCCTGAGTTTTCACCAGAATTTTTTTTTTTTTTTTCAAGATATTTTTCAACCTGGAAATTTAATTAATTTTAAGATTAAGATTTGAAATTCAGATGAGATCTCAGGTGAGATTCTCGCCTGAGTTTTCACCAGAATTTTTTTTTCTTTTTTTCTTCAAGATATTTTTCAACGTGGAAATTTAATTAATTTTAAGATTAAGATTTGAAATTCAGATAAGATCTCAGGTGAGATTCTCACCTGAGTTTTCACCAGAATTTTTTTTCTTTTTTTCTTCAAGATATTTTTCAACCTGGAAATTTAATTAATTTTAAGATTGAGATTTGAAATTCACATGAGATCTCAGGTGAGATTCTCACCTGAGATTTCACCACAATTTTTTTTTCTTTTTTTCTTCAATATATTTTTCAACCTGGAAATTTAATTAATTTTAAGATTAAGATTTGAAATTCAGATGAGATCTCAGGTGAGATTCTCACCTGAGTTTTCACCAGAATTTTTTTTTCTTTTTTTCTTCAAGATATTTTTCAACTTGGAAATTTAATTAATTATAGGATTAAGATTTGAAATTCAGATAAGATCTCAGGTGAGATTCTCACCTGAGTTTTCACCAGAATTTTTTTTTCTTTTTTTCTTCAAGATATTTTTCAACCTGGAAATTTAATTAATTTTAAGATTAAGATTTGAAATTCACATGAGATCTCAGGTGAGATTCTCACCTGAGATTTCACCAGAATTTTTTTTTCTTTTTTTCTTCAAGATATTTTTCAACCTGGAAATTTAATTAATTTTAAGATTAAGATTTGTAATTCACATGAGATCTCAGGTGAGATTCTCACCTGGGCTTTCACCAGAATTTTTTTTCTTTTTTTCTTCAAGATATTGTTGAACCTGGAAATTTAATTAATTTTAAGATCAAGATTTGAAATTCAGATGAGATCTCAGGTGAGATTCTAGCCTGAGTTTTCACCAGAACTTTTTTTTCTTTTTTTCTTCAAGATATTTTTCAACCTGTAAATTTAATTAATTTTAAGATTAAGATTTGAAATTCAGTTGAGATCTCAGGTGAGATTCTCACCTGAGATTTCACGAGAATTTTTTTTTCTTTTTTTCTTCAAGATATTTTTCAACCTGGAAATTTAATTAATTTTAAGATTAAGATTTGTAATTCACATGAGATCTCAGGTGAGATTCTCACCTGAGTTTTCACCAGAATTTTTTTTTCTTTTTTTCTTCAAGATATTTTTCAACCTGGAAATTTAATTAATTTTAAGATCAAGATTTGAAATTCAGATGAGATCTCAGGTGAGATTCTCGCCTGTGTTTTCACCAGAATTTTTTTTTCTTTTTTTCTTCAAGATATTTTTCAACCTGGAAATTTAATTAATTTTAAGATTAAGATTTGAAATTCAGATGAGAACTCAGGTGAGATTCTCACCTGAGTTATCACTTGAAATTATATTTTCACAACTTGGGACCAATAATTTCACTTAGATTTAGATATCTTATAGAAAAAAAATCGAATGTGAAATGAGATGAGAATCTCACCTGATTTTTAAACAGAATTTTTTTTCTTACTTTTTTTTTCAAGATATTTTTCAACCTGGAAATTTATTTGTTTTTAATATTGTTCTGAAATTCAGATGAGATCTCAGGTGAGATTCACAACTTGTGACCAATAATTTCACCTAGATTTAGATGATATACAAAAACAAATCGAATGTGAACTAAGATGAGATTCTCACCTGAGTTTTTACCAGAATTTTTTTTCTTACTTTTTTTTCTTCAAGTTATTTTTCAACCTGGAAATTTATTTATTTTTAAGATTGTTTTGAAATTCAGATGATATCTCAGGTGATTTTCTCACCTGAGTTATCACTCGAAATTTTATTTTGTCAACTTGTGACCAATAATTTCACCTTGATTTAGATGATATACAAAAACAAATCGAATGTGAACTAATATGAGATTCTCACCTGAGTTTTCACCAGAAATTTTTTTCCTTATTTTTTTGCTTAAAGATATTTTTCAACTTGAAAAAGTAATTATTTTGAAGGTTAAGATTTGAAATTCAGATGAGATCTCAGGTGAGGTTCGCACCTAAGTTATCACTCGAAATTTTATTTTCACAATTTGAGACTAATAATTTTACCTAGATTTAGATGATATCTTATACTAAAAAATCGAATGTGAAATAAGACGAGAATCTCACCTGACTTTTAAACAGAATTTTTTTTCTTACTTTTTTTTCTTCAAAATATTTTTCATCCTGGAAATTTATTTATTTTTAAGATTGTTTTTAAATTCAGATGAGATGTCAGATGAGATTCTCACCTGAGTTATCACTTGAAATTTTATTTTCACAACTTGGGACCAATAATTTCACCTAGATTTAGATGATATACAAAAACAAATCGAATGTGAATTAAGATGAGATTCTCACCTGAGTTTTCACAAGAAATTTTTTTCCTTATTTTTTTGCTTAAAGATATTTTGCAACTTGAAAAAGTAATTATTTTGAAGGTTAAGATTTGAAATTCAGATGAGATCTCAGGTGAGATTCTGACCTGAGTTATCACTCGAAATTTTATTTTCACAATTTGAGGCTAATAATTTCACCTAGATTTAGATGATATCTTATACAAAAAAAAAAAATCGATTTTTGACTAAAATGAGATTTTTACCTAAGTTTTTGTAAGAAATTTGATATTTTTAACCTCATAAACTAACAAGGGGAGCACCAGGGATGCGGATCCTGGATTTGGTTTAAACTGTATGAGGTACTTCTTTATGCCAAATAATAAGACACGTGTCTCGGGGTTTCTCTGAATGGCCCTTTGTGCCGTGACCCAAGCAATTTTATGTCTAAAGTGAACAATTATTGATAAAAATAAGGTCTCTTTCTATGGTTATAGCTTTTTGAATATTTTGGCATGTTAGATAAACTGAAAATTTCAGAAAAGAAGGCAAAAACAGCTTTCATTTAAGCAGTGTTTCATTAAAAATTGACTATTTTTGGAAAAGTTATAGGCTATCGAAGATAAAGTGAGAAGTTTGCTTTAAATATCACCCGTAAAATGCTTTAAAATAATAAGAAATTTCTAGTGATTCTCTCACTCTATTTTTGAAAACCTTTAACTCTTTGAAAAATCAACATTTTTTAACGAAACACAGCTTAAATTAAAGTTGTTTTTGCCTTCTTTTATAAAATTTTCAGTTTATCTACGTCACCAAAATATTCAAAAAGTTATAACCAATGAAAGTGACCTCATTTTTATGTTTCTTATTATTTGGCATAAAGAAGTACCTCCTACAGTTTTAGCCAAATCCAGGACCCGCATCCCTGGTGCTCCCCTTGTAAGTGTATTAAAGATTCACGCCAGGTGTCAATTGCTCTCGTGAGGCAACAGAAAGTTTATTTTTGTACTCCTTGCATGTGATGTCTAAAGAAGATTTCAGGTGACAGTGTCACCTAAGTTTTACTTAAAAATTAGTCTCTATTTTCTCTTATGAAAATGTTCATACTTATATTATTTTAGATTAAGAATTAACATTCAGGTGGATTCTCACCTGAGTTTTCACTCGAAATTTTATTTTCATAATTTTAGAGACTAATTACACCTATAGAATTAGATAATATATTGTTTCTATATTGAGTTTTAAACAGAAATATCTATTTTTTTTGTATTTTAAAACGTATATCAACGATTCGAATGTAACCTCAGGTGAGATACTCATCTGAGTTTTTACAGGAAATATAATTATTTTATCTCGCCAGTTTTCACCAGAAATTTTATCTATTTTATTTCTTGGATCTGAGGTTTAGGCAAGATCTCAGTTGACAACCTCACCTGAGTTTTCACCAAAGAATTATTCTTTGATATTTTTTATTAAATTTTTCAAAGTAGAAAAATTTCGTGTATTTAACATTAAGATTTCAAATTAAGATGATATCTCAGGTAAGATTCTTATCTGAGTTTTCACTCGAAATTTTATTTTCATAACTTAAGAGACTATAATTACACCTAAATATAGTTGATATCTTGATTTTTGTCCGAGTTAGGATTGGAAATATCAATTTTCTTGTATTTTACAGTGGCTTCACCCGATCAATTGTCGAATTGATCACACATTAACAATATTATATATCGACGGCTGAGCAGAGGATCATGCGATCTCGGCGTGGCGGCAAAGAAGATGCAATCTCGCCACAACGCTGAAGAAGATGCCATCTCGGCGCGACGATGAAGAAGATGCCAAGTCGCGGGTCATCTCATTTTTCGTACTTTCCAAATGCACGTAACTTTGCACATAATCCACCGATTTTAACGATTCTCATATCAAATTAAACCTCTTATCTTTTGTTTTAATTTGAGATAAGAGTCGTTAAAATAGGTGGATTCTGTGCAAAGTTACATGCATTTGAAAAGTACGAAAAATGAGACGCCCCACACTTGGCATCTTCTTCATCGTCGCGCCGAGATGGCATCTTCTTCAGCGTTGTGGCGAGATTGCATCTTCTTTGCCGCCACGCCGAGATCGCATGATCCTCTGCTCAGCCGTCGATATCCTCTATCCTCTATTAAATTAAGGAGCTTCTTTCGACCTCACTTATGACGTCATATATGACGCCACAGCTATGATATGAATTATACATACTTATGTAGATTCTTTAAAAGTTTATTAATCATTTCACATTTACAATATTAAGTTCAATATAGAAGATAAGATAACCGAGCGAGCGTCAGCGAGCGAGGTGATTATATACGTAGTATATGACGCGCGGTGACACGTGGTAAGTAGCTTTTACAGTTTCCGTGAGAGAGACAGAGAGACACCGAGAGAGAGAGAGAGAGAGAGAGAGAGAGAGAGAGAGAGAGAGAGAGAGAGAGAGAGAGAGAGAGAGAGAGAGAGAGAGAGAGAGAAAGAGACCGAGGGAGTGACCGAGAAAAAGACTGAGAGAGAAGCAGAGCTAAACATATTACCCATATACCGCGCTAATGTGGGCAGTGTGGACGATATATTGCCAATATGCTGTCCATTGATGTTGCAAATACATTGGCCGCGAAATCGTTTTTCGCCGGGCGGATTGCGGCTGCAAGGCTTACGTTGAGCATTACAAACGGCTTAGAGAGAGTTTTCTGTTAGCCTGCGAGGTTATTGTTTGTTATATTAAATAAATATTAGGAGTGATTGTTTATTGATTCTTATGAGTAGTATATTATAAAACCCACTCCTATCCACTCAACTCGGAAGCCGATTTTCTACCTGCTTCGGGGCAGCTATGGCGTACCCGTCGGATACTGCAAAAAGAAATGTTGTATCATGTGTCACGGGCTCAGCTCGACCATCATCCGAGCCCTGACGCATCCGCTTCACGATAAAAATTAGACACTCGCGATGCTCTCGAGCAATTAGCATCGCGACGTTAGGTCAGTGGTAGAGCGCGGGCCTACAAACCTGGAGAGCGTGCCTTCTAATCCCGCTCGTCGCATATTTTTTACGCGACTTATTCATTTCATTCACTCTGTCGGCCTCTCGTACGTAACATACGATTTAAGGGATCAATAAGAAATCCAACATTACAACAATTTCATTTCTAAGGACACTTTGTTTTCAATACTTTATTCATTAGAATTTAACATTTTTAATAGAGCTTCCCTTTCATCTCTTATTTGGATGCTCAAATTTTCGGTTGCTGACTTGATAGTGATTGTCTTTTTCTCTTTATTCATTGTTTTATAATGGTGACTATTTTCCAAATAGTCTTCGAATAAACCTGCAACACATTTATTGTCAATTGTATAATACATGTTTGTTATAAATGTTATTAGCGAGAGAAAGCAAAAGAGAGGGAGTGAAGAAGAGTGAGCGCGAGGAAGAGCAAAAGAGCGAGAGGAGGAAAGAGAGCGAGAGTGAAGAGTCAGATAAAAAAAAGTGAGAGAGCAAGAGTTAGCCAAAGGAGAGCGAGAACGGGACGTAGCAGGGCCGAGGAAGCGAGTACGAGAGAGCAAAATCGAGAGAGGAAGATCCCAAGAGATAACAAAACCAGGAGGCAGCGTGAGACTGAGAATGAGTAAGAGCAAGATAGACTGAGAGTGAGAGAGCTGAAGCGAGAGCGACAGAAGGCAACAACGCAGAACGAGAGAGCAAGAGCAAGAGCTAAGAAGAGCAAGAGCGGGAAATGGTAAGATCGAAAAAGCTAGGGCGAGCGAGTGACACCGAGGGAGATAGATACCAAGAGAGAGAGAGAGAGAGTGTGAGATTAAAAGGGAGCCAGAGCGAGAGAGTGAGGGGAGATTGAGAGGACAAGCGTAAGATAGTGAAAGGAAATTGACAGAGGACAAGAGTAAGAGAGTGAGAGGAGACCGAGAGCTCGACAGGGGGATCAAGAGTGGGAGAGACCAATGCAATTGAGAGCGACTACTACGAAAAGAACGTAATAGAGTGCCAGTGAGAAAACGAGAGAATAATAATACCGAGAGAAATAGCGAGAGAGTAAACACAAGGGGAAATGAACCAAAGAGAGCAAGAATGAGAGGGACAGAACGAACGTGGTCGAGAGAGGGACCTCTCCCTCTCAGCAAAACCGAGAACAAAAGTGAGAAATAGCAAATGAGAGAGCAACAGCAGAAGCTAGAGCAAGAGAGAAATTTGGAGAAAGCGAGAGTGGCAGTAAGCTGGAGAGGGAGAGCACATCTTTAAGCCTAATATGAATATTTTTTAATATAAATTACGTACTTAAAAACAATTCCAGTTTGTGTGGTTCACAAAGTTTTACTGCACGATTATTTACAGTAGAATTCTTGATTTTCGATACATCCAAACATATATACGGCAATTGTTTTCCCCAAATAACTGCTGCGATTTCCCGTAAAAATTTTGCCGGCCCTTTTCTGTTCATCAAAGTCCAAATTCTTTTCCAACTTTTTTTCCCAGGCCAATATAGATCTATCATTTGTATTTTTATTAGTAAATTCTATATGCACAAAGAACTATAATATATAAACATAAGAACGAAAATTATTACCTCGTGACCAGTCTTTTCATAACGCTCATGTTCTTCACGGTATGCTATATATAAAAAAGTACTTATTTTATTAAACAATAGATTTACAATTTATAAATCTTGAAGAGAGAGAGAGAGAGAGAGAGAGAGAGAGAGAGAGAGAGAGATGCCTCGTTGCACCATAACAAAAAATCTTCGCTTGCTGCATTCTATACGCGCAAACTGGACAACGGAGTACTGTACGGCAAAGTTTGCATGCGCACGCGGGACTAGATATTCATCGTCACACGGTAACTGAGCGAGAAGAGCGAGAGAGAGAGAGAGAGAGAGAGCGAGAGAGAGAGAGAGAGATAGCGAGAGAGAGACAGGGAGAGAGAGACAGCGAGAGAGAGAGAGAGAGAGAGAGAGAGAGAGAGACAGAGAGAGAGGGAGAGAGAGAGAGAGAGAGAGAGAGAGAGAGAGAGAGAGAGAGAGAGAGAGAGAGAGAGAGAGAGTAATATCTAAAGATATTTCTTATATTATATATTTATTATAACCCTTTTAGTCACGACTCAAATTCAAGAAAATATGTTTAGCATATAGTTGTTTATAACAATTATAAAAAATTATCAATCGACAAAAATCTTATTCGAAAGAAAAAACGTTTATCAATTATTTCTAAGTTATAGAGTATTAGTTACATATAGAAATGTAACACATGTAAGAGTATTTTCAAAAAGTAGTTTTTTCCAGACTTTACTATAGCGTTGAAACTTTCAACCTAACTTACATAGTTATTGATCAAAAAACGTTTTTTAGGGCTACAAAAATGGTTCAAATTATCGAAAAAGAAAAATGTAGCCAGTAGAACCTATTTTTTCCCGTTCTTTACAATGCCGTTGGAGTTTACAATCTAGCTCACGTAGTTTCTGTTTTAAATTAAAAAACGCCCATTCTTTCGTTTTCACGCGTTTTTCATGCACGTTTTAGTGCTATAAAAACAATATGAGTTAAATCATCGAAAAATAAACACGTGGGACACGAAAAAGATGTATTTTTTCCCGTTCTTTACAAAAATTCGTTAAAAACTAAAAGGAGGGTTGGTTGAGGCTCACGAAGCTGCACTCCAGATCTGCCATGGGGTAACACACACACACACACACGCACACACACACATCCCTGAACACAGTCACCCCTACCCAGAAATCCACACCCGCACTTCCGACACACCACGTATACACACACACACACGCACTAACACCCTCACCCACACACATACACCTCCACCGACACACTCCCGCCCACACACCTACACGCTCACCGTGACACCCACATACAACCACACCCACACACCTATACACACCCACACACCACCCATAATTACATACCCTCACCCACGTACCCATACACCCAAACCCACAACCACACTCACACACAAACCCACACACACACCCACACATACTCACACACATACACATACGCACTGGCGAGTGAGAGATCGGTACACAGGCAGCGATCTTCAAGCCCTAGTATGCCACACTGAAAAAAAAAAACAAGTCTATAATAGCTGTAGACCCCAAAGCGAATTCTGCTTGACACTTCCAAAGCAGCTATTGCTTGCTAAAGAAACGATTTGAGCTCGAGTTTCGAGCGAACGCTGCTTTGCCCTTATAGCGTCCTTCAAAAACATAATAGTACATTTTGTAACGAGTGCGGTAAGTTGCCAATAGTACACGCGGGCGTGTTGGCGCACGAGCGTAGCGAGTGCGACATTTAGCCCGCGTAAGCTATTGTCAACGCATCGCACTAGTTACATACAACGTTTTTTATTACAAGTGCGAGAAAAATGCTTGAGCGGAGATAACCTCTCTACCGCCGACACACCGTGAGGGCGCTGCGTAAGCGCTGGAGCGTGCGTTATTTTCATTACGTAACGCTTTTGCGTGCGTTATTTTCACAACGCACGCTGAAGCGTGTTTTAGAGTAAATAACGCACGCAGTGTGTAATTGGCCATTTTGCGTACGGAAAACCCTTACGCAATGTAGCATTTTTCGAGCACGCGTGATAAAAACATATTGCCGCGCTGCCAAGCAAGAACTGCTTTGGTCTATAAGCAGAAATCGCTGTGTGCTGCTTACCCGAGTCAGCCATGCAGATTTTGCTTGGGCCCCCCGTAGAGGAGAAAGCTTGAAGCCTCTGTCGAGCCATAACAACGGCCTGCGACGCCTTTATGTCCACAAAGTCTAACCCCCGGGGACATCCGCCAGTCGATTGGTGAAGCGAGGACATTGCGGCAATACGCCGAGAGTGCCTTAGAGCTAGGAGGCTGCACCAACGAGCTGCTCGTGGGCCCTAATATGAGGAACTACGTGCGGCCTATGAGAGAAAAAGAAGAGAGCTCAAACCGTCATCAAAATGGCCAAGCGAAAGTAGCGGCGAGACCTGTGCGAGGAAGCGGATAGTGACCCCTGGGGGCGCCTGTACAAAAAGGTCATGAACAAGATCTAGCCGAGGGGCTTACCTGTCCAGTTTTTCTCGACAGGGTAGTTCGCCACTTGTTTCCAGAGTATCGGGAACGGCCAGCCGACGCTGGCCTGACGGTAATAGATGGCGCTGCCGAGCCGCCAGGGCTCACGCAAGCCGAGGTGAAGGTGGCCGCCAAGAAGATCTCCACCCGGAAAGCTCCAGGACTTGACGGATTTCCAGGTCTGGCCATAAAAATCGCTGCGCTGAATGTTCTCCATATTTTTGTCGACACATTCAATGCATGTTTACAGGAAGGAATTTTGCAGGCACAGTGAAAGGAGGTACTCCTTGCTAAAGTGTAGAAATCCGCCTCGGAGCCATCCTCGTACCGACCACTCTCTATGCTGGATATTGTCAGGAAATTGTTTGAGCGGGTATTAGGTGCCAAGCTGGACCCGGTGATACTACAGGCAGCTGGCTTATCCGATAATGTGCGCTGTGATTCGCCTCGATATCCGAAATGCGTTTAACTCGGCCAGGTGGGACCAGATCATGGAGTCCTTGGTGCGACTAAAGGTACCGCTCTACCTCCGCAGGAGGTGTGACGCAGGGTTCAGTCTTGGGGCTCCCTGGCTGGAACGTCCTATATGACGGACTGCTTAGACAATCGCTCCCAGAGGGTGCCTTGATGGTGGCCGTCACTCACGACGTTGCGCTCATCGTCGTAGCCAAGAGTATCGATGAGATCCAACACATCGGAGATGGGGCTATTGAAGTGGTAGCGGGCTGGTTGAGCGACCATGGACTGAGTCTAGTGGCAGAGAAGACGGAGGCGGTGCTCATCTCACGAACAAAAAAGAGGAAGTACACCACCTTCACGATCGAAGACAAAAAGATTAGGACGGTAGGCACTATTAAGTATCTTGGGGTTATGATAGAGGCGCGTTTAAGGAGCACCTCTTAAAGGCTGGGTTAAAGGCATCGGGAGTGGCACGCGCCCTGGCGGGCATTATGCCCAACATAGAAGGACCGAAGAAGCCGCGACGGGCCCTCCTCTCTACGATGGTGACCTCCGTGTATGATAATATACGCTACCCCAATTTGAGCAGAAGCTATGAGTAGCTGCGACCTATGGAGCTACTTGCCGACGAGCTTACCAAACAGCCGCGTCAAGGGTGGCCCGTGCCTACATACCATGTCGGACATCGCTCTCTCGGTGATTGCGGGACTTCCTCCCGTAGACCTTCTATCAACCTAGAGAGCCATTAAGTACCGCATGCCAAAGAAGACGACGTGGGCTAGAGTAACCGCCATGGCCAATTGATCACGAGGGCAAGTGAAGAGTGGCAGCGTTGATGGGATCTGGCAGAAGGAGGCCGATGGACTCACCGAGTCCTCCTAGATGTTGAGGAGTGGATAGGCAGGAGACATGGATTCGCTATCTGACACACGTACTTACCAGGCACGGCTGCTTCCACAGCTACTTACACCGTATCCGCGTGTAGCATACCGCGCTGTGCCCAGTATGCCCTGGAGTCAGCGAGGACGTGGAGTATGCACTGTTCGCTTTCACGACGTTCCAAGATGAGTAGGAGCGGTTCCGGGCCTCATGGGAGGTTCCCCTGACACCGGAGGGCATCGGTTAGTACATGCTCGCCTCGTAGGAGGGCTGGAACGCGGTGGCTACACTCGCCACGTCCATCGTAGAAAGGCTCAACTCCATCCCGAGGACGGAAGAGAGAGGAGGAGGCGTGGACAGGGCGGACAGCTAAAGTGGCACCGGGTGGCTCTGAGAAGGGCCTTTGAGGCAAACATTGCCCCCACGAAGTAGTGCCTTCCGGCGGTTTCCGCGGTCTCAGTATGAGGCGGAGGGGTTTTAGTGGATAAATTTTGGCATGTCAACGCCAGGGGAGTCCCCCACGCGGGGAGACACGTGTTTCCCTATGGTGCCTAAAGCAGTTTCCCGTCGCCTCGAAAAAAATACGCACACCCACACACGAATATCCACACCTGCACCCACACATCCTCACACACACCCACACCCACACTCTCACACCTAGACAACCACACATACCCACGCACCGACACCTACCCATACGCCTTATACACACACCCGCACACACACCTACACACATCCGTGAATGCGTGCGTGCGTGCGCGCGTGTGTGTGGGTGTGTGTGTGTGTGTGTGTGTCTGTGTGTGTGAGTGTGTGTGTCTGTGTGTGTGAGTGTGTGTGTGTGTGTGTGTGTGTGTGTGTGTGTGTGTGTGTGTGTGTGTGTGTGTGTGTGTGTGTGTGTGTGTGAGAGAGAGAACTCCAAGACACGTAGACTGTCGTGGATCAGTGGATCTGTCGCTTAAGGCATGCGAGGCTTGTGTTGAAGAGTTTGGGCCAGCTAGAAAATACCGGATGAGTGGGAACTCCGACGTCGCGCCGGTTCACTGAGATTGCAAGAAATACCTAGGCATTGGCGATCGGCCCCGAAGGGAAGAATCACGGTAGGCCTGTGCAGGAGCAATTCCTGGCATGCTCGGCTATTTCCCTAGAAAATTAAAAAATTTCACCGGAAAAATACGGGGATTGAAAATTAGAACTTCCAGAAGCCTCCACGATCAAGAAAAATTAAAAAAAAATATTAGAGGTCAAGCATCCTGCACTATACCAATGAGACGAAGCTTAAGTCCTGTACTACTTGAAAATGAAAAAACTTTCAGGATAATGCATAAAATATATAAAAAATTATAAGCAAAAGATGCCGATATATAGGCTCGCGTGACTAAAAGGGTTAAATATGTTTTAAGGAAATAAAAATTAGCTTGATCATACCTGGGAGATTACGTAAACCCTCTCTCATATATTGTCGGAATAATTTTGGCTTGTAATGCTTTATCATGTACAATGAATTATTTTCGTCCGCTGTGCAGATCCGTTCTCGTACTGGACATCGCCGACGTGATCGAGTACGCCGGAACGACTGCCTGCGAGATACAGAAACCTCTCGGCTAGAAGATCGCGAACGCGATCGACTAGATGATGCATGTCGCCTCTGGTGTCGCGATGAAGAGTGTGAGGAGCAGTCAGATATAGAGATGTCCCCACTACGAGAGCGGGAACGTGATCGCCTCTGCGATGCAGATCGATCGTTGCGTCGCGCTGCAGAACGTGAGGATTTAGAGACATCCGAACTACGAGAGCGTGAACGCGACAGTCTAGGCGATGCAGGCCCATCCTTGCGACGCGCTGGTGAACGTGAGGGTTTGCGGGGTTTAGAGAAATCCGAACTACGGGAGCGGGTACGCGACAGTCTATGCGACGCAGGCCGATCCTTGCGACGCGCTGGTGAACGTGAGGGTTTGCGGGGTTTAGAGACATCCGAACTACGAGAGCGGGTACGCGACAGTCTAGGCGACGCAGGCCGATCCTTGCGACGCGCTGGTGAACGTGAGGGTTTAGAGACATCGGAACTACGTAAGCGGGAACGCGACAGTCTAAGCGACGCAGGCCGATCCTTGCGACGCGCTGGTGAACGTGAGGGTTTGCGGGGTTTAGAGATATCCAAACTACGAGAGCGGGTACGCGACAGTCTAGGCGATGCATGCCGATCCTTGCGACGCGCTGGTGAACGTGAGGGTTTGCGAGGTTTAGAGACATCCGAACTACGAGAGCGGGTACGCGACAGTCTAGGCGACGTAGGCCGATCCTTGCGTCGCGCTGATGAACATGAGGGTTTAGAGACATCCGAACTACGAGAGTGAGAACGCGACAGTCTAGGCGACGCAGGCCGATCCTTGCATCGCTCTACAGAATGTAAGGCTTGGCTTGGTTTCGGGATATCCGAATTACGAGAAAAAAAATGAGAAATTTCAGAACGCGATCGCTTGATCAATAAACGTGTCCCATTAGCCGATGACGGTTGCTCGTTGCCCCCAGATGGGGAAGGTGTTAAGCTAGTCGATTCACTTCTATTTACAAGTGCTTTTAATGGCGTTCTTTGTTTCATAAATTCATTCTGTCTGAATTTTTCGACAATCCGTTTGGCATCTACTTCTTTACTGGTCTTTATGAAAGTTTTTTTCTGAAAGTGCAAATGATATGTTACTACTCTTTGTATCACTAATAACCAATAAATAAAGAATCGTATATATTTATCCCTTATTTTTTTCAATCATAACTATTTTTTAAGCTAACGCTTTTTAAAATTAAATAGTATATTACGACCCTAGGGAGCAAAAGTAAAGAATGTCCCAGATCACACGTAATTGTCACCCGAGCCGAAGACGAGGATGACAAACATGCGATCTGAGGCATTCTTTATTTGCTCCCGTGGTGCCTATACGATTTTTTTACCTGGCGAGGCAGAAAATACAACCTTTGCGATCGGCGGAGCAAAAGTGGCACTTTCGGCCCGCTAGGCAAAAAAATCATGATTTTGAAATAATTAGTTAAATAAACTAAACTCTGAGAAACGTGCGGGATGGATGAGATGAGAATAGTACATTTCGATACATGTGTGCAACGGTCGCCCACAGCGCCCATACGTATCTAACTTTATTTTTTTGCACAGTATGCGTAAAGTACGTTGATTCGTATCGTATTCAGTGCGTCAAATTGAACTTTACTCACTTAAACGATGCGACATGTTTTACTCATACTATAACAAAAATATTGTTCGCTACGCGGGCGAAATCTTTACGACCTCGTGATCGCCCAACACGCGGTGCGTGAAGTTCCACTTTACGCCCTAGTGATGAAAACTATTTCTTCATAGTGCGCGTAAAATTCAACTTTACACACACGGAATAAGCTTTTACGGAGGTCGTCTTGAGGTTATGTGTATCTATTGGACAGCTACGATACTCCGCACATGGCCTGTGTAAAACAGTTACTTCGCACACGCAAAACAAGCACGAAAAGCCGAGTTTCGTTCACTCCGTTAAAAACAAAATTTTATGGGCAGAGAGGTCTACAGGAAATAAATTGATTGACACTTTGTGCGCAAAGCTTGATTTCGCACACGCCAGAATAAAAAAGCGTGCACTAAGTCTAGCTTTGTACGAGTGAGAAGGTGATTATAACATCGTGTGACCTTTACAACCTCGCTTCGCTCGGACGCAAACGTTCACGACGATAAAATCATCTTCACGCACTAGCATAGAAATGTACTATTTCCTATCATGATGCGCAAAGTTCAATTTTGCACACACATTTGCAGTCCAAACTGTCACATTTTCGGATGCTGATAGAACCTATGGGAAAACTGCTGAGCGTAGCGGAAATGAAAACATTTCCAGCTACATTTTCAGCTACTATCTCAACACACGCTCTTCTCAGAGAACGGAAGAGCGTCATATTAGGACTTTTTAGTTTTTCAGTAGTCATTTTAGTTTTGAATTTCGAACGTCTAATAGCAAAATCTTGATTTTCGACCTTGAAGATCTCGCGTGTTTACTAATTTTAAATGAAATCTATGTTTCATTCGAACTTCTGACCGCAATTTTGTTTTAAGTTGCTGATCACGATCTTGCTATCACACTTACAAAACTCAAAATGGCGTTCACAAGTTCAAATGATGCATAGAAATTAGTATGAGAATTTAGGGAAGCACAACGTTAAAAGTTGTACTTCCACGTACCGATGCTTCCATTGTAAAGCCAAGCATTACACCATGGTACACACTGACAGCAATCAAGTAATCAGTTCGTCGCAGACTGGTCAGATTGGATCAGTGCCCAGCACCTCAAGCCCAAACTGTGGCAACTTTGTCATTTCTGAAGACATTCAATCTGCTCATCAATCAGTCTCCCCTAATAGTGGAGAAAGTACTAAATGTACAGGAGTACTTTTAGCTACCGCTAGGGTTAACGCCCTTGGTCCTAACGGAACCAAAATTCAAGTTCGTGCACTGATCGAGCCAGGATCTCAAATCTCACTTGTTACACAAGCTATGTGTAACTTGCTTTCTCTAAATTGTAGAACCAGTCACACGCACATTCAAGGTATAGGTGAAAAGACAGCTTCTGTATCTTCTAAAGTAGCACGTCTTACTATACAACCGCATTTCAACTCGACTTTCTCATTGGAAGTTGATGGCATTGTATTGCCAAAACTCTCGTCTTATAGGCCCCCCGTCGTAGGTCGTATTTCTAATTTCGAATACTTAAGACGGCTGCAACTAGCAGGCCCCGCGTATCTCGAACCATCACGTATCGATATTCTTCTCGGTGCTAGCGCTTACGCGCAAATCATTCAAGATCAAATTGTTACGGGTTAAAGTCTTCAGCCGATAGCACTTACTAGGAGAGGCTCAGAGATCCGGATCACGGATTCGGCTGAAACTGTGGGATATGTTTTTGGATATAGAAATATAGAGAAAGCTGCAATATTAGACCCTAACGCTAAAAAAAATAAAGTTCTGAGCACTTTTAGCTTTATTTTGAAGAAAGTCTTGAAAAACCTTTTCTTAATACGGCAACTATTTAACTTTAGAAAGTTTTAAATATCATTTGAAGTAGCAAAAACAAAACTAGAGAAATCGAGCTTTCATTTGCTTTTTTAAGGATTAAAAAATGTCCATTCCTTCCAAAGTTATGAACGTTTGAAATTGAGCATCGAAAATGCACCAAAATACGCAGGTAGTCGAACAGTGAATTTAACAGTGCATTTTCGATGCTCAATTTCAAACGTTCATAACTTTGGAAGGAATCGACATTTTTTAATCCTTAAAAAAGCAAATGAAAGCTTGTTTTCTCTAGCTTTATTTTCTCTACTTGAAATATTATTTAAGACTTTCTATAGTTAAATAGTTGCCGTTTTAAGAAAAGGTTTTCAAGACTTTCTTCAAAATAAAGCTAAAAGTGCTCAGAACTTTATTTTTTTTTAGCGTTAGGGTCTAATATTGCAGCTTTCTCCATATTTCTATATCCAAAAACATATCCTACAGTTTCCGCCGAATCCGTGATCTGGATCTCTGAGCCACTCCTTGTTAGTTCCAAACTTGGTTGGCTCTTGACAGGAAATATCTCTTCATCAACTTCAGAAATAGGGCTAGAATCAATATCTCTTGATTGTTCAAACAACTGCGAGCATGAAGCCAAACTCTTGGAGCTCAGTACGACAACCAAGCTACGTACTGTGTTTAATGGCTCGAGTAAGTCTTAATCAGGTGTTTCGGTCAATGATCTTCTTCACATTGGACCTAATCTTCTTCAAAATACCGTCGCTTTGATCTATGCCTGGCGTAGGTATAAGATCGCTCTATCAGCTGACGTGGAGAAAATGTTCAGGCAGATTGGTGTTGAACAATGTGATCAACCTTTTCAGTCGATTTTATGGCGTTTTGACAAGAGTGAACCCATTCAAATTTATCGATTAATCACAGTGACGTATGGTTTGGCCTGTTTGCCTTTTCTAGCTATACGAACTCTTTTGAAATTAGCCGAAGACTATGGCCAAACTTTCCCAATCGCAGCTGAAGCTGTTCGATCAGAAATGTATTCAGATAATGTGCTTACTGGTGCACATTCACTTGATGAAGCATTGAAAAAACAAGATGAGTTAATTCATCTCTTTAAACAAGGTCATCTCAATCTTCGAAAATGGACTTCAAATAATGCTAAAGTTCTCTCTTATCTACCCTCGAATATGTTAGCTGCAGATACGATTTCATTATTTGCCTCAGTAACATCTGTACCAATTTTAGGTATAGATTGACAACCTAACACAGACTGATTTAGCTTTCACATCGCAGAAGTCCCGATCGAATTGACCTTCACGAAACGTTCTATACTTTCAAGAATAGCTCGTGTTTTTGATCCTATGGGTTGGTTAGTTCCTGTAGTGATCACAGCAAAAATAATCATGCAATCCTTATGGTTACTTAAATTTGGCTGGGATGAGGAGCTTCCTCTCGATACTTCGAGTCGTTGGCAAACTTGGTTGCAAGATCTTCATAGTATTAGTCACATAAAAATCCCTCGATGGAGAGGATACACTCCAAATTGCGATCTTCTTGAAATTCATGGATTTGCAGATGCTTCCAAATTTGCATATGGTGCAGTGATCTACCTGCGCTCAATTCAAACTCAAAATGTTCTAGTCACAATGCAAGTGGCTAAAACGCGAGTAGCTCCACTTAAAACATAAGAATACCTCGCTTAGAACTTTGCGCTGCGTTGCTACTTGCTCGTCTGGTGCAAACTTTTGTCGAATCTTTTCCCATAAAGGTTGAGAGTATTCATCTATGGTCAGACTCGGCAGATGTCCTCTTTTGGTTAAAGGACCACCCATCTAGATGGGGTGTATTTGTAGTTAACAGGTGTTCGGAAATTCATACTCTATTATCTGACGCATATTGGCATCATGTGCGATCAGCTGATAACTCCGCTGATGTCATATCACGAGGTATTGAGCCCTCAAAACTAGCCTTGCATAGCTTATGGTGGAATGGTCCTGCCTGGCTCTCAGATAATCATGAACCTTGGTCGAGGTCTCATGATGAGCTCAATTTCAACGTAAATAGTCTCAATCTTCAACCTAGTCACAGTCTAGTCGCTAGTAAAAACACTCCAAATTCTGTTGAGAACACTCCAGAAGTTCGGAGTCTCCTTAATAAGTACTCGTCATTAGATAAGTTATTACGAATGGCTTCGTATTGCTTCAGATTTATTAATAGAATCTGTTCGAAAATAGTGCGTACGACGTCTTCGAATTCAGGCGTTACCTTTTTCACTGTTCTTCAATCCCTACTATGCCAACACACTCCGACTTCGGAGGAGATAAGTGCTAGTGAGATTGAGAACACCAGACTTTGTCTGATATATCTAGTTCAAACAGCGTATTTTAAACTTGAACTCCATCAGTTACAGAGAAAAGGTAAACTTTCATCGAAAAGTACTCTTTTACCGTTAAATCCATGATACAAAATCATTTGCTCAAGGTGGGCGGTCGACTCTCACATTCTCTTCTCGAAGAAGATGCTAAGCATCCCCTTCCTGCTGATTGTCTTTTTACGACTCTATTAATAAGAGATGCTCATCATCGCACTCTTCATGGTGGTGTTCAGCTAACGCTTGCTACACTCAGACGTCAGTATTGGATAGTGAAAGGACGATCATCTGTTAAGAAAGTCATCAGAACATGCATTATTTGCACACGTCACACCGCTCGAGTGCCCTCTCAATTAATGGGTGAATTGCCCAAGGCCCGAGTGCGCCCGTCACCACCGTTCGAACGTGCTAGTGTTGATTACGCCGGCCCTATCAACGTTCGCCTTTCTAAAACTAGGGGAAAGGGCACAATGAAAGGATATATCTCGATATTCATTTGTATGGCTACCAGAGCTGTGCACATCGAGGTAGTCGAGGACTACACCAGTGAAGCGTTCATCGCTGCTTTTCATCGATTTACCTCTCGTAGAGGTCATTGTAAGGAACTTTATTCAGATCAGGGAACTAACTTCGTTGGTGCTGATGTTCTATTAAGACAAATGGTCGACGCTTCTTCCTCTTTCTCAACTCAAACTATCAAGTCTCTCGCTCGGGAAGGAACTTCTTTGATTTTTAACCCTTCAAGTGCTCCTCACTTTGGGGGCATTTGGGAAGCTGCGGTTAAGTCAGCTAAGCATCATCTTCGCCGCGTTATTGGTGACCAAGTCTTCACCTTCTCGGAGCTGGCGACGATTATGTGTCCAATAGAAGCTTGCCTAAACTCCCGACCATTAACTGCTCTCACCGACGATTCTACTGATCTTGAGTTTTTATCACTTTCTCATTTTCTGATACAACCGTCATTTTTAGTGCCAGAAGAAGATACCACCATCGCCAATGTGCCACCAGGAAAGCGTTGGCTTCTGATCAGCCAACTGATACAACATTTCTGGGCCAGGTGGTCCACTGAGTACCTGACGACTCTTCAATCACGTAGGAAGTAGAGGCAGCCGCAACCTCCAGTCACCGTGGGCGAACTCGTGCTCGTTCGCAACGAGCTTACGCCTCCAGCCAAATGGCCCATCGCACGCATCACCGCTATCCATCCAGGGAGCGATGGCTTGATCCGTGTGGTCGATCTACGCACGGTCACCTCAATACTACGAAGACCCATCGCTAAAGTCGTTCGACTCCACCCAAAGGAGTAAGAACCGTTCGCCAGTCTGGCGAAGGTGGGCGGAATGTTCACGATTCCTCCTGATCTTCAACATGCGCGAGTGAGCTGCGGCAGTTGTCACTTGCCACGTGCCTCTCTACCGCCCCCCCCCCTCCAACTACCAGGGCACGCCGCCGACTCAGCGCCGACGCCGGGCGGCGTCAGTACACGCGCGACGGCAGGAGAGACAGCAGCGGCATCTGCGTGACTCCCTTCTCATGCCTGGACCGTACATTTCCCGGATAATTGGGTTTAAACATCATTTAAATATTCGGTCTGCTTCCATCCACGTAACTATTTTATACGCGCGAATCCCGCGCCCCGCAGACTACTTTGGTTTAAATAGTACATTACAGTACAAGTGACGAAAGTTGAAGTTCCGCCACTGCGTGAAGTTGGCGCCCGAGGCGAAGCCGCACAACTACGTAACTCCCTTAAATGCATGGACCTCGCGTCTTCCAGCTACTTGGGTTTAATTGTACATTATGTAACAAGGAGTGAAAAGAGCAGATTTTGCCTCGCTTGGGTAAGGTAAAAGTACCAATGAGCGGCCAGTGCCCAGTACGTGGCCATCTAGATAAATATTCAATTACTGTAAAGAATGTGTAGTAGTTGGATAATATTTTATTCTATAAGATGATTCTAGAATAATTAATGTCTATTGTTCAAATAGTGTTTTACTGTTAGTAACAATTTAATACTTAAAATGACGATTTGAATATGCTACTTGCGAGGATCACAGCTTTCTACGGGAGGTCCTTAATGCTTTCGTAAGGATTCATGACTCGCCTCGTAGGTATTTTTTAAATAAATTTGAAGTAAATCTTTACTCTTGAAAGTTTTAAGACACTTCTATGATGCATCGAATTCAATTATAGTCGTTAGGAGCGCAATAATTATTGTTTTTAATAAAAATAATTGAAGGTTATCTACTAGTACAGTCTAAAACGTCATGTCCCAATACTTGGCCCTATGTATTTCATCGATGTTTTTATGGTTAGGGTTCGTACTTATTGATAGAGTTAGTAGGTTGGAAAACCATAATATGATTATCATACATTTGCTGTAATTTCATATTATTAACGATTGGTCTAGTGTTAACAAGTATTTGCAGTCCAAAATTTAGTGATTTTATTATTTTTACATAAAAATCAAAATAAATATAGAGTACAAATTATATGGTCCAAGTATTGGGACCGACCACCAGTACATGACTTTTTAACACGGTCCAACTACTATAGTACAAGCAGTGTATTCATAATTTAATTAATTTTTCTATCATAAAAGCTTATTTTCACAAATTAAATAAGGTAAGTCGGGGTAATTCGGCCACTTCGATAATTCGGCCATTCTTCTAGTTCCCTATCTTCAATCATCCAAAAGCTTAAATAACCGATGTCGCCAGCTTCCAAATATCAAAAATATATGTTTTGTACAGTTTTTAATTGTTTAAAAATGATCACTACATTGTTATGCACGTTTCTATTATCAAATTTCAATGAGTCGGGCGTCTTATAAAGCCAAAAAAGCAAGTATTTCGTTTATAGTCGAAATATAAGCTAATAAACCTAATTGAAAGTGATACGGGCAGAAAGGTGAGGCTTTTTCCTTGAAATTAGTATGGAAGAAATATTAAAAATAATTTTTTTTTATTTTCTAGAAGCAAAATACTTTTGCATCTATAATTCAGCTAATTCGGCCAATCTATAAAGAAGATGTGACCCAATAAATATGAGAAGGTGTAAAATTCGTATTACTTTCGCGAAGTCATTTATCTGTCTTTTCTCTGAGAAGAAACTTTAAAAATATGATTAGCCATAATCAATTTCATTGATCAAAATGAATTTTTCGTTTAGCTTACGGAGACTCCCATGTAGAATTCCAAACTCATTTAATGCATTATAATGAAAAATGAATTCCTTCAATTCCTTTATACTAAGAATTATTCATAGGAGTTAACTCCTATTAATAATTAAATACCTAGGGTTTACATATTCTTTATTAATTTTTACAATTTATGACTTAATTTATTCTACGTTTGTCAATATTGGCCGAATTAGAGGCATATCAGGTAATTAGGCCAAAAGGCAACATTTTACACTTTTGCACCCTACAAATCTAATATCACATTTGGGGCGTTCCCAATTTTTGTCTTGGTAGTATATTTAGTATACTTTAAAGTTTTCTTTACAATTTTGTCCTAACGCATTTACAGAAGGAGAAAGAAAATATTCCGCTTAAGGTGGCCGAATTACCCCAAGGTACCTTACTTTGTTCGCAAGTAAAAAGTAATAATAATTCTATTGGCTACTGATTCGATGCATTTTTAATAATATTTAGCACTTAAAATATGACATCAAAATTCTAGCTTCACTAAGCGGTCATCTATTGGTACTTTTACCTTAGTAAACGCACCCTCATG
The DNA here is from genome assembly GCA_036365515.1 of Torymus aiolomorphi. Classification (NCBI taxonomy): domain Eukaryota; kingdom Metazoa; phylum Arthropoda; class Insecta; order Hymenoptera; family Torymidae; genus Torymus; species Torymus aiolomorphi. Next base: position 115,054,960 of record CM070877.1, read on the forward strand.
CAAAATGTTGTTGCTTGGGCAGTAACCATCCAAGAGAAAAATCTACTTTTAGTATTTTATGAAAATCTACATGTAGTATTTTATTCCACACTCGACCGTGGCCACCTTTTGATTGTGAAAAGCGGGACCGACGCGATTTTTTTCATGGGTTTATTACAAAATAAAAAGTATTATTACAAATATTGTAAAAAAAATATATATATATAAATAAAATTTTACTTTTGCCCCGCAAAATTTATTTTCTCCCCGCAAATTTGACTTTCGACCCGAAAAAGAGATTTACGGGAAATATTTGCAACTTTTGCCCCGAACCGCCATCAACCACTCGCATCGTCTCCACAAAATGGCAAAATAATTCTAATTTAGCCGTTTTTGAGATCGCCAAGAATTTTCCAAAACACTTAGCAACGATACTAGTACAGCGGAACACACTATAGCTACCGATATGCGAGCTCTAAGGATACATGTTTACTAGCGCCACTACTACCGTGGTGGTAGTTTTCATTCCCAATAAGTATCGCAGAACGACCCCCCCACCCCCCATTTGCCTTAGAAAATGGCAAAATATTCTACCTTAGCCGTGTTTGGAATCGCCAAGAATTTTCCTCCGCATATTGTACTCTCTGGCATGCACGTAACCTAAAATAAAATTTAACAACGCATCAAGTACCGTCCATCCACCCGGTTCCGTCCCCGAAAAACGCTGAGAAAGATTCTAAGTCAGTTTCATTTGAGATCGCCAAGAATTCTCTTCTTGTAATATCCTTACTGCCATGCACGTTACCTACAAAAAAACTTGACAGCGTTGTAAGTGCCGCGGAATGTTCTCGTGCTACCCATATTTGTTCTATAAAATCGCAAGATAACTCTAATTCAGCCGATTTTGAAAGTGCCAATAAATTGTACTATTGGAATCCATGGTTTCTAGCATGCAGGGTACCTACAAAAAATTGGGACGTATAAGCACCGCGGAATCCCCCCCCCGTCCTATTTTCTATAGCCCCTCCTATAGCCGTTTTCGGAATCGCCAAGAATTTTTTCCTTGGAATACGTTCTCTGGCATACACGTAACCTAGAATAAATTTGGCATCGCTTAAAAGACCTCGGAACCTTCCATACTACCCTTTTCTGTCCCCGAGAAACGCTAAAAAAATTATGTCAGCAGATTTTGAGGTCGCCAAGAATTCTCTTGTTGGAATATATACTTCCTGTCATGCACACAGAAATTCGAATTTCAATAATTATTTCATGAGAAAACAATTTCTAGCATGCAGGGTACCGAGAAGAAAATCGGCAATGCTACAAGCACCGCGGAATATCACGTGGAAAGTTAAAATTAAGATAGTAGCTGCGCGATCTTCCGACTTGAAGTAAACATATAAATGTGTCGACAAGTTAGCAAACTTTTTACTTATTTATAAAATCTTTTTTTGTTCACACAATTAAAATAATTCACAATTAATTTAATAACAATACATTAAGTTAATTTGGCAATAATAATAAAGTCCCTTGCGGGATCCTCATTAACTACGGCACAAAACTCATTAGCCGCCTTCAGTTATAAGAGAAAAGGATCACAAATCTTGTTATGATCAGAAATTATATTCTTGTTGGTACAAAGAAAACGTGCAATTTATAACATGATGTTGGTAGGCGCTCAAATTGCTATAAAACCAATAGAATATAAGGAGTACCTTTGATTTAATTTTTGGTTCTTCATCCTCGCTGGAAGATGATCCAAACTTTCTCTTTTTTAAATTCTTTCTATTTTCCTTAGAATCATCGACATCACCATATTTTACTAATCTCCTCTGCATGTCTCCCATAACCAACCATTCTACAAATAAAATTAAAATATAGTTACACATTAAAAAAAGATTGTTAAAAATTTGTAACGGATCAAATATGAGGTGTGCGCATCTTAAATTTTCGCGCTATAAATAGGCCATGTATACGTAGGGTAGGAGCGAGAGAGAGTTGCGATTTATAACTATAACAGGAGAAGCGCGAGAGAGCGTAAATCGGTGCGATGTGACGCTCCGTCATTTCGCGACGAGATCTCCGACAGACAAGTCGGACTCACAAATAGCCAAAGCGACGCAATCTCCCAAAAAGGAGTAAGTCTTTATTATAAAAAAAATGTTCATCTTTATTATAAAGTTACATAGTATTATCCTAACAACAACTTATATATACATTTAACTAACACAACTTATAATTACAATGAATATTATGCCTCAAAAGTAGAGTCCCCATGATGGCGACGATGTTGGGCTTACGCAGTCCTTCGCTGGTGGTGATGTGTGACTCGTTGTAGACTATGAAACCTTGGCGTCGCAAGTTCCTACCAATGTAAGTGAGGATGGAGTTGTGGCGGTCAATTCGGACGCCATGGGTGCAGGGGCATATCTGCAGGACTTGGTTGTTGGTTTCCGGCACTATGCGCCCCGCACGGCAGCTCCGATCCTCGTGCCTCCCCCTGGTGGTCCTGGCTCTGGTATGGAAGGCACCGATTCTTACCTGTTAACCGGTGGCAGTTGATATAATCGCTGCCGGTAAGAAGTGCGGTTCCGTCCGTTACCCATTGGTGTTGGCTGTCAACTTGAACGGAAGCTTAAGCGCACGCCCTCCTACCAAGCCGTGGAGGAGAGCGGCCTACCGCTTTTTGCAGCTGTCTTCGTCCGCGATGTTTGTGGTTCCCTCGGTGAGCCGTTTGTTACATTGGAGGACTTTCTTGGCCAGGTAAGGATCTGTGATGTTCGTTTCATCACGACCTGGTACGAGCCCGAGAAGGCGGTTGCGTCGGTGGAGAAGCGCTAGCCAGCGCACGGATAGAATGCCCAGACCTCCTTCGCCAACGGAAGTATGGAAGTATCCTACCGGGGTGTCATTCGATAGAGCTATCCATTGTCTCACCGTAGCTCTTACCATTTGTCCACTCGCTCAAGCTCACTGATGGTGATTGTCCCTAGGGCCATGTGATAATAGATCTTAGAGAAGGCGGAGTCTTCAGTGCGTAGATACACTGCTGTGGTTTGAGTGGAGCTTTGGTAAGGCGTTGAAGGAGGGGGTTTAGTTGACTGACTAGAGGGTGCGAGCGCCTGCCTTCTGCTGAGAATTGGATTCCCAGGTAGACCCAGGATTCCTCACGACTGAGTGCTCGTACTGGTTGACCCTGGATGGTGAAGATGACTCTGGCATCGACCACTGTCTTCCTTCTATTTGAATCTCCAAAGATGGCGACCGTGTGACTTGGTGTTGTTTAGCATCAGCCCAGTCGTTGAGGTAGCTCGCCTTGTGGTCGAGTAGGTGTTGCAGACCAGTTGGTGAGTCGGCGAGTAGGACCAGGTCGTCGGCGAAGGCCATGGCTCGGACGGTGGTGTTGTTGAAGATGGCGCTACATTCTTGAGGGAGAGAACGGAGGAGATGGTCCATAATGATGTTAAATGATGACTGGTGAGAGCGGATCGCCCTGCTTTACTCCTCTTGTGACTCGAAGTGGCCCAGATTCCCATTCGCAGCCTGATAGCGTGTTAGAGCTTCGCTCGGAGATACGATATCATCTCGGGAGGAAGACTGGCCGCTTCTGCGGCAGCCAGGAGGGCGGTGTGGTCCACACTGTCAAAGGCCTTGGCAATTTCGAGCGTGGCGATGTACAGCGAGCGGAAACTGGTGTACCGACTTCGAAGAATGGCGTCGAGAAGGACGGTGTTGTTTCGGCAGCGATCGATCCCGCCACGGAATGCTCGTTGCTGCTCATCTAGCTGAATTAGTTGGTCTATCCTCTGTGCTAAGACTTTATGTACAAGTCTGGTCAATACAGAGGAAACGAAGATTGTCCGAAAATCTCCAGGCAGCTGGGCTCCGGGCTTCTTAGGGATGAAGATTGTTCTTGAGATTGCGAGATGTTCAGGAAGCTTACCACACCAGAGGATAAGGTTGCATATCCTTGTGAGAATGGCTAGTGGTATGGCTGAGTTGGCGGGCTGTAAGGCCGTCGGGTCAAGGTGACACGGCCAGGAATGGCCTAGCTGCCTTGATGTTCTCGGGTGTGATTGACTACCAGACATCTTCGATGGGACGCCGTTGGACACATTGCGGCTTGGTGTTAGTTACTGGCTGAGTGAAGACGTTAGTCCAGTAGGCCTCCATAATGTCTCGGGATAGTTGCTGGGCGTCGCGCGATGACTTCCAGGATGGTAGTTATGCAGCGGGCTCTGTTCTGCTTCCAGTGTCTCTGGACCGTGGCGTACTCTCGTCTTCTGGCCTTCTTTCTGGAAGTAGGTGGCGCTGAAAGCTGTCGCCTTGGAGCGCTGTTGTTAGATGGTATACTGGAAAGAACGTCACGGAGGTAGAGGGAAAGGCTCTGGAAGGTGGCTTCTTTGTCGTTAATATTTAGAGCCACGCTAACGATGGTGTATAGTGGCGCCCTCTGCTAGTCGTCCGAGTTCAGGGCCCTAAGGCTCCTTAAGTAATCAAGGAGCCTGTTGGGTCCTCTGGTGGTCGGCTCTGGAGGTGTTGGTGGGGCGGTCTCGACGTAGATCCTCTGCTGGTGGATGGCCTGCAGGTTCAGAGCCTGGTTAATGAACCGCACTCCTTCAATGGTCAGCTCGGCTTCCCGCCGGGCGGGGAGCGCGGTTTTTTATCGGGTTCAACGACGTTGGCCTGGCTGGGTAGCCTGCTGGATGACCCGTTCATCGTACCAGGCCTTATGCGTCTTTCGATGGTGGAGCCCTCTGCCGCTGATGGTGGTGAAGGTCCGCTCACAGCCGGGATATTCGCAGTGGAACTGGGAGGCTCTTCCCGTGGAGGTAGTTGCTGGGGCGGCCTTATCATTAGTTGATTTTATACGAATATCACTAAACCCAGCGAGATTAATGATTTTAAGGCAATAAAGCGATTTAACATTAGATTCGGCTATTCAACTTATACTTGTGATATTTGTATAAAATCAATTAAATCTTGTCACGAAATATTCATAGGCACTAATATATCGACGGTTGAGCGGTACAAGGTGCTATCTCGGCTGAGGCTCACAGAAGGTGCTATCTCGGAGAAAAATTACCAAAAATGATCAAAATGACGTGTATTTGGGAAAAATCGCTCATTTTCGGTGACTTTTCGCCTTTTTGGTCATTTTTCGCCATTTTCAAATGCACGTAGCTTTACACAGAATTGACCGATTTTGACGATTTTCATATCAAATTAAAGCTCTTTTCTTCAACTTTAATCGCTTTTTTGTGGAATATATTTTTACCTGGCTTAAGCTTTGCTTACAACGTACACACGAAACGCCCGATTCTGTGAGCCTCGGCCGAGATAGCATCGTCTGTTAGCCTCAGCCGAGATAGCACCTTGTTCCGACCGACCCCGGTCGAGCCTGCAAAAATGCTAATTTCATAATAATAATACTAAAAATAATAATAAAAATGCAAATCGATAGATCTCAATTTGCTCAATCCACCCACGTAATTATTTTAATTTACCCCATTTTAGTTTTCCCGGAAAAAATAAAATAAAAAAATTGAAAATTTATAAGTTTAAATACCTGTATCTCATTAAGCAAGCGCAATTTCTTACTTTTTCAAACGGTAAAAATTGCTCACGGGCTATTTCAATTTGCCCCGTTGCTAAACATTGAAAATATTTAGTCGTTTTTATTAAAAGAATAAAAAAGAATAAATTCTGTAGATTCCACCGTTCCATATTCCTTGTTCCAACTGTCACAAAGGTTTTAATGGTTCTGCACGGAACACTGAGACTGATGTAGGTATTGCTAGTTGTATTTATATATTTTATATATTATTATGGGTGGGGACATTTGAGAAGGTATAGTTTCTTTCTTCAGAGCTTAAATAAGAAACAAAGGAATGAATCCGTGACTAAAGAAATATTGACCCTCAGAGTATTGACTTTCGCAACGACGCCTGCGGCGCCCGTTTTTAGTACCGAAAAATGGAAAAAACCACCGAAAAGACACTAAAAAGATACACAGAAATATTGTAGACAAAGCCGAGGAGTCTCCTCAAAAGTTCGACGTAAGGGCCTTGGCACGCTAAAAGCATAACGCGATAATAATAAGGAATAAGGAATAACGCATAAGGAATAAGAGGACATAAGGTGGACATAAGGTACTTATGCTCCGCTTATTCCTCTTATGCCCGTGTTGTGTACGCAACGGATCGTGCATAACCCCTAAATTACTTGTTTTGGAGAAAGTTTTTAATAATAAATAGAAAATAATTTATAAACGTAATTATTAATTTACTGCAATTAGATATAAATAAAAACAAACTTTTAAATTGTGAAACTTTTGGAAAACTTTTGTACTTCACCATTTGAACGTGCAGAACCTAGAAAAGCTTAATCATTTGGTAATTATTTATTATTTATATAATAATTTATATTCATAAAATTTTGATTATTGGCCTTTTTTACTTCTTTATAGTAGGTGTTTGTTATAACAATTGATGAACAGATAACTAATACAATAATTATATGAGAAACCCCTAATGAATGCAAGATTCAAATTTATTAATAAGTTATATATAGAGAAAAGTTTTAAAAAGAATATTTGTAAGATATTCATGGAAAATAAAGTGTAGAACTACATTATACTGCTTAATATTAGAGTCAATTAATTGCCAATTAGAGTCAATTAATAATTAAAGTAAGCTATTTCATTTCGAAAATTTTACTCCAAAAAAATCAAGAGGTTATATCGACGCCCCTTACGAAGACTAGCACAACTCAGTTTTCTCTGCGTTAATCTCCATAAAGAAACGCGAGTTGTGCTAGTCTTCGTAAGGGGCGTCGATATGCACGTTTCGCTGCATACACAACACGGGCATAAGAGGAATAAGCGGAGTATAAAGGGCGCTACACGCAAAAGGAAAAAGTAAAAATATAAGAATAACATGGAGATGTATATCTATATATATGAGGAACAGGAACAGTTACAGGAATAGTACGAGGTGTTCCTTTTAGCTGTTCCTGTTCCTCATATATATATCGATATACATGTCCATGTTATTCTTATATCTGTTTCTGTTCTTTTACTTTTTCTTTTTGCGTGTAGCGGGCTTTAGTACCTTATGTCCACCTTATGCCCTCTTATTCCTTATTCCTTCGCGTTATGCTTTTAGCGTGCAAAGGCCCTAAGAATCGGTACTCTTGAGGAGGCTTAGGCTTCGTCTACAATATTTCTTTGTAACTCTTTATCGTCTTTTCAGTGGTTTTTTCCGTTTTTTCGGTACTAAAAGCGGGCGCCGCAGGCGTCGCTGCGAAAGTCAATACCCTGAGGGTCAATATTTCTTTAGTCACGGATTCATTCCTTTGTTTCTTATTTAAGCTCTGAAGAAAGAAACTATACCTCCTCAAATGTCCCCACCCATAATAATATATAAATACAACTAGCGATACCTACATCAGTCTCAGTGTTCCGTGCATAGATCCATTAAAACTTAAAACCTTAAGACACTTGGAACATGGAATATGAAACGGTGGAATCTACAGATTTTATTCTTTTTTATTCTTTTAATAAAACGATTAAATATTTTCAATGTTTTGGAACGGGGCAAATTGAAATAGCCCGTGAGCAATTTTTTACCGCTTAAAAAAGTAAGAAATTGCGCTTGCTTAATGAGATACAGATATTTAAACTTATAAATTTTTAAGTTTTTAATTTTATTTTTTTCCGGGAAAACTAAACTAGGGCAAATTAAAATAATTACGTGGGTGGTTTGAGCAAATTGAGATCTATCGATTTGCATTTTTATTATTATAAAATTAGCATTTTTGCATGCTGGACCGGGGTCGGTCTTGTTCCGCTCAGCCGTCGATATGTGACTGTACGACACAGTACGTGTAGTCGTGCAAGCAGATGTATACGTCAAATTGTAGTATTCGTTGCGTCCTTGATAAAGCGATTTATAATTGTTAGTAACGACGAAGTTTTATATGTACATGCGCATGAATAAATATATAACATAATAAAAAAAAAGAAGATATGATCAAAATCTGGGCGCTTCTCTCTAATTATCCTGCCTTTTACCTTACTCATTATAACTACTCATTATAACGTCTCGATTAGGGAGTGTCCACAAATGCGCTGTGCTGTGCTGTGCGACTGTGTTCTGCGCTGTGTTGTGCTGTGCGAGTGTGTACTGCGCTGTGCGTTCCGATTTTAAATTTATGGGTTCACCTATGCTTATAACCTATATAAATTTAAAATCGGAAAGCACAGCGTAGTGTAGAACACAGCCGCACAGTACAGCATAGCGCATTTGTGGACACTCCCTAATATATAATTTCACAAAGTCCCCTTTAACCTCTGGTTAGCCCTTCTCAGAGTGAATGTACATAAGCGCCGCGCTGTGCTGTGTCTGCTCCAGTCGTTTCGTTTGGTTCGTATATTCTTAGCTCTAATATTACGAAACTTATCTATTTATTGATTAACACAGCGAATCCGCATTGCATGCCGTATGTCTTAGGGACTGTCTACATACTGGATTTGGATGTTTGAGCTGTGGGCTTTGTATGCTCCCTAAAAAGAAATTGTTGTTCGAAATCTAGAATACTCGTGACCCATGGCAGAAGATTAACATGTTGAACTTCTACCATGGGTCATGTTATCTGCTATTGGGTATATGATAACGATATTTTTACGGAGCATACAAAGCCTAAAGCTTAAACCCCAAAACCCAGTATGTAGACAGTCTGTTAGGCTGTGTCTAGAATAGAGTGGTAAGCGTAATGTCATACTGACACGGACATTTGTGACGGCCTGTGATATCTTATGAATCTTAGGGTGGGGGTAAGGCCAGGGCCACATAAGCGCGTACGACCGCGTACGACTGCGTTCGACTGCGTACGTCGGTAAGGAAAAATTTAGTGATTTTCGCTACTGCCAACAGCGTTAATGTCACTATGACAACTTCTGTCTTCAACGAACAGACAGAACAGACAGAAGTTGTCATAATGACATTAACGCTGTTGGCAGTAGCGAAACTCACTAAATTTTTCCTTATGCCTCTACCACATAACAGCGTACGACCGCGTTTGGCCGCGTTCAACCGCGTACGACGATAGGGAAAAACTTAGTGATTTTGGCTGATACCAACAGTCACTTTTATAGTTCCCCATATTTTATTAAGATACTGTTTGTTATAATGGAGATTATGAGATAACCGCTATTGGTACTAGCGGAAATCACTAAATATTCCCATAACGTCGTACGCGGTTGAACGCGGCCAAACGCGGTCGTACGCTGTTATGTGGTAGAGGCATTACCGACATATATGCGGTCGAACGCAGCCGTACGCGGTCGTGCGCGCTTATGTGGCCCTGGCGTAATTACGAACTGCGAAAAAAAAATACGAATGGTGACTGCGACCAATCACAGTTGATAATTACCCCCACTCCTACGTTCGTGTGATAACAAAGGCTGTTATAAACGTCCGCGTCAGTATGACATCACACTTGTCACACTATTGTAGACACAGCCTTATGCTCTATGCGCTATGCCGTCAGAAAAATTGCACGTTTTTCTAAAGTGCTTTTCCTGTTTATATACACTAGCAAAATTCAAACACGCTTGGCGCGGACTTTTTTGTTTTTGGGGTTATGAACACTATTTTTCAATATTATTTAGTTTCAATTAGTTTAAATGATAAGATAATTAGATACATTTTTTAAGTAAAAAATCAAATATGTTTTTTTTTTGTTTATTTTTTTTTCAACACATTCTCAATCTAAAGAATTTAAATATTTGCGCTTTTTTTCAAATATCAACTAATCAAATCGGCATCTCAGGCAGAGAGAACTACGGCCATTAAATAAATAGTAGTAGTAATCAAATCGGGGCTTTCAATGAGCCATACTTCCGGCTATCACTTTTTTTAAAGATGAAAAAATATATAATACATTATACCTATAATATATATTAATACATTATTATAAATATTTATAATTGAATATACAAATACAAATCTTCATAAAATATAGTCTATAAAATCCAGATATGACATTCCGTTTTATTTTATAACTACTTTATATTATGATTTGGATCGTTGTAATAGTTCACTTAATTTAATAATAGTTTCATAAAAAGAAGCTGCTCCCTAGTGGAAAAAATCAGGTGTTTTAAAATATTCCAAAAATGTACCTTACTATTCTAAAAGTGTTTCATACACATATGTGAATGCCGGCGTGCGTGGGTGTGTATATGTGCAATTCAGATCAAAGTGGCGACAAAACCCAAAATCACGATTTGAAATTTTTTTTTTCGAGCACATCGTCGGCGTGTGATTTTTTTTTTTAAGTTGAACATTGAAAAGGTAGAAAAAAGCACAAATTGCAGGTATAGGCAAGCGTCGTGACTTTGAGAGCATTTTTTGCCTTTTCGACGTTCATCTTCAAACTCTTATACCTTTTGAAGGAATCAACTTTTTTTAATTTTCAAAAAAGGGGATTAAAGCTCTTTCTTTGTAGTTTTAATTTCTGTCCTGAAAAATTATGTAGGACATTCCTGGACTAAATGCAGACTATGGTTTAAAGAGGAGGACTTCTTTTGCCATTTTCTTAAAAAGTATAAGTTGCTCTAGAAAAAGTAATCCACTTGATGGACGCTGTACAACTACGGATCTTCATTTTATATCGACGGCTTAGAGGAAGAAGAACGTATCTCGGCGCGCGGATGATGAACGACGTATCTCGGCGCAAGAATAAAGAACGACATATCTCGGCGCTCTTAGGGCCAGTATACTGCCATTATACGGCGAAATACGTCGATCTTCATTCTCGCGCCAAGATACGTCGTTCTTCATTCTTGCGCCGAGATACGTCGTTCTTCATCCGCGCGTCGAGATACGTTCTTCTTCCTTTCAGCCGTCGATATACTATATATATTAAACAAGAAAAACGACACACCGAAGGTGTGCTCGAAAACAAATTTTCAAATCGTGATTTCCGGTTTTGTCGCCACTTTAATCAGAATTGCACATATACATGTCTGTGTGGGTGCCATGTTGAAATGATTTTTTTTCAACACGTGCGTGAAACGGGCCTTTTTTATGCCTGAGAGCCGTGTAGAAAATCGCGCATTTCGAGGGGGATTTAGGAAAAAATGAAAAAATTTATTTTCGCCATACCTTGGCCGAGTGCCACTTTCGCTCCCGGCTCAAAAACGCGAATGTGGTATTTTCGGCCCGGGTATAATGAAAAATAGTATACGCTCCACGGGAGTAAAATTTGCCAGCCCACATCTCGTGTTCGCTACCCACGCCTTCGGCTCAGGTGTCAGTTTACACGAGATATAGACTGTCCGAGTTTTTTCCTCCCTAGATGCGTAATTATATACTATTTTTCACACTTTAGCGGGGAAAAAATTTTTTTTTTTCCCCGTTACAACAAATCTTTGTGAAATTGTTATCTTATTGTCAAATTTATATAACTTTTAAACTGGGTTGTGCACAACGCGAAATGCACGATCCCCTACACAACTTATTTCATGCATATATAAATATAGGCCCAGCTGCTCTCATGCACTCGTTGAAAAAAATACGATATGTAACACGGGAAGAAGAGCTTATTTAAGACTTGGGTGAGGTGTTATTAGCACGAGTTATAGTCGAGGGTGCCGAAGGCGCCCGAGACGGAGCTGAATACCTCAACCTCGCTTGAAATAGCTCATTTTCTCTCGTAGTTGCACAATGTACTATTTCCGCAGCACTGGTGTGGGTGCATACGGATGTGAGGATGCATGTGTGCGTGCGTGCATGCACTGCGTGCATGCATGCATAATCGACATCTCAACTCTACTGGGGCTCTATCTATAAGCTTAAGGTAGTACCGCAGCGACTTATAGTTTGTGCACTCAGCGAGAGCACAAACTATACCATACGCCGTCGTTCTATCTCTCTCGCTCTCATGCATGTCGTCTGCTATTTGTGTTTATAATCATATTTCATCGCTCAATTCTATTGTCACATGCTCCTAATCAATACGTTCAGGAGCTCAAAATGGTTTGCAGATATCAAATTTATATTTTCTCTATTTTGTTTTCAAATTTGAACGGCAGTTTTTATGCAATTTGAAGATAACTGTGCTGGAAACACGATTTCCCATAAGACTACGTGTTAAATTAGTAAAAATTAAAGTGCTTATAACTTTTCTCTAACGCTCCAAAAAGTTCCAAAAATTTTTTTGAGTCGCTTTTAGACCAATATGAATTGATATATTTAATTTCATTAATATCTCAACGCTATTTAGGTAACGACGGTACTACCTTAAGTCTGTCGACACAACCGTTGTTCCTTCTAAAGAAGCTTTCTGATTGGTCTAATCTTGGCTCGCAAGTATCGCTCACCGAGATAGAGTTAGAGAATTAAGCCCTTGACAGACTCAAGGGGTTCTTATAGAGGTATAAACCTTCGAGGCCAAATTCACCTAAAAAATATTTAAAAATAAAATAATTTATATATTATATTAATCATATCGTCGCTTCCGAATAGAAAGGCGTTATCTGGGAATCCGGTCAAAGAAGGTGTTATCTCAGAGTCCGCTCGTAGAAGGCGTTATCTCACAGTCCGCTCGTAGAAGGCGTTATTTCGGAGTCCGCTTGTAGAAGGCGTTATCTCGTAAATAAATTCACGTAGATTTTCATAGAATCGACCAATTTTAACGAGATAACGCCTTCTACGAGCGGACTCCGAGATAACGCCTTCTATAAGCGGACTCCAAGATAACGCCTTCTTCGTCCGGATTCCCAGATAACGCCTACTTCTGCGAGCGGATTCCCAGATAACGCCTTTTACGGGCGGATTCCGTGATAACACCTTTTACGAGCGGATTCCCAGATAACGCTTTTTATTCGGAAGCGACGATATACTAAAAGTAGGCATTATTTCTGATAAAATGCCCAAAACAGAATCTCTAGACGTATTTTACACAGAAGTATTGCAATTTAAAGATTTTGCCTTTGATACAACTTTCTAAAGCATATATATTTAATTGATTATTTTCATGGGATGGAATCTAAATTACTTGAAATTTATGCGGTTATGGATCTAAGAGTTGGAAAGATTAAAATTGTTTGATTAATTAATTTTTTTTTTTAATTTAAAAACCACTTTTAATTGCTTAATTTCAAGAATTTTTGTGATTTTTTGTGATTTTTTGTGATTTTTGTCATTTTAAAATTGGTTAAAGAAAAAATTTTAATATTTCTATTTCTTCTTAGATCAATAACTGCATGTATTTGAAGAAATTGAAATTAAAATTAAATTAAATTATTTTAAAATTAAAAAGCTTCAGAAAGTTGTACCAAAGCCAAAATCTTAGAATTGTAATATCTCGCTGAGTAAAATAGATATAGAGTTTATGCCTTGGGTGATTTTATCAAAAATATGAATAAATAATTTTATCTTTAAATATGTTTTTAGGTGATCTTGGCGTTAAAGGTTTATACTAAGACAGAAAAAAGAAAGAAAGAAAGCAAGAAAATTTTTTTCTTAAGAAAGAAAAAAATATTTTCATATTTGTAAAAAAAAGTATAAAAATTCATATTCATATTTGTAAGGGAAGTATAAAAATGTAAGAAAATTTAAAAACGTGAATAAAATCGCAAAAACATTATTCGGAAACCAATGGTATGATACAGTTTTATACATTTTCTTACATTTTTATACAATTTCTTACATTTTATTGTAGTTCTTCTGCCTGAAACTTGTCTAATAATTACAACTGTTGTAACAATTATATTCACACATTAATATTCGTAACTATCACATTATTTAAAAATACACTCATGAGAGCCTAGAGAAGTAGCAATTATTATTGTTGAAAAAACATTCCACTTCAAGAAGTCAAAAATATATCGATAAAAATCTCCAGAACTTTTGACTCCCTAGTGGAAATGGAACACTGGGCTACACTATGCCACACTATGCCAAACTGTGCCGAACCGTGCTAAATTGTTGCGAAATGTTCGAATTGGCACATATATAGCACAGCATAGCATAGTTTGGCACAGTTGGGCACGATTGGGCATAGTTTGCCACAGTCTGGCATGGTTTGGCACATCAAATTATTTCCAGCAGGGTTATTGTGAGAGTTTTTATTTTATGTTTTTTATTGCTACTATAAGCATGGCCTGCGAAGCATATAAACGAGACAGGGTGCAAAATCTTTAATTTTTACATAGAAAACCAGTCCTGTAATCTATATTAGTGTTCCACGCAAGCTGCAGCCTGGGGATGTACAAGACTGTTTAAAAAAGTAGTAAAAGCTCATTTTGCAACTTTTTTAGACAGTCCTGTACATCCCCAGACTGCAGCTTGCATGGCACACTAATATAGATTATAGGACTGCTGGTTTTCTATGTAAAAATTAAAGATTTTGCACCCTGTCTCGCTTATGTCCTTCGCAGGCCATGCTTATATTAGCAATAAAAAACTTAAAATAAAAACTCTCATAATAGTCAAAAGTTGTAGAGACTTACCTATATATCACAACGAAACTTATCCTGAAACTAGAGCTATACCTATTCCTCTCTCACAAGACAACACTAAATAAAAGTCTTTATTATAATAATAAATATATTATAATAGAGTACTGATCTCTCCCACGTCAATTAACGAGTGGATTTTTCTCATCTTTCAAGGATTTCAAACACACATTATATTACAGATGATTTACAGCCAACATTATTCTTGAAATCTTGATGCTCAAATAAAGTGTGCAACTCTGGCAAGACTATAATTGACATGCTTATTGGCTATGGATTTAACAATAAAAAACAATGGTTCACACATCTATGGATGAAGTTTTTGACTTTGCAACATTGAGAGCAAACAATTTTCAGAAAACTATCGTTTTTTCTAATACATTTGTTGTTGTAAAAAATAATAAAATACCCATAAAACAACATTTAATACCATGCCACCCCAACCCTCAGAATACCCGTTTACACTACAATTAAAAAAAATAGGGCTAGATCCCATTCATCTTCAAATTTATTCCCATTCAAGTTTGGTATAGCAGCAACACTAATACTGAGAGTACTGTTACTCTTATCAACAGGATAACCACTCTCTTACTTTGAGAGCTCAGAACTCCCAAAGAGAGCAGCAGCTCTATTTGTAAGGATAACACTCTGTGTCTGGGACGTCTGATGAACGTGTCAGCATTGCTGCTGCCCCAAACTACATGTACAAACAACCAAATATATCAATAAAACTACCACTCAAACATCCATTTTCCACAGCTGAAGCTCTAGCCATATAGGATTTATACCACATAAAATCTCTAACCCCAAAACTGAATAAGGCTACGATTATTTACTGACTCTTGAAAAGCAATATAAAAATTAATCTTCTATCAAAACAAAGAGCACTAATCACTCGATTCTAGATATTAATAAATCACTTCTATACCATAAACATGTAAATCAGAAGGTACAATAATCGCTATCATATGGATCTCAAGCCACTGCAACATTCCCTACAATGAAACAGCCGATTTACTATAGCAAAATACTCAAAAATTAATGTAACTATAACTATGCTTTTTATAAAATTCAGTCTTCCTAAAAACCATAAAACAGAAGCATAAAAGTACGCAGCACCAATTTATCACAAATCAGACTTTCACCAAAGGAAATCACTACTTCAGCAACTTCTATGAAGAAAAACATTCAAAATCTCATATTTCATCTCACATCCAAGATTTCACATTTCAATCATTGACAGAATCAGATGAGTAAAATTAATCAACTATTACAACCTCGTAGTGAGATTACATAGGGAAAAAATCGTCAACTCTCCCACAAGCTCAAGCTCTCAAACTCAAAGCTTCTGTTGACAGATAACAGCTGTCACGCCAGGAGTCAGCTGCGTGAAGAAGGTCAGATTACTCACTCAGAACCTTTGCCATTGTAAGTATATATATATATATATATATATATATATATATATATATATATATATATATATATATATATATATATATATATATATATATATATATATATATATATACACCACGTTGCGCGAATATTTGAAATATGAAAAAATAATAATGATCAGTGATAACATGGTGAAAATGTATATATAGTTTTTAAAATATAGAAGTATATATAGTTATGTATATATAGTTTTTAGAATATAGTTTTTAAATATATCTATATAGTTTTTTCATTTATAAAAGGTTATTTTAAAGTTTATTTTTTTTTAAAGGTTTAATATTTAAAAAAAAAATTCTCTTACCACCATATGCAATTATCCTGACAGCATATATTTTAAAATTAGATTTTTTAAAATCCTTTTTAAGGTATTTGGCCGATTTGATATCGCAATCTGGCCAATTTATATAAACTACAATCTTCTCCTCGATGATATGGTTCAGATTTCTGCTGTCAATATTTAACCATCTGCTAAATCCTGTTTCTATATTGTTGTCTTTTACAAATTCCACTAAAATACAATTTTCGTTATCAATATTCAGGAGCTCTTCTCTACTCTTCATTTCTCTTGATTTTTTTTTCGTATAGCTTTTGGTTAACACATCACATATACGTATCAGCAACAAACAAGTGAACAAATATATTCATGAAAAATAATCGTACAGATTACTATTATATATATGTATATATACTACTTCAGACTGATCTGACTTCAAGTTTATCAGTGAAAAATCACGATAAAGTTTATTAGTGAGATTATTAAATATACTTACATAAAGTTTATTAGTGAGAAATCCAGATATAGGGATAACTAAAAGTACAGCTTATCGGTATGGTATTCATCATCGACTCAATATTTCTGCACAGGTATATAAGTGCATAATAAGTAGATTCATTTTTTTAAAGGGGGTAGAACACAATTTACAAATAAGTAGAGAAAATTTTACAAATATCTTAAATATAAAATTTTAAATTTGCCGCGAAATATTTAGTTTTTTAACCGCAATAGTCATGTCATGTGTCATGAATCATGACGTCATGATGATGATTGATGGTATCTAGTATGTATTTACTAGTTCACACCGCCAGCTGTTCGTTAAAGTATATCGTAGTTAGAGGCGGTAAATGCACCACGTCGTGAAACAATGATACCTACAAGGACAACCAGTATGTCGCCTGCTTTCTGGTTACTTATATACACTCATGGAAGGGCAAGTAAGCTTGTAAAGCTTGTAGATAAGCTTTTTTCCAGTCCCAGTATCAGTCACATTATGTTTTTATTGTTTGATATTTTGATAAATCTCTTGCTTAATAATGTATTACTGTTACTATTATTACATATACAAATGGATTTTTTACATTGGAATCCATGGGGATCACTATATACAATCCCAGTACTCTGGAATTCACAAATAAGCGGGAGTATTATGCTGATTTTATCAGTGTTCAGTCGACCAATAAAAATCAAGTTGGTTCTCATGAATTCAGTATAACTATGCGTAAAGAAAGAAAAATTGAAACCATGAAGTTTATCTCTGAATATAGATCACATTTACTTACAGAAGCTCTTAAATACAGAAACCAATTTCCAAAAAAACCAAAGGAGATTTTGGTAAGTATTTAAAATCTAAAAATATTTTATTATAATTATACAACATGAACACAGTTTTAGTTATCAACTTTTTATTTAACATACATGTGATTTAAACTTTAATTTTTGCAGAGGTTTCCAGCTTACAAACATCACTGGTCAGATAAGAGATTACCGATTGTTCTAGAAGTTACTACACCATACCGAGGCCCCGTACGAAGAAAAGCACCACTCAGTTTTCTCTGTGTTAATCTCCATAAGGAAACGCAAGCTGTGCTTTTCTTCGTACGGGGCATCGATACAGTCTGTGATCAATTAGATCCAGCAACAAATGTGGTGCTAGCAAGCTATTGCTACAAAGACTTCATGCGTCTTGTAACTGTCAAAGATTATAGTAATGGATTTGTTATAGTTTATGCGGGCTTTGGACGCTTACATTTATTTGTTTCTCAGCATATAGATGAAATAAAGAAGAAATTAGTAGAAACTGCCATGAATAATGTGAGTATAATTATTAGAGTACCCAAAGAATCTATAAAATTTGATGATTTTGTTGCTCAAAGACTTGGAAAGTTTAGCGGAGATGAACATGTTACAAGCGTTTCTGAATTTACTGTACATAAAATTCCATCAAGGCATTTAGATATATGTTTATTAGAAAGAGATCCACAGATTTATAATGTTTGCACATTAAGGCCATTGTCTGATATTATTGCTTTGGTTTGTGACAATCAGAATCCACAATTATTTGTAATACAATATGTTAATGGGTAGATGCGAAGTTATACAGCTACTGACAGATTCATTACTACCTTCTTTACTAGATGGTGTTCGAGCATCTGGTAATAGAGATGTGCATATCAAAATGTATCCTATAGCTCGTAGAAAAAGATTAAGACCTTTACGTCTACCAGTTGATGGAGAAGTTGAAATTTCACATGTTAAATTTATTCAACAACCACCCAGCGTTTGTTCGTTTGCAGAAATCATAGAAAGGTTTAATGTAAATATTCCTTATAGTGGCCTTTTGTATTCAGTTACACAAGATGTGAGTTGCTAATGTTTTTGTTAATCATTCACAGCAATTACTTTTGCTTACAAATAAATCATAAATAATGTTTAATATTTTTCAGGGTCTTTTTACAGAAAATAAAGACAAATTAATTCTTGGAGCACTAAATGCTGTAGTAAGGATTTATAAATAGAAGCTGAAATTGAAGCACAGTTACATGCTCTAAGAAGATTGGTTGCCAGTAAAGTTGGTTTTACAGCTTTTACTAATTTAGCTGGTTTTTGTGAAGCAATTGGTAACAAAGTTGTAAACGTCAAGATTACAGTGTTACTCAAGCAGCTATTGTTTGAATTTTTGCTCTTATGCACCTGATGCATGACGACTGTGATTTAAGGTGATGTGAAATACCGACATAATTTCCAAACATGGATATCTCATGAAAATACCAATAGAATCGTCCAAAAAAAAATCTGAGTATAGTATTAACATATACGGAGCGCTTGACGTTCGTGTTTTTCCAAAAAAATGATGAGAATTTATTTAATTAAATAAAAACCGTACTGTCGGTAAGTAGGAATCTGCAATTAAGCTACTTTTCAAACATGGATATCTCATGAAAATACCAATAGAATCACCCAAAAAAAAATCTGAATATAGTGTTTACGTGTACGGAGCGCTTGACGTTCGTCTTTTTCTAAATAAACTTTTAAATGTTGATTTAAAAAATATTGAAATTCACGATTTCACATGGCCTTAAGACAAGAATAATTAAATGAGAGCAGCTTACTGAGTAATAATAAATTTTTTAAAAGTTTACTTGAAATGTGGATGTCATGGGGTGAGTTATTTTTTCATTAGATAAAATAATTAATGTTAATCATGTTCTCATATTGATTTATTTGCTCTACTTAGAATCACGGAACAGGAGCATTAGTAGTCTCTGCAATGTTGAATTTACTAACTTTTGCTTTATGTGTCCCATATGGTGAGACAACAGATGGAAAACATTTTGATAATCTTTTAGAAATGGTGGCTGCGAGAGGGAGATCCCTTTTCAAGTTGTTTCAGCATCCATTATTAGCCATAGTTAAAGGTGCCGGCCTTATTATGAGAGCCATCATTGAAGAAGGTACTCAAGAGGTTTTTGTCCCAATGCAAGAGTTGGCTCTTGCTGAGGGCACTTTATATAATGTACATATATGTGTAATGTATTTACACATATTAGTTATTTAATGTTAATAACTGTTTACAGGTAACTTTGAATGCATTTTAAATATTTAAATGTTCAACATGTTTAAATATATTATACTATACATAATAATTATAGTTTACAATTCTAATATTTTATAAAGATATTAATTAAGAGATTATTTATAAATAAATTTAGTCGTGAAATAATTTTTTCTTTGATTTATAAATTTTTTTTTTGTTTGTTTATTTATCTTTTGCAAAGATACAATTTGCGATCTTACTAAGGCAAATTAGTTAATTTACTTTGTGTTTTTCAGATTTTACTTAACAAGTTTTTATAAACACAACCAGAAGATTATACTTGATATTGGCTCAAAAGTGAATGATGTCCATGCACAAGAAACATTTTTATGAACAAGAAACAATGCGTATAGAGGAGACCATTATTACAACAGCTGATTATATTATTAGCAGTTTTCAAAAACAATAGCATTTCTTTTAATTATTAAATTAATTTTTTTTAAGTCATTTAAAAAGTTGTCTTTAATTTTTTATTTCTAAACTGAACTAATGTGACCCTTCTTACAGGTATTATTGTCCTTTTTGTAGGTGCTGACATGGTTTTTATCAAAAGTCTATTATGGTTATTTTATACTGTAGACGACTGTCTTTGAGGATCAGATGTTTTTTTATTCAATTTTCTTTGTTGTCAAAAACTTATTTAACTTATTTCAGAATTCTGATATTTTTTAAATATTTTGAAAGGCTTTTGTATTATTTTTCTTTAATTGGGGTCTTTTTTACCTCAACTGTCATATTCGTTGAGGCTGATGGATGCTTGGTCCAAGAGTTGCTGGCGGAAACAAAGCAAAGCTATTTAGTTGTAAAGTATAGGTATTGTATAAAATGAAAATTATTTAAAAACAAATATAATTACATAATTTGCCTCTTTGGTGCTGCTTTGTTTTTTTTTCAGTAGCTGTCAGTCTTATTTCGTCGCTGGTTTTCAGTTATTCAGAATCACTTTCTGAATAAAATTAAATGAATAACCATCATTCAAAATCTTCAATAATGAATTGCTGACAATGCATAGAGGAATATTATATTATCTTTTTTAATTCATATATTTTCTCTTTCTTGAGCGTACAACGGCATGTATATATTTGCAATTTTTGCTACTCATAATATTGATCTTAATTTTTTCAGATAGACTTTAAAAAACTGAAATTATTTTTTAATTATTTAGTGCAAAATGTATGCTAAGCTATGATAAAAGCTTTTGTTAATAATTATGTTTATTTAATTTAATGTCTTAGCTACTCAGAATAAAAAAATGAAATCAATTAAAATTCAATAGTCATTAGTAAAAAATATCTGGTGAGATATCAGATAAAATTGGTTAATGTGAGTATAGTTTTTAGTATAACTGTGAAATGAAATAACACTTGAATTAAGATTTTCAGTTAAGCTGCGCCAGACTTTGGATACTAGTTTATTTATATTCTCACATATCAATACGATATGCATGGACAATTATTTAAATATTTCATGTTAGTGTTATATTTTCTGGTATTAAAAAAAATAAAATTTGTGTTCTACCCCTGAATACATTGATATGATTATAAATGTTTTAATGCTAAATTTTTCAAATTTATATTTTTATTAGACATTAGCTGTATATGATGCATTATGCCAAGAGCAAGAAGCACTTGCGCCTAGTAGTCAGTACGTACATGAAGAAGTAATGGCTACTTCAAATGAAGAAATCCATGACATACAGGTTAATACACTATTAAACCTTATTATTATTATCATTATCATTTGGGCTTTGGGGACACGGGCTTCCTCAAGCTTTATCCTTTTCTATTTCTTACATTAACTTATAATTCGCATAATTTAATATTGCTTAAGTTTGTTTATGAGTCTTGCCAATTAACGTATTTTTTCATTACCGAAATTTTAGTATGTAAAATGTTTATTTTCAAGGTAATTGAAAACAGTAATTCATATACAATAACTACAAAATAATTAATTTTTTTATCTTTTAGAAGCTTTTCCAAATCGTTTGGTCAATTTAAATAAAACATAGAAATCTTTGGCTTTATATGTTTATTTCAAACTAATTAAGAAATAAAATAATTGTTAACTTGCTAAATTTGGAATCAGTTATAAATCGACGGCTGAGCGGAGGATCGTGCCATCTCGGAGCGACGGCGAAGAAGATCCCATTTTCCGCATTTCTCAAATGTTCGTAACTTTGCACAGAATCGTTCAAATCGGTCGATTCTCTACAAAATTACGTGCATTTAAAAAGTGCGCGAAAAATGAGACGCCCTGCGAGATGGCATCTTCTTCATCGTCGCATCGAGACCCTACTGAAAAACCTCACGTGAGATCTCAGGTGAGAACTCACGCCAAAATCTCATCTGAAATTCTGGTCCGCGAGCTGGCAAAATCCCTTTAATGATAAAAAATCAGTTTCTGGGAATTAGAAGTCACCCATTAGGTTACGCCACCTCCCAGATAAGTTCAAAAATCTATGTTTTGAAGAGATCTCACTTGAGATTTCACGTGAGAAATTTGAAACATGAGATTCCACGTGACGTCTCACGTGAGATCTCATGTGTAAAATTTCTAAAAATGTAAAAAATGGCTAAATCGCTTCAAAACACAGATTTTTGAACTTATCTGGGAGGTGGCGTAACCTAATGGGTGACTTCTAATTCCCAGAAACTGATTTTTTATCATTAAAGGGATTTTGCCAGCTCGCGGACCAGAATTTCAGATGAGATTTTGGCGTGAGATCTTACCTGAGATCTCACGTGAGATTTTTCAGTAGGGGATGGCATCTTCTTCGCCATCGTGCCGAGATGGCATGATCCTCCGCTCAGCCGTCGATATGCAATGGTTTGATAAGACACTATAGAGCACAATCTACATGCTATGTGAATGAATCGTAAATTGTCGATATCCAAGAAACTTTTCTACTTTCACTATTATTTTATATAAAACTGAATTTATTATCATCCTTTTTTTTTTATTATAAATATAGTTTTATACTACATTTCGTAAAAATATAGTGAGCTCGAAATCAAACTCAAAACGTATTTGAGATGATGAAAGGGTAAAAGGGTGCATGGCTGAGAATCCAGAACGGTATAATGAGCTACTTGAAATGGAGCTGAATCGAGCTACGAAAAAATATATTTTTATAAATAAATATACATAATTTTTTACTAAAATGGCCCACACGAGGAATTCATATATGTGACTCACACGAAAGTAATTTTCGATATGCCTTAGGAAAAATAATTTTCGTGCTTAATGGTGCAAAAGTCGATCTTAAAATACGTTTCTGGCAATATATTTTCTTTTTGTTATATTTGACTACTAGCTGAGCTATATGCAAGAGTACATGGTTTTTTGAGAAGTAGAAAACCTTTATTTAAAGCTGCAACGGTATCTCCGCTCCCCTGCCGAACGCTCAGGAATTTACCAGTGTATAGAGGGGGAATTGGGAGTGTCAGGTGGCTTAATAACAAATCAATAGGTAGATAATGTAAAAAATAAACAAATGAATTTATTGAATAGGTTATAAATCTAATTAACAATGAAAATAGATGATGCCAGAAGGGCCAATTAAAAGTAGTGTGGTCCTAGTTCGCACCTGAAACATAAAAGCAAAGACAAACAGGCTTACTACGGCGTCGAGCCAAATCCGAAGTCCTTATATTACTAACGCAGGTTGCGCCCCCTCGCAGGAGGGCTACGGGTACGGAAAACGAGTTAACGCATGTCCGTCGAGTCGGTGAGTCGGTCGTAATAAGGTGTCACCGCGGGCCGCGACAGAACGAGGGGTTCCCGTTCCGCCGTCCAGGCTGGGTTGCGTGGTTCGTGTTCCCTTAAGTAGGCGTGAACACGTCTCTTAAGGTTACAGCGGCATCAGGTACACGCCCTGTGTCTACCTCGCGTGTGCACGAGGGTAACAGCAGTGCCTGTTTCGTTATTCCAAGGAGCGGGGTAGGAGCGGTCCGTGTTCCCATTAAGTACGCGTGAACACGTCTCTTAAGGTTACAGCGGTACCGGGTACACGCCCTGCGTCTATCTCACGTGTGCACGAGGGTAGCAACAGTGCCTGTTCCTGTATTCCAAGGATCGGTGTAAAGGGGCGGTCCGTGTTCCCCTTAAGTACGCGTGAACACATCTCTTAAGGTTACAGCGGCACCAGGTACACGCCCTGTGTCAACATCGCGGGTGCACGAGGGTAGCAACAGTGCCTGTACCGGTATTCCACGTATCGGTATAAAAGGGTGGTCCGTGTTCCCCTTAAGTACGCGTGAACACGTCTCTTAAGATTACAGCGGCACCAGGTACACGCCCTGCGTCTACCTCGCGTGTGCACGAGGGTAGCCACAGTGCCTGTTCCGGTATTCCAAGGATCGGTATAAAGGGGCGGTTCGTGTTCCCCTAAGTACGCGTGAGCACGTCACTTAAGGTCACAGTTCCTCCAGGAGTCGGCCTCAACAATGACGCATGTACACGTCGCTGTTGTGGCAGTCTCCGTTGAGTGTAGGGATTGTCCTGGGGCTCGTGAGTACGAGTGGAAGGCGGTGTGGATAATGATAATGATTCTCATATCAAATTATATTTTTTTTAACGAATTACTTAATATTATCCTATTAACTCTGACTGAAATGAACGAAAAAGAAATTACTAGAATTCCTTATTCCCAGCAGATTTTCAAAACCAGCCCAACGACAATATAATGTTTACCATCTGAACAACTCAAACTGCGTGAACAAGATGCGCGCGCAGCACAAACACAGTTTAAAAGTGGAAAATGTAAAAAATATCTTAGGCGGACATAAATTATTCATACAATTGTTAATAACTAAATATAAATTTTATTTTATACTAGCTAGAAAGCCGTGACTATCTGAATAAGTAATTATTTACATTTAGTTTTGTGCTTTCCCATTTTTAAATGGTTTGCATAAAATAACAAAATCAAAAACCGAAAATATATATTTTTAAATTTAATATATTATTTCCTTTATAATTTCATTATATATCGACGGCTGAGCGGAAGAACCACGTATTTCGGCGGCGCGTTCAAAAACCACGTATTTCGGGGTGCGTTGAAGAACCACGTATCTCGACGAAGCGTTCAAAAACCACGTATTCCACAGGTCATTTTTTTTCTTGAAATGTTGTAGTGGTAGCACTGCATCGTTTAAAATATAAAATAATACAACTTTCTCCGTACAAAAAAATAATACTTATTTTACATTTAACTTATTTAATACATATTTATTTTTATGAAACTAAATAATACTTTTTTTATAACTAATTTAATATAAGTTCCTTTTTATAAAACTAAAATATAAAACATTTTCACATTAAATTTATTTAATAAAAGTTTCTTTCTATAAAAGAAATAAAAATTGCTTTAGTTTAATGTGAAAAAGTTTTATATTTTAGTTTTATCAAAAGAAAGTGTTATTTAGTTTGATAAAAATAAATATGTATTAAATAAGTTAAATGTTAAATAAAAATTATTTTTTTGTACGAAGAAAGTTGTATTATTTTGTAAAAATAAAATAGGGAATTATTGCGATAACAAATAATTATTATTATAAAAATATTTAACAAATTATGTGAAATCCCTTCCTATATGTGCGTGCCTGCGTGTGTGTGTGTGCGTGTGTGTGTGTGTGTACAATGTTTTTGCGCAATGCGTATGCCATATAGTTAATCTTTAAACGATGCAGTGCCACCACTACAAAATTTCAAGAAAAAAAATAACCTGTGAAATACGTGGTTTTTGAACGCTTCGTCGAGATACGTGGTTCTTCAACGCTTCGCTCAAATACGTGGTTCTTCAACGCATCCCTAAAATACGTGGTTTTTGAACGCGCCGCCGAAATACGTGGTTCTTCCGCTCAGCCGTCGATATTTAATATAAATGATATTGTATTTTATGATAATAATTGATAATTAACTATCAAAAATGGCAGTTATGTGCATTAAATAATAATACTTTCCCGAGAGTATTAATAAATTCAAATAATTAATGGTAACTGTTAATAGCAATAAATAACACTAGATAAAAATTATTATCTGTTACTTGCTTTTTTGTATCCTAAAACCATTTCTCATATAGAACCATCAGAAAAAGCAAATGAATGCAAATAAATACTTATAAATATTTATATAGGAATTCATAACACTTACTAACTGTTATAAGCGTCCCAAATCGTCCTGTTATTATTTGTTATTAGCATTTATTTGCTTTTCCTGATTGACAGTTTTACGTAAAAGTTATTTCCGCCTGGGATATATGTATGCCTATAGACATAGCTGTAAAAAATAATTAGATCAACTATAATGTTGAGTCTGATTCATTTAAAGATATCAATTTTTATTACAAAGCAAAGGCAATGTTAAATAAGCAATTCTGATTTTTTTCAGAATTTTAGACACACGTATAATGCCTATAAAAGCCGTATTTTAAAACCGCGCAGTGCTACCACTACAAAATTTGAGAAACAAAAATCGCATTTGAGATAGGGCGTTCTTGAATCCGGCGCTGAGATAGGGCGTTCTTCAACCGGGCGCCGAGATAAGGCGTTCTTGAACCGGGCACCGAGATAGGGCGTTCTTCAACCGGACACCGAGATAGGGTGTTCTTGAACCGGGCGCCGAGATAGAGCTTTCTTCAACCAGGCGTCGAGATAGTGCGTTCTTCAACCGTGCGCTGAGATAGGGCGATCTTGCATCCAGCCGACGATATACTATGTGTAGAGCATATACAATACCTACTTCATATGTACTACGTGTAATACATATACTTTGCATATGATATACTATGTGTATTGCATATACACTATACATACTTGCACTCTACACCGATGGCTATACCCCCACCACCGAGTGCCCCCACCATCGCTCAACTCCTGCAAAAACGTTCTGAACAGGTAGAGACCTGCACAGAGCTCTCTGATTAGCTGACGCAAGTTCAAACCTGCATGGAATTCTTGGAAAAACCGTATGGAGCTCTCTGATTGGCAGAGCGCATACGTCGCGATTCCTATAAAAGGCGAGCCGCGCACCGAGGAGCTCATTCCAGTTCAGTGTGCGCAAGCAGCAAGAACTAGTAGAAGACGTCCAGGAGCATTGAAAGTATTCGCTGTCCAGCTCTCCTGAAAGGATCATCTTTATTGGAAAAATATAGACAGCTTTCGAGGAACACAACGTCCTCAAGGTCAACGCAGTGCTCGCTGCCGAGTATACCAAGGTCGTGGGCATCGAGGAGACAGTAGAAATTTTCTACTTCAACACAAAGAACGCTCTCATGTACCACACCACCGAACTGAGCGAGGGTTTGCAGCCAACATCGAGCAGTCCGTCCTCCGCGAAATGGAGGAATTCCAAGAGCGAGACTCTGGCTGGACACTACGCTCTATCTTAAACTTGGTTGTGAACATCAACAAATTTAATCCCATGAGAGTAAACTCCTACATCCCTCTGCCCGATGCTATTAAGAGAAAGGAGGCCTGCATCAACGTGTAAAACGAGAATGATAAGTGCTTTCAGTGGGCTGTACTCTCGGCGCTACCTCGAGCTAACAAACATGCTGATCGAGTAACCAAGTACAAGGCATTTGAAGGTGAGCTGAACTTCAAGGGCATCGAGTTCCCAGTGACACCGAGACAAAGCCACAAATTCGAGAGCCAGAACGACACGTCCATCAACCTATACATACTGAAGACGAGAGGTGGAAAATTCGAGGTGTCACCGTGCCATGTGGCAAAGAGCAAGAAGGAGCAGCACGTCAACCTTCTGTTCATGCAAGACCACTACGTGGATGAGGATGAAGAAGAAAAGGAGGACGGTGTAGTACCCAAGTCCACTATATCTGGATCAAGGATCTCTTCCGACTTGTTTGAACTCAATTAACATCACACAAGGCAAAGACATTCATATGCAACCGCTGCCTTCACTACTTTCGAACTGCTGAAAAATTGCAGGCTCATGAGGTAGATTGCGCACAGGTCAACAAACAGGTTCAAAAACTTCAAAAACAACGAACGCGTGCCCTTCGTCGTATACGCAGACTTCGAGTGCCTGCTCAAGCCGGTGACGGACGTCGAGCGAGCATACCAGCGACATGACGCCTTCAGTGTGGGTTTCTACGTCAAGTGCAGCTTCGACGAGACTCGCTGCGGCTACACCAGCTACAGGAAGGACGAGGAGGATGGGCAGAATCCAGCGGAGTGGTTTGTTGACAAGCTACGACAGTTCGCAGAAGAGCTAAACGATGCATTGAAGAAACCTCAACCCATGGACGATCTTATACAGCAGGAGAAGGACGACGTTAGGAAGGCTACACACTGCTACATGTGCAGGAAACCATTTACCAGCCAGGACAAGAAGGTCAGAGACCACTGCCATCTCACGGGAAAGTAAGTATTTACATTTATCCTCCCACCATTTTACAATTTATACCTATTTTCTAATATATTTGTTTATTTTCAGATATAGAGATCCGGCGTACAACAGCTGCAACCCGCAATATCAAGATTCGAGCCAGTGGTTTTCCACAACTTGAGTGGCTAGGACTCCCACCTCTTCATATTTGAGCTCGCAACGCGATTCGGCGGTCGAGTGAGTATCATCCCTCAGACAAAGGAAAAATATATTTCCTTCACGAGGTATGTCGAGGGCACTGAGATTCAACTCCGATTCATCGACTCGCTCCGCTTTATGGCCTCCTCCCTCGAGAAGTTGGCCTCCTACCTCGACAACCTGAAGATCGCCGAACCAGAGTTCAGGAAGAGCTACACTACAGAGCAGATAGAGCTGCTGAAGAGGAAGAGAGTCTTCCCCTATGACTATGTCTCCTCCCTGGACAGCCTGGAGAAGAAGGAACTACCGACAAAGGAGGATTTCCACAGCAGTCTCTACAACAGCGACATCAACGAGGAATACTACCAGCACGCCGAGAAGATATGGCAATCGTTCAACATCCTGAGCCTCGGCGAGTACTCTGACCTATACCTCAAGACGGATGTGCTACTATCCGACGTCTTGGAGAACTTCCGAGACAATTGCCTGGAGGCGTACGGTCTCGACCCGGCGCACTACTACACCACTCCCGAACTCACTTGGGACGCCATGCTCAAGTACACCAAGGTCGAGCTGGAGCTACTCACGGACATCGACATGCTGCTGTTCGTGGAGCGAGGCATCCGGGGTGGTGTGAGTCAGTGCTCCAACTGCTACGCCAAGGCCAACAACCAGTACATGGGTGATTTTTACAATCCAGACGAGGAGTCGAAGTACCTGCTGTACTTCGACGTCAACAACCTCTACGGGTGTGAAAAAGGCCAAGGGTGTCACCTCCTCAGTATACTATAGTAAAGCGCGACATCGGCTTCGAGGACTATGCACGCTTCCTGCATGATCAGCAGCTCTTGAAGAAGAAGAAGCAGCAGATTTGCTCCCGCCTGCACATCATCTGCACGGAGGAGCAGAAAATCGCGCACAGAGTCCACGACGACAAGCGCCATCCATCTGATGCAGGCGAGACAGACAGTCTCCCGTGGGAGCACTTCTCCATCCGCAAGTGCGAGATGGTGTTGCGCAATGGTGCGGAGTGCGTGTGCGGGCTGGACTTGACATGCTCCGACCAGTCGACGAGCTCCAGCCAATCAGCGAACTCCATACAGGCCCCCCACTTCCACAGCAGCGGCCACGGGGGCTCGAGGAATGGTGGGGAGGCCTGTACTTGAGGAGCTCCAGAACGCTGGAGCCGTCAGTCGTTCGAGCACCTCGAACGTAGAGGTGCCTCCGAAGAAGAGATCCAGGGTCACCATCTACCCCGACTAAGGAATATCCTGAGGTAAGTACAACTCTCTCTCTCTCGCTCTCTCTCTCTCTCTCTCTCTCTCTTTTTTTTTCTCCATAATAATGTTTTCCCTCCTCCTTCTAGATGGATCTAACGGAAATCAACGAAATTGCCCGTGCAAGCTTTCTACTCACAAAGAAGATGTCCGACGTGGAGCAGGATCACAGCTTGATGGTAGTGTCATTGAGGCGCGTCAAGACCAAATATTGCTCCAAGTATGTTGCCTACTTGGAAGATGAATTCTAGATCTTCCTGCCCAGCTGAGTATGTGCAGCACTGGAGAAGGACGAGAACATGTTCAACAGCATGGCGGAAGCGGCCAACAAACTCAAGCTTTTCATAACATGTAAAAATTGTGGTGTTCAATTTAAAAATGTATAATAAAATGTATAATAAAAATGTCTCTCGGTCCCCCTGTGTCTAAATCTCGGTCTCTCGGTCCTTCGATCTCTTGATCTCTTGGACTCTCTATCGGTCTGTCTTTTGCTCTTTCTGTTTTTGTCGGTCTCTCGGTCTTTCGGTCTCTTGATATCTTGGACTCTTTATCTGCCTCTCTTTTGGTCTTTCGGATTTTCGGTCGGTCTCTCGGGCTTCGGTCACTGTCACTCGGCCCTCGGTCTCTTACTCTCGATCTCTCAGTCTTTTTGTCTCTGTCTGTCGGTTCTCGGTCTGTCGGTCTTTGTCTCCCTGCCCCTCGGTCTTCCGGTCTGTGTGTCTCGATCACTTCGTCTATCGATCTCTCTGTCCATTGGTCTTTCTGTTTTTCGGTATCTCCGTCTCACGGTCTCTCGGTCCCTCAGTCTTTTTGTCTGTCTGTCGGTTCTTGTCTCCCTGCATCTGTGTCTCGGTCTCTTGGTCGCCGTGCCTCTCGGTCTCTCGGTCCCCCTGTGTCTGAGTCTCGGTCTCTCGGTCTTTCGGTCTCTTGATCTCTTGGACTCTCTATCTATCTGTCTTTTGGTCTTTCTGTTTTTGTCGGTCTCACGGGCTTCGGTCACTGTCACTCAGCCCTCGGTCTCTTACTCTCGATATCTCAGTCTTTGTGTCTCTGTCTGTCGGTTCTCGGTCGGTCGGTCTTTGTCTCCCTGGTGCTCGGTCTCTTGGTCTCTCTGTCTCCCTGCCTCTCGGTCTCTCGGTCTTGCTGTCTCTTTATCTCTGTCCCTTCGTTTTCCTGTTTTTCGGTATCTCTGTCTCGCGGTCGATCCGCCTCTCGGTCTCTCTATCTGTCGGTCTCTGAATGTTAGTAGCTATGTCTCTTAGCTTCTCGGTCTCTATGTGTCTCGGTCTCTGTGTCTCGACATTTCGGTCTCTATGTCGCTCGGTCTCTATGTCTCGGTCTTTCATTCTCTTTGTCTCTCGGTCTTTCGGTCCCTTTTTGTCTCGGTCTCTATGTGTCACGGTCTCTATATGTCACAGTCTCTATGTGTCTCGGTCTCTATGTGTTTCGGTCTCTTGTGTCTCGATCTCTCGGTCTCTGTCTCTCGGTAGCTTGGTCTTTGGCTGTCTCTGTCTCTCTGTTTTTCTGTCTCTCCGTCTTTCTGTTTCTCAGTCTTTCGTCGTTCAGTTGCTCTGTCTCGCGGTCTCTCTGTGTTTCGATCTCTCTGTATCTCGGTCTTTCGGTCTCTCGGTCTCTTTTTCTTGCGGTCTCTTCTTTTTCTATTCCTTTCAGGCTTTGTAGTTTTACAACGAGATTTCCTAGAAGCGAATCGTGGTGTATGAATATTAATTATTAGATTAAAACGTTGTATCTGGCATGAATAAACTAAGTTTGAGGAAGCCATGGAATTGGCAGCAGTTTTTAATTTATAGTCATATTATCATATAATTCATTTATTAATATTATTAAATCATTTAATCATACTGAGGAATTTCTTCTTTTAGGACATAAACTCATATCCCGATGAATCTGTCAATTTAGACATTGAAGATTTTTTGCAAAGTATTTTATCCAAACAAAATTCGAATAATAATCGAAAAAAGCTACCTAGAGATTTACAGGACTTCATAGATAGTGAAGAGTTTTCTCGTACAGTCACAGCACGAGTGGACAAAACTGTGGGAGAAATTTTTCTAATGATTTTAAAATATAGCCTCCATAACCAATTGTCAGTAACAGCCATGACAAATTTGTTTAAGCTCATTAACATTTTATTCCCAGAAAATATTCTACCTGATTCGAAATACGCAATCGATATACTTTTGAACCCAAAAGCAAACAGCAATTTTCATGCGATTAGTCACAACTGCTCTGCATATATAGGTCCGTTTGAAGAAATATCTTCTGTCAGAGTATGTAGAAATTGTGACATTGATTTAGATCTGACAAATCCGAGTAATGACAGTTTTTTTGCAATCATTGATCCATCAGAGCACATTGGAGATTTATTAAAAACTCACGGTAAATATTATAATTATGTGATTGGAAACAGGCAATATGAAGAAGGACATATTAAAGATATTTTCGATGGTAACGTTTACCGTGACTTTGTTAGATCTTTACCGAACGAGGATAGACAAAATTACGCTACTGCGGTATTCAACACTGATGGAGCTGCAAAATTTAAATGTTCTCAATATTCGATTTGGCCAATCTATTTAATGATCAACGAATTACCGGCACAAGAACGAATCAACAATTTTGTTACATGCGGCTTGTGGTTCCACAGGAATAAGCCGGTTATGAGTGTCTTTATAGATCCATTTGTAAATATGTTAAATAAATTGTCAACGGAGGGTATAAAGTGCACAATTGAAGGAATGGATAGATCCATAAAATTATTTGTTAATTGTTGCAGCGTTGATTCAGTTGCCCGCGCTTCGCTTCAAGGCGTTAAACAATTTAATGGTCATTATGGGTGTAGCTGGTGCCTACATCCAGGAGTATACAGTGACGGTAGCGTAAGATATCCGATTGTTGAGGCACATCCAGAACTTCGAGACGATGATGAAACAATTCATCAAATGTTAAATGTAAATCTAGCACATCCTGCGTTCGGTATAACGTGTCCATCGGCAATGATAAATCTTCACCACTTTAAAATTATATCAGGTTTCGTGCCAGATTATTTACACTGCTGCTTAGAGGGTGTAGCTAAACAGTTTTGTGAATTTTATTTTAACTCATTGGACGAAAGTGATATTGAACATTTAGACACCCTGATGAGTAGTATTGCAATTCCGGAACAGATTTCTCGGCGGACGAGGCCTATAAGCGTTCGAAAGAATTGGAAAGCTCGAGAGTGGGAAAACTTTACATTATACTACAGCATTCCAATTTTACTAAAAGTCCTCAACAAAAAGTTGATGAACCACTGGCTCCTGTTTGCTGAAAGTTTACATATTTTATTAAAAGAAGATATTCATATCAATGAATTGAATCATGCAGATGAAATGCTCTATGAATTCGTGGCCAAAAGTGAGGAATACTTTGGAGGAGTAGCAATGACCTTCAACCTCCATCAAATGCTACACATATCCACAAGTGTTCTTAATTTTGGCCCTTTGTGGGCGCACTCTACCTATGGTTTTGAGAGTGCAAATCATTATCTGCTACAGGCAATAGAATTTGCGAAAGGAGTACCTCAGCAGATTATTAGATTTGTGCATATAACTCACAGTACTACTATCGTTCAAGAGAAAGTGTATCAAGACGCCAATCCATTTGTACAAATATATTGTAATAATATTTTGAATTCAAGAGCTATAAATGTTTATAAACCATACAAAATTACATATTTTGATCAAGGCATCGGATCCTTTAGAAATTTCATCAATATAGAAATAACAGAGTCATCAAAACTTTTTGATAAAATGGTGAAAGACAATTGTTTATATGAATCGTCACTGTAACATAAACGATGCTCTAACAACTCGATTGTCAGATTGGAGGACAAAACGTATATACGAATACTTAAATTCATTGTCGATATTGAAAAACAAGAAGAATGGACTGTGTGCAACATAATTGGAACCCGAGCTGCTTACAATAGATCTTATGAAGAATTTAGATTTATAAACAGTATTTCTAACGAAATTACGATTATACCAACAAGGGCCATAAATTGCAATTGTATTTTAATGAATAGCGAGGAAAAGATGTTCATTTGTTGTGTTCCAAATTCATTGCATTATTGATATGGCCCGCACCATGAAACATCGTGGCGTTGTCCGACCAGATTTGGCTGGGACTTTCTCTTCTAGAAGAGAATCATCTGAGAGCAGCTAGGAAACTGGCCGTAGACAACTACTTCAAAGTGCACGGCCTTCGTAGTAAGGCAGACGAAAACCGCCAGAGAGCCCTTGGTGACAAGAATTCCTCAAGCGCGTGCTTGAGCGCACGTCATACAACGTCGAGTAAAAGCCATCACTTGAGCTCGTCCAGACGTCCATGGCGTACGTGAGCGTTTGTCCGCCGTGCAAGGCAACTCGATGAGCTCAGTCGATCACTAAACGACTTAGATGGTATCCCTTTGGCAGGATGGGCGGGTGGCGTTGATCATAAGGCAGCCGTGCGTTACGTAACATTCCACCGACCCTAACTAGTCCATCAGCGTCGAGGAATGGATCGAGGTGTCGAAGCCGGCTTGTCGTCCCGATTGTATGTCCGTTGCCCAGGACCTTGATTACGATATTAAATTGTCTTGTCTGAACGTATCGAATGCAAGCGATGCACGCTCTGTTAAGATCGCTGGCTGACAGTGGTGAGATAATGTGGTCTTTTCGGTTGGATTGCAGGAGGCACTTGAGGTGCAAACAGCGCGCTACGGATCTGAGCAAGACTCAATCCGGAGAAGCACGACGTGAAGTCGAAGTCCTCAGAATTCTCCGAAGTCAGGAATCTTGTCCTGGAGTTGGATCTGGCCTACTACGAGGCAGCTTAATTCGGAAGGCCAAGCTTCTTTCGGTTCTGCTAACCATTGGGGCCCAACCCACCAGATTGTTTTGTCCGAAAATTGCCCGGGATCGATATCGCAGGTAGCCAGGGCAGCAGGGTTGTCTTCCGATGGTACGTACCTTCATGCACTTCCTGGTATGAGTTGGCGTACCTGTTCCACTCGATAGGCCACGAAGACATGCCAGCGTGAATATGGATCAGCCCGAAGCCAGGTTAGTGTGACGCTTGTATCAAACCAGGCAGATACCCTTGAAAATTGGACACTGTACTCAGCCGTCACACAATGCAGAAGTTACAAAAGGAGTTTTAGCAATTAAAAGACGTGGGTTTAGTGCTACAGTGGAATCCGTGGGCACCAGGTAGATCACAACACAGCTTGACTAGCGTTGGCGAAGCCATGAAGCGAGATGGAGGACGCTGTCGACGGAGAGAGTGTTGATCCAACGAGGTATCTGAAGTTCAGTTAGTCAGTCAGTCAGTTGATTATCCCAATTGAGTTTGGAACGCCACATTTCTTGGAGCACAATTTTGGCAGAAATTACGACCCGACTTGTCGAACCAAGTGGGTCAAATATCTTGGCGACTATGGAAAGAAAGGACATTTTGGTGGCAGCACATTTGGAGAGATCCGTAAGGCGGTAGTGGAATTCATCTTCAGCCGAGTCCCAAGCGATACCAAGTGTCTTGACAGGTTGATCGTTCCCGCAGTGCTTCCAGTAAGGGTGTAAACGTCGATCTTCAAGAATCTCCTTAGAGAAATCGGAATGATTGAATACTCATTTGCGAAACTTGGTTGCTAGAAGTTGTTCCCAAGCCACGAAATAGTTTGATTCGGTCGTCGAAAGGCTGTCGATAGCCCTTTTGGCTTTGCCATGCGTTGACATTTTCAAATAACGGAGTTTCTGCACTCCGGAAAGGTTCCCGTTGAGATGGATCAGAGAGCGGAATAATTCTCGAAATTGATTGATCGCAATTGATTCGAGAAACCGACTGATCAACGCCGTGCCGTCGCTCCTTAAGATGTTAGCCTGGAAATTGGCGATCAGTCCTGATAATACTATCTGCCGCTCGAGGAGATACATGTTGTCTCACAAGAGTCGCCATCTACGAGTCTTGAAATTAAAGTACAGGATTACGTGCAATGAGGGGGTCATGGAGACCGAGCCTTGCTAGGCTCCCCACTTTATCTCAACGCAGCGACCAAGCCTGCCGGACCAAGGGCCCTGCTCCCTCGTCCTCGCAGATATATGAGCAGCGGCTCGCAAAAAGTCCTTATAAGTTCCTCCGCGCATGACTTGTTCACCAGTACCTCGGCCTGGAAAATCGTGTTGTAGTTTTCCATCCTAATGCAGAAGCTGTCCTGCTGCCTAGATCCACATAAGCCAGCTCCCACCCCCTCTTTTGCCTTAGACCCATCCGTGAACTAGATTTTGCCGTGCTTGGGTCTACATTCCTCCCACCTCTCCGGAATGTGGATTTTGTATCTCCCATTCCTTACCGGTCGAGGTGGTATTCAATCCAGGGGTTCCCCAGAGTTCGCTCAGTGCAACCCCGAACAGCTGCTTATGCCTCTTGCTGTTCGTTTTCCACATACCGACGCAACCTAGCCGGTATGTCGTATTCGTTGCCTTGGACTTGATGTGCAGTGCCAGAGACGGTAGGTTCAGCATGGCACTCATGGCGGCACAGGCTGTACTCCTCCTAGTTGCAGTTATATTCCTTAAGAAAAGCGCCTGTACCCGGTCCAGCTACACGCAATCCGTGCTCAGCAATGTTCTGCTGGACCAGACTACTGAGGCAAACCTTAACCTCAGCACAATAATGGCGGAGTAGATCCAGTGCATTTGCCGCGGACCCACTCTCCACTTTGCACCCAATGCTCCTCTGCATTTCCAGAATGTAGCGATTGCTTTACTACAGTTCTCCTCGAGGTGCCTGCGCCAGAGTAACTTTCTATCGAGGATAACTCCTAGATATTTCATTTTCTCCGCGAAAAGTATCTCTAAATCCCCTGTCTTCATCTTCCTTAGCTTCCTGATTTTATAGCACTTAGTGAAGATAAGGGCTAGCGATTTATCCCCTTGGATTCGCAATGCTTTGCTACTGCACCATTTCTCCGCTACCTTGGGGGTTCCTTGAACCAAGTCCATAAGAACTGCTTCATCAGCTCCCCTCGCTAGGATAGCTATATCGCCCGCATATCCTACCGCCTTGACTCCCATCCCATTTAGCACTCATAGTAGGCTGTCTACCACTAGGCTCGACAACAGAAGGGACAGAACCCCACCCTGGGCACAGCCTTCCGATACTCGCCCGCTGATCGAGTGCCCCATCCAGGAGAACGTCAATTCCCTACTCTCCAAGGAGCTCATGATCCAGTCAATGATTGAACGCACCTTTAATGTCCAGAAAGGCTCTTATGCAAACTCCTTTCAGCTGAAGCTGTTCTTCAGCAAATTCGACCACCGAAAGGAGCGCAGTTTTCAATGACCTGCTCGTGCGATACGCATGTTGTTCCTCGTGAAGCGGCCAGGTCTTCAGAGGTCCTTCCTTAAGATAGCCATCCACCAGCCTTTTGCTGATCTTCAAAAGAAATGACGTGAGACTGATGGACCAGTAATCCTTCACTTCCGTGTAGCTCTTCTTCCCTGGTTTGCGGATGAAGATGACCTTTGATTTAAGCTACTGCCTCGGTGTGTACCCCAGGGCTATTCCTTGGTACCCCAGCAGTCCCGTAATCTCCTCCAGGCTCTGTTGCAGCAGCACAGGGGTGATAATATCCATACCCGGTGCTTTGTAAGGCTCAAAGGACATAATAGCCTCTTTGACCCTCTGCGCCGTGACTATCTGCCCTGCTGTACTTCAATCAGCCCTTCTACCAGCCCTCCGGGGGTCTCATCAGCCCCGCTCGTCCGTCTGTAGTCGGGTAAATTGGTCTCCAGCAGCATCTGCAAAGTCTCTTCCGGAGTCTTACAAGGAGAGTGCACACCCTCCGGGAAACGGATTTTCGCGGGCCTTGGAGAGTCGATTTCTGGTACTTAAAAATGAAGCCTAGTGGGCCTAATTCCATCTCATAGGCCCTTTTTCTTGAGATATGGTCAATTTAATCTCAAATATCCTCTATTTCGTTAAAAAATGATATCTCTTTTATTGAGTGTCACATTGCAAATTTTTATGATACAAAAACGAGCAATGAAGATTATGAAAGTAGACAATAAAAGCTAAAATTTAAGCCCTGATTCATTGAAAATATTGATTTTTGAGGATGTTACAAGCAATCAAAGATAGGGTAAGAAAATGGGTAAAAATTTGTTTTCATTTTAACCGATTAAATGGATTGTATTTCTCGTACTCCTGTATGAACCGATAATATTGGTGAGCTAGAATTTCGTCTCTTGCATCTTCTTTAACCATTGAAATGAGCTAAGAGCCGTGTAGTAAGAATGCCCGAGCTTTCATGCAGGAGAACTTAATAAAGGTATACCCACGACGTATCTTCCGGTTGAGTCTCGGTGATGAGTGCTCCTGAGAAGTTGTTCGCACTCTTCCTCATCTTCAGATAGAGTTGGTCCGATAGTCTGATAGAAGGGTCTTCCTGTACCCAAAACTTGGTAAACAGCTCATGCAGATGATCCGCAGAGGGCTTCGCAGCAATATGGTGAGCGAGCCTGACTAGAGGAGAGGAAGAATGCACTGTATCGATGATGAACCAGCCGAAAATAGAGAGATGAGTGATTGGTGTTTGCAAGTCCCAGTAAATGATTTTAACCTGATAATATTGCCGTAGTAATAAGCAGTGATGTCGTCAATTATTCGTGGTCTAAACACCTTGTGATCTGCTAACCTTAAATCTTTAATGTGAGACCAAGTTGTAGATTCAACAGAGAAAGATAGTAATTCAGTCCATTTAGTTGAGCATCTTGATAACGAATCCTTGTATAAGAGGTGCTGATCCTCTTGATTGCGTTGCCAATAAATTCGAAGTTGAGAGATGAGATGTTCCGAAACAAATGAGATTTCCGATCCGGGATCGATGAGCATATGTACAGGTTGAGATGAACCGCGATGAGAGATGCGCGCTACCGCTGTTGCAAGAAGAGTTCCATGACATAATCGGAATGAAGGGTTGACGGCTGTACCATTTTCCAATTGGGTTGGAGAGCTTAGCAGTGCGTCCAACGATATAGATAATCCCATTGAGTTTAAGGCATTGATAGATTCGCCATTAGAGTTGTTCCCGAAAAGATCTGATTCAAACGGTTGAAGAGCAGTATGTGTCTCAAGAGAGTCGCCAAAGAGAAGAAGACCGCTGATGAGCTGAGCCGGTGGTCCTTCTGTCACAGCCTCTGCGATAGTGAATTCTTCACTACTCGAAATAGCCTCCTTTGAATTTAGGAAAGGGGCTAGTGGGGGATTCGGTATACACGTCTAAGATTGTACCGCATTGAGAAATCAAGCGAAAGTCCTGAGTTTTGAGCATATTAATAATTCCTGATTAAATACGCCTGTAGTGAAATATTTATGCTCTATCTGAGCAGCAGACTGGGATACCTCAAAATACTGATTTTGTTTGATTTGAAGTTTATGAATTAGATACACCTGGACAGTCCACATATCCACCTTATAGAGTGCCTCTTTCCGTCATGATAGATAGGTCCACGATCAACTCCGTCAAAAAGCTTACGCGCGCTTGCTGACATGTCACCTTAAGCACCAGCTCCGTGAGCAAGTGAACGGAGGACGAGAAGCGTGGCGACTTGGCGAGCGGTTTTGCTCCTGACTGGGCATTTTTAGCTTGATTGTCTTGTCTGCAGTCTCTTTATTGGCCGTCTTGGAGCCTGCTAGTTTTGGATCTGTAGTCTGATCCACAGTCCTCTCCTCAGTGAAGTTGTAACAGCCGCTCAGAGAGCAAGATTTCGGCATGATTACAGCCCGTACGAGAAAATATCGAATAAACTGCACAGCACCGTAAGA
The DNA here is from genome assembly GCA_036365515.1 of Torymus aiolomorphi. Classification (NCBI taxonomy): domain Eukaryota; kingdom Metazoa; phylum Arthropoda; class Insecta; order Hymenoptera; family Torymidae; genus Torymus; species Torymus aiolomorphi. Next base: position 115,094,490 of record CM070877.1, read on the forward strand.
GTCAAAAGAAACTGAAAGCATTCGAGTAAGTGTGAGTGAAAGAGAACAATAGCACATAAAGAGACACAGAGACAGTTAATGCGCTGTTGACATGCGATGTGCATACACAGTTTATAGATTGCACTTGTGCGCGTAAGATTTATCGATTCACTTCAAGAATATCATGGAGCAGTTCTTAGCGAAATGTCTAGATGTTTTTCACTTGCGAAATTGCATCCGGTTCCAAAGACCAACAAATTTTAGAGTACATACCGGTAAATAGGAGATAAATAAACAGCAGTTCAAAGACACGTGAAATTTAACACTGAATAACAGAAATCACGTCTCGAACGAAATTGTAAACGGTAGTGACGTGATTTACTAAATACTCAGTCTTTATCTATGCATTAAAAATGTGCAAAAAGCACCGACGAGTCTGTGCACAGTAGAAGCGACAATGTATGACCACAAAAAATGCAATATCGTGTGTCAATTTCTCGATACGAATGAAAAGAATTTATTGAACCATCTTGTGCACTTATTCAAATTTACGATCTTGTACATCTTACGAAATTCAACAAGCGAAGCTCGGCTTCAGACATCAAGTTTGTACACAAGAAACCAGATTAAGTACATACGTAAGGTCACGACTGATATTTTCGGTTAAAAATCCTTACCACCTTCTTGGTTGGCAGATAAAAAATACTAGAACAAAGTTGAAAACGATGGTTACGTGGTTTACTAAGGGCTCAGTGTCTTTATCTAAGCATTGAAGTCTTCTCTACAATAATCTCAAAGCTTAGTTTTACTTTCCGGTTTGATCATGTGCAGGAAGACATGATGAGCCAGTGCATAATGAAATAGACGTTGCCTGACCATAAAAAATGCAAGAACGTGTAAATTTCTCGATACGAATGAAAATAATACATTGAACCATCTTGTCTAATCATTTGAATTAATCATACATATGTCTTATGAAATACGACAAGCAAAGATCGATTTGTGTATTCTAATAACATTTTGTGAACAAGTCGATTAGAAAACTGGTACGTGAATCATTCAGATTCTTGGAACTAAATATCCATTAAGATAAGCTGTGCAGAATAAAATTCTCCTGATTATAATTTCGCTGGATTGTTCATGATGGACAAACATCAGAAAGTAGCTGTTGGTTAGATAGAGAAAAATTTAGAATTTCTATTTGCAATGAAGATTTTCCATCGAGATTACCGTACTTACGGGGATCCAGCACTATTATGAAGTCACTTTAACAGACAACTATAGAAGGCAGTCATGAAATTTGTACATAATACTACATTTTATAAATAATAGAGGTAACAAAAGTCTTTCAAAATTAAAAATAACATTTTATTGTCTTGTAATATATTTACATTATACTTTTCAAGTTCCAAAATTTTAAGAAAGTATTCTCTAATAGGATGTACAGATCTTTCAATAATTTGAATGCACGTTGTATTTTTTAAACATACATAAAAATTATACCTTATTCATTCAAATAATTTAACATGGAAATTGTAAAAGTCAAACTATTCTTTCTCGGAAGTACTTCAACGTTATCGAGCTGCTTACTTTTCGCCGGATATATTTATAGAAGTATTAAACACAGCTTAAATTAGAAATACATCTTATTATCAAATAAATTTACTATATATCTTATAGATTTCAAAACTTTAGATAAGAATTCGATCTAATAGATACTTATAGATTTCTTAACTTATGGATATTTTTTTGAAACGAAAGTTAAAATATCTCAACGAAATGTGATGCAGTATTTTAATAACTACGTAAGTACTTGAATTATAATAGTTAAATAAATTATACATTACATTTTTTTAAACTTGAGCAATGAAATTTGATAACCGAACGTTCTTTATACCTAAAAAGTATCTCCCCCTTATCCATCAAACCGTCAATTTCAATCTCAATTTCAAGGTCAAATTCAAAGTTAAATTCAAGGTCAAATTCAAGGTTAAATTCAAGGTCAAATTCAAGGTTAAATTCAAGGTCAATTTCAAGATCAAATTCAAAGTTAAATTCAAGGTCAAATTCAAGGTCAAATTCAAGGTCAAATTCAAGGTCAAATTTAAGATCAAATTCAAGGTCACCATTGTTATCCTCGTAAAAAATGTTATCGACCTCGGGGAGTCATCCTTTTTTTTTACGTAGTGGATTCGAAAATCAGAAGGGGGGGGCGATACTTTATGATGATATAAAGTTGTTAGTATATTTTTTACAACTAGTCCCCCTCCTTACCTCCTTCTTGACAACGCTCCTCACATCCCTCCTGATATCCCTCCTCGTACTCTTTAATTTATGTACGTATAAAATAAAACATTCTTCAGTAAATGCGAAGTATGTAATTGAAGCTGGGCAGCAAAAGCTTCTAGTCACAAATTATTTATTCTAGGGATGATTTAGGTAAAATTCTGAATAGTCCTCTAGAGGCGTTTCTCAAAGAATACTTACAGAAGCAATATTATTGAAGAGACCATGAAATATTTCAAATTCTGTGACCTTTTTTAAGAACATGGAATTTACAAAAAGCATCAGAAAATGTATAATTTTCTTCTTGTTACTAGAAGATAGGTAATAATGAAATTAATTCCATTGAAATCCAAGAAAATCAAAGTAAGAAAATTGTTTGTTAAAAAATTTATAAACATTTACCATCATAATAAACATCATCAATTTATAAACATTTACATGATATTATAATTATTAACAATAAAGTATTAAATTGATTAGATAATAAAATCAAATTGTATTATAGCATCGATTATATACCACGCTTACAGGCGTTGATCAAACTGATGAAAATATTCATTTAAATTATGTAATGGAAGTATTAAATGATATTAAAGAAGGTTTTCCGCCTAAAATTGTTGCAGTAATTATTTTAATTAGAAATCTAACAAGGAAAGTGCATAAACTTTGGGAAATAGATATTAAAACTGGGCTTTGAAAATCGATTGTTCGTGTCGAAAAATGAAGCTCAGTACCAATAAGCACTTTTCATAGGCCCTTTTTTCAAGATATAGATCACATATTCTTAAAAATGCATTATTTTCTTGAAAAATTAAAGATATCACATTTTGTTATCAAACTGTTATAAAAAATTTTGAGCAGATTTAAAATTTTGACATGTACAATTGACGTGAAGTTACCCATATATAACATCCTTAGTCAGTTATAAGCTTTTTTGAAAAAAACACGTTTTTGTTTTTGTTAATAATAAAAAAAACCGTGATAGCTAAAAAAAATTTGTTTTAAATAATTTTAATTCTCTTTCGGATGCCACACATCCGATTCAGATACATAGAGCCGTTCTCGAGAAATTCCAATTTGAAAAAAGGTTAAAAGAATATTAAACTCAAATATCTCTAAAATTTCTGAACCAATCATTTTGCCCAAAGAACTCAACCGAGAACTATCCAAAATCTACCTCTACAAAGAATTTCGAACGATTAAGTCAGTTTAGTCCCGTAATCATTAGATGTACAAAACTTATTTGTTTCACTGTAAAACTTTTTTTCTCAAAAACTAACCAAGATATTGAATTTAAATTTTTACAGATTATAGCTATTTATATTCTGCATTATCATGATTTGTTTCCAAAAAATGACCATTTTGTATGGAAGCTATACCTAAGCTTTAAGAAAAAAAAAATATTGTTAATAACAAAAGAACCGTGATGCCTAGAGAAAATTCTTGTTTTTAAATATAGGTTTTTTATGCTTTTTCGAATGCTACCCATCTGATTAAAATATCGTCTAGGAAAGAAAATGCACTTATTTTCAATAATATATTACGACACAAGGCCAGTAAAATAAGAAATGTCTCAGATCACATGTAATTGTCGGCCGAGGCGAAGCCGAGGTTGATAAACATGTGATCTGAGGCTTTCTTTTTTACTGGCCATGGTCTGTATACTATTTTTCTGCTCGACGGTGCCGGAAAGCGGCAACTTCGTTTCGCGCCGCGGCCCGAAAGTTGGTGCTTTCCGGCCGGAGGGCAGAAAAAAATATTTTTTTTCTCGGAAACAAATGAAAATAATCACTTGAAATTTTAACCAAATATAGTCTTCGATGCGTGTAATAAGTGGTTAAAATTTTAAGTTCATAAATAAAATATTTTCGGAGAAAACGCGATTCAAAAATATTAAAAAAAATATTTAACCACAAATATCTTTGGTCATAATGAACCAATTTTTTGGGGGGCATGAACTCGGTTTGAAGATATAAAAAAGCTATTTCTGTGTCAAATTTCACGAAAATTGGTTGACTTTTACTCCTGTTATCGTTGGAGAAAGAAAATGCACTTATTTTGAAAAATATTTTTTACTCGAAAACAAATGGAGATAATCACTTGAAATTTTAACCAAATATAGTCTTCGATGAGTGTAATAAGTGGTTAAAATTTTAAGTTGATAAATAAAATATTTTTTGAGAAATTTATTTATGAAATAAGAAAACGTTTTTCTTAATAATAAATGACAGACAAAAGATAATTTAACTTTCAAAAAAGAAATTGTAGGTAATTTAACGATCTTTAAAAAAAACTTATAATATTAAGTTATAAATACTGTAACATATTAAAAGATTAAAAGATTTATATTAAAAGAAAAACGAAAAATTCAATATCACTTTTTGGTTATAAAACAAATGAAAACACACAAAATCCAAAACTAGGTTATGGAATCTCTATTCTACAGGGTGTGTCAAAAGTTCCGGGACGGCCAGTTATCTCAGCGGGAATGCATTTTCGGAAAAAATATTTCATACAAAAGATGTAGGATTTTTCCCTGGCTATCTGATGGTGACCTTGAATTTGACCTTGGGCTTGACCTTCAAGGTCATTTGAAGGTCAAGTCGAATTTTTTAAATGGGAAGCCCCCTTTTTTATTGCGGAAACCGAAAGAGGGAAAAATTCTCTTTCCACCGATATAAGATACATACGGGGTCAAATGTGATCTAGAGGTCGTTTCAAGGTCAAGTCGGTAAAATGAGGTCAAATTGATCTTTGGCAGTCCATAGCATGGAAACTAAGGGCGTTGGGAAAAAACTTTCCATACGAAAGTTTCCGCAAATCGAATGGAGCATCTGATGGTGACCTTGAATTTGACCTTGGGCTTGACCTTCAAGGTCATTTGAATGTCAAGTCGAATTTTTTGAATGGGAACCCTCTTTTTGTTGCAGAAATGCGGGCCACGGACCCATGGGTTTTCGGGGTCGCTGAACCCGTATCTGGGGTCGGTTTGCCCCGCTGGATCGACCCAAGGTCGTTCCAAGGTCAAACTAGAAGGAATTGCAGAAGGTGCTTAAAACCACGGACCCATGGGTTTTCGGGGTCGCTAAACCCGTATCTGGGGTCGGTTTGCCCCGTTGGGTCGACCCAAGGTCGTTCCAAGGTCAGCGGTGATTAGCCAGGTCCCAGGTCTGGGTTTTGATCCAGAAACGTTTGCACAAAAAATGTTTTTTAACGCCCTGATACACGAAATTCGATGGGGTGTCCAGATGATCGGAGTATAAGAACGTTGACCTTCAAATGACCTTCAGCTCACTTTTAACCCCGTATGTATCTTACACCCCTGGAAAGGTAAGTTTTCCCGCATTTCTGCAACAAAAAGAGGGTTCCCATTCAAAAAATTCGACTTGACCTTTAAATGACCTTGAAAGTCAAGCCCAAGGTCAAATTCATGGTCACCATCAAATGCTCCATTCGATTTGCGGAAACTTTCGTATGGAAAGTTTTTTCCCAACGCCCTTAGTTTCCATGCTTTGGACTGCCCAAGATCAATTTGACCTCATTTTACCGACTTGACCTTGAAACGACCTCTAGATCACATTTGACCGCGTATGTGTCTTATATCGTTGGAAAGAGAATTTTTCCCTCTTTCGGTTTGCGCAATAAAAAAGGAGGGTTCCCATTTAAAAAATTCGACTTGACCTTCAAATGACCTTGAAGGTCAAGCCCAAGGTCAAATTCAAGGTCACCATCAGATAGCCAGGGAAAAATCCTACATCTTTTGTATGAAACATTTTTTCCGAAAATGCATTCCCGCTGAGATAACTGGCCGTCCCGGAACTTTTGACACACCCTGTATATGAAAACGAAGAGAATAAGCTTAGTATTACGAAAATCGTTCGACTGTTTTAAAAGTTATAGCCGGTACACACACACACACACACATACACACACACACACACACACACACACACACACACACACACACACACACAAACACACGCACATGCGCGCGCGCGCACACACACATACACACACACACACCTGTGTGCAGTTGCTAGTCTCGCATCAGGCGCCTCCCCAGGCGGCGGATAGGGGAAAGCTCGTCAGAGATGAAGGGCACCGGGGAAATAAAATACCCGAGGTGGACCAAAACTTGTTAGGGGAAGGAACCCCGAATAATAAATCAACTATGGTGGATGTGCAACCAAACAGTGTACCCCAAGCGGCTATCCTCAACAATGAGGAGAATCCCGCAGCCGATTCTGATTGGGTGAAAGCCTCGGTGGTCGGTGCAGGCCCCACGGATTTGGGGGGGAGGGGGTAGCAGAAGCACGTTGTGGCCAATCAGGATCACTTACTACATCTCAAAAGACGAGTGAAAAACAGGAGGTCGGCCAGGCTAGCAAAGAAGCAACAGCCATGTTGGCACTGAGAACAAAGGTGGAGTCGCTGGTAGAGTTTAACTTAGGAAAGAAGAACATTCATACGGAATTGAAGAACATGGCAAGGTCCACCAACAGAGCACTTGCGGATCTCATCAAGGTACGGCAAATCCCAAAGCCCGAGAAAAGGGATAGTTCCAACAAAGATGGGTCAAGTCAGACGTCTCCCCTCTTCCAGAAAGGGAAAACGATGCAGGCGAAGAAAAAGCGTGAAGAAACGACACCACCTGAAACACCAAGGCAGAAGAAACCGAAAGGAGGCGAAAGAAGAAACGAAGTTCCTTCTAACACGACGCCGATAGTGTAACAGGCAAAAGACACCGACTGGATGACCGTGGTGAAAAGGGGAATGCGCAAGAAAGCGAATAGGCCTAATGTTGATGATACAGAAAAAACAGTGAAGTCGCATATCACAACCGGGCCGAGACCGGCTCGACCCGATGCCTTCAAAATTAAGAAGTGCGGTGAATCTACGTACGCCGACATCCTAGGAATTATCTAAGCGGCACCTGATCTGAAGGCCTTACAAGAGAGGGTCACCCGCATCTGGCGCACCAAAGCAGGAGAATCTCACCTGAGATCTCATCTGAATTTCTAATCTTAACCTTCAAAATAATTACTTTTACAAGTTGAAAAATATCTTTAAGCAAAAAAATAAGGAAAAAAATTTCTGGTGAAAACTCAGGTGCGCATCTCATCTTACTTCACATTCGATTTGTTTTTGTATATCATCTAAATCTAGGTGAAATTATTGGTCATAAGTTGCGAAAATATAATTTCGAGTGATAACTCAGGTGAGAATCCCAGCTGAGATCTCATCTGAATTTCAAAACATAATCTTAAAAATAAATAAATTTCAAGGTTAAAAAATATCTTGAAGAAAAAAAAGTAAGAAAAAAATTTCTGGTGAAAACTCAGGTGAGAATCTCATCGTAGTTCACATTCGATTTGTTTTTGTATATCATCTAAATCTAGGTGAAATTATTGGTCACAAGTTGTGAAAATAAAATTTCGAGTGATAACTCAGGTGAGTATCTCACCTGAGATCTCATCTGAATTTCAAAACAATCTTAAAAACAAATAACTTTCCAGGTTGAAAAATATCTTGAAGAAAAAAAGTAAGAAAAGAAATTCTGTTTAAAAGTCAGGTGAGATTCTCATCTCATTTCACCTTCGATTTTTTTTTTAATATCATCTAAATCTAGGTGAAATTATTGGTCCCAAGTTGTGAAAATATAATTTCGAGTGATAACTCAGGTGAGAATCTCACCTGAGAACTTATCTGAATTTCAAATCTTAATCTTAAAATTAATTAAATTTCTAGGTTGAAAAATATCTTGAAAAAAAAAAGAAAAAAAAATTCTCGTGTAAACTCAGGTGAGAATCTCACCTGAGATCTCATTTGACTTTCAAATCTTAATCTTAAAATTAATTAAATTTCCAGGTTGAAGAATATCTTGAAGAAAAAAAGAAAAAAAAATTCTGGTGAAAACTCAGGTGAGAATCTCACCTGAGATCTCATCTGAATTTCAAATCTTAATCTTAAAATTAATTAAATTTCTAGGTTGAAAAATATCTTGAAGAAAAAAAGAAAAATAAATTCTGGTGAAAACTCAGGTGAGAATCTCACCTGAGATCTCATCTGAATTTCAAATCTTAATCTTAAAATTAATTAAATTTCCAGGTTGAAAAATATGTTGAAAAAAAAAAGAAAAAAAAATTTTGGTTAAAACTCAGGTAAGAATCTCACCTGAGATCTCATCTGAATTTCAAATCTTAATCTTAAAATTAATTAAATTTCCAGGTTGAAAAATATCTTGAAGAAAAAAAGAAAAAAAAATTCAGGTGGAAACTCAGGTGAGAATCTCACCTGAGATCTTATCTGAATTCCAAATCTTAATTTTAAAATTAATTAAATTTCCAGTTTGAAAAATATCTTGAAGAAAAAAAGAAAAAAAAATTCTTGTGAAAACTCAGGTGAGAATCTCACCTGAGTTTTCACCAAAAATTTTTGTCATAGGTCACATGAGATTTTGACATGAGATCTCACCTGAGATCTCACCTGAGAATTTTTAGTAGGGTACACTGCTCTCGCGTCTCACGCAACTCTCATACAGACATACTGGAGTGGGGAGACACTCATGTGTGTGTTTCGTCCGCCGTCGCTTGGCAGACGCGCATAGCATTGTACCTATCCTCGCGTACAGCGCGCTGCATGTTGAAACATTCACATATTCCAACACGCCTCCTTGAATTTTCAACATTATAATTAAATGTTCATTCTTTCATTCATTCATACAGTAATTTTAAGTATCACATCGTTAATAGATTTCTTTTATTTCAAATCACTCTCAACGCTTTTCTATTTTTCAAAAACTTCGTCTTATCTAAACTCTTTGTTAACATATCAGCTAGATTAAATTCTGAGTCTATTTTTACAACATCAATTATTCCATTTTCGTAGTTTTCATTAACGTAGTGATACTGCACTTCAATGTGCTTTGAGTTTTTTGTAAAATTACCAAATTTTGCGATTGCAATTGCGCCTGAGTTATCTTCATACATTTTAATTGGTTTATCAAATTTTACGTTAAATGATTCGCATAATAAATTTTTAATGAACAAGATTTCTGTCACTGCTTCGGACATAGCAGTATATTCTGCAAAAGTAGAACATTTTGTTACTGTACTTTGTTTATGCGTTTTCCAAAAAATTTCCATATAATCTAATTACAAAACCTGTTGTAGATTTTCTACATCTTCTTTTTGTTGGAATCCTCTTACAACTCATAAGTATCCTCTGTATTCTGTGGAGCACATACACTTGGTATTAAAATATTAATCAATTGTTCTATTTTTACATCATATAGTTTTGGAATTTCAGCATATTTTTCTAATAAGAAATGTATATTTCGCTGATCAACTGCATGACCGCAGTCTTCGCTTCCGTATTTTTCAGGTCAATGATACATAATATTTGGAATCCCACAAGGTACATTTAAATTAAGTTGCTTTCGCACTCGATGTTCATTCCACTCTTTTTAAGCAACTGCTAAAGTTTTTTGTATAAGTGGCCCAAAACAATACCGTAAAATCTCTATATGAAGCTTGTCTGCTGTATTTAGTATGTTTCTTTGACATATAACTTTGAAAATGTTAATATAAAATTCAGCAGTGTGGTTCCTCAGCTGCTTCCAAAACTTTTCTATCCGTTCATTCGCAGTGCTTTTCCCTTTAATGAAACTTTCTTCACCTGCTTTTTCATCATTGTGGTGAAAACGTAAACCCATTTGTAATAATTTAATCAAACTGTTTTCAGTTCCTTTATCTGAACGGATAACAGTAGGCAATAAAGAAACACATTCTAAGCAGGTGAGATAATAGTAAGCAATTATTTTAGGATCATTGTTTGTTTTAGACACATGCAACCATAGAACTTTTCTGGAAAACCCATCCACGCAGCCATGAATTGCAAATCCAAACTTTTTTAATTTATCATATCCATCGACGTGCCATAGGTAGTTGGGACCAGGTACTTTGTACGTTCTTCTTTTTAATCTGTATCGAGAGCGTAGTTCAATGCCTTTTGGATCTACTTTTCTTAAAATTTCTAAGAGTTTTGAGTGTGTGACTGATAATCTGTATTTTCTTCTTAATCTTTGTTGAAGAGCTCGGTACCCTAGGTTCATTCCGTTATCGTGTACTTCTTTTATTACGGCTGCCAAAATCTTTTCTATCGGCTTTGCACAATATTTTTTCTTCTTAAATGTAAGAATGTGTATTTTCTTCTTAATGTTCTTGCAGATATTGTAATATTATGCTCTCTTTGTAGTAATGCTTATATTTCTTTATATGTGTACTTTTGGAAAAAATAACTCTTTAATATTTCAGATAACTCATCTTCATCTCTACCATTATCTATAGTAAGAACAAATAGCAAAAATTAATTAATATTTCCTAAATATTTATTTCCATACACAATAATAAAAAAATAACAGGCAACTAATAATTTACCTTGCAGAAAAGTTACTTTATAAGCCGTTATGTCCTTAATAACCTTAAATTTGTTTTCATCCATTATACGGTATAATTCACTGCCATCTTTAGATGCAATCAAATACGGTTTTGGAAACATATATAAATATGAATCACTAATGAATCCATCATGAACAAGGCAGACGATATTAGGATAACCGTTACATGTTATTGTTACTTCCATTTCTAACAATTACTAATTGATTGTTTGCCCTTTTCGAAAGAATTAATTTAACCTATAAAGATGAATAATGATATAAATAATATTAATTTTAATTAATCGCCAATTAATTGCACTTACTTATTGCCGTTTCATAAAAAACACTGCTGCTCATAAAAAACTGTCAATTTAATATTTATTTCCTTTGCATCAATTCTTACGATCAAAATAGACAAAAGAAGCAATCGATTACATTTTCGCACTGCGCTGCGCTGCGCGTGTTAGATACTTACGGCGAAGAGCGCCGCGCATGTGCTGCGCAAGGCGGTGGCCGCTACAAGCTTCCGTAAATATTCGACACTGGCCTTGAACTTAAAAATGCGCGTTTGCTGCTTTTTCCGGAGTGCGGTGATGCTTAATGCATCCACCCCACCGGTGTTTAATTGCCAGTGTTCAATACACTGATGCGCTGCGTGAACTAATATCACCGCGCGCTGCAATTTTCCACACTCCGGATGCGAATTTAAATTTTCCTAAGTACCCACGTTCTCGAAAATGTGGGTTTTTCGAGGGGCGCCAATTTGTAACGGAAAAATAAATCCCTGGCTGCTCGGCAATTATCCGCTTACAAATACTGCATGCGGCGGCGAGGCTAGTGCACCTCGTGCAATGCACCCCGCATGCGAATGTTTTATGTTTGAATAAAGGATGGAGAACGTGGTAATAAGAATAATCACTCGCGATACGTAGATTGAAAATAACAATGTTTATTGCACGGTAAGAGGGAAATAAGGGACACGGCGCACTTAATGCGCGGTTCGCGGTCGGCATACGCGAGAAGGGGGCCCGAGTTGCCGCGAGTTCAAGAGAGAGAGATGAATTAAGCCGGCACTTACACACGTGGCGTGTTCGCTGTCGCCGGCCTCTCGCTTGCACCATCTCCTGGTGCGCCGCTCGCAGGTGGTCGCCTCGCTGAGGTGGTTCCGGGGGCGTGACCGGCACGCCGACACACCCACACACAAGTTCACGCACTCTCACCCGGGGACGCAGCTCGAATTCTCGCGAAAAGACTATCGGGTCAAACTGAGCGGGGAGCGCGAGCGCTATCCAAAACGAGACTCCTTGCCTCCTGCGTCTCAGCAGGTCGCGCGCGCTCCTCCCATGCTCTCTCTCTTTTCCCCCCTCTCTCTCTCTCTCCGTCTTTCTCGGTCAGGCCTCCTTCCACGTCGTCTGTACACGGAGAAAAATTCGGCGCCGCTGCTAACCACGAAGCACGGCAGTCCCTGCACTGCTATTCCGCGTAGTCCGTGCGCCGAAGAGGCGCTGTGTTGATACTATTTACGTGTAGCCCGCGCGCTTTCTCTCAAGGTTAGGTGACGCACCCGACCGTTCGCGCGCGCTGTACGCCGCAAACGAGCAGTCCCTACTCATGAAAGAGTAGCAGCTAAACTTTGAGGAGTAGCTGCTACTCCGATCGCAAGTATAGCCGCCACAACCGCAATCAGCGCTCCCTGTAAACCTGAAGAGTAGGGGCTGCGCTGAATTTTTCTCCGTGTACCTGTAACAACTATGAAAGGTTAGTACATGATTAATACGGGGAGAGAGGAAAATGACGGAGAATAATTTTCCGTCATAATACAAAAAAAATCGAGTTTAGTAATGCGTTCAAATCAACCTAACGTAAAAGTTCTCCATAAAAATGCGTCGTTTTTATTAATAAAGGATTATTTACTTCCAGACTGAAGAACCGGAGACTGGAAAAAGCAGAATCACTTTTATTATAATAAAGAAATAAACAATAATCGGATTGTCCTTGTTGTGGAAAGGTATCTTCAAACGTTTGGTTATTTTATCAATACCTCGAAACAAGCTACTTGTATGGTATGTGTTATAATTCAAAAGAAGGCCTTTGAATCGAAAAAAAGATGTTCCATAGGTACAACTATTCGAGTAGTGTTACTGTTAATGGAACACATTAATTTATGTTCCAAGGAATCGGGACATGGGCTTCTACACAAGCTTCCTTAATGAAACACAGTTAATTATTAATATTAGTGCGCCGGTTGTTACTTACGGTATATTTTAAATATTGGCAAATGTATCACTAAGTAAGTATTTCTGACTTACAATCCAGTATTATTTAATTCTTGAGAATGACTGTGATATTGCAGATTAGTATGTAAAGTAGTATTTTAGAAGGATTAAAACTGGTGACCGGCTAGTATATTTATGTATTTCTTTTCGAAACAAAAATGCTAACATCACGGCTGCAATTGTTTATTATTGAAGCGAATATTTTTTGTCTGATTTATACACCGATTGATGATGTTTATTAACGAGAATATCCTACACGTTTATAAAATGTTGTAAAACCTACATTTTTCAATAAATTGCTATTACTATTACTATCTTTTTGTACTCTACACTATCGTAATGTTCCGTAATTGGTTCGTTATTTATGTTTGTTATATGAGGTGACAATTCCAAGAAATTATCTTATTTTATTTATTTATTTTGATTTTCCCCTTTTCTTTATAATTGTTCGATATAAGATAATATAATTATTTTTACTTTCAAACAATGGAAGGATATTAAATTTAATAATTTAAGTTCTTATCTTGATAGCTAGTTCTTGACGAAGGAGATGTTATAGGAGAGAGAACAAATCACAAAGTTAGTTGTTAGATGAATACGATAGATTTTTATTTCCTTGTTCAGTTACAATCAACGAGTAGCCTCTTACTCTGAATATTTCTCTCTCTCTCTCTCTCTCTCTCTCTCTCTCTCTCTCTCTCTCTCTCTCTCTCTCTCTCTCTCTCTCTCTCTCTCTTTTCTCTCTTTTGCTCAACTTATATAAATCGTGCAATTCTCGTTCCGCAGACAAATGAGAATTTTGTAACAAAATAGTATTTATTTCAATATTTCACGAATAAGAAAAATATGTCCGCACTTAAATTAAAAAAAATATAAAAAATCTTTTCGTCGTTAAAATCATATCATCTCGACCTTGTAATAAACACTTAAATATAGAATATCTATTAATTGATAAATCGACTACACTTGAGATATAAGATTTTTGTACTTTTTGAAGATGAAAATGGAAAATTTCGGAAAAACTGCCAACACCATTGGAAAGCTGAGGAAAAAATACGTCGGAAACGCTTATAAAACAATTTTTTTAGTTACATTGTAGTATCAGAAACATGAGTTAGACATAGCACGATTTGGCGCTCGCGCGCGGCGCTGGGGCAGTTGACGTGCAACGCCTCATATATATGGGATATTTCAGGTGAAGTCAGCAACTCAAAATCTTAAAATCGCTCAAAACTCGTTTTCTTTTAGTTCTTTATGAAAAAAAATGTTCCTAAAATTTTAGGTCGATATTTGCAAAAATAAAAGAGCTATGCAAGATTGAAAATTCAATTTTTTTTTGCAATTTTTGGTTAAAATCCAAGTTTATTCATTTTTTAACTCAAAATCTTGTAACTTTTTATATAGAACATTGATAGCAAAAAGTTTGCATTTTTTCTGTAGAATGTTCCAGTATTTATTTTATGACCCTTTTTGAAAGTCTCTGATTGGCTGCTTCTTAGTATACCTTCATCGAAGGATATTGAGGCTGCGGCCAAATATTTTTTATTCGACAAATTTTTTTTGTATTCTTCTTCGAAAACCCTTCAAAATGCTTTTTTCAAAGCCGAAAACCCTTCAAAGTGCTTCAAAGTTACAACTTTTTGAAACATCAAGAAAAATCCATAACTTCAATTTTTAATGACATGATTAATCAAACTGAATATTACTCATACATCTTATGGCATGATCGTACCTATTAGGATATAAGGTACCTATAGGATAGAAGGTACCTATTAGGATAGAAGGTACATGCGCAGCACCACCTTACATAAGTATAGGCAAGCGTACGGCGAGAGCGACACTCAGCTGTCGTCCTCCGTCTTGAGCGGTTGTAACGAGTAAGAGCTCGTCGAAGAAAACTTCCCATAAATTTCCTTATTGTTACTGTTCACAAGACTGGTTTATTTGAAGAAACCCTGTTTGATATTTTGTTTCCTCATAGAGGAAGCTTTGTTATAGTAAAAAAAAAGTTTATGAGATAATGTGTTAGAAATGTTATTTAGCAAATTTGGAATCGAAATACACTATTTTTAGAAAATTTCCGTATGGATGTGTGTGTGTGTGTGTGTGTGTGTGTGTGTGTGTGTGTGTGTGTGTGTGTGTCTATGTATGTCCGTATACGCTGATATCTCATGATCTACTCGACCGATTTTAACGGGAGAGTGATCATTTTTTTAGATTTTGCTTCCACAATTGGGGTCAATATTCTATTTTTGTAAAATTAAATTTTTTTTTATAGCCATTTTTTAATTTTCAAAATTTTTTATTTCGTTTTTTTTAATATTTAGAACAAATATTGTTTATAATTGTTATGACGCTAATGTGCATAAAGGCAAAAAACAATCTCATGTCCTTTTTATCAAAGGCCCAAATCGAAAAAAGTTGTCAAAAATAAGAGATTATAACAATAAGTCAAACACTTATTGCAGTCTAAAAAATTCACGGGTGTTTCGTCCAGGCTACTAGATTGGACTCATCAGTGATGATCTAGTAGCCGTCATCAGACACCTAGCGCTCCATCGTAGCGGCCAAAGGTTTATAGACTGAGCCACTCTTTTCACTAGTGGAAAAGAGAGGCTCCATCTGTCGGTGCGTTACACAAGCACCGCGTTAAATATAAATTTAAGTGAAGCTAATTGCCTAGTGTAATATTTAATAATTGTTATGACGCTAATGTGCATAAAGGCAAAAAACAATCTCATGTCCTTTTTATCAAAGGCCCAAATCGAAAAAAGTTGTCAAAAATAAGAGATTATAACAATAAGTCAAACACTTATTGCAGTCTAAAAAATTCACGGGTGTTTCGTCCAGACTACTAGATTGGACTCATCAGTCATGATCTAGTAGCCGTCATCAGACACCTAGCGCTCCATCGTAGCGGCCAAAGGTTTATAGACTGAGCCACTCTTTTCATTAGTGGAAAAGAGAGGCTCCATCTGTCGGTGCGTTACACAAGCACCGCGTTAAATATAAATTTAAGTGAAGCTAATTGCCTAGTGTAATATTTAATAATTGTTATGACGCTAATGTGCATAAAGGCAAAAAACAATCTCATGTCCTTTTTATCAAAGGCCCAAATCGAAAAAAGTTGTCAAAAATAAGAGATTATAACAATAAGTCAAACACTTATTGCAGTCTAAAAAATTCACGGGTGTTTCGTCCAAAAAATTTAAAAATTTAAATATTGTTTATATATCATGAATTCTCTGTATGTAGGATAAAATTATCTACAATTTAAAAAAAAAATAAAGTCGGTAGCTATATTTCGTCATAAGTTATTGATGAAAACGTAATTTTTTGTAAATAGGTTATATTTCGAAATTAAAAAAGATATTAACATGAATATTTTTTTGGTTATAAAGGATATTAATTACTATAACTTACTAAATTTTTAGGTTTTTTTATTCATTATTTTTTGAGAACAAAAATAATTTATAAAAAAAAGTGATTTTTTTGTCGTTCAATAACTATAGTAATATTGGCTTAATTACTTTGAAATTCTTTGTAGGGGTAGATTTTGTATACCAATCGAGTGAGTTCTTTGGTCAAAAGGATTGATCCATAAATTTCGGAGATATTTGAGGTTAAAATTTTTTTCAATTTTTTTTTTAAATCGTAATTTCTCGAGAACGGCTCTGTGTATCTAAATTGGGTGGGTGGCATTCGAAAGAGAATTAAATTACCTACATTTTCCAAAAAAAATTAATTCTCTAGCTATCACGGTTCTTTTGTTATTAACAAAAACGTAAAAATTGAAAAATAAAAAAAATGAGTTTTATATGTTCAACTATTACAAGAGTAAAATTGTCTTATTCGCTTCAAAATTCATTGTAGAAGTATATTATTGATAGTTCTCGGATGAGTTCTTTTGGCAAAGTGATTGGTTCATAAATTTCAGAGATATTTGAGGTTAAAATTTTTCTAGACATTTTTAAAATCTATTTCTTGAGGATGGCTCCGTGTATCTGAATGGGATGGGTAGCATTTGAAAGAGAATTAAAATATTTATATTTTCTAAAAAGAAAAATTTTTTAATTATCGCGGTTTTTTATTATTAACAAAAATGTAAAACTTGAAAAATTGAAAAATGAAAACAAAAATCTGTCTTTATCAAATTTTTTAAAATACATCCCCTCACATTATAACAGCCTTTCCGCATAACGCATTCAATATAACACGTTCAATGTTCAACGTAACACGAAAATAAATTTGTTGTCCGACATCTACCAATTTCATACTCAGTGGTAGTGGTACAGAATGGGTATATTTCTACCACTGAATATGAATTGACCATGAAAAAATTACAAGTTAATATTTTCCATAAAATTTTTCCAATTTTTTTCGTGAAAAATTTATTTTTCGAATTTTAATTTTATATGAAAATGTATAATTTCACCTATCTCTTACGAGATAAAAATTACGTAAAAAGTTGTGCATTAATGTAGAATGATCATTTGACAAAATTTTCTAACTTTAAAGTATTTTTGACAATAACTTTATCGTCATTGATAGTCATAATTTACAATACATAAATATAAAAATTACCGACATTGCTTACATGACGGTCATTTTTACAACAATTTGACAATAACTAATAGATATAATTTACAATCCATGAATACAAAAATGACAGTCATTGAGATTTGGTGATTGGTCAGAAATGATCATGGTGATTGGTCAGAATCTATATAATCTATAAAAATTTGAATAAATTATGTTGGAGTTTTGTTATTTCTGTCTTTCTGAAGTATTAAATTTTAAATATTGGAATTAAAAATTAATTAAAGGAATCAGTAAATTAAGTTTGAGGAAGCTACGTGCCAATGAATTGGCAGTGGTTTTCTACATGGTAGCAGAGCGCGTGGTTGATTAGCCACGAGGTGAGTGATTTCCTTTATCCTCTACATCGACTCTCGAGTTATGTAGGGATAATTAAAAAGTGCTTTCAAGTTAAGCGCGTGGTAAGCGCGAGAACAAAGGAAGACGCATGAGTGTAAAAGAAGAGCCTTAAGGAGTAAAAAGTGAGAAGACAAGCGAAACTGAAAGTGAAGAAGAGTTTTTTGATACAGAAAATAGAGAAGTTAAAAAGGAAGTTAAAAAGGAAGTTTTTGTTGAATGCAAAATGACGTCGGAGAACAAAGGATTTACGTTGCAAGTATTTGATGGGATACACTACGACAAATGGAAATACAAATTAAAGTGTTCTTAGAATTCAAAGAATGCAGCGAAGTTATTGAAAATAATGAGAGACCGGCAGAGATAACAGAAGACGACTGGAAAAAGAAAGAGATAAAAGCGAAAAATTATATTGTGAACAGTGTGACAAATATACGATTGGAATTAATTATTTCAGAAGAAAATGCTAAAAAAATGATTGATAAATTATATGAAAATTATTTAGTTAAAAGTAGTGCTGTGAAATTATTATGTAAAAAAAAACTGCTCGATTTGAAAGTGGAAGAAAGTGAGAAACCGACAGACTGTTATAATAATTTTGAGAAATTAGTGAATGAGTTAAAAAATGCTGGAGAAAATGTGACGAAAGAAGATAAATTAAATTACTTCTTATTAACGCTACCAGAAAGTATGTCACACATGTTTGATATTATGGACGCATTAGCTGAAAAGGGCAAAACAGTGGAATTTATAAAATCAAAATTGGAATTTGAATTTAAGAAAAGACATGGTGAAAGTGAAAATTCGAGATCAAACGCGTTTACGTTCGAGAAAAAAAAAGAAAATAAAAGGACATGTTATGCATGTGGCGGCATAGGTCACATACAGTACGACTGCCCAACGAAAAACAATTCGTGGAATCGAGGGACGCCGCAGCGAGGAGGGGGCAATGGCAGAGGCTACTCGCAAAAGCGAGGAGGCGCTAGCGGGCGCGGAGCCAATCAACAGCGCGGATCGAGTTCCAACCGGCGCGGCAGTGGCAGGTATGGACAACACGGCCGAGGCGCGAGAGCTGGCGACGACGGGAGCCAAGCTGAGCGAGGAACGGAGAAGAGCGAAGCATTTAGCGCGTCAGTAGAGGTTAGGTCTGCGCATACTGACAAAGATAATAAAATAGAATGGATTTTAGACAGCGGATGCTCAGACCATGTGGTTAATAATGAAAATTATTTTAGCGATTCAATTGTATTAAAAGAACCGGTTAAATTAAAAGTAGGTGATGGTAGACTTTTGAAAGCAACTAAAATATGACATGTAATGAGTAAGTTTAAAGCATTTGATAAAGAGACAAATATTGAATTGAAAAATGTATTTTATGTTAAAGATATGGACAGAAATTTAATAAGTTTTGCAAAAGTGACGGATAATTATAAAGTTGTTGTTGGAATATGTGAATGTTTCAACATGCAGCGCGCTGTACGCGAGGATAGGTACAATGGTATGTGCGTCTGCCAAGCGACGGCGGACGAAACACACACATGAGTGTCTCCCAACTCCAGTATGTCTGTATGAGAGTTGCGTGAGACGCGAGAGCAGTGTAGCGCACTTAGAATGTTTCTTACTCTCTCGCTGTTCAACTGCGATGTAAGTCGGACGTGCCGACTGGCATTTTTGCCACCTCAATAAACTCTATATTTATCTCTCTCTATTAAATAATGGTTTCTTAATTTACCACAAACCTCAACACTATTAATTATCCAACCTCAACATGGTAGCAGAGTGCCTGGTTGGTAAGTAAAAAAGAAAAAAGACTCTGACTCAATACAAGCCTCGGCGAGTATTGGGGCAGCCTTGCCGTAGCAAGAAAAAAGCACATGGCTCGCAAAAATTAACTGTGAAAAATATTGAAGGAAAAGTGCAAAAGTAAGAAAAATACAAGTGTGAATAAATAATAGAATATGTCTATAAGTGATAGAAGAAAGAATTTTGAAAAATTTATGAATAATTCAAGCCGATGCGAGCAGATTAGATTTCTTGTGTGAAGCACGCTGCACGGTGCAAGAATAGAGCACGTGGCAGAATTTGAGGTTATACATGTGGTAAATGGACACTGAAGGAAAAGTAAAAACCAAAGAAGAAAGAATACGAGATAACTTTGAAGATGAAAGCGAAGAAATAATTGAGAAAAAGATTGCTGAAAACCGTTTTGTGAAAATAGTGCAGAAAGTAATTACACTAAATAAAGTAATAAAAGTGTACGAAGATATTAAATTAAAAGAAGACGAGATGGCTAAGCAAGCAAAAATCGAAGATATAGTAATTCCCATTTTTGATGGTGCAAATTATACAAGTTGGAAATTTCGCTTAATGACTCTATTAGAATAAAAGAGTGCAAAGAGCAAGCCAAAAGAGGACGGGCTGAGACAGATAAAGCAGATGAATGGAAGAAAAAGGATTTAAAAGTAAGAAATATATTAATTAGCACTATTTCAGATAAGCAATTAGAATATGTTTGTGAGTGCATATCAGCTTATGAAATGATTGCGAATTTGGATAAATTATATGTGACGAAATCCACGTCATTACAAATAATATGCCGAGGAACAATTGAAGATATTAAATTAAAGAATTATGAAAATGTTGAAGAATTCTTCGTAGAATTTGAGAAAGCGGTGAACGAATTTAAAGCAGCCGGAGGAAAGGTAGATGAAACTGAGAAAATGCGATACTTAATCAAAGCATTACCAGCAAATTACAGTTATATTGGTGACTTTATCGACATCATTCCAGAAAGAGAAAGGACAATAGATTACGTAAAATCAAAAATCAAAGAAAAGAATTTAGTTAAAAATAATTCAGAAAAGAAGAGTAATGCAAGCACGTTCTCAACAAAGACAAACGGACAGTGCTTTACTTGCGGCAAAGTCGGACATTATCAAAAGGATTGTTGGAAAGGTTGAAAATAGAGCATTTAATTACGTTAAAAAATTGTGTATTCAGTTAACAACAAGATTACCCGAAAATCTGTAATATTTTCAAAAGCTTAAAGTTATTTCACCCAACGTATGCTTGAGTCCGATGCGAGCAAAATTTGAAGATTTACCGTTTCTGAGTATATTTGCAAACACAAAAGAATTAGGTTTACTAGAGAACCAATACCTCAAATTGCAAAATGTTAATTAGATGGAAATTATGGATAAATCAGAGCTTGCTGATTCGTACAAATTTTGGGCGAAAGTATATGTATTTCAAAATGCAGGGGGTAAATTTATTTTCCTCACACCGGGTCGAAAGTGCCTCATTCCCGCCCGGCTCCGAAACGGAAATATGGCATTTTCGGCCTCGATGTGAGGAAAAATAGTATACGCACCACGGGAGTAAAATTGGCCAGCCCCCAGCTCGTGTTTGCCACCTCGCCTTCGGCTCGGGTGGCAATTTACACGAGCTGTGGACTGTCCAAGTTTTTTCCTCCCTTTTTTTTTTTTTTTTATTCATACTTTCTATATTGAGTTTGCCGTCAAGTAATGCAATCGTTGAAAGAGTATTCTCGTTAATGAATAGTATCAGAACAAAATATCGCAACAATATGTTAATTAAATTGTTAGATTCGATTCTAACAATTAAATAGCATTTTTATGCCAATAAAACATGTTGCCAAACTTTTGTACCAACGATCAACATGTTAAAAGACTTCATATCAAAAATGATGTACAGCGATAAGAATGAAGGATTACCAGAAGATAACTGTGCTCAATTAAGAGGGACTGATGAGATCGAATTACAAGATTTATTACAAGAAATGAATATAGATTGTCCATGCATATCTTTATCTGAATATTCTTAGTTTAAAAAATAAAGAATTTATTGCTAATGAATTTATTATTCAGTTATTTGAGCCTACTAATGTAACTAATATAAAATGATTAATTTTCTATAAATATAAGTAAATTAACGATTTATCGTTCTAATATCTGGCGCAATTTCAGTAGCGATTTATACGGCAGATTAAAAATTATTTAAATTAATAAGTGTCTTGCTTAGTTCGCACGTCAACGTAATTCCCCTATACTCGTGAACCTCCTTTCCCCGGGTACTTGGGTTTAAAAATTATTTAAATAATCGATTTGCTCATTTTTTCATGTCTACATAACTCCCTTATATGCGTGGACCTCATATTCCCCGCCTACTTGGGTTTAAAAATTGTTAAAATAATTGTCTTGCTTATTGTTGCACGTCTAGGAAATTTTCGAATATGCGTGTACCTCGCGTCCCCCGGTTACTTGGGTTTAAAAATTATTTAAATAATCGATTTACTTATTTTTTCATGTATACATAACCCCCTTATATGCGTAGATCTCATATCCCCCACCTACTTGGGTTTAGAGATTATTGAAATAATCGTTTTGCTTATTTTTTTATGACTCCCTTATATATGCGTGAAACTCTTATCCCCCGCCTACTTGGGTTTAAAAATTGTTTAAATAATTTGTCTTGCTTATTGTTGCACGTCTACGTAATTCCCTAATATGAGTGGACCTCGCATGCCCCGGCTACTTGAGTTTAAAAACTATTTGGGTTTATTACTTTAGTTTTGGTCTGCGACTTTTTGTGCGATTTTCAGAGTTTGAATTGGCGGTTTTAGGCGATTTTTGCCTGATAGATGGCGACACGAGTCTCTCAGTATCTGGCCACCCTGATAGGAATATGTGAAAAAATTCGAAAAATCATTAAAATATTATTCAATCATGTATATTAATGGAAGAATTTAAATTTTTCAAAAATCAGCTCCGCTTATTTTGTGTAAATATATATAAACAAGATTTTCCCTGATTTTACTTATTTAGAAATTAAATTTTGGATTATTTAAAAGATACGAAAAAAGTAACATTTTTTAGTTGTCTGTGCGGTGAATATTCAATAAGCATGTTTCGGCACTATTTTGACTGGTTTTTATATACACTAGCGATAAGGTTGACATCGTGGGTTGGAACACTAGGCGCAAAGGACCCATACAAAGGTTGCGAGAAGGTAATCGAGATTTTAAGGTTCAAACAAACAAGGGCGGCGTTTGGTATTTTTCCTGGGTATGGACTAAGGAAGACAAAAGCCAGCCTCATTTAGCAACAAAGGTCATAAGATACACCGAAATTAAAGCCATTTTTACACCTTGAAAACTTAAATGAGCCATGTGTAGCAATTTTCACAAAATCTAAAACCTACATTACATCTCCAAAAAATGCTTAGCCGGGGAATGACAATTAGTCGGCGGACGCGAGGTCCACATACAAAAGGGAGTTACGTAGACGTATGACAGAAAGCGAGTCGATTATTTTTATTTAAAAAAAATTCTTAGATCCAAATAGCTAAAAGACGTGAGGTTCACTAAAAAAAAGGGAATTACGAAGACGTACGACTGTAAGCGAGTCAATTATTTAAAAATTCTTAAACCCACATAACCAGGGGACGCGAGGTCCACACAAAAACCGCTGCCAATTCATTGGCACGTAGCTTCCTCCAAATTAATGTATTGTTACTATATCTATAGTATATATTTTAAATATCAAATATGTTTATTCATTATACTTTTCTTCAATGATTTAATAATTCATTAATATTTAAAAAATTGCATATTTTTTTCTTATTATTGAAATTATTTGTTATTTGACATTTATTTTATTTTAGAAAAAGTAATATTTTAAAATATAAAATTAAAAAAATGCTATCTACCCTAAGATCAGCTTTCTCACATTTTCAAAATCATATATAATAACTCCATTTTTTACATTGTAAATATATTATTATTCAATAATTGTGTATCTTTACTATAAATAATTGTGTTCATATTATACAAATTGAAATTATACTTCTAATTTTGATTTTTTTAATGGTCCATTATAATATTCGTCATCCTCTTCTTTTATTTTCAAAATAAAATATGGTTGATTGTTGATTTTATCATTCTTATACCATCTTAATAAAAATACAAAGCTTCCTTTATGAGGAAGCAATACTATTGAGGCATTGCTTTCTATGTGCCACATATACTTCTAAAATGTGCCCAATATATAATTAAAATAAGATAATCCACAAGTAAGAATAATTAAAATATTTCAATTATATACATATAAAAAAACGGGCTATATAAACCCCTTTCGAGAAATATATATATATATATATATACTAGGGGACTTCGCCCCCTGCTCGCTCCGCTCGCCAACCCCCATTTTCAGAGAGAAATTTTATAATAATGAAGTATGAAACTATCAAATTTTGACAATATGAAATTTTGATGGGTAAAATATCGGACTTAAGACGAATCAAAGGTAAAGGATATACTATTTATATTCTTCCAAGTCCGTCAAATGTCTCGCGAGTGAAAAATCCGTCTCAATGAGGACCGTCATGCATACCGCAATTCTTCGTGGTTCGAGGTCATCAAACTCCACTTTCTCGTCCATAATGAGTGCTTTGAATTTTGGCCAATTCTCTATCTGTTCTCGCAAGAATTTTGGCCCCGTGAATCACCGATCGGCGCTCTGCAGCGGTTTCGTTGACCATCTTGTTGAGTCGTCGGTGGGGCTCATGCCTGTAGGAACCCACGCCCACTCGGATCGTCGCGTGAACTCCCCTATTTCACCTAGACGATTCGCAACGAAAGCTTGTTTGTTGCGCGGTTCTGAGTGTATCCAGTGCATGACGGTGGTGGAGTCTGCCCAGAAAAATCTCCGGTCTACCCGTATTTTCAATTCCTTTCCGATTGTTTTTTCAACTCTGCTCGCTAAAAGGGCTCCATTCAACTCTAGCCGCGGGATCGTCATGGGTTTGATCGGCGCTGTCCTGTTTTTGGCAATCACGAATGACACCTGGATCAGTCCATTCGGTAGTTCGAGCCTCAAACACGCTACCGCGGCATATGCCTTCAGACTTGCATCACAAAATACATGCAGTTGCACGTTCGTTATTTCATCATTTATTCTAAGAAAGCACCGTGGTAGCTTACACTCGCTAATTTTTGGCAAGCTCTCTAGCCAAATCAACCATTTCTTGAATTGCTCGTCTTTTAAGGGCGCGTTCCAGCCGATGCCGCTACACCAGATCTCCTGTAATAACATTTTTGCTTTCACAATGAATGGCGACAAGGCTCCGAGCGGATCGAAAACAGACATCATTATCCTCAAAAATTCGCGCTTCGTGGGTTTTCTTTGGGCATGTAAGATCTCAGATGATATCTTTTTCAAGCCCATGTCAAACCCCTAACTTTTCCGAAATTGGGTCCCAGTAAAGACCCAGAATGCGCTCACTCTCGTGATCGCAAAGAGCAGCGTTTCTACCACGCTCGAGATCAATAATCGGTTCGAGATCATCAAAGACGCGAGGGTTGTTTGACGCCCATCCGTGCATGGGAAAATTTGCCTCCGAGTTTGTTTGAGTGACCTCGCGTACTAAGACTTTTGCTTCTGGAACTGTTTTCGCGCTCGACAAGAAGTCGTCCATATAGCTGTCTTCTATGATGGCTTTTACCGCAGCCAGGTACGATTGTACGTGACGCAACGCGTTGCGGTTTTTTACATACATAGCACTGCACGGAGATGATTTCGCCCCAAAGATGATGCTGGTCATTTCATATTCCTCGGGCTCTTTCGCCTTCTCTGTCCTGCGCCATAAAAATCTCTGCGCGCCGCGGTCCGCGTCTCTGACCTTCACACGCAAAAACATGTCCCTTATATCGGTTTTGAGTGCAATCGGAAACTGACGAAAGCGAATCAGCAAATATTTTTCGATACTCTAACCAGTTGCAAAGTTACATGAAAATCGGAGGCAGACACTAACAAAAAGTTAATTAATCAAATTAGGGGTTATTCACCCCGTCAACGTGTTTTTATTTTTAAATCTCGAAACAGGTCAACTATAATTTTCAATTTTCTTTATAATATGGCAATTTTCAATCAAATTTAGCTCATTAAAATATTTTTATATCACAAATACAAGGGAAAATATCATATTTATCCTTATAAAAAGTAGGGGATGCAACCCCCAGCTTGAAAACTGTGCCGAAAAACTCGACTTTTCATAACAAACAAATAGGTGTTGGTTTCATTAAAAAATTCTGATTCCAACTTGAGATATTAAATAAAAACGTTTTTTGGGGGTGAACTTTAAGGGTGGTTTTCACCCCTTAGATATGTTTTTCCGCAGATAAAAAAAAATACGTGTCGAATATTTTTTGACACTCTACTCATATGCGAAGTTTCATGAAAATCGGAGGCGGACACCAAGTATGTATTGGCAATAATCTAATAAATATTTGTTTTGAAATAGGTATTTAACTACTATCCTGCTCGACTTAGTGGTCTAAAGTTAATCCATCATTGTAAAAATCATACAAATATAATAACTAAGTTATACTTCTTAACAAAAGACAACGAATCGTTTTGAAATTTAACAGAGAGGTAGTTTTTTCATATGTAAGAATCGATATTATTATGAAATATTTTTATGAAATTTTTACGAAATTCATATTCTGAAAGTCAATTATTATCGTTGCCCTAGTACACGTTGCCGCGGGACTCAATCTGAAATTACTTTCTCGCGGATATGCCCTAGTACACAATAATTATTTTATTTATAATGATATACAAATTAAATAGAACTATTGCATATTTTGCTTTAAAACTTTATATTTGTGTTTTGGGGCTAATTTGGAATGAGTAAAAAAAACCTCTTGAAGTTTTAACACAATGTTGTACTTGATAAGTGTAATAAGTGGTAAAAATTTTGAATCAATCAATCGAATATTCTTTTTAAAAATGCAAATATAAGAAATTTATAAAAAAAATTTAACCTCAAATATCTTTGGTCGCAACGGTCAGATTTTTTTGTGCAAAGATCTGACTCCTTAGACATAAAAAAGCTAATTCTCTGCCAAATTTCAAAACGATTCATTGACTTTTACTCCTGATATCGTTAATGAAAGAAAACGCACTTGTTTTCAAAAATAATTTATCTCGGAAACAAATCAACATAACCTCTTGAAATTTTAACATAATCTTGTACTCGATAAGTGTAATAAGTGGTAAAAATTTTGAGTGAAAAAATTTTCCCAGAGGCGGAGACATCGCGTCTCAGAGCCAACTTCGCGTCCGTTCGGTTAATTTGAAATTGAAACGAAGCATTCAAAGCAGACGAAGCAGAAGCTTATGTATAGGTTATGATTTTTGTACTCCAATTGAATAAAATCACAATGAAATAAATTAAAGTCAACAATAAGCAGAAACGCATTTTAACAACGAGGGAGAGAAAATTAGATAAGTATTACTTATTGTTTGAATAATTTTATGTATTTGAATTTTTAATAATTCCAAAAGAAATAAAATATCTTTTAAAAATTTAAATACTCAAAATATTTTATGACAAATATCCATTATTTCTTGATCAGATACTTTGTGTGCGTATTTCTTTCTATTCCAGAAGATTGTTCATTCATGCAACATGGATGAAATTAGTATAAGTAAAGCTTATAAATTCAAACAGACAATAAGACATAAACAAGAAACTCAGGGTGGTCAAGTTTACAGTCAGCACATAAAAGAAATTAATTATCAAGAGCAGTTGCAACGCCTACTAAAAGTGAAAAGGGAGTTTATACTCTGTGCTGTGTTTCAGCAAAATAAAACGATCAGTGATGTAGCAGGCTCGTCTACATGTTCAGGCTTAGACTCAGTTCTCATATGTAAGAGTATGTATTGCATATTACAACAAGATATCAACGATGTGAAAGAAGTCAGTCATCAAGTACAGTTGCGATACCTAATCAAGTGTAAAGTAAAAGTCGAAAGAATTTTATACTCTATGTGACAGCAATATCTATAAATGAAATTGAAAAGCTCATAAGTGGTGTAGTAGGTTCGTCAACATGTTCAGGCTTGGACTCAGTTCTCATATGTAAGTTGTTTATATGAATATAAAAGAGTATGCTGTTTTATATGAATATAAAAGAGTATGTATTGTATATTACAACAAGATATAGACTATATCAAAGAAGTCAATCATCAAGTGCATTTGCGATACATAATAAAAGTGTTAAGTAAAAGTGAAAAGAATTTTATACTCTGTACAGTGTTATACCGAAATCTATAAATGAAATTCAGAAGCTCATAAGTGATGTAGCAGGCTCGTCTACATGTTCAGGCTTAGACTCAGCTCTCATATGTAAGAGTTTGTATTGCATATTTTAATATGGTAGTTGATGGAAAATATACATCTTGCGCCCAAGTTTCAACATGTTCTTTAGTCAATTTACCTGATTTCGATGCCATTACATAAACATTTTCTGCTGCAAATAAATTTTTTCTGACTACAGTTCCAAACTCTCCCTTTCGTTCTTGCATGACTAAAAAGAAGGGTGATAGAAGTTTTCCTTCAGCAGATACAGTAGGTTGGATAGTATAAGAATGAGTTGTCGAATGCACTGATTGCACTATACTCTCTACACTTTTATCTCCTCTAATAAGATTGAGGGTTCGACCACTGTGTATTTCGTAATTAAAACCACTTTGGTCGGAGTTATAAATACGTTTTGCATCATATTTTATGATGGCATTTTTTACTCTATTGCGAAATTCCTGTTTTTGTGCTGACCATTCTTCTGAATCATCTATAGATTTTTTAGTAATAATTTTTGTTATTTTTCGAGAAACGATATTAAATCGCCGTTTAAATTCATTTAACCAGTGTCTAGAAGCTTTAAATTCATTGAAGTTTAACTCTAATGCTTTTTCTTTTGCCATACGTCTTACATCAATGTCATGAATGGGTATTCTATTCGATCTGGCTACGTTAAATTTTTGTAAACAATATTCCTCAATTTTTTTCAATTTATCGATCCTACTTCCTCCTATTGCCACTTGATCTCTCCATCTATACAGCTGACGTGCTGTTTTTAATTTTTTGAATCGATTTTGGACTGTTTAAAATTTTAACTTGTTTTTACTACTTAACCAATACTCCACAGCTTGCTTTTTGTAGTCAAAATTAATACTCTCTGATTCGGTCCTACATTGATTTTCAGTTTCGGGTGTTCTCATATCTTCTGCATCGATATCTTCATGTAAATCATCTGCAGGTATGTCATCGTAAGGTTCGTAGATATCATCATAATATAGAAATTCTTCCGTTTCTTCGTAAATACTACGATCATTTATACTTGATATTATAATATTATACACTATATTAGCAACATTTCTTTCAGCGTCATTAACAGGTAATTTCTTTTCTTGATCTTGAAACATACTGTTTAAAATAAATAAAACATTCATCGCATTTACCAAATTCATATTTATGGAAAATATTTTCTTTCTTCTGTTAGATACGTTGAGTCGCAGTGTAAACGCGTAAAACTTTTAGTTATTATAGCCTTTTTATAGCCATAACAGTATAGGAATGTACAATAGTATGAATGTACAGTAAGTGTAAAAAGTATTCAGACATCCAAAACTTTTGAGGAAAACATTTTACTAAATTCCTTTGTAAGTGCATGGGAATTCGTTATTGTTTCTCAATGTTTTGTCTACAAGATACACTATTTTATTAGCATTAAATAGTTGCTAAACGTTATTATTATAAATAAAGTACTACTTCTATTCACTCGTATGAATATTTTTTTACACTTAACTGATTAAATCGTCAGTATGTCATATTTTATATATTAGAATAACAGTAATCTAACAGTAATTCTAAAAATTAAAATCAAAACCTAATTTTTACTATCATAAAATAATTCAATGCATGTATTAAGAGTAAAGTTTCACTATCAAAATATTTACAATTGGTACAATAAAGATTCTATAATAGATTTTTACTGAATTTGACTTTCTTAACTTCGGCGACTTGTTCAAAATTTATTGTATATTTTGACGAGTTTTAAATTTAAAAATGCTGCATTTTATTTAACTTTTCAATATTATATCTATTATATCCTTCTATTAGAAATATTTTGAATAATTATGTAGAAGAAAGAAATTTCAAATATATGGTTACTTACGACTATTATTATTGTTGTTATCATTCAATTCAAATAGGATTTCGTACTCGTAAAATGTTTACTTGCCATTAAAAAATATGATGCAAGTACCTCCAGATACTTATATTTTCAATTAATACCCATAAAATAATGTTGACATTGAATATTAATTTAACACGAGCGTAGAAAAACGTTAAGTAAAGTATATTTGTTTTCGACTGACCTATGTTTCACTTATTTATGAATAAAAGAGGAGGAATCGGGAGATAAGCCATATCAATGCAAGTGTACGTAATCTTGTATATTGCGCAATAACCATGAATTGCTATAATTATCATTATATTAAAAATTTTGTTCATATTAATTTATATTAATAAATCATAAATAAACTTTTCTTATTAAAACCTATCATAATTTCAACAAGCATGAAAATCTCTCCTAGCTAAAATTATAAAATATAAAAGAAAATAAGAAAATACTTATAAAATGGAATAAATTGTCGAAACATGTAAGAAATCATACGATACTGGATTTCGGGCATATTTAACAAGTTGTTAAAGTTTCTTACATTTTCTTTCAATTCCTTACGTTTTCTAAATATTTCCTTGTGTAGCTTATTTTTATGAAATTATAAGGAAGTATTTGTTAGAAAAATCCGTAAGAATTTGTAAAAATTTAAACTTTTATACAGTAACTTACATTTTGTAACATATATTAATTATATTTCTAATACATAATAATTTACATTTTATTACGTTTTAGCATTTTTTCTTTACATCTTTGAAAATATTTTATTTATAGCTTTATGTAAATAAAAGTACAATTATAAATTATTATAAAAGTATAATTATGAACTATTTGAAAAAAGTGTACAAATATGTGATACGACGTAAAATGTGTATCAAAATTTGTATATAAACGTAAAAAAATGTAATTAAAAGTACAAATATATAATAAAATGTAAAAAGATGTACGAAAGTGTAAGAATGCCTATAAAATTTGAATTAAGAGCACAAATTAAAAAGTAATAAAACGTAGACAAATATAAGGAAAAGTAAGAAATTATTAAAAAATGGTATAAACTGTGGTAAAATGTAAAAGCGTCCGAAATCCAGTAGAAAAGTACAATTTGTTACGTTTTCTTACACTTTTTTACAAACAACTACATTATCATACACTTGTTTATCGTACGATAAACAAGTGTATGATAAAAAAATAATAAATAATAGAATAACATAACAAAACATTGTTACATTATTATACACTTATTTACATAATATAATTTCCGCTAGGGGTCTACATACTATTTTTCGTGGAATTTAAAATATTTCTAAAAAATTTTTCGCCATATTGAATTCACTATTTTCAAATTTTTATTGTGGATCTAACTGTGGATTCCGATTAACGACTTCAAGAACCCATTTTAAGGAAAAAAATAATTGCCAAAAAAATATACCTAATTCATTTGTGTTAGGGGTGGTTTACCACCTCTTAAGGGGTTGTTTCGCGAAGAATGCCCAAACACACCAACTGTTATTTATTGTAGTTGGCAAAAATAATGTTTTGACCTATTTTTAATTATTTTATGAATTCTCACAACAAAAATTATTCTTAAAAAAACAATTTCACCCTCTAAAAAATAAGGGATGCAACCCTTAATGTTCATACTACCACGGATTTCTTGACTTTTTAACAAGAAACTCTTTCCATTTTGTTTCGTTAAAAAAAGTTAAGTAGAAGCCGAGATATATCAAAAAAACATTTCTTGGGGATAAACTTTAGGGGTGATTTTAACCCTTATAAAGCGCTTCTCAGCCGATAAAAAAAATGGTTTCGTGAAGCTCGCATGGAGGTCTACTTTTTAATATGGGTTTGGAATTTTTTTGAATTTGACAGTTCGGGTACTTTCCTTGTTAGAATTGAAAAATTTTGAGAAACTAATAGCACCATCGGAAAGCTAAGGAAAGAATACATCGAAATCACTTGGAGATTATTTTTTTTAGATACATCTTAGCCCTTCAAACACAAGCTGAAAACAGCATGATTTCGTGCTCGCGCGCCGCGCCTGGAGAGCTGACGTGAAACACCTCATATACAGTCTATAAGCTACAACTGTCAAAGCAATTCTCTTTAATTACTTAATAATAATAAATAATTTGCTGTAAATAATACTTTTTATTCATTTGAGTCCAAATGACCTACATAGTTCATGAATCTGTGATTTAGCGAAACAGAAATATTTATTTCCCATGTCACATTCGATATTTCTATTCCGACCAAAATAAATTAACTCGAATAAAATTACAAAAATTAGCTGCAAAAGCGATTTATTTTTATTTATTTTTATTATTTTTTATTTATTTTTATTTGTATCAATTTTAGACAGTAAAAAATAATTTACTCAAATAAATTTGATACATGAGCAAAGCCCAGAAACTTTTCAAATTTTATGTAACTCAAATTTTATATTTATAAGGCTATAATTCAAGTTCTTTACGAAGCCCATGACTGAACACCAAAAAAATGTTCATTTTTCAATAGAGTAATAAAAAAAGAATTTTAGAGCTTTTTCTTTATAACAAAAGCTTTAATTTAAGACCTGGTAGACCGATTTGTCTTAAAAAATAGCCCAGATACAAGAGATTTTATATTAGGGTGACTATACCAGTATTGGAACAGTCACCAGTGAATGAACATTTTTATATAATATTTAAAATTTTAAAATTTGTACATTTTTGGTATCAAATATAATCATGATTTTGAAATCATTTCGAAATTTCCTTTCGTTTTATATATTATACATGCTATATGAAATGAATTGCCTTGAACTGTAGACATATGCTGAAGTTTTTTCAAAATCTAAAGTTTTTGTGTTAAAATCTTACGTCTAAATGAAGTTTTATACTTATTCGTTGACGATTCGACATTATTTTTAAGAAAAAAGTTAATTATTTAAATATAATTTACGTGTTCCAACTTTGGTTCGGCAACCCAGTGAACGAACGTTTTTCGCACCTCATGCTGTACTATATGAAAAATCAATAATATTTAATATTTAATGTTTATAAGTTTTAATACATAAAGTGTATCATTATCATTCTTGTGTCAACTTTCAACATTCAGATTCTAAAATTACTGTTACTAAACTTACATAAGTACCCTAGTGGTAATGAAAAATGTATATAAATTGAAATAAGTGTATATGTCTGTAAAAAACGTATATAAATGTAAATAAGTGTGTATAAATGTTGTAATTGGAATACGTATTTACGTTTATTTCCATTTATATACGTTTTTTTACATAAATTTATACTTATTTACGAAACTATATTTTTTTACACATTAAACATCACAATTTTTA
The DNA here is from genome assembly GCA_036365515.1 of Torymus aiolomorphi. Taxonomy (NCBI): domain Eukaryota; kingdom Metazoa; phylum Arthropoda; class Insecta; order Hymenoptera; family Torymidae; genus Torymus; species Torymus aiolomorphi. The sequence continues at coordinate 115,127,783 of CM070877.1, forward strand.
AAATGTATATATATTTTTTTACATTTATATACATTTATATACACTTCCATTAAACTTTTAAAAAAAGTCTTGTATAGCAAAAATTAAAAAAAAATCATATAAATGTATAGAAATGTATACAAATATATGAATCTATAAGTAACTGTAAATAAGTGTATTTACAGAAATAAAAATTTTCAATACAACGTACTACACAAAATGTAAGAAAAACATATATAAATGTAAATAAGTGTAAATATCTGTAAAAAAACGTATATAAATATATAAAACGTATATAAATGTAAAAAATGTTTCAATTACAATTTTACATACACTTATTTACATTTATATACAGTTTTTTACATTTACATACATTTTCCAAATAAAGAAAATATTAACTTTAATTATTATTACTTCGAATAAACATTTTTTTAAACTTGGCATTTCATTATGTTGATTACAAAAAGTTATTTTATGAGAAATATCAAGTAGAATTTTCTTTTATAATATAGCTTATCAAGTCTTCGACTTGCAAGGTTGACCTTCTCTAGTCCAAAATCCACCCAATTTTATTATTTAATAAATTAACTTTTAAACATTTATTTTGAAAAACACGCGTCTTACCTATATGTAAATACAATAAGTATTCAGATCTTTTTTTAACGATTCTATTAGTACTATTATGAAATATACTCGTTGAAAAATTGAATCAAAATGACAAAAATGCAGATTCCTATTTATCAATATTACAACGATTTATTAATTAAAAAATTTCTGAACAGTGTTTTGGAAAAACTCAATTTTACAACGTATACGACGATTATTTTGATATTACTCATGAGATTCCTACAATCTTCCCTAAAGGTTTCATATTATTTTTCACATTCGAGTAATTCGAATCTTTTTTTCTATCCTTTCGCAAATCTGTCAGGAAGCTTCCTTAAAACATTGATTTGGAATTCTCCAACAAACTTTCGTTGTGACATTCGTTAATGGAATTCTGTCATACATCAAAAATCGTTTTAGAATGCTTTCCAAATTCTTGCTAAGAAGGTTACTCCAAGGTTTAATGGAATATCTCACTGGAAGGATGTTCGAAGGTATTTTGGAAGCTTTCCGGAGGTTTGTTATGTAAAAGTAGGTGAGCTAGGACAGTTCGGGGCTCGGTGGGTAAGCTAGAGCGCTACCTTGCCGGCGGCCGATAATTGCAGGGTGGTTGATAATCCAAAATTAGCAGCAGTCGATAACCCAAATCTTCCTTACCAACAGAGCTTAATACTATATAGGCTGTTAACCCAATTTAAAAAATTTGAATTTCCCGTCGCTCTGCCGAGAGTGTATTTCCGCGATAATCCAAATCTATCTTACCAACAGAGCAGAATACTATATGGGCTGTTAACCCAATTTAAAAAATTTGAATTTCGCCACATTGTGTGAGGGCAGGTGGTATTTTGTTAAATAATTAATTAATTGTTATTAATTATTATTATTAATTAATTATTATTATTTTTTTTTCATTTTTTCCTTTTTTTCCTTTTTTTCATTTTTTTTCTAATAAAGTCATACCATAACTCATATAATTTTGTCCGTTTCGCCGTTCGGTTTTTCCCTTTACAGTAACATGACTTCTGAAAATTCGTGTACGTTTGAAGTTATGTTGTCATTTTGAGGTTATGTTTCCATTGATACCCACTTTTTCGTAGCGCCATCCGTAGATGAATCACGCATCTCTACCTTTCCGACAGAGCAATATGCAATACCCAACTCTGCCTTGTAAACATTTTGAGGTTATGTTTCCATTGATGCCCACTCTTCGTAGTGCCATCTGCAGATGAATCAACCATCTCTACCTTACCGACAAAGCAGTATGCAATATCAGATAGGCTATCCAACTTTACAAACAGAGCCGTATGAGATAGCTCCAAACTCACCAATAATTCTGATACTTGTTAGATGACATACACGACATGCACTATATACACTGTGTGCTCTACGAGGCTGCGAGCCGGAGTCGTCGCACTGCCCACTGCTGCGTAGGCGCACTGCCAGCTATAAGTCAGGTTGTGCAAACCATCAACAAGCACCACCTACACTCATACATCGTGTGAGGGTGGATGGTGGTTTGTTAAATAATTGATTAATTAATTTATTTTTTTATTTTTTTTTTCATTTTTTTCATTTTTTCTCCTCTTTTTTCTCCTGTTCAACAAGATGACATAAGCGCTTGAGTTTTGATTCATATGATGTTAGGAACACAACTATATACTCCCAATCCATATATAGATAACACACGAAGTATTCATAATACATCCCACCACCGCTCAATAGGGTTCGCATCTTCAAACATTCATAGAATTCTTGGAAAAACGTTTTGGACAGGTTGAGACGGAGCTCGCTGATGCAAATTCAATCCTGCATAGAATTCTTGGAAAAATGGTATGGAGCTCTCTGATTAGTAGAGCGTTGCCATCACTATAGAGGTGAGGTCCGAAATTCTTCGAAATTTAGACAAGTTTCTTCACGTCTCAGCCCACTATATTACATACGAACCCTACGGCATTTCTACGTTATTGACAGAGCTGATTACCTCCATCGGTAATTGTAATACATTAACTTTTAAGATCACATACAATGAATGCATTATATACTATGTGTACTACATATACTATGTATACTGCATATACTATGTGTACTAAATATACTATGTGTACTACATATACTATGTATACTATACATACTAGCACTCTACTCCGATGGCTCTACCCCCACCATAATATCATTACCAACGTTTGATCAGGTAGGAATCTATTTTAGCGACAGAGCGGGTGGGAAATACAAAATGGTAGAAAATTAAAAAATGGCGGGTAATTTGAAAGGGCGGAAAATTTAAGAGGCTGGACAAAATTTTCGCCATTCCGGCGGGAATTCGTGGAGCATCGAACGGTAAATTTTTTTTTTAATGTTGAGAGCCCTAACCATCACCTGTGAAGTACATTCATTACCTCTCCATCATTTATTAATAGAGTTTATTCATAATCCATATGTATGTATTTGAAGTAAAAATTTTTCATCAGCTTGACGTTGTGAACTGCACACGCAGCTTTATATTTAATATGCTCCATTGTGATTGGTGCAAACAGTCACCGCCTTGTTAGGACCGTCAAAGCCTGGATAGTCGTACTCGATGACGTCGATAGCGTTGACTTTGAAGCGTCTTAACCAACCTCTCCTAATTTCATCATAGACAAATACCTTCCTCGCATCATACAGACTATCTCAAATGATTTTCTCCACGTCAGTGTAGAGAACGTCTTCAGATTTCCATGCAAGACCGTGATAGCAATGCTCCAACCATGTATTTTCGCGTTGGTATTTGTCCGTGAGTCGAGGCCATGGATACGGCTCTCGAAACATGAGCACCAGAGGTTCTGATTTGTCGTCTAAAGGAAGTATGGCGAGTTCCTTGAAACTGAAATCGTTCACTGGTTTCTTGAAGCCCTGCATGTGAACGATGTACTCCATTCTCAATGATCGCACTGTATGCTACTTCAACCAATCAGAAGGCTTTCCGCAGGTTGTGATCTGATGATTGATTATTGGAAAGTTTAACCCATTATTATGTAATGAAGGGACACATAGGAGGTGAACACTTTTTCATAGGAGTGACACTTTTTCGTAGAATATGTCATAAGAGTGAAACTTTTTCATAGGAAGAGTAGCGCTTTGCGCAAAATGTGTCATAGGAGTGACACTTTTTTGTAGGAGGAATGACACCTTTTCATAGGAGTAACACTTTCTCATAGGAGGAGTGACACTTTTTTCATAGGAGGAGTAATACTTTTTCGTAGAATGCATCATAGGAGTGAAACCTTTTCCTCAAATGTGAAAGATTTGGCACTAAAGTTTTGCATTATCATAAGTATTGATTCCGAAAGCGAGTATGTTAAAAGGTGCTGTTTGCCTGTTAATTCGAATAGACTACCAAACCCATATCAAACTAATAGCAATAGTTATATATATATATATATATATATATATATATATATATATATATATATATATATATATATATATATATATATATATATATATATATTTATCTGCAACGGTTCGTTCCGGGACGTTTACACTGTACATCGCTGTTATTTCCGGGACGCGCTGTTTTTTCCGGGACGTCCCGGAAAATCTGTGTCTGCAACTGTTATTTCCGGGACGTGGTATTAGTCCCACACCCCAGGGATATTATTTCTTTAGTCACGCGCTTATATAGGGAACTCTGAAGAGATAAACTATAGGACCCTGTAGATTACCAGAAATAACGTTTATAGGTCTTTATATATATATATATATATATATATATATATATATAAAGACCTGTATACGTTATTTCCGGGACCTCGAGTTTCTTTTTCCAGAGTTGAGACAATACAAGTGACTAAAGAAATAATGGACCCTGGGGTGTGGGGTCTATATCGCGTCCCAGAAATAACAGTTGTAGATAGAGGTTTTCCGGGACGTCCCGGAAATAACGAGCGAGTCCCAGAAATAACAGTTATATACATTTTCGCATCCCGGAACTAACCGTTCCAGATAAAGGCTTTCCGCAGGTTGTGACCTGATGATTGATTATTGGAAAGTTTAACCCATTATTATGTAATGAAGACCTCAGCAGGCTGATATAACTGAAACCTCGAGTAACCGCTTGCGAGAGTACTTTCATATTAAAGCAACCTAATGATCAGCTGAGCAACTACTACACTGGCTTTCCCAGACATGTATGTATGCTAACCTAAAAAAAATTTGTATTTTTTAAATGGTAAGAGCCCCAACAATTGCTCCTCCCTGTGAGGTACAACCACATACAATTACCTCCCAATCAATCAACATTCCTTTACCATTTAATATATGAGCCTTGCCTCGCGATAGTACATTACGATACGTAGGCCGGAAATTGGATTTCCGGGCCGTGCGTGGTATGACGCGCGGCCAGGGCATCCAATTTCCGGTCGAAGTATTGTATACTATTTTTCTTACTCCCCGGCCGAAAGTACATTCTGTAATTGTTAAATAATTGATAAAATTGCGTTGTCGTCTGCTAGCTGTGTTTGAGTGTTAGTTTTTCTTTCGGCCCGCTCGATAGTACTGCCTCTGTCGGCCGCTTTGGGTAGCTCGGTCGATATTACCGACTGTTTTTTCTTTCGGCCCGGCGTGGAGAGCTGGTTTTTTGGCCGTCTGCTACTTTCGCTGTTACACAGATGGTTTGATGCCCGCCCGACATTTGTAAGACCGAGGCGAAGCCGAGGTTTTGCTGGTCGGGGCGGGCATCAGAAACACATTCATTAAAAAAAGACAACACCACTTTTTATTTCAACTAACTCTTTTTTCTCGTCACACATGTACTTTCCTCTGTCTATTTCGTACGTGTCTAACCTTCACACCACACAAACATATTTTCCTCGGACGCTCCCGTTCGTACGATTACTTAATTGTTTCTACACGACTCGAAAGTACGTGTAGGAAACAAGAGGAAAAAACAATGACCACGATCAAACAACACTACTTTTTATTTCAACTAACTCTTTTTTCTCGTCACCCGTGCACTTTACTCTGTTTATTTCGTACGTGTTTAACCTTCACACCGCACAAACATCTTTTGTCGGACATGCGCGCGGGCGCTCAAGCGCCGCGGGTCAGGAAATTTCAGCAGCCAATCAGAGCGCGCGGTTGGTCTAAAATAGGATGCGAAAGTTTCTCTTTCGGCCCGGATATGCGGGCGGGAAGTACGTACTTTCGGGTGAGCAAGTAAGAAAAGTTCATTAATAATAAAATAGATTTCTGCAGAGTTATTTACCATATAATTTGTTAGGGTCATCCCAGACATTGAGTTAATATGCAGTTGCAATATGGCCTTGCAATGACGAATCAACTTCTTCCTCCTCCTCCTCATCACTAGACCACAGTCTTCTTTTCCATTTACATCTCTAATTAGTCAAGTCCTTATTTTTTATTTTATACTTGGCATGTTTTCCTTCCAAAGTTTTCTCGATAAATTTTTATCGGTTGAGAAATCAGATGCACTTTTATTAAAATGATAAGCTTTTTAATAATTATTCACGTTATTGGTAGTATGCCCTAGAAAATGAGAGTCAATGTGTGAATTTTCTTGATCGACAGTTGGGAGATTTAGAGGATTGACCTTCAATTTGGCTACCACTGCAGATTCTTTTCGCTCGGTAGTCTTATATTGCTCTCCCATTACATTACTAGCATTTTTAACTTCAGACAGGGCATCTTTCGATCCTGGAAATACTCTTGACGATTGTTCGAACATTGGTGAAATAAAATTACAAAATTTGTTTCTCTTTAGTTTCCGAATCGACTCATTTGCGCAGTATAGCTTTTTATGAGCACTCGAATGTACTATGATCATTCTATAATTTTCTAAATCAGCTGGATTAATGCGATTTCCATTAGGATTTTTTCTAAACAGCAACTGTAATAAGCCCTCAGTCAGTTGAAAAGTTGCACCACATACTTTCACGATGTTACCTTCAAACTCTATTGGCGAATTACCAATCATAAGAACATTTGCTTTTTTGTAAACATCGTATACATTATCAAGATACCTCTTTGAATTACGTTTGAGCTTGAATAAATATTTCTTGACAAGTGAAACCATTTTTTTATCAGTGTCAACAGCACTGGTATATGAAATACTGTCAGTACTATCTAAATTCGCCGCGACCTTTAAATAAGAGATATCATTTCTCACATTATCAAGAGAATTGTCGACGCTGTTCTTCAAAGACGTAGACTTTTACTTGGTAGCATCTTTGAATATACGAAGACTATTCGCTTCTCGCTGAGGATATGTCATGTTTATGCTTTCAGAGTTCAGCTCGAACTAAACATATACTAGAGCTGCAGCTGTTATTTATAGTCAAATCCATTCGCGGCACAGATATCACAAAATCTGAGGTGTTTATGCATCAACACTTCAGCTAAACTCTACTGTGAACCAAAAGAACTCTGACTAATGATACTTTCATTTGTTTTAATATATATATAAGCTTAAAAACCCAGACTTACGTTGACGAATTCTAGCACGGAAAGAGACTTATGCAGATTTTGTGGTACTTATGCAGACGTCTGCATAAGTAGGGAGATTATTTCTTTAATCAAGCGTGACTTATGCAGACAAATTCTTACACGGAACCGGACTTATGAAGACACTCTCTATAACTGGAACCCGACTTATGCAGACAAGTCTGCATAAGTATCTATATCCCAAACATGTATATATACACTTATCGGGGTTTATGTAGCCCTAAGACTGTATATTAGTACCTATAGCCCAGAGTTCTCTATGGCAAATGACTAAAGAAATAAAGGACCTTGGGGTTATAGACTCTAGGTCGAGCCGCATAAACCCCTATATTTAGAAATATTATGAAGCCCGGGCTGCATAATCAAAATCGGGCTCGATAAACCCCTATATATAAAAAACGGGCTTTATAAACCCCTTTCGAGAAATGTATTATATATTTATCTGGAACAGTTAGTTCCGGTGCGCGAAAATGTATATAACTGTTATTTCTGGGACTCGCTCGTTATTTCCGGGACGTCCCGGAAAACCTCTATCTATAACTGTTATTTCTGGGACGCGATATAGACCCCACACCCCAGGGTCCATTATTTCTTTAGTCACTTGTATTGTCTCAACTCTGGAAAAAGAAACTCGAGGTCCCGGAAATAACGTATACAGGTCTTTATATATATATACATGTTTGAGAATGCCATAATTTTTAATGAGGACATGCTGTGGGTGTTTACAAATAAATTGAGAGCCAAACACTTTAATAAATTAAATTTCAGTATATTATAAAACTGTCTATAAACTTAACTCTATTACATAAATTGGTGGAATATTACAAAAGCTTGGTTGAGTATCTGAGTGTTACAAGTTTATGTTTGAGTGTATGAGTGTTACAAAGATTATGTTTGGGTGTTTCTATGTGAGTGAGATTTCAGAGAGTTGCTGAGTTTGAATTAGTAAATTCCGTTCAGTTTACTGCTAGCATAAATACACACAATGAATGTTATTGATTTCTTGTGGTTGAGACTTGACAAGAATTATATGTGCAGAGTACTTCATATGAGATTACTGCTTGCTTGAGTCATCAAAATGGCTGTGTGTAGGTGTGTGTGTGAGTTTACCTTAGCTTCATAGAAATTGTATTAATTTGGAGAAGAATGAGGAAGCCGGTTGAATCACACAGTCCATAGAGATGAAGCCAATTGAGTTGTAACCGCAGATGAGTTATATCAAGCGAGAAGAGTTGTAGCCAGTGAGAAGAGTTGTAGCCAGTGAGAGGAGCCAGTGAAACAGGAGAGTTGGTAAAAGCCAGTTGAGCACCGCCAGTTGAGTCTTGCGTAACGGTTACCGAGAGTGGTTGCCTCATGGCTAGCTAGAGGCAGCGAGCCGGTGAGATTATGCCATGTCAGAAGCTGCCGTGTGAGAAGCACTGCCGTATGAAAGCACTGCCGTATGAGAAGTTCCGTTTGAGAGATACAGCTGACTGAGAGTATGCCGTGTAAAAGTCCATGCGGCCTCGTTGCGAGCACGCCGTATGTACATTGAGAGAGCGAGAGAGAGCGGCCTCGTGTCGAGCACGCTTCACTACCGAACAGTGAGAGCCGCTTTGTATGAGTAGATGCCGTGTGAGAAAATATGCCTCTATGTATGAGGAGCTGCCGTGTGAGATGATCCGCTGAATGAGACGAGAGTCCGAGTATGAGGCACCATACTAGTCACCATGCAGCCTCGCAACGAGCACACTGTAGACTATACCGGGTCTGGGTGAGAACTGCTGCCGTTTTAGTAGCAGCCGCAGACTGAGTTTTTCAAAGAGTGAGCACTTCCATCTTCTTGGCCTTCACGATTCACTTCGCGAGTCAAATCACAATCTCTCTCACATTTGCATGTGAGAGAGCGAGAGAGACCGAAAAAGCGCGAATTCACCTTGTGAATCAGTGTAGTGTCTCGGCTGTTCCGCCGAGAGGCCGCGAGGTGCTGCCGCGCCGTGGCAGCGCCGTGAGTCGTACCGAGCTGAGCATAACCGCGGGAATTCAAATTACTGAATTCCCAAATATATATATATATATATATATATATATATATATATATATATAACTATTACTATTAGTTTGATATGGGTTTGGTAGTCTATTCGAATTAATAGGCAAACAGCACCTTTTAACATACTCGCTTTCAGAATCAATACTTATGATAATGCAAAACTTTAGTGCCAAATCTTTCACATTTGAGGAAAAGGTTTCACTCCTATGACACATTCTACGAAAAAGTGTCACTCCTATGACACATTCTATGAAAAAGTGTTACTCCTACAATGAAAAAACGTAACTCCGCCTATGAAAAGGTGTCACTCCTATGACACATTCTATGAAAAAGTGTCACTCCTCATATAGAAAAGTCTCACTCCTATGACACATTCTACGAAAAAGTGTCACTCCTATGAAAAAGTGTTACTCCTCCTATGAAAAGATGTCACTCCTATGATGCATTCTACGAAAAAGTATTACTCCTCCTATGAAAAAAGTGTCACTCCTCCTATGAAAAAGTGTTACTCCTATGAAAAGGTGTCATTCCTCCTACAAAAAAGTGTCACTCCTATGACACATTTTGCGCAAAGTGCTACTCCTCCTATGAAAAAGTTTCACTCTTATGACATATTCTACGAAAAAGTGTCACTCCTATAAAAAAGTGTTACACCTCCTATGAAAACGCGCTACTCCCCCTATGAAAAGGTGTCACTCCTATGACACATTCTATGAAAGTGTTACTCCTCCTATGAAAAAGCGCTACCCCCCCTATGAAAAGGTGTTACTTCTATGACACATTCTATGAAAAAGTGTTACTCCTCCTATGGAAAAGTGTCACTCCTATGACACATTCTACGAAAAAGTGTTACTCCTCCTACGAAAAAGTGTCACTCCTATAACACATTCTATGAAAAAGGGTTACTCCTTCTATGGAAAAGTGTCACTCCTATGACACATTCTATGAAAGTGTTACTCCTCCTATGAAAAAGCGCTACCCCCCCTATGAAAAGGTGTTACTTCTATGACACATTCTATGAAAAAGTGTTACTCCTCCTATCGAAAAGTGTCACTCCTATGACACATTTTAGGAAAAGGTGTTACTCCTCCTATGAAAAATGTGTCACTCCTCCTATGAAAAAATGTTCAATTGACTTTTCAACTGACTCAGGGCTTATTACAGTTCCTGTTCAGAAAAAATCTTAATGTAAATCGCATTAATTCAGCTGATTTGGAAAATTATAGAATGATCATAGTACATTCGAGTGCTGATAAAAAGCTATACTGCGCAAATGAGTCGATTCGGAAACTAAAGAGTAACAAATTTTATAATTTTATTTCACTAATGTTCGAACAATCGTCAAGAGTATTTCCAGGATTGAAAGATGCCCTTTCTGAAGTTAAAAATGCTAGTAATGTAATGGGAGAGCAATATAAGACTGCCGAGCGAAAAGAATCTGCAGTGGTAGCCAAATTGAAGGTCAATCCTCTAAATCTCCCAACTGTCGATCAAGAAAATTCACAAATTGACTCTCATTTTCTAGAGCATATTACCAATAACGTGGATAATTATTACAAAGCTTATCATTTTAATAAAAGTGCATCTGATTTCTCAACCGATAAAAATTTATCGAGAAAACTTTGGAAAGAAAAACATGCCAAGTATAAAATAAAAAATAAGGACTTGACTAATTGGAGATGTAAATGGAAAAAAAGACTGTGGTCTAGTGATGAGGAGGAGGAGGAAGAAGTTGATTCGTCATTGCAAGGCAATATTGCAACTGCATAGTAACTCAATGTCTGGGATGAACCAAACAAATCGACGTCATCGAGTACGGCCATTCAGGCTTTGACGGTCCTAACAAGGCGGTGACTGTTTGCACCAATCACAATGGAGCACATAAAGCTGCGTGTGCAGTTCACAACGTCAAGCTGATGAAAAATTTTTACTTCAAATACATACATATGGATTATGAATAAACTCTATTAATAAATGATGGAGAAGTAATGAATGTACCTCACAGGTGACGATTAGGGCTCTCGTAATTAAAAAAAAAAAATTACCGTTCGATGTTCCACGAATTTCCGCCGGAATGGTGAAAATTTTGTCCAGCCTCTTAAATTTCCCGCCCTTTCAAATTACCCGCCATTTTAAAATTTCCTACCATTTTGTATTTCCCACCCATGCTGTCGCTAAAATAGATTCCTACCTTATCAATCGTTGGTAATGATATCATGGTGGGGGTAGAGCGATCGGAGTAGAGTGCTAGTATGTATAGTATACATAGTATATGTAGTACACATAGTATATTTAGTACACATAGTATATGCAGTATACATAGTATATGTAGTACACATAGTATATAATGCATTCATTGTATGTGATCTTAAAAGTTAATGTATTACAATTACCGATGGAGGTAATCAGCTCTGTCAATAACGTAGAAATGCCGTAGGGTTCGTATGTAATATAGTGGGCTGAGACGTGAAGAAACTTGTCTAAATTTCGAAGAATTTCGGACCTCACCTCTATAGTGATGGCAACGCTCTACTAATCAGAGAGCTCCATACCATTTTTCCAAGAATTCTATGCAGGATTGAACTTGCATCAGCGAGCTCCGTCTCAACCTGTCCAAAACGTTTTTCCAAGAATTTTGTGAAGGTTTGAAGATGCGAATCCCATTGAGCGGTGGTGGGATATAGTATGCATGCTTCGTGTGTTATCTATATATGGATTGGGAGTATATGGTTGTGTCCCTAACATCATATGAATCAAAACTCAAGCGCTTATGTCATTTTGTTGAACAGGAGAAAAAGAGGAGAAAAAATGAAAAAAAAAATAAATAAATAAAAAATTAATTAATTAATCGATTATTTAACAAACCACCATCCGCCCTTACACGATGTGTGAGTGTAGATGGTGCTTGTTGATGGTTTGCACAACCTGACTTATAGCTGGCAGTGCGCCTACGCAGCAGTGGGCAGTGCGACGACTCCGGCTCGGCGCCTAGTGGAGCGCACAGTATATATAGTGCATGTTGTGTATGTCATCTAACAAGTATCAGAATTATTGGTGAGTTTGGAGCTATCTCATACGGCTCTGTTTGTAAAGTTGGATAGCCTATCTGATGTTGCATACTGCTTTGTCAGTAAGGTAGAGATGCGTGATCCATCTACAGAAGGGGTTACGAAAGAGTGGGTATCAATGGAAACATAACCTCAAAATGACAACATAACCTCAAACGTATACGAATTTTCAGAAGTTATGCTACTGTAAAGGGAAAAATCGAACGGCGAAACGGACAAAATTTTATGAGTTATGGTATGACTTTATTAGAAAAAAAATGAAAAAAAGGGAAAAAAGGAAAAAATGAATAAAATAAAAAATAATAATAATTAATTAATAATAATAATTAATAACAATTAATTAATTATTTAAGAAAATACCACCTGCCCTCACACGATGTGGCGAAATTCAAATTTTTTAAATTGAGTTAACAGCCTATATAGTATTCTGCTCTATTGGTAAGGTAGATTTGGATTATCGCAGAAATACACTCTCGGCAGAGCGATGGGAAATTCAAATTTTTTAAATTGGGTTAACAACCTATATAGTATTAAGCTCTGTTGGTAAGGTAGATTTGGGTTATCGACTGCTGCTAATTTTGGATTATCAACCACCCTGCAATTACCGGCCGCCGGCAAGGTAGCGCTCTATCTTACCCACCGAGCGCCAGCTCCGATGGTAAGTGACCCGGAACTGTCCTACCTCACCTACTTTTACATAACAAGCTTACGGAAAGCTTCCAAAATACCTTCGAACATCCTTCCAGTGAGATATTCCATTAAGGGGATGCCTTACTCGTACTATTACCGACCGAGCAATTCACACAGTTTCAATTTCACGTATTTTATTTTTAATCAGCTTGAAACTGTGTGAATTGCTCGGTCGGTAATAGTACGAGTAAGGCATCCCCTTAAACCTTGGAGTAACCTTCCTAGCAAGAATTTGGAAAGCATTCTAAAACGATTTTTGATGTATGACAGAATTTCATTAACGAATATCAGAACGAAAGTTTGTTGGAGAATTCCAAATCAATATTTTAAGAAAGCATCCTGACAGATTTGCGAAAGAATAGAAAAAAAGATTCGAATTACTCGAATGTGAAAAATAATATGAAACCTTTAGGGAAGATTGTAGGAATCTCATGAGTAATATCAAAATAATCATCGTATACATTGTAAAATTGAGTTTTTCTAAAACACTGTTCAGAAATTTTTTAATTAATAAATCTTTGTAATATTGATAAGTAGGAATCTGCATTTTTGTCATTTTGATTCAATTTTTCAACGAGTATATTTCATGATAGTACTAATAGAATCTTTAAAAAAAATTCTGAATACTTATTGTATTTACATATAGGTAGGAAGCGTATTTTTCAAAATAAATGTTTAAAAGTTAATTTATTAAATAATAAAATTGGGTGGATTTTGGACTAGAGAAGATCAACCTTGCAAGTCGAAGACTTGATAAGCTATATTAAAAAAGAAAATTATACTTTATATTTCTTATAAAATAACTTTTTGTAATCAACATAATGAAATGCCAAGTTTAAAAAAATGTTTATTCGAAGTAATAATAATTAAAGTTAATATTTTCTTTATTTCGTAAAATATATTCAGTACATTGATTTTATTTCTACCTTACCGACATTATTTTTTTTTTTTAATTTATGGAATTATATAAATAATTTTTAAATACCATTAATATATAAGATACAGTAATCAAAATAATAACATTTGAATTATCGTGGAAACTGCACCTTATTTACATGAAAATGTCTGAACTCCTTTAAGCGAGCGATAGCGTAACGGATAGCATGCGTTCGTAGTAACCCAAAGGTCGTGGGTTCGATTCCCGGTCAGGCCGAAAAATTTTATGTACAACTTTTTCTGCGATAATAAAATTGCGATCAATATAGAAATAAGTTAAAAATAATATGCGAGAATTGTAATACTTCTAGAGAATTGTTAATATTATTTATAGCTTTATGTTACTCTTTCAAGATATTGAGAAAAGATTTCTAGAAAGATTACTGGAATCTTTCATGGAAGCTTTCTGCCAATGAGTTGCCCCAGAAATTTCGATCTTCCAGGAATCTTTCATGAAAGCTTTCTGAAAGATTTTAATGAATCTTTCTGAAAAGTTTCAAAAATTCGTTCACCTACGTTACGGAAGTCTTGTTGAAACATTTTCTGAAAGCTTATGGTTCTCATTTGTAAAAGCTTCTCGTAATATTCCCACGTCATTTGTGAATCTTTCAACAACTTTTTCGAAAACTTGAAAAAAGGTCCTTGAAAGGTTTTCTAAAAGAGTATTAGAATCTTTCATGTAAGCTTTCTGAAAAATTACGAATCTTTCTTGGAGGCTTTCAGAAAGCTTCTAATTATCTTTCTACAAACCTTAAAGATACCTTCCCGAAAGGTTTCCTGACAGGTGTCTGCAATCATTCAAGCTATCTTTATGTGAATCATTTGTCCCAGACATTTTGAACTTCCGCGAATATTCCGTGAAAGCTTCCTAAAAGATTCTTGAAGGTTGCTGCATTCTTTTACGGAAGCTTGCTGAAAGATTCCCTCTTCCATCAGAAAGCTTTCAGTTACCTTTTCAAAAACTTTAAAGAAACCTTCCTGAAAGGTTTTCTGAAAGGTTGCTGCAATCTTTAAAGCAATCTTACTACCAATGATTTGTCCCAGACATTCTGAACTTTCGCGGAGATTTCATGAAAGCTTCCTGAAAGACTGCGAAACTTTCTTGCAAGCTTGCAGAAAGCTTTCAGCAATCTTTCATGCTACGGGGGAATTACTATCATTGTAAAATTTTTAGAGCTTTTTCTTTTTAACAAAAGCTTTCATTTAAGACCTGGTAGATCGATTTGCCTTGAAAAATATTCCAGATATAAGAGTTTTTATTTTCCAATATTCCAAGAAGTAATAAGGTGACTTCACTAGTGAATGAAGAAATAAGGAAATAGTAATTTTTGTTATTCAATTAAGAGTCTTAAAAATGGATTAAAAGTAAAAATCTTTTTCAATTAGTATTTTAAAATCTTCAGACTTTACGACAGTGACAAAATTGTAGATAAAGAATAAAGGTAGAAATTTTGTTAATAATAAATCTGTAAATATCTCCTAAAAACCAGTAAATGAATACGTGGTGCTAGTTACTGAAAACTTTGGAAACAGTGAATGAACACTTACTTTGTATGTACCCTAGTGGAAATGTATTCGAGCCAAAAAATGTGCCAAAAGTGTTCCATGATATATAGAAAGTGTCCCCATGGTGTTTTTAAAAGACAGATTTCGGACATTTCGAACACTATTGGAACAATTTGGAACACTTATTACCACGATATGATACACTTAATAACCACTTCGAAACATTTCTTAGAAAATAGACTGAATTAATTTTTCATATTTTAGTGGAATACTTTTTATATGACTCGGCACACTTTTGGAACAGTTTGAAACATTTTTTAAAATTTTCATTTACAGGGCCCATTTTTAGTCAAGTAAAACAAAATGTTTCTTGATACATAAAATATGTTCCAAACTATAGATACATTTTTCACCTAAATTTGTAGTTATTACGTCCTTTTGGAACACTTTTAAACATCATTGGAACATTTTTGAAACACCATTGATCATTCTTAGAACATTTTTCGAAAAGGACCCCGCACACAATGTATGGGAAAAAAATCATTCGGTCAAATTGAACGAAATTGAAAAAAGATAGATTTCTTCAGGACCTCAAGATCTATTTTTTTCCAAAGTTTCGTTCAATTTGACCGGATGATTTTTTCCCATACATTGTGTGCGGGGTCCTTTATTAAATTTGTTTGAACCATTTTTATTAACATTTCTTAAATATTTTAAAAACATTTTTAAATTTTAGATTTCTTTATGTTCCTAAATGCCCCAGAAGTATTCAGAAAGTGTTCCTAAATTTTCCAAAAGCACGGACAACTTTTTCTTTTAATCCATTATAGATAAAAAATGTTCCAAATAGTTCCAAAAAGTGTTCGAAATTGTTTTAAAAAATACGAAAAATTGTTATATTTGTTACAGAAGAAAATTAAAAAGTGTTCCAATTTATTCAAAAAGTATGCGAATCATTCTCAAAAGTATCCCAAAAGTGTTCCGCTTACTACCAAAAGTATTCCGAGTAAAAATAATATATAATCGATTTCACCCTATTAGAAATTTTTGAGTCTAAAACAGTCATAAATGTTCCAGACGGTGTCCTTAAGTGTGCCAAAAGGGTTCCAAATCTCCGAAATCTGTCATTTATGTACAGCTTAGACACAGATTTCAAACAGTTTGGAACACTTTTAGACTAGAAAGATACATGTTTGGCATAGTTTAAAACACCGGATTTTTTCCATAGGGTATCCCGATGGAAATGGAAAATATATATAAATGTAAAAAACTGTATATAAATGTAAATAAGTGTATGTAAAAGTTGTATTTGGAACATTTTTTCATTTATATACGTCTATATACTTTTATATACTGTTCGGAATTGTAGTACCCAAAGTGACCGCTAGGTGGCAAGCGTCGAGCGCGCAACTTTCAATGAAAAACATCACCCCACGTGCTTAAGTAGGGGCCTGCGCCACGCACTCGCCGTCTACTCGCCAATCATTATTTTGGCTTTGCCTACACTTAAACATTGCTTTGCTTACACTTATACTTTTACTTGCCTTGTTTGCTTAAACTTTATAGTGCATTTGTCTATAATACGAGAAGCTCTCGTATTATTTTCTGTACCACGTTGCTTACGTGCACAATATTACACATTATATTACGTTACCCGTACCTTTTGCCAATACTTACATTGTCTATTATTGCCTCGTCTTATTTTGAGAATAAGACACCTTACTACTTACATTTTTATCCGTAAGTACTTACGTTCACATTCTATCTGCCATCAACCATACCTTCGGGAACAGTTGTTTGCATAGACTCATAAAGTCTAATTCCATACTATTTCTCCTCATTAACAAACCCTAACAATATAAACCCCGTATACGTTCATTCGTATACATATACGTATATTTATCTCCTAACATCCAGTAAATGAATACGTGGTGCTAGTGACTGAACACTTTGAAGCCAGTGAATGAACACTTACTTTGTATGTACCCCGATGGAAATGGAAAATGTATGTAAATGTAAAAAACTGTATGTAAATGTAAATAAGTGTATGTAAAAATTGTAATTGAAACATTTTTTACATTTATATACGTTTTATACATTTATATACGTTTTTTTACAGATATTTACACTTATTTACATTTATATATTTTTTTCTTACATTTTGTATAGTACGTTGTATTGAAAATGTTTATTTCTGTAAATACACTTATTTACGGTTACTTACAGATTCATACATTTGTATACATTTATATACATTTATATGATTTTTTCTTTTTAATTTTTGCTATATGAGACTTTTTTTTAAAAGTTTAATGGAAGTGTATATAAATGTATATAAATGTAAAAAAATATATATTCATTTTGTAAATTGTGATGTTTAATGCGTAAAAAAAATATAGTTTCTTAAATAAGTATAAATTTATGTAAAAAAACGTATATAAATGGAAATAAACGTAAATGCGTGTTCCAATTACAACATTTATATACACTTATTTACATTTACATACGTTTTTTACAGAAATATACACTTATTTCAATTTATATACATTTTCCATTACCACTAGGGTACTTATATAAGTTTAGTAACAGTAATTTTAGAATCTGAATGTTGAAAGTTGACACCAGAATGATAATGATACACTTTATGTATTAAAACTTATAAACATTAAATATTAGATATTATTGATTTTTCATATAGTACAGCAAGAGGTGCGAAAAACGTTCGTTCACTGGGTTACCGAACCAAAGTTGGAACACGTAAATTATATTTAAATAATTAACTTTTTTCTTAAAAATAATGTCGAATCGTCAACGAATAAGTATAAAACTTCATTTAGACGTAAGATTTTAACACAAAAACTTTAGATTTTGAAGAAACTTCAGCATATGCCTACAGTGCATCTGCGGCACCCTTATAGCGAATGGCGTATATTTAATTCTCACCACGATATTGCATAATATTAATAATGTTTTTCATCCAAGGCAATTCATTTCATATAGCATGTATAATATATAAAACGAAAGGAAATTTCGAAAAGATTTCAAAATCATGATTATATTTGATACCAAAAATGTACAAATTTTAAAATTTTAATATTATATAAAAATGTTCATTCACTGGTGACTGTTCCAATACTGGTGTAGTCACCCTAACATAAAATCTCTTGTATCTGGGCTATTTTTCAAGGCAAATCGGTCTACCAGGTCTTAAATTAAAGCTTTTGTTATAAAGAAAAAGCTCTAAAATTCTTTTTTTATTACTCTATTGAAAAGTGAACATTTTTTTGGTGTTCAGTCATGTGCTTCGTAAAGAACTTGAATTATAGCCTTTTAAATATAAAATTTGAGTTACATAAAATTTGAAAAGTTTCTGGGCTTTGCTCATGTATCAAATTTATTTGAGTAAATTATTTTTTACGGTCAAAAATTGATACAAATAAAAATAAATAAAAAATAATAAAAATAAATAAAAATAAATCGCTTTTGCAGCTAATTTTTGTAATTTTATTCGAGTTAATTTATTTTGGTCGGAATAGAAATATCGGATGTGACATGGGAAATAAATATTTCTGTTTCGCTAAATCACAGATTCATGAACTATGTAGGTCATTTGAACTCAAATGAATAAAAAGTATTATTTACAGCAAATTATTTATTATTATTAAGTAATTAAAGAGAATTGCTTTGACAGTTGTAGTTTATAGACTATATATATATATATATATATATATATATATATATATATATATATATATATATATATATATATATATATCTTGTACAATAGGAGTAATAAAAATTATTATTTTTTTAATGTTAGAGTTCAAAATAAATAATGAACTATTTAGTAATAGGATACAGGAAATTCATTATTTGTTTAGACATCATGAATTTATATTTATTGCACATTTTTATCCTATTACCGTAATGCAAACAAGCTATTCTATTTAGTGTATTGTTTTATGTATTAACGTACTGTGAACTATAAAAATGTCACTAAAAGAATATTAGTGCTAAGATTATAATGTAAAGTGCACAACAGTACGTATTATACTCACACATATGTGCATAATGATTTTACTACATTAATTTTCATTTATAAAAAACAAAATGGAAAGAAACACACTTAGACCTTAAAGTTTAGTCCAAACCTGATCTTGTCGACGAGCCTGCTACATCACTTGTGGGCTTTTGAATATTGTTTATTCCTTTTGCTGTAACACTGCACAGAGTATAAAATTCTTTTCACTTTTACTCTATACTTTATTATGTATAGCAACTGCGCTTGATGATTAATTTGTTTCATATGGTATATATCTTGTTGAAATATGCAATACAAACTCTTACATATGAGAGCTGAGTCTAAGCCTGAACATGTAGACGAGCCTGCTACATCACTTATGAGCTTCTGAATTTCATTTATAGATTTCGGTATAACACTGTACAGAGTATAAAATTCTTTTCACTTTTACTTAACACTTTTATTATGTATCGCAAATGCACTATATGATTGACTTCTTTGATATAGTCTATATCTTGTTGTAATATACAATACATACTCTTTTATATTCATATAAACAACTTACATATGAGAACTGAGTCCAAGCCTGAACATGTTGATGAACCTACTACATCACTTATGAGCTTTTCAATTTCATTTATAGATATTGCTGTCACATAGAGTATAAAATTCTTTCGACTTTTACTTTACACTTGATTAGGTATCGCAACTGTACTTGATGACCGACTTCTTTCACATCGTTGATATCTTGTTGTAATATGCAATACATACTCTTACATATGAGAACTGAGTCTAAGTCTGAACATGTAGACGAGCTTGCTACATCACTGATCGTTTTATTTTGCTGAAACACAGCACAGAGTATAAACCCTCTTTTCACTTTTAGTAGACGTTGCAACTGCTCTTGATAATTAATTTCTTTTATGTGCTGACTGTAAACTTGACCACCCTGAGTTTCTTGTTTATTTCTGATTGTCTGTTTGAATTTATAAGCTTTACTTATACTTATTTCATTCATGTTGCATGAATGAACAATCTTCTGGAATAGAAAGAAATACGCACACAAAGTATCTGATCAAGAAATAATGGATATTTGTCATAAAATATTTTGAGTATTTAAATTTTAAAAAAATATTTTATTTCTTTCAGAATTATTAAAAATTCAAATACACAAAATTATTCAAACAATAAGTAATACTTATCTAATTTACTCTCCCTCGTTGTTAAAATGCGTTTCTGCTTATTGTTGACTTTAATTTATTTCATTGTGATTTTATTCAATTGGAGTACAAAAATCATAACCTATACATAAGCTTCTGCTTCGTCTGCTTTGAATGCTCCGTTTCAATTTCAAATTAGCCGAACGGACGCGAAGTTGGCTCTGAGACGCGATGTCTCCGCCGCTGGGAAAATACTAGATCTAGTCATTTTCCACGACCCACTTTAGGAATCTAGTTATTTCCCACGTTCTGAAGGATCGGGGGCCATCACTGTCTATCGGTTCAAAAGTTATCGCCTGTACACACACACACACACACACACACACACACACACACACACACACACGCACACACACACACACACACGCGCGCGCGCGCGCGCGCGAAAATTTTTTTATGAAAAACAACGGCTTTTAGCGCCAAAAGTCTTAAAACATGTTTTTCAAAAGTTTTTTTTTCTCAAATTTTTTTTTCACCGTTACAAAGCTTCTCCTCTTTGAGAAAGCAAAAGAAGTATAAAGAATAAACATATTTTATACTTAAAATATATACTCTACATATAGGAACGATACATTAATTTGGAGGAAGCAACGTATGAATTGACTGCGATTTTTTTTATAGTTTCGAAGTGGTTTTATAGAAAATGAGGTTTGAGCTATCAAGTAGAATTATTGTTTTATTCAAAAACTGCAAATTTCATTGTGATATGTAACTGAGAAGTATATTTCCTTGTATTTTGAGAATCAACTATATAGAATAATTACTTACAAGGAGAGAGTTTCAGCTGCGGGAAACGGATTTTAGCGGGTATTGGAGAATCGATTTCCGGTACCTAAAAATTAAGCCCAGTGCTCACATTTCCGTCAAATGGGCCCTTTTTCTTGAGATATGGTGTTCGGGATTGAAGTACCCGAAGTGTCCTCCAGATGGCAAGCACCGACGAGCAACCTTCAATGAAAAATACTTCAATGAGTATACATATAGAGGTCTGCGGCAGCCACTATTCAGGTGCTTTATGCACATGCCTTGTTACTTTTCCCCTATACTTTTGCCTATACTTGTTGCGTACATTTGCCTACACGTGTCTTAGTTGCGACTAAGACACATTATTTGCCTTACTTATATTTACCCCTTGCTTTACTTATTGCCCAATTGCTATTTTTTTGCTTTGCTGATATTACGCGAGGCTCTCGTATTATCAGTTTGCCTATTGCATATACCTTGCGTATTGCTTGCCTATTTTACTCGAACGCGCGTAGCGTTCTTATTCCTTCTGCTTCCAATTTTACTTTCGAGTGGGTTGGAGCAGAGACTCCAAGAGTCACACTTATTCATTTCTTCTCGTTGACAAACTCTAACAATATAAATAACTCGTACACGTTCATTGGTGCACATTTTTGGTCCTTCGAGCCGGATTGAGTTGTCAACCGAGAGGAATACTTGAAAAGCGATCGGATAAAATTCTGTTATTTAGTTGTTCTCAATTGCCAGAGATTTACGACCTCTGACAAGTAAGGCGATTTCGTTGGAGATTTACGACCTCCTAACGAGACCTCGTGTGACTGATCTTCAGCCTCCGCACTCGCACGGCGGGCGGAGTCATCACATCAACTCATAAAACTCAAGAATCTTTAATATCCAACGTTTTTCAAAATGCCAACACTTTCGCTTACGCAAGTCATCGAGCGTCAGTACGAATTATTTAAGCGAATTCATAAGACGCCCGATAACATCAAGAAAGTTGGTAAAGACAATATCACTCAAGAGCTTCTTGAAGCTATACTACGGACGCTAGAGAAAAACTGGAACGAATTTCAAGAAAACCACACTATCATTCTATCTCAGAAATTTGAAAGTACTAGCCAAAGTGAATATTTTGTCAACGACTGCTATGGTGCAACAGAAGAAGGTTACATCAATTCAGCTGCCTATGTTACCAGATTACTTAGAGGATTTCCTCAACAGAACACTGCGCCTATTGTACAACAAACAGTTCCTACAAGAAAGTTACCCAATATCGAAGTTCCCACTTTTTCCGGGAAATTTACTGACTGGCTAGATTTTAAAGATCTATTCAAAGCTACCATCACCAACGATGAACGACTCTCTAATTCAGAGAAACTACAGCAATTGAAAATGCACGTTCAAGGGGAAGCAGCTGATATGCTCAAAACAATTCAAATTACAGATCTCAACTTCCCTATTGCCTGGAAAAAGTTGGAAGATCACTATACAAACAAACGTCAACTCGTTGCCATTTATACCAAGACCCTACTCGATCTTCCTGCCGTACACTCCGAGTCACCATCTCATTTACAATCCCTTCTTAATACATCGATAAATGCAATCTCGGCTTTAGAGCAACTCAAAAGGCCAACCAATCAATGGGATGATCTACTCGTGCCTATCATTGCTCATAAGCTTGATTTCAAAACCTTATGCGAGTGGGAAAAACAAGTCAGTAAGAGTGCCGATCCCCCTACTGTTGTCCAACTTAGTCTGTTCATCACCGAACGTATTGATTTTTTAGAAACCACCTCCGTACCTAAGTTAAGTAAATCTAAAACTTCAGAAAATAGATCAATTAGCTCTCATGCTACGTTTACCGACAAGTGTGTCTTTTGTACAGACGCACATTTCATTACTCGTTGCAATGCCTTCAAAGCCAAAACCGCAAATGAACGAAAAATCTTCGTGGAAAAAAGGAAGTTATGTTTCAATTGTCTTGGGTTTCACCCAATCAGTAATTGCCGATCTGACAGAAGATGTATCATATGTAACAAACAACACCATACGCTTCTTCACGAAGATACAAATACAAGTTCTCATGTGTCTGCCACTGAACCAATACATAATCACGTCGCTTTCACTGGTCCCTCTTTTGCTGCCAACACTGACCTGCAACTAAGTTTAGTAGCTCAAAGCTCCAGCGTAGAACCTACTCTTCTGGCTACCGCGTTGGTGAAACTACGTGGTGCTGATGGCAGAATTCATACTGCTCGAGCTATGATAGATCCTGGATCCCAAAGTTCTTTTGTATCCGAGGTGTTATTAAAGAAGCTTGAACAACCATACTCTGCCACGACAGTGCCGTTGAGTGGTATTGGAGGTTATTCTCACATCCCTGCTAAGGGCCGTACAACTTTGCAACTTACATCCGCCTTTAACCCTAAAGCACATTTGCAATTAAACGCACTAGTACTTCCCTTTATTACTAAATACACGCAAAGATGCCATGAACTAAAGAATGCCTGGACCCATTTGAAAGGATTACAATTAGCTGACGAGTTCAGGGAAACACCTGCTGAAATTGACATTTTACTTGGGGCCGAAATCTTCCCAGAGATCTTGCTCAACGGACTGGTCAAAGGACCTTCCGGAACTCCAATGGCCCAACGCACAATCTTCGGATGGATTATAAGCGGACCTATTGCCAAACTTAATACCTCAAAGTCTCCAATTGCAGCATTTCAATCTTAGTTTTCAGATCGGTTTAAATGTCTGCTAAACTAATTCTGTTCGCCCATTGTATGGACGAAAGCGGGCGGTATGTTCGGGATTGAAGTACCCGAAGTGTCCGCCAGATGGCAAGCACCGACGAGCAACCTTCAATGAAAAATACTTCAATGAGTATACATATAGAGGTCTGCGGCAGCCACTATTCAGGTGCTTTATGCACATGCCTTGTTACTTTTCCCCTATACTTTTGCCTATACTTGTTGCGTACATTTGCCTACACGTGTCTTAGTTGCGACTAAGACACATTATTTGCCTTACTTATATTTACCCCTTGCTTTACTTATTGCCCAATTGCTATTTTTTTGCTTTGCTGATATTACGCGAGGCTCTCGTATTATCAGTTTGCCTATTGCATATACCTTGCGTATTGCTTGCCTATTTTACTCGAACGCGCGTAGCGTTCTTATTCCTTCTGCTTCCAATTTTACTTTCGAGTGGGTTGGAGCAGAGACTCCAAGAGTCACACTTATTCATTTCTTCTCGTTGACAAACTCTAACAATATAAATAACTCGTACACGTTCATTCGTGCACATATGGGCAATTGAATCTCAAATATCGTCTATTTCGTCAAAAAATGATGTCTCTTCTATTGACTGTCACATTGCAAGTATTTAAGACACGAAAACGAGGAAGAAAAATTATAAAAGTAGATAGTAACAGCTAAAATTTAAGCCCTGATTTAATAAAAAATATTGATTTTTCAGGAAGTTACAAGCAATCAAATATAGGGTACGAAAATGGTTAAAAATTTGTCTTCATTTTAACCGATTAAATGGATCGTATTTTTAACCATTTTCGTACCCTATCTTTGATTGCTTGTAACTTCCTGGAAGATCAATATTTTTTAATGAATCAGGGCTTAAATTTTAGCTGTTATTGTCTACTTTTAAAAGTTTTGTTCCTCGTTTTCGTATCTTAAATATTTGCAATGTGACACTCAATAGAAGAGACATCATTTTTTAACGAAATAGACGATAACTGAGATTAAATTGCCCATATCTCAAGAAAAAGGGCCCATTTGACGGAAATGTGAACACTGGGCTTCATTTTTAGGTACCGGAAATCGACTCTCCAATGCCCGCTAAAATCCGTTTCCCGCAGCTGAAACCCTCTCCTTGTTAGTATTGTAGTTTATTGTATTTAATCTGTTATTGCGAGAGAGAGAGAGAGAGAGAGAGAGAGAGAGAGAGAGAGAGAGAGAGAGAGAGAGAGAGAGAGAGAGAGATGCTTCTAAATTAATTATGCGACACGGTAGTTCCTTTGAGGTAGGAAGGGACTTGGTGGCTCGGTGAACTCGGTCATCAGTCGTCTCGGCAGATCGACGTGGTAGCTGGGTTGATGATCGTCGTGACTTCATCTCGTACAGCGTTGGTCGTAGCCTCGATCTCTCTTTTTGGGTAGTTTATCTCAGACGGCATCCTAGTCTCGGTCTCTCTCTTTGGCTAGTTCTTCTAAGCGTGGGATGCTATCGCTTTTATAGTCGAAATTGATGTAGTCCCCTCTTTTTCCAATCACTAATGAGTGAGGCTATTGTCGATGATTCTTCGCATTCCGGCCTAGCGACCAAGTCACTATGTCAGCTTTTTCGTGTTTGGGCGAGTCGCAGTGACTATTTCGCGCCTCGCCTATACTTAATGCTAAGTTGCGGCTATCACCTCTCCGTTCTTACACTTCAACTATGCATGTGAAGCTACCACCTGTAACAACTCCCTTGTTTCATAATGTACTATTATAAAACGACATTCTTCAATTTAAACTCGTAACTATTTTGTGTAGTAATCCGAACTTTTTAATAATGATGCAGTCATTTTTTCAAATACTTTATCTAAAAGATGATAAGAAAAACTTCATAATATTTGTGCAAAACGTAATCACTCCTTAACATCGTGAAAAGTTCTAATTTTAAGACACATCTGATTATTAACGGTACAAGAAGATATCTCTTTCATATACTCGTCGAAGCACTTTTATTCGCCTTTAAAACTTTAAAAAACCTTTTCATCTAAGTTATGCGCTTCCCCTTTTTACTCATTGAGGATCATTAAAAACCTTACAATACATTAGAGTCTCCTCAGTCTGCTCCTGCTGCGCACTACTTTTATTAATCACATATTTATACACGCATGCACTGCTCGATAACTGGCATTAAATAATGAATGCTCTGTAGGCAAGCAAATGAAATGTAAGAAACTGGACACGTTGAATGTTAGAGTACGGAATTTGTATTTGAATTATTTTTTTTAACATTCTAGGGTAAAATGAAAATACTACTAAATAAATGGGAAAAGTAGATTTGAAATTCAAAGAGAGAAGAGTAGACTTTGTAAAATATACTTTTTCCCGTATATAGCAACTGACCCCTTCCATCCTCTCGTAGCACTTTTAACTAAATCCCGTTATTACTCAGGAGCACTCGTGCTTGGTTACGACGGAATTATTTTGCGCGGTTTGTACGCGTCCTCCTCCACGTCAACGAAGATAGTCTCCGTGGCATCCGCTCACAGAGGATTTATTGTGCACGCCAAAAATCTGACAGCAGCTGCTGTGAACCATCTGCACATAGTCCGCTGTTCCCGGGTACTGAGGGCTCGACTAATGCCGAAGAATTGAGAGAGGGGTAGCAGCTCTGTACGGGTGGATTAATTACGATCGGGATTGCATCCCGCGAACCCGCCTTGACAGATTAACAATCAACGGTGCAATAATACATTCTATGTGCTCGTGCGCTCTCTACCTATGCGAGAAGATTGGTAATCAATGATATCCAATAAATCAAGCTGTGTAGCTATTCGCTCTTTCTCTGCTGAGGGCGTTTGTTTATTTCGAGGCATGAGGGTACGTCATAACGTGTGTGGTCGTGATCAATTCAAAATAAGCTCAACTATGTACCCACGGATATTTTGCGTTGTAGCATTTTACTCACCAGCGTGAGGATGAATGCGAAATTTTTAAAATAGGGATGGATGTGCGCATGTTTAGCCGTGCACTTCGATTTGCCGCTGCTTGTTTCCACATCTAGAGCTGTAGCACTTTTATACGCAGGGCTAGAGATAAAAAGGCTATTTTGATGAATGAAATGTTGTATTAATTGTTTAATTACTGATAGGATAAGAGTTCCTATGAGTGTGCCATGAAGAGAAAACATTTAGTCATACCCGAAATACACAACGATATAATTATTTCCTTAACTAGAAATTTAGTCAAACAGTTAGACTTTCTTTTGCTCGTGATATTTTTATTTATATGAATACAAACATATTTAATATAATGATAATTTTAGAATCCACTGGCCATCCATACCAAATTAGTGCTCTTATTTATTATGGATAAATAAAAACACATTTTTCTCGTTCGACGTTTCGGACACTTTATTCTGTCCCTCTTCAGGAAACTAATTAAATAAAAATTAACAAATAATTTTACACACCAATATTAAACGCAACAATTTCAGTTTGGCAATAACAAAACTTAAAACTTACAAGTAGTCGTGATAATCAAAGTATTTTCGCGGGGAGCAATTCCGCTTGTCAATAGTTTGTTTTTACATTGCGATCGAACTTATATATCTAAAAATGTACATGTATATGTTAAATTATATCACAGAGATGGACACTAATACTGTATCAACGTATTGTAAATACAAATGGTGGGGAAGCCGCCCCTTACAGCGCTAGCGACAGGAGAGAGGAAGACCTTCTTGAGGCGTTGAAACGGTATTTTTGTTATTTTAAAGCCAGAATATCGCAATTCTTTATGAAAGAATTATATTCATTAGGTAATCTGTTTATTTCGTACTGCTTGTTCAAATAGTTTTTTTGCGTGTGTATAAAGAGTGCTTCGGTGAAGAGTCTCTTCCCATTATTTATTTCTCTATCTAAAATTTTAATATCGTTGAAATCAATCGAGTGGCCATTTTCTTTTGTATGTGTGCATAATCCAGAATTTTCATCTTTATCAGCGTATTTCTTTGCGTGCTCTTTTATTCTGACCTTCAACCGTTTACTAGTCTGTCCGACGTATGAAGCATTGCAATCTTTACAATTTATTTTGTACACAACATTCGCATTATTACACATTTCATTTTTATCTTTGCCAAGTTTTATAATGTTATTTAATTTATTTTTTGCGCTATATACTACTTTTGTGCTATATTTTTTCAAAAATCCAACTTAATAAACACAACGTCTGGCCGCACTTGTTACGTTGTCTGGAAGATCGTCTCCAACCCCACCGTTGCTGAACTATAGCTTCCAAAAAACTACACCATGGAAACTACATGGACTTCAAGACCGCCACGCCATATACACACACGTATGTTAGACCAACACACTAGTCACAAAGAACTTCTCTGTCACTACCTAAAGAAGAGAAAAGATATAAATCTAAGCTTAGTGCTATACTGAATTTTCAGAACCTTCGGTTACGACATAAAAAAGCAATTTTTAAAACTAACAAACTATATGCAAAAAGAAAAAAGTTACTGTGAACGAAATAAATTCTTAATAAAATGTAGATTCTATCGAGTTTTTTCGAACCATTTAGAGTTTATTACTAAAAATGTTAAAAATAACTATATGTTCTCAGAGAATTGCAAAACAAAACAAAATAAGCTGATAAAAAAATTAATATCACAACTACTCAATATTGAAATTATGGACCTACACACGCGCATAGTACATACAAAAAAACATATTGAAAAAATAAGTAATAATTTAAAAAAGACAATAGATAACAATATCACGATACTGTTCTTAGATTACTATACTACAAAACTTACATTCATTTTAATTCCACTAAAAAATACACTGGAAGAAAAAAAATTAAACAATAGCTATTTAAAAATGTACAAAAAACCGATAGAAATTAATAGATATATAGCTATTGGTAATAATGATATGAGCAGGGTCAAAGACTCTTATCATAACATACAGTTCGATGAACCTCATAATAGCGAGCAAAATAAATACGAAAAGTGGTGCGTGAATGTGTCGGATATTAAACTCCCGACATATGTCATTGACACCTTAAAACTTGGTGAGAAATTTAATTTCAATAACACATTTGATAAGCATTTAACTCTACAACATTTAAAAAATTTTGAGACGTTTGTGAATAATTATATCGATGAAAAAAACAGTTCCAAAGTAAGAGGTACTTTCTTAAATATAATAAAAAAATATCAGAACAAAGAATTATCCACTCTCACATTGACTGACAAAAAATTCAAAATAGATTTACAAAAAACCAAAACTTTTATCAAAAATAATCCGGACATTTTAATTACTAGAGCAGACAAAGGTAACACCACTGTGATAATTGAGAAATCCTCTTACTTGGAAAAAACTGAAAATTTATTTAAAGATAAAAAATATTATAAAGAAATTAAAAAAAATCCGCTACCAAGTTTGGAAAGAACAACAAACGAATTAATAAAACGATTGAACAAGATAGATTTTATGGGAGACGGAAAGAAACTGCTTCCTGTTTTACAGAAATTTAATATTTCAAAAGCTTACGGCTTAATAAAAATACACAAAGCAGGATTCCCCGTCAGACCTATAATTTCGACACTAAATTCACCAACATACAACGTCTCAAAGTTCTTTGCAAATTTCCTTCAAAAAAATTTAAAAACTCCAGCCTCACATATCGACAACAGTTTAAAACTAATAGAAAAAATTAATAACATCCAAATACCTCCTGACTACGAGATCATTAGCCTTGATGTGGTCAGCCTTTTTACAAACGTCCCCGAATATCTGGTTTGTAAGGCGATTGAAAAAAGATGGACACAATTACATAATAAATTAAATATGAGTTGCACTGAATTTATAGAGACTATAAAGTTCATTCTTAATAACAATTATTTTCAATTTAATAATAAATTTTATAAACAAATATTCGGATCAGCTATGGGTAATCCCATAAGCCCAATTTTATCTGACATAGTTATGGATGATTTGGAAACAGAGTGTATCAATAAATTGAATTTCAAACCAATGTTTTATTTTCGCTACGTCGATGACATTGTGGTATGTATACCGAAAAACTCTATCGATCACACTTTAAATACTTTTAATGCTTATGATAATAACTTACAATTCACCGTAGAAATTTCATAAAACATATAATTAAAATTATAATAAACAATCAGAGACAACTAATCACAAATTGGTACCAAAAACCTACTTTTTCAGGATGCTATCTGAATTATAATTCGCACCATCCTCTCAGCAATAAAATAGCGATTATTTATTGCCTTGTTGATAGAGCCATAAAGTTATGACACAAAATTTTCCATAATCAAAATATCTCATTCATAAAAAAAGTTTTAAGACAAAATAGTTATCCACAAAACATAATAGATTTTCACATAAAAAAGCGACTGAAAAAGATAAGGTTTGCAGAGAAACCAAAAAATACTGTCAACAACTATAAAGCTATCATTAGTTTACCGTTTGTAAAAGAATTGGAAGGTTTTACAAAGAAATTTTTTAAAAAATATAGCACAAAAGTAGTATATAGCGCAAAAAATAAATTAAATAACATTATAAAACTTGGCAAAGATAAAAATGAAATGTGTAATAATGCGAATGTTGTGTACAAAATAAATTGTAAAGATTGCAATGCTTCATACGTCGAACAGACTAGTAGATGGTTGAAGGTCAGAATAAAAGAGCACGCAAAGAAATACGCTGATAAAGATGAAAATTCTGGATTATGCACACATACAAAAGAAAATAGCCACTCGATTGATTTCAACGATATTAAAATTTTAGATAGAGAAATAAATAATGGGAAGAGACTCTTCACCGAAGCACTCTTTATACACACACAAAAAAACTATTTGAACAAGCAGTACGAAATAAACAGATTACCTAATGAATATAATTCTTTCATAAAGAATTGCGATATTCTGGCTTTAAAATAACAAAAATATCGTTTCAACGCCTCAAGAAGGTCTTCCTCTCTCCTGTCGCTAGCGCTGTAAGGGGCGGCTTCCCCACCATTTGTATTTACAATACGTTGATACAGTATTAGTGTCCATCTCTGTGATATAATTTAACATATACATGTACATTTTTAGATATATAAGCTCGATCGCAATGTAAAAACAAACTATTGACAAGCGGAATTGCTCCCCGCGAAAATACTTTGATTATCACGACTACTTGTAAGTTTTAAGTTTTGTTATTGCCAAACTGAAATTGTTGCATTTAATATTGGTGTGTAAAATTATTTGTTAATTTTTATTTAATTAGTTTTCTGAAGAGGGACCGAATAAAGTGTCCGAAACGTCGAACGAGAAAAATGTGTTTTTATTTATCCATAATAAATAAGAGCACTAATTTGGTATGGATGGCCAGTGGATTCTAAAATTATCATTAACATAAAATCCTACCATTCGATTCAAAAATCCAATCCAATATTTAATATAAATATACGCAAAATCAAAAATAAGGATTTTCCCCCTATTTGTGTGCCATGACAGCTCTCACTGAATGTATTTGTGTGTCCCCGATTTGTATGCCTGTCCATATGTGTGAGCGCCGCGTTAATGTGCCTTTTGAAATTATTAAGAGAATTATAGGTTAGGGTTCTTCTAGAATTTGAAAGAGGTGGAGTAGTAGAAATTTATTTTATGATTCATTTAAAAATTTTCAGCAATAATTAGGATTAGTGATGAATTTTAATCAAAGATGTAGTCATCACGTTCAGGCTAAAAGAAGCTTAGGTTAACGATCGCTAAGGGGGGCATGACGGCACACATGCGGGCAAGACTTAAAATTTTACCCTATTAGTGGATGCATTTACAAAAAAAACAGAAAAAGTTTTAAATATACTTATTTTACTGATGTATTGCTAAATAAACTATTTTTATTGCATAACATACACTTTATTTGAAGTAAATAGTTCTAATAAGCTATTTATTCACTTATAAAAAGTTATGATTTTTAAGAGTTTTTCATAAGAGAACACCATACATTTTGTGAAACGGAAGACGATTTTTTAAATATGTATACACTATGGTTTAAAAGTCTTGAAATACAATTTCTTTTTCTTCAATATGAAGAAATACTTTAATTTTACTATAAAAATTATTTCATTGAATTATCTCCATATACTTTTTTGTGTGAATTGTTTAACTAACAAAACACCATAAATAGAGACAGGCACGCTGATAAGGACTCTTACCTAGATGAAAATTTTATTCATATTTACATATTATTATTAAAAGAGTTATTCTCTAATTTTATCACTTTTATACAGTATTTATACAGTATTATTTATGTTTGGAGATGTTTACAGCTAATGGCCTTGATACTACCAACAAGGTAGAGAAATTTATTACAGGTTGGAAATAACCATCATTTAATTAATTATCGACGTTTCGAGCATTTATTGGTATGCCCCTCTTCAGGAATCTGGTGAAAAATACAGTATGTTTTTTATAAAATTTTTCACCACAGAGACAATTAACAAATTTAAAATACAAATACAATAGAACTTACACAAAGTAATGTTACATAGTCAACTTATGTTACGCGGAATACTGTCCGCTCGTCAATAGAAATACATTCTAAAATCCCTGCCTTATATAGTAAATTTTTATGACAGTATGTGTATACATTATAAGAAGTCAATACAAGCGTAAAG
Organism: Torymus aiolomorphi; assembly: GCA_036365515.1. Lineage (NCBI taxonomy): Eukaryota > Metazoa > Arthropoda > Insecta > Hymenoptera > Torymidae > Torymus > Torymus aiolomorphi. Next base: position 115,160,520 of record CM070877.1, read on the forward strand.
TTAGCAGTTTATGTGAAAGGGTGGGGGTGCAGCACACCGCATGAGTTAAATGAGCGAGGAGAGGGATTAGAACGAAACGCATTTGTAGAAATAGAGCTAATCGTGTTATATCGGCATGGTGTGGTTTGTGCACATAAGAATTATGCACATATTTATTGTGCACACTTTAGCATTGGAGTATACACATAGATATAGATATACACCAATGCTAAAGTGTGCACAATAAATATGTGCATAATTCTTATGTGCACAAACCACACCATGCCGTTATATCTAGCATATATCGGAATTGAAAAATAACTTACAAAGCGTATGTCCGTGATACCTCATTGACTACTAAACGCAATTAACACAATTATTATAATTAGAGGAGGATAAAAATTCACAATTATTTATCAAAATACTATATTCTTTAGGTAACTTGGTAATTTCAAATTGTTTGTTCATAACATTTTTTTGAAAATGTATGTATAAGGCTTCTGTGAATAATCTTTTATTAGTATTTGATTCAGTATCTAAGATTTTAACATTATGGAAATCTATGTTATGGTTTCACATAAACTGCTAACTTTACGCTTGTATTGACTTCTTATAATGTACACACATACTGTCATAAAAATTTACAATGTATTTCTATTGACGAGGGGACAGTATTCCGCGTAACATAAGTTGACTATGTAACATTACTTTGTGTAAGTTCTATTATATTTGTATTTTAAATTTGTTAATTGTCTCTGTGGTGAAAAATTTTATAAAAAACATACTGTATTTTTCACTAGATTCCTGAAGAGGGACATACCAATAAATGCTCGAAACGTCGATAATTAATTTAATGGTGGTTGTTATTTCCATCCTGTAACAAATTTATCCACCTTGTTGGTAGTATCAAGGCCATTAGCTGCAAACATCTCCAATCTTAGTCACCACTACCATTAGCTGCATTTCAACAACGAAAATTATTTATGTTATACATACAGATTTCGATAATTAACCTAAATAAGTAAGTGAATAGAGAAAAGCCAGTTTCTTAAAATCAGAGTTCCACATTTGAGTTGTTAACTTTACCAATGTTATTAATATTTATATAATTAAAATTAATAATTTGCCTTAAGTTTGCCATGAGACGTTATTACACAGTGCAATCCCGTAATAGCGCGCCTAGATCTGTAAGGGGAAGAATTTTTTACATAAACGTATACCTCTCCACGTACTTTCCCGTCGAGCATCTCTCTCTCTGTCTCTCTCTCTCTCTCTCTCTCTCTCTCTCTCTCTCTCTCTCTCTCTCTCTCTCTCTCTCTCTCTCTCTCTCTCTCTCTCTCTCTCTCTCTCTCTCTCTCTCTCTCTCTCTCTCTCTCTCTCTCTCTCTCTCTCTCTCTCTCTCTCTCTCTCTCTCTCTCTCGGCGCGTGACCTCTCAATAAGCGTTCTGACGATCGTCAGTTTGTTGACAACATTGAAGTGCACGTAATACAACGTTTTGAGAGTGAATATCATTTGCAGTATAGGAAATTGTGCTGTGCATAAAAATTTATACTTTAAAGAATATTTAAGTGTACGTGTGTAGATTAAAATGAAATTTTTCTATTAAAAAGTCTCTTCTAAACTCTGTTTTGCTTGGCACGCTTATTGAGAAGACAGGTTGTGAAGTCTAGCTCGAGCTGCTAGTTTGAGTCGGAGTGGGGATACCCTGTTCTTAGAATTGGGCGAGAAACTAGGGAAACGCGCTTATTGCGAGAGCGCTTATTCCGGGGTTGTATATGAGACGTTTCACGTCAACTGCCCTAGCGCGGCGCGACAGCCCAAATCGTGCTATTTTTAACTCATGTTTATGATACTAAAATGTAGCTAAAAAAATTGTTTGATAAGCGTTTCCGACGTCTTTTTTTCCTCAGCTTTCCAATGATGCAGGCAGTTTTTCCGAAATTTTCCATTTTCACCTTCAAAAACTACAAAACATCTTATATCTCAAAAAGTCTATTTTTAATATTTTGCTTCCTCCTAGAGAAAGCTTTGTGACAGTAATTTTTTGAGTTGCAAAACATGTTATAATTGTTGCTTCCTCTTAGAGGAAGCTTTGTGATAGTAAATTTTTGAGTTGTTGTAAAAACATGTTATAATTGTGTTCCGAGGTGTTAAGAATTAAAATACATGGTTTTTGAAAAATGTCTGTATGGATGTGTGTGTGTGTGTGTGTGTGCGTGTGTGTGTATGTGCGCGTGCGCGCGCCTGGATCTCAGCTTCTACTCGATCGATTTTAACTGGACGGATCTCATTTTTTTTGTTTTTTTTGTGTGATGGCGGGCCAAAAATTCGTTTTTTGATTCGTCGATGCGTTTTTGTTTTATTTCGAATTTTCCATTTTCTCAAAATTGGTTTTATTTTTTTTTAATGATAAGATCGAGATATTTGAATCGAATGGATAGCATTCGAAAGAGCATCAAAATACCTATATTTTCTAAGAAAAAAAAATTTCTAGTTATCACGGTTCTTTTGTTATCAACAAAAACGTGTTTTTTTCTAAAAAGCTTATAACTCCCAAACTAAACGGTCAAATTTTTTGAAAAAAAAGCATGATAATGTAGAATATGAATAGCTATAATCTGTAAAAATTTGAATCCATTTTGTCAACTAGTTTTTGAGAAAAAATTGAAATATGAAAAAAATGAGTTTTGTACACTGAGAAAAAAATTTCTTTGAAACAAAAAAAGCTTTCTTTGATTCAAAGAAATGAATATGATAAATGAATATTCTTTGAATCAAAGAAAATTTCATTGCAGTTAAGAAATATGTCTTTACATTAAATAAATATTTTGTTGGATCCAAAGAAAAAATCTACTAGGTGCAGTCAATGAATTATTTTATTGATGTAAAGAAATAATCTTTATCTCAATACGAAGGTATCGATGATTTAAAAAAATTGATGTCATTCAATTGACAAAATCCTTTTGAAGAAATATTTTTTCAGCCTAAAAAAACATTTTTTTCTTTCAAAAGATGGATCTTTTGTTTAAAAAAATAACGATATTGAATTAAAAAACTGTCTTCTAATGAAATTCACTCAAACCAAAGAAAGCGTGCATACTAAGAAAGCTCTAGTTTTTTAATTCTATGCTACAGATATTTACTGCAAAGAAATTATTTTATTGAACTTAAAGTTAATTTCTTACGATGTATTTACTAATTTCAAAGAAGCACTTATTAATGCGAAAGTAATATATATTACATTGAATACCATAATTTTTAACGACAAAGAAATATTTCATTATTTTTACTATTCGTTTTTATAATTTAAAACCTAACGTCAACAAAAGCATGAATACTGGCAAAGATCGAAGATTTCGACTCAAAGGTACAGGTATTAACGGCAAAGAAATTATTTTCTTGAACTTGGTGTTAATTTCTTATGACGTATTCACTAATTTCAAAGAAACGCGTCATTATGCGAAAGGATACATTTTTGATTGAATAAAATAATATTTTCAAACAAATAAATATTTCCTTGTTTTCACACTATGAAGTTTCAAAATGTCAATCGTAATTTCAAAGAAAGCATGCATAGTAAGGAAGCTTCCCGATTTTGACTCAATGATACAGGTATTAACGGCAAAGTAATGATTTTCTTGAACGAAGTTGAAATTTCTTACGCTGTATTTGCTCTATTCAAAGAAACGCATGATTATGCGAAAGAATAAATTTTTGATTGAATGCAATCATTTTTTTCGAACAAATAAATATTTCATTGTTTTTACTATAAAGTTTTTAAATGTCAATTATAATTTCAAAGAAAGTATGCATAGTAAGGAAGCCCAATGTTTTCAATTCAATGACACCAGTATTAACGTCAAAGAAATGATTTTCATGAACGAAATTGAAATTTCTTACGCTGTATTTGCTCTATTCCAAGAAACGCATCATTATTCGGAAGTAATATATTTTTGATTAAATGCAATCATTTTTTTCGAACAAATAAATATTTCATTGCTTTTTCTACAAAGTTTTTAAATGTCTATTGCGATTTCAAAGAAAGCATGCATAGTAAGAAAGGTTAATGTTTTTTGCCCAATAATACCGGTGTTAACGGCAAAGAAATGATTTTCTTGAACAAAATTGTAATTTCTTACGCTGTATTTGCTTTTTTCAAAGGAACACGTTTTTATTCGACAGTAATATATTTTTGATAGAATGCCATCATTTTTTTCGGACAAATAAATATTTCATTGTTTTTACTATAAAGTTTTTAAATGTCAATTGTAATTTCAAAGAAAGCATGCATAATAAGGAAGCTGAATGTTATCGACTCAATGACACCAGTGTTAACGTCAAAGAAATGATTTTCATGAACGAAATTGAAATTTCTTACGCTGTATTTGCTCTATTCAAAGAAACGCAACATTAAGCGAAAGAATAAATTTTTGTTTGAATGCAATCATTTTTTTCGAACAAATAAATATTTCATTGATTTTACTAAAAATTTTTTAAATGTCAAACGTAATTTTAAAGGAAGAATGCATAGTAAGGAAGCCCCATGTTTTTGACTCAATGATACCGGTATTAACGGCAAAGAAATGATTTTCTTGAACGTAATTGAAATTTCTTACCCTGTAACTCGTTTTTGTTCGAAAGTAATATATTTTTGATTGAATGTAATCATTTTTTTCGATCAAATAAATATTTTATTGGTTTTACAATTAAGTTTTTAAATGGCAATCGCAATTTCAAAGAAAGCATGCATAGTAAGGAACGCCAATGTTTTTGACTCAATGATACCGATATTAACGTCAAAGAAATGATTTTCATGAACGAAATTGAAATTTCTTTCGCTGTATTTACTCTATTCAAAGAAACACATTATTATGCGAAAGAATAAATTTTTGATTAAATGCAATAATTTTTTTCAAACAAATAAATATTTCATTGTTTTTACTATAAAGTTTTTAAATGTCAACTATAATTTCAAAGAAAGCATGCATAGTAAGGAAGCCCAATGTTTTCGACTCAATGACACCAGTATTAACGTCACAGAAATGATTTTTATGAACGAAATTGACATTTCTTACGCTATATTTGCTCTATTCAAAGAAACGCGTTTTTATTTGAAAGTAATATATGAGGCGGTTCACGTCAGCTCTCCAGGCGCGGCGCACAAGCGCGAAATCATGCTGTTTTCAGCTTGTGTTTGAAGGGCTAAGATGTATCTAAAAAAAATAATCCCCAAGTGATTTCGATATATTTTTTCCTCAGCTTTCCGATGGTGCTATTAGTTTCTCAAAATTTTTCAATTCTAAGTATTTCTTGAATAATACCTCGAAAAAATCAAAAATCTCTATGTAGAAAAAGGCTATATCCATGTAAAATTTCCTCCTCTTTCGATCTAGCAGGTCAAAAAAAATATTAAAAATATAGTTTTTGAGATATAACACGTTTTATGTTTTTTTGAGGTTAGAATTGAAAAATTTTGAGAAACTAATAGCACCATCGGAAAGCTGAGGAAAAAATACATCGAAATCTCTTGAGGATTATTTTTTTTAGATACATCTTAGCCCTTCAAACACAAGCTGAATACAGCATGATTTCGCGCTCGCGCGCCGCGCCTGGAGAGCTGACGTGAAAAGCCTCATATTTTTGATTGAATGCAATCATTTTTTTCGAACAAATAAATATTTCATTCTTTTTACTACAAAGTTTTTAAATGTCTATTGCGATTTCAAAGAAAGCATGCATAGTAAGAAAGGTCAATGTTTTTGACCCAATGATACCGGCATTAACGGCAAAGAAATGATTTTCTTGATCAAAATTGAAATTTCTTACCCTGTATTTGCTCTTTTCAAAGGAACGTGTTTTTATTCGACAGTAATATATTTTTGATCGAATGCATTCATTTTTTTCGAACATATAAATATTTCATTGGTTTTACAATTAAGTTTTTGAATGTCAATTGTAATTTCAAAGAAAGCATGCATAGTAAAGAAGCCTCCTGAGTTTGACTCAATGATACCGGTATTAACGGCAGAGTAATGATTTTCTTGAACAAAATTGAAATTTCTTACGCTGTGTTTGCTCTTTTCAAAGAAACGCGTCATAATGTGAAAGAAGAAATTTTTGATTGAATGCAATCATTCTTTTCGAAGAAATAAATATTTCATTCTATTTACTACTAAGTTTTTAAATGTCTATCGCGATTTCAAGGAAAGCATGCATAATAAGAATGGTCAACGTTTTTGATCCAATGATACTGGTATTAACGGCAAAGAAATGATTTTCTTGAACAAAATTGAAATTTCTTACGCTGTATTTGCTCTATTCAAAGAAACCCGTTTTTATTTGAAAGATCAAGAAAATCAAGAAAGAAGTTCAAGAAAATCATTTTTTTGCCGTCAATATCGGTATCATTGAGTGAAAAATATTGGGCCTCCGTACTATGCAAGCTTTTTTTCAAATTACGCTTGACATTTTTAGAACTTTTTAGTAAAAACAATGAAATATTTATTTGTTCGAAAAAAATGATTGCATTCAATAAAAAATATATTACTTTTGAACAAAAACGCGTTTCTTTGAAAAAAGACAATACAGCGTAAAAAATTTCAATTTCTTTCAAAAAGATCATTTCTTTACCGTTAATATCGGTATCATTGAGTCAAAAACATTGGCGTTCCTTACTATGCATGCTTTCTTTGAAATTGCGATTGCCATTTAAAAACTTTTTAGTAAAAACAATAAAATATTTATTTGATCGAAAAAAATGATTACATTCAATCAAAAATATATTACTTTCGAACAAAAACGAGTTACAGCGTAAGAAATTTCAATTTCGTTCAAGAAAATCATTTCTTTGCCGTTATACCGGTATCATTGAGTCAAAAACATGGGGCTTCCTTACTATGCATTCTTCCTTTAAAATTACGTTTGACATTTAAAAAATTTTTAGTAAAATCAATGAAATATTTATTTGTTCGAAAAAAATGATTGCATTCAATCAAAAATATATTACTGTCGAACAAAAACGCGTTTCTTTGAAAAGAGCTAAGTAAAAAAAGTCAATTTCGTTCAAGAAAATCATTTCTTTGTCGTTACTACCGGTATCATTGAGTCAAAAACATGGGGCTTCCTTACTATGGATGCTTCCTTCGAAATTACGCTTGACATTTAAAAACTTTTTAGTAAAAACAATGAAATATTTATTTGTTTGAAAAAAATTATTGCATTCAATCAAAAATATATTACTTTCGAACAAAAACGAGGTACAGCGTAAGAAATTTCAATTTCATTCAAGAAAATCATTTCTTTGTCGTTAATACCGTTATCATTGAATCAAAAACATGGGGCTTCCTTACTATGCATGTTTCCTTTGAAATTACGCTTGACATTTAAAAACTTTTTAGTATAACAATGAAAGATTTATTTCATCGAAAAAAATTATTGCATTCAATCAAAAATATATTTCTTTAGAACAAAAACGCGTTTCTTTGAAAAGAGTCAATACAGCGTAAGAAATTTCAATTTCGTTCAAAAAAATCATTTCTTTGCCGTTAATATCGGTATCATTGCGTCCTTCCATACTATGCATGCTTTTTTTGAAATTGCGATAGCCATTTTAAAACTTTATAGTAAAGACAATGAAATATTTATTTGTTAGAAAAAAATTATTGTAGTCAATCAAAGATATATGACTTTTTCGTTAATACGTGTCTTTATTAGTTTAAAGAAATATTTTTTCATTGAAAGACATTTAGGTTAATTTAAAAAAAAGATTTCCTGGATTGCCGGTGATGATACGATTTCATTGGATCAATTAAGTTTTCTTTGTGATAAAGGAATGTTTATTAAAGTAAAATAGTCATGTGTTGTAATTGTCAATATTTTTTTGAATGTGACCAATGCGGCTTATAGAGGCCTTTTGAAGGAACCGAATACAATCGTGCGATGGCGTAGTGGTTAGCGTGCTTGCTTAGAAACTCGAGGGTCGAGGGTTCAAATCTCGGTTAGGTCGTTTTTATTTGTAAACTTTTTTCTGCGAAATAAATGTGCGTATAATTTACAAATGCGTTTTTAATTGACTGTAATGCAAATTTTAGCGAGCGTTAATTATACATCATATGTGTGTGTGTGTGTATGTGTGTGTGTTTGTGTGTGTGTGTTTTTTTTTTTTTTTTTTTTTTTTTTTTTTTAGAGGTTTAGGGGAATGCATTATGGACTGATAGCCACGGGCCCGTGACTCGCGTGTCCGACTCTCACGGACTAAACCCCCGGACTAAGCCTAGTCAACCTCCTCTGTGGCCTTTCGTTCTCCCGCGGAACCACCGTTAGGTACTACTTCGCGGGAGAGGCCTTAGCCGCGGCTCTTCCTCCAGCATCTGCAAGATTCGTTACGTCCCCCGTCCCACCCGGAGTGGATTAGGGGTTCTCGTCACTTGCTGTCTCCTCGGTTTCCTGTTGTTCTGGCGTCGCCTTCTTCCTCTCGCGCTCTTCCCGGCGCAGCTCCTTCATGACGACGGCAGCATAGGCACTAACGGCCCTCCATGCTGCCTCCGACGACAACATCTGCTCCGCCAGGTTCTCTGGCGTCAGACGTATGTTGAGTCTCTCCTCAACGATGTTACGAGCATCGCTAAACCGCGGGCACTCAAAGAATGCGTGCTCGGCGTCTTCGTCAACTCCTGGGCACATTGGACAGTCCGGAACATCTTCATAATTGAACTTATGAAGATACTTCCGGAAGCAACCGTGCCCTGAGAACACCTGCGTGAGGTAGTAGTTGAGTTCCCCGTGTTGCCGGTTCACCCATTTCTCCACATCCGGGATTAGCTTATGTGTCCACCGTCCCTTCGTGGAAGTGTCCCACATTCTCTGCCAACGATTGAAGCTCGTTTGTCTCGCCTCCGTCTTCGCCTCAATTGACTTCTCCTGCTGGTACAGCGTCCTCCGTTCACTAGCCAGTAGATCAATGGGTAGCATTCCCGCAATGACGTTGACGGCGTCCTCGGAGACTGTGCGAAACGCACAGGCTACCCTCAACGCGCTAACCCGATAGGGCGCTGCAGCCTTCTTGCGATACCCCTTTTTAAGCAGTGCATCAGCCCATATGGGTATACCATAGGTGAGCACAGAGGTAGTTACCGACGATAGCAGCTTTCTCCTTTTTTGCTTGGGGCCACCGACATTGGGCATAAGCCGGGACAATGTGATCGTCACTACGGAGGCTTTCGTGCTAATTTGCTCCACTTGCTCCTTGAAGCTGAGCCTAGCGTCGAGAATAACGCCAAGGTATCGGATGGACGGTTGGGATGTGATCTCGTTTTCACCAACACTGAGCACGACCGTTTCCATCTTCTTCCTGCTGGAGACCAGGAGAGCCTCCGTCTTATGTTCTGCCAGCTGCAGTCCGACACATGACATCCACTTGCCGATCTCTCCGAAGACCTGGCCAAAGAGATCGATTATCTCCTCCAGGTGTTTCGCGACGATTTCCACCGCCACATCGTCTGCAAAGGCTACAAGACTTACTCCTCGAGGAAATCGCAACAACAGCAATGCATCGTACAGGATGATCCACAAAAGTGGTCCCAGTACCGAGCCTTGCGGTACCCCTCCAGTTACTCTGTACGTTTTCGTTCCATCTTCTGTGTCGTACATGAGGTACCTATCACACAGGTAACTCGCCACTATCCTACGGAGGTACCATGGGACATTGAGCCTTTTAAGGGCCTCCATGATACTCTTCCACCTGGCCGAGTTGAAGGCATTCTTGATATCGAGAGTAGCGATCAGGCAGTACTGCTTTGACCCTCTCGTATATCTTTTCCCTGAGATAGCCTCTTTGGCTGCGTTCACCACCCTGTTGATCGCGTCCAGTGTGGAGCGCGATTTCCTGAATCCGTACTGATCTTCCGCTAGCAGCGAGTCCACCACCTTCACTATCCGATTGTGGATGATCCGCTCGAAGATCTTTCCAGCCGTGTCTAGCATGCAGAGTGGACGGTATGATGATGGCTCGTCCGGAGGCTTCTTTCCCTTGGGGAGAAGCACTAGCCTCTGCCACTTCCACTTCTTTGGAAATGTTCCTTCCTTAAGGCATGTGTTGTACATGTCTTGGAACATAGCTGGTGCTGCCTTGATGGCTGTCTTCAGTGCCACGTTGGGTATGCCATCCATACCGGGAGCTTTGTTGTTTCCCACCTTCGCTGTACCGGCGAGCAGCTCCTCCTCCGTGATGGGTGGAATATCCTCACCTGTGTTCTCCTCAATGTTGAGGTCCTCCTTCTGCTGTTCCGGGAAAAGGGTCGTCACAATCTTTTCCAGTAGCTTCGGACAGGTCGGCATTGGCATCGACTGACTTTTCAGTCGAGTCATTACCACCTTGTATGGTCTGCCCCACGGATCACTGTCTACTTCACTAAGAAGTTCGTTCCAGCTGTGCGTTTTGGCTTGCTTGATGGCTAGCTTGAGCTCCCTCCTTGCGTTCCTGGACTCCTCCTCCAGCGAATCAAACGTGGATTTTCCTCGAGCTCGTTGGGCTAACCTTCGGGCTCGGTGGCACTTCTTACGCAACCCGGCAATTTCCTCGCTCCACCAGTGCACAGCGGGATGGTGGTCGTTAGCTTTCTTCCGGGGCATTGTTGCGTCGCACGCGTCGGTCACCCTCTGCATAACTTCACCCACTTTCAGTTCTGCCTCTCCTTCTTTGAGCGGGGTAGTGTTAAACGCCTCGCGGAACAAGTCCGCGTCAAACAGCTTGACTTTCCAGCCCAGTGTGTTCGTCTTTGGTTTTTTCGACCCCCGTTTCTGGTCCGCGCTTATCTCCCACAGTATGGCCTGGTGATCACTGTGAGTGTGGATGTCCAAAACCTTCCACGAAGCGCGGTTTCCTCGCACAAGACTGCTACTCGCGAATGTAAGGTCCACAACGGATGAGGCCTCTCTTTTGACGAAAGTGGGGTCAATGCCCGTGTTGAGCAGAACAACGTCCAATGAGGACATCGCCTCCAACAGGGCTTGTCCCTTTGCGTTGGTCTTCTGGCTGCCCCAGTCGGTAGCCCAGGCATTGAAGTCCCCAGCGATGGTTACTGGGGAACGGTCCTTGGCGTCTCTGGCCAGCTTGTCGAGGAAATCCTCAAACTCCCCTATCTCCCAGCTGGGTGGAGCATAGCAACTGTAATAATGGACACCCTTAACCTTCGCTCTCACGAAGCCGCTTTCGGTCTGGCCTGCCAGCTCCTGGAAGGGATGCTTTGCACAGGTCCAGATCACAGCTTTCTCACTCCCATCGGACACCCAGGGTTGAGCGTCCAGGTGCTTGTAGGGTTCCGAGAGTATGGCCAAGTCTATTTTTAGCTCCCGCACTGTCTGCCTGAGCAGATCCTGCGCGGCCTCACAGTGGTTGAGGTTGAGCTGAAGTACTCTCATTGGCGTCGTTTGAGTGTCGCCTGGAAAACCTGGGAAGCCCTCTTGTATGCTGGGCATCGGCTACTCCCCGCAATATGGTTTACGGAGCTTTCTGTACCTTTACCGGCGCATAACGCGCAGTGCGGTTGCGCTGTACACTCAGCAGCTTTGTGCCCATTTTCACCGCATCTGAAGTAGCATTTACTGCGATCCGTTTCGCTTTTGAAACTTCGTGATAGATGCCCAAAATCCCAACACCTAAAGCACTTGGGGGGCCTCACAACTTCGCGGATCCTGCAGGAACTCCATTGTATTCGAATGGTCTTCAAGTTCAGTAGCCTCTCAGCAGCGGAAGGAGTGAGTCTGACGGCCGCAGTCTGCGTTTTGTCATATGCGTATCGCAACGATCTGACGCACGTTTGCGCAATATCAACGTCTGCGCCCAGCTCTCGTTGGATAGCCGCAAAGACTTCCTCTTCCGTCGTGTCCTCCGCTATGTCCTTGAGCTCAATATCAGTCTCTTGGACTCTACTCGTAACGCTCGCCAGATCTCCGAGGGCACCTTGGATTTGTTGATGAACCTCTGCCTCCTTCTCTGTGCTTTCCTTTGTCAGTACGATCAGCAGCTTCCCCGCGTTCGTCCTGCGTACCTTCTGTACGCAGTTGCCAGCATCCTTCAACGATTCGTCCTTCTTGAGGCGACTCAAGATCTCCGCATAGCTCAAGTCACCCTTTTTCTCGATGACGAGAGCATTCGGTAACGTGGGCCGTCCTCTTGGTCTCTTTCGAGGCTGTGGAGGCTTCAGCTGCTCCATCTTGCGCGATCTCTTCTTCTTCCGCACTTTTTGCCACCTGCCCTCCGGGTCCCGTGCTCCTCCCTCATTTTCCAGTCCAGGCGGTGGCGGCTCGCTGAACGGCGACTGCGCTGGCGCCTTCCTTCTCCTCTTCTCTTGCTGCTCCATCGATGGTGGAGTACCTCGCTCCTTCCTCTTCTTGGCATTGGCTGCGCGCCTACCCTTTGGGGTTTCCTCGCCCTCCATAGTCTCCCCGTTGCCGCCTAGTTGCTTTTGGTTGAGCGTGGGAGTCGTCTGCGTATTCACGGCCGACAGTTTCTTCGGTTGATTTACCGCCTCCGCTATTCCACCCAGCTCCGTAATCCGGCGCCAGTTTGTTGACAAACTCGCCACCTTTCTATGAATTTCCTTGTGTACATTGGTCTTGCCTTTAAGGAATTCACTTAACGAAAACAGTAGGTCGTCCTGCCGCTTCACCAGTTCGAGCAAATTCTGCTTCTTCTTCTCAGCGCTTCTATCTATTTTGGCATTTTCTTTTCCATGGGTAATTTCTCCTTCTTCTTCTTCTTCGCTTGTCTTCTGAGATGCAGAAGAGGGCAAGCGATTATCCCCTTCTGCACCAGCCTGATTGGCGACACCGTGCTTGTGGCTCCCCCCAAAATCCGTGGAGCCTGCACCGACCACCGGGGCTTTCACCCGATCGGAATCGGTGGTGGGATTTTCCTCATTGTTGAGGATACCTACTTGGGGTAATATATTTTTCAGCACACTATCCATATTTGGTTTATTATTCGGGGTGCCTTCCCCTAGCTAGTTTTGGTCCACCCCGGGTATTTTATTTCCCCGGTACCCGTCATATCTGACGAGCTTTCCCCTATCCGCCACCTGGGGAGGCGCCTGATGCGAGGCTAGCAACTCGACACGGGTGTGTGTGTGTGTGTGTGTGTGTGTGTGTGTGTGTGTGTGTGTGTGTGGTGTGTGTGTCTGTGTGTGTATAAATAAATGTATGTATCACCATCATGAATGTATGCTCTATCTGTACTGCAGAAACAGAAAGGTAAGCTTAATTCACTTAAATAAAAACTATAAGAAAAAGTTGGTTTAAATTTTTTTGTATAAAGTTAAAAAAAATACTCAGAATCAATGAAATATTTCTTTAAATGAAAGAAATTTTTTTTATATGAAGGAAATTTACTGTAAATGAAAGAAATTTTCTTCAAACTATGAAATCGGAGTCTATATTGTTAGAAATATAATTTTGATTGAATGAAATATTTACTTATTTTGATAGCGGAAACTTAAAAATAAAAACATATTTTTGTATTGAAAATCCCCGTATTTTGCTATAAAGGAATATTTTTCTAAATGAAAGGAATTTACTTTAAATTATGAAATCGGAGTTTCTATTATAAGAAATATAATTTTGATACAAAGAAATATTTTTTTGTTTTGATAACGGGAACTTTAAAATAAAAAAATATTTCTTCTATTGAAAAAGACGGTTTCTTGCCGTAACGAAATATTTTTCTAAATGAAAGAATGTTTCTTTAAATCATAAAATCGGAGTTTGTACTGTAAGAAATCTAATTTTAAATGAATGAAATATTTTTTGTTTTGATCACGGGAACTTTAAAGTAAAAAAATATTTCTTCTATTGAAAAAGACGGTTTCATGCCATAAAGAAATATTTTTCTAAATGAAGGAAATTTTCTTCGAACCATGAAATCGGAGTCTCTATTGTAAGAAATATAATTTTGATTGAATGAAATATTTTTTTTGTTGTTATTACGGGAACTTTAAGATAAAAAAATATTTCTTCTATTGAAAAAGACGGTTTATTGCCATAAAGAAATATTTTTTTTAATGAAAGAATTTTTCTTCAAACCATGAAATCGGAGTCTCTATTGTAAGAAATATAATTTTGATTGAATGAAATATTTTTTTGTTTTGATCACGGGAACTTTGAAATAAAAAAATATTTCTTCTATTGGAAAAGACGGTTTCTTGCCGTAAAGAAATATTTTTCTAAATGAAAGAAATTTTCTTCAAACCATGAAATCGGAGTCTCTATTGTAAGAAATATAATTTTGATTGAATGAAATATTTTTTTGTTTTGATCACGGGAACTTTAAAGTAAAAAAATATTTCTTCTATTGAAAAAAACGGTTTCATGCCATAAAGAAATATTTTTCTAAATGAAGGAAATTTTCTTCGAACCATGAAATCGGAGTCTCTACTGTAAGAAATATAATTTTGATTGAATGAAATATTTTTTTGTTGTTATTACGGGAACTTTAAGATAAAAAAATATTTCTTCTATTGTAAAAGACGGTTTCTTGCCGTAAAGAAATATTTTTCTAAATGAAAGAATTTTTCTTCAAACCATGAAATCGGAGTCTCTATTGTAAGAAATATAATTTCGATTGAATGAAATATTTTTTTGTTTTGATCACGGGAACTTTAAAATAAAAAAATATTTCTTCTATTGAAAAAGACGGTTTCTTGCCGTAAAGAAATATTTTTTTAAATGAAAGAATTTTTCTTCAAACCATGAAATCGGAGTCTATTGTAAGAAATATAATTTTGATTGAATGAAATATTTTTTTGTTTTGATCACGGGAACTTTGAAATAAAAAAATATTTCTTCTATTGGAAAAGACGGTTTCTTGTCGTAAAGAAATATTTTTCTAAATGAAAGAATTTTTCTTCAAAGCATGAAATCGGAGTCTCTATTGTAAGAAATATAATTTTGATTGAATGAAATATTATTTTATTTTGTTCACGGGAACTTTAAAATAAAAAAATATTTCTTCTTTTGAAAAAAACGGTTTTTTGTCGTAAAGAAATATTTTTCTAAATGAAAGAAATTTTCTTCAAAACATGAAATCGGAGTCTCTATTTTAAGAAATATAATGTTGATTCAATGAAATATTTTTTTGTTGTTATTATGGGAACTTTAAACTCAAAAAATATTTCCTTTATTGAAAAAAACGGTTTCTTGCCATAAAGAAATACTTCTTTCAATGTAAGGCATATAATGCCAAGTTAACGCAATATTTTATTCATATAAAGAAATATTACTTTCATTTAAAGAAATATTGTCATTCATTGAAAGAAATATTTGACCGATTGCCCGCAATGACACGATTTCTTTGATTCAAAGAAATTTGCTTTATTTCTAAGAAATATTTATCTCAGTGTATGTCCAACGATTACGGCAGTAAAATTGCCTTAATTACTTCGAAATACCTTGTAGAGGTAGATTTTGGATAGCTCTCGGTCGAGTTCTTTGGGCAAAATGATTAGTCCAGAAATTTCAGAAATATTTGAGGTTAAAATTTTTTAACCTTTTCTTCAAGTCGTAATTTCTCGAGAACGGCTCCATGTATCAGCTCCAAATTTATAGACAATTTTGTATGCGATATAGATAATGTGTGCGAATTTTCATCTAGATCGTACGATTACTTTTTGAGATATTTGATTTTGGAAATTTTCGTATTTTACAAAGTCATTTTCTTTGTCGCATAATAACTAGAGAAAACAAAAATTGGTTTAATCAGGTTGAAATTTTGTGGAGATGTAGAGTTAATATATTATCGTACAAGTCCTTTAGGTAAAAGAATTGTCTCATGATTTTTAGAGATATTTAAGGTTAAAATTTTTTTACGATTTTTTTCAAAATCGTAATTTCTCAATGACGACTTCATGTATCAGCTTCAAATTTATAGACTATTTTGCATGCGATATAGACAATACCTGTATAAAATTTTATCCAGATTATATGGTTATTTTTTGAGATGTTTGATATTTATAATTTTAGTATTTTTGAAAATGACTTTCTTTGTTGTCCCACAATATTTTTTTACCATTTAGATCTAAAGCTGAGCATTTTTTACATAGGAAATAATATTTTCCAAAAAGTAATCAAGATGTTTCTTCAAAAATAGAACACGAAATAGTAGGCAACTCCTGTCCTGCTCGCAGTACCGCGCGGTACGTCGCGCGGCACGTCGCGTGGCACCGTGTCATTCATTTTTCACTCGATAGGTGGCTTTCGTATCGGAATCATGGACCTGCAGGTGAATCGTCACGTCGAAAGTATATAATTGCAATGACTTTTTATCTTATTCCCCTTCGAAATTATTTCGAATTTCTGTCAAGACAATCAAACTTGGATTTCATAGTGTCTTTCGTGTATTTGATGATTAAATCATCGTTAACTCTTTGTTTCATTATTTTTTTTGTTTATTGTAGCTACTAAAATGGATTCAACTTAGAAATTGAAATGCATAAATCCTTTAAATAAAAATAATCACTCTTCATCTAAAGTAAAAGATTTGTTCGACTTTCCAACATTTTAAGAAGTTAATATCCCTTAGTACTAGAAAAAGCAAAAATTTGTTCTAGCTGTCGATCCCAAATTTATAAACACAAATCAGGTTTACCTCCATCTAATGCTAAAAAAGCTAAAATAGTGTGTAATAATGATTATCACAAAGCTAGTCTTGCAATTTTCGAACAAATAAAGAAAAAATTTCCAGAATCAACAAATAAGCAACAGAGAATTCCGTTACTAACTCTTACGCGTGAATTTTGGTCTCATAGGGACTTAATGCGAGAATTCGGTTGCAGTGAACGGGAAGCTCTCGAAGCAAAAAATTTAGTAGCTAAAATCGTAATTTTTTCAATACCTGCAAAGAAAAGTATCAAACTACTTCCAGCTGAATCTGTAAATTTACTGAAAACTTTTTATGAAAGATGATATAAGCCGAATTATGCCAGGTTTAAAAGATTACATATCTGTTAAGCAGAGCAATGGTGAAAGAGAACATGTTCAAAAAAGATTACTGCTTGGTAATTTAAATGTACTGTATAGTTCATATAAAAAAGAAAATGAACACGTTAATATTGGTTTTACTAAATTTACACAATTGAGGCCACCAAATTGTGTTTTAGCTGGAAATAGTGGTACACATAATGTATGCGTGTGTGTACATCAGGAAAACGTAAAGCTCATGCTAAGTGCTATGGAGATCTAGAAAATTTAAGAAAAGATACTAGCTTGTCTCTTAAAAACTACCACGATTGTATCCAAGCCATTATGTGTAATGATGCACACAATAGATGCTATTTGGGTGACAGTTTAGATAGCCCCAATATGTCCGTATTACATAAACATTTGCTTGAATGTTTTGATGAAAGTGATATTTTTCAAATAGAGTATGAATCATGGTTTCAAACAGATCGATGTACAATAGCTTCTAAAACTGTAAATGTTCACCAATTTATGGACATATTGGGAGAAAAATTAATAAAATTAAATAAAATCTCACGATTCTTTCGCTACGAAACAATCACTTTTTGTAAGTAACTTAAAAAACAACCTTCAAAAGGTGAATTTATTATGTGTTGCGATTTTGACGAAAATTATGTGTTTGTTATACAAAATTCTATACAATCGTTCCACTGGAACAACAACCAAGCAACTGTTTTTACAGTTGTGGTGTATTATAAAGTAAATGAAGAGCTTAAACATGTAAGCATGGCTGTGATTTCCGACAATCTAAACCATTATACTGTTGCCGTTTATGAATATCAAAAAATTGTAATATCTTACCTGAAAACTAATTTCATAGTAAAAAAAAGTCTATGTGACTGATGGAGCTGGTCAGCATTTTAAAAATAAATCTAATTTTCCAAATCTTCTTTTTCATGAGAAAGATTTTGGTGTTCCAGCTGAGTGGCACTTTTATGCCACGGCGCGTCGCAAACGTGCATGCGATGGTAGAGGCGCCAACCTACAAAGAGATGCAAAACGAGCGAGTCTACAACTTTCTTCTAATAATCATATTTTAACGCCAGAAAAGCTTTATAACTCGGCGAAAGATTATTTATATTGAGCAAAGAAACCAAAGATTTTTATAGCAGTAAAGAATCATATGAAGAAATTGTCTTGAATCTAAAACCAAAATTGGATAAGGCTAAATCCATACCAAGAACGTTACAATACCATGCTATTATTCCAATAGATGAAAATACATTGAGGCTCAAAAAAGTAAGTTTTGAATCTCAAATCTTCCCGAGAAAAACTGTTAGAAAAAACAAAGAAAAATTATCTGCTAATTTTTATTGAGGGTGTAGTGAATTCGTACACCATAGATCCTTTCGAGCATCATAAATTTATTGATACACCGACGTTTCGGGAGTATAATTAACTCCCCTTATCAAGGCTAAACACAATGAACATACAAAAAATATTAAACATAACGGCAATTATAAAATTTCTTGTCACATTAAAGAAAAAACTTTCTTTTCCCTTACCATTCGAGGTGGTATATCAATTTACAAATTTATAAAGCGGCCATAGCGTGGGCTCCGCGTGTCAAACAGTTTTTCTTTTTACAATAGATTTTTATTAAATCACCAACATTTGTAAAGCAATACCTGTATAATGAGAATATTTAGAAAATTAAATTGTACTAAAGAAAAAACCCAAAATAAGAAAAAAGGCATGAAAATTAAAAAAAAAAAAAACTTACATGTTACAAATGAGTCGTTTAGTCATAACGTCAAAAGCTGTTTTACCCAGGATGATGTAATCTCACAGTCCAAAAGAGACAATAAGAGTTACGGGCATCTCCGGGGCTATTTATACGGAATAAAGTAGTGGGGATAGAAATTTAGTAAGGAAATTGACTTAGTAACGCAGTGCCCACCAATGAAAAACTACTCTCTGCTGCGTAACCGACGAGAATTTATGAATTTGTTAGGTTTGTTACGAATGTTGGTTGATCTATTAACAATGTCGACTGTGGAGTTATAACAATTTTTTAGTTTGATAGTATCAAACTGTCTATTCATATTAATATTGGTAATATAAATGTGTAACATCTCAGAAAACAATCTTTTATTCTTATAACTTTCGTAATCAGCGATATTGACCTTATTAAAATCAATTTTATGATTATAAAAGTTTGCATGTTCGGCTAAAGCCGACGTGGTGTCACCATTCTTAACACTACGCTTGTGTTCATTAATGCGTAATCGTAATTGTCTACCTGTCTGTCCAATATATGACATTTTACAATCACCACAATTCACTTTGTAAACTACACCACTTTTTTCAAACTTATCAACATTATCCTTACCTCATTTAATGTATTTAGAAAGTTTATTGCATGGTTTTTGTATAACCTTATAACTATTACGAGACAGAATTGATTTTAATTTGTAACTGAGATGTTTAACGTATGGGATAATGATGAGCGATTTTTTAGAATCATCTGCAGTAATCGAATCATTTATGTCAATTTGTAATTTTTTTGTAAAAGATAACCTACGTTGTATACCCTTGTTAATAAATTTTAACGGATAACCATTCTCAACAAGTAATTGTTTTACAATATTTAAATTTTGTACATGAAATCTACTGTGTGATAAATTAATAGCTTTATCAATCAAACCATAAACAATCGCTCTTTTTTGTGATAAAGGATGATGCGAATCAAAGTGAACGAATCTACCAGAATAAGTACTTTGTCTGTACCAATTTGAAATAATTTTATTACCTTCTCTTATTAGAGACATTTCTAAAAAATTGATAAATTTATTCTCTTCATTTTCCATCGTGAATTTCAAATGTTCATTAAACTCATTAAATTCACATAAATATCGATCTATATCATTTTCCTTAATAATCAATAGACAGTCATCAACAGAACGTTTATAGAAAACAACACTATGTTTAAGGACATTGAGACAATGAAGTTCTAAACATTCGAGAGCTAACTCTCCAAACCATGGACTAGAACAACCACCCATAGGAGCCTCATGAATTTGTTTGAAGTACTTGCCATCAAATTTAAAATATGTAGAAGACATAAGAAAAATAACACCATCAAGAAACTCTTGTAAACTTAAATTAATTCTGCACTTTAAATATTTCCATTTACGTCTGATCCCCGTAAGCACTAAATCAATATTTATGTTAGTGAATAATGAAACAACGTCAAAGGTAACTAATCTACAATTATCGGGTACGTTAATGTTTGAGACAGAATCTAATAATTCGTAACTATTTTTAAGTGAGGATTTAGGTTTCGGCAAATACTTTATAAAAAACATAGAAATAGCTTTATCAAGTTTATACGTTGGCGAGTTAACCGTCGAAACAATAATTCTGATTGGCAAATCTTTTTTATGGATCTTTATTAAACCATATGCACGCGCTAGATCTGTGTTGTTATTGTTTGTTTTTAAAATGTTAAAGCTGGAATCAAGTTCACAAACGCCACGATTAATCCACCTTTTTATTAATAAATCTACTGACTTTTTTAGAATGTTAAGTGGACTTTTGGAAAGTTGCTTATAATATTTATCATCCGAGAGAACTTCAAGGACTTTTTTATTATAATTTTCCCTGTCAATTGCAATCGTAACATTTCCCTTGTCAGCTTTAGTAAATAATATATTTTTGTTATCTTTAACAAATTTGTCGGTAGCTGAAATTTTACTCATAATAACTGCATCTGTATGTGACAAATGTAATTTCTTTTTTGCAAAGGAATTTACACAGTTAACTAACTCACCACGTAATTTATTAGATTCATCAGACACGTCTGTAATGTAACAATCCAAATTTTTAAGAATTTGAAAATATGTGCTCTGACTCGGATTGCATGTAAAATTAAAATTCTGCCCTAGCCTAACAATGTCCTGTATATGTTGTGGAATGTGATTTTCCGTTAGGTTTATAAACCATTTGTCATACCTATTAACCTAACGGAAAATCATATTCCACAACATATACAGGACATTGTTAGGCTAGGGCAGAATTTTAATTTTACATGCAATCCGAGTCAGAGCACATATTTTCAAATTCTTAAAAATTTGGATTGTTATATTACAGACGTATCTGATGAATCTAATAAATTACGTGGTGAGTTAGTTAACTGTGTAAATTCCTTTGCAAAAAAGAAATTACATTTGTCACATACAGATGCAGTTATTATGAGTAAAATTTCAGCTACTGACAAATTTGTTAAAGATAACAAAAATATATTATTTACTAAAGCTGACAAGGGAAACGTTACGATTGCAATTGACAGGGAAAATTATAATGCATATGGCTTAATAAAGATCCATAAAAAAGATTTGCCAATCAGATTATTGTTTCGACGGTTAACTCGCCAACGTATAAACTTGATAAAGCTATTTCTACGTTTTTTATAAAGTATTTGCCGAAACCTAAATCCTCACTTAAAAATAGTTACGAATTATTAGATTCTGTCTCAAAAATTAACGTACCCGATAATTGTAGATTAGTTACCTTTGACGTTGTTTCATTATTCACTAACATAAATATTGATTTAGTGCTTACGGGGATCAGACGTAAATGGAAATATTTAAAGTGCAGAATTAATTTAAGTTTACAAGAGTTTCTTGATGGTGTTATTTTTCTTATGTCTTCTACATATTTTAAATTTGATGGCAAGTACTTCAAACAAATTCATGGGGCTCCTATGGGTGGTTGCTGTAGTCCGTGGTTTGGAGAGTTAGCTCTCGAATGTTTAGAACTTCATTGTCTCAATGTCCTTAAAAATAGTGTGGTTTTCTATAAACGTTATGTTGATGACTGTCTATTGATTATTAAGGAAAATGATATAGATCGATATTTATGTGAATTTAATGAGTTTAATGAACATTTGAAATTCACGATGGAAAATGAAGAGAATAAATTTATCAATTTTTTAGAAATGTCTCTAATAAAAGAAGGTAATAAAATTATTTCAAATTGGTACAGAAAAAGTACTTATTCTGGTAGATTCGTTCACTTTGATTCGCATCATCCTTTATCACAAAAAAGAGCGATTGTTTATGGTTTGGTTGATAAAGCTATTAATTTATCACACAGTAGATTTCATGTACAAAATTTAAATATTGTAAAACAATTACTTGTTGAGAATGGTTATCCGTTAAAATTTATTAACGAGGGTATACAACGTAGGTTATCTTTTACAAAAAAATTACAAATTGACATAAATGATTCGATTACTGCAGATGATTCTAAAAAATCGCTCATCGTTATCCCATACGTTAAACATCTCAGTTACAAATTAAAATCAATTCTGTCTCGTAATAGTTATAAGGTTATACAAAAACCATGCAATAAACTTTCTAAATACATTAAATGAGGTAAGGATAATGTTGATAAGTTTGAAAAAAGTGGTGTAGTTTACAAAGTGAATTGTGCTGATTGTAAAATGTCATATATTGGACAGACAGGTAGACAATTACGATTACGCATTAATGAACACAAGCGTAGTGTTAAGAATGGTGACACCATGTCGGCTTTAGCCGAACATGCAAACTTTTATAATCATAAAATAGATTTTAATAAGGTCAATATCGCTGATCATGAAAGTTATAAGAATAAAAGATTGTTTTCTGAGATGTTACACATTTATATTACCAATATTAATATGAATAGACAGTTTGATACTATCAAACTAAAAAATTGTTATAAATCCACAGTCGACATTGTTAATAGATCAACCAACATTCGTAACAAACCTAACAAATTCATAAATTCTCGTCGGTTACGCAGCAGAGAGTAGTTTTTCATTGGTGGGCACTGCGTTACTAAGTCAATTTCCTTACTAAATTTCTATCCCCACTACTTTATTCCGTATAAATAGCCCCGGAGATGCCCGTAACTCTTATTGTCTCTTTTGGACAGTGAGATTACATCATCCTGGGTAAAACAGCTTTTGTCGTTATGACTAAACGACTGATTTGTAACATGTAAGTTTTTTTTTTTTTTAATTTTCATGCCTTTTTTCTTATTTTGGGTTTTTTCTTTAGTACAATTTAATTCTCTAAATATTCTCATTATACAGGTATTGCTTTACAAATGTTGGTGATTTAATAAAAATCTATTGTAAAAAGAAAAACTGTTTGTCACGCGGAGTCCACGCTATGGCCACTTTATAAATTTGTAAATTGATATACCGCCTCGAATGGTAAGGGAAAAGAAAGTTTTTTCTTTAATATGATAAGAAATTTTATAATTGCCGTTATGTTTAATATTTTTTGTATGTTCATTGTGTTTAGCCTTGATAAGGGGAGTTAATTATACTCCCGAAACGTCGATGTATCAATAAATTTATGATGCTCGAAAGGATCTATGGTGTACGAATTCACTACACCCCCAATAAAAATTATCATTGAACGCGAGCAACTTGGGAGAGCAATAACCTTTTGAAAAATTATCTGCACCGAGAAAAGGCGTTAGTATAGTTACTATATTGCTGTTAGTTTTGAAACTTTTTTTATGAAATAACCAATAAAATATTATTCATTCATTAAAAGAATTCGAAAGAACAAAGAAAAAATAATGAATAGTACATTTCGACACTGGTGCGGAAGATGATGAGTTACTTCATGTGACGTTTTTCGCACGAGCGAAGCGAGTGCAAAAAATCACATGAAGTAAATCAACTTCCGCACTCGTTTCGAACAGTATTTTATACCACGAGCGCCGAAAAATCATACCAAAGTTGTGATTTTGAGGTTAGAGTGGTATAAAGATTATTAGGTAGCGAGTCAGGCTTAGTCCAAGCGACGTACCGTGCGATACCGCGCGCAGGAGAGGCGTTGCGTCTACTCTTCTGCGTTCTATTTCTCGAAGAAAATATCTTGATTACTTTTTGGAAAATATCATTTTCTATATAAAAAATGCTCAGCTTTCGATTTAAATTGTAAAAAAAAATATTAAAAATAGACTTTTTGAGATATAAGATGTTTTATAGTTTTTGAAGGTTAAAATGGAAAATTTCGGAAAAACTGCCTACATCATTGGAAAGCTGAGGAAAAAATACGTCGGAAATGCTTATCAAACAATGGTTTTAAGTACATTTTAGTATCATAAACATGAGTTAGAAATAGCACGATTTGGGGCTCGCGCGCCGAGCTGGAGCAGTTGACGTGAAACGCTCATATAACCTACAGCGATAAATACTGCAATGTACGATAATAATTGGTCCTACACGGATTCGCGCTCTATATATCTCAGTATATATTACACTTAGCCGCTGAAAGCTATGGCTATATATTACACGCTTAGCGCTTAAATACCATATTTATTTTCCATATATGTGGCGTTTCACGTCAGCTCTCCAGGCGCGGCGCGCGAGCACGAAATCATGCTGTTTTCAGCTTGTGTTTGAAGGGCTAAGATGTATCTAAAAAAAATAATCCCCAAGTGATTTCGATGTATTTTTTCCTCAGCTTTCCGATGGTGCTATTAGTTTCTCTAAATTTTTCAATTCTAAGTATTTCTTGAATAACATCTCGAAAAAATCAAAAAACCCCTATGTAGAAAAAGGCTATATCCATGTAAAATTTCCTCCTCTTTCGATCTAGCAGGTCAATAAAAATATTAAAAATATAGTTTTTGAGATATAACACGTTTTATGTTTTTTTGAGGTTAGAATTGAAAAATTTTGAGAAACTAATAGCACCATCGGAAAGCTGAGGAAAAAATACATCGAAATCACTTGGGGATTATTTTTTTTAGATATATCTTAGCCCTTCAAACACAAGCTGAAAACAGCATGATTTCGCGCTCGCGCGCCGCGCCTGGAGAGCTGACGTGAAACGCCTCATATAGTAATCATACTTGACAAAATTTATTTTAGCATAAAATAAGCTTCGCTTCGCTCGCTTGGGCAGTGAACCCACCCGCGGGAATCAATAACGACTTTTCTCCCTTGTTACAAAAAGTACTATTTTTTTTAATATTAGGACTGAAATAATGCGTTCTTCAGCTTTAAATTAATATTATTACTTAAAATTTACGTTAAAATTATGAAGAATTGAATATGTTCCGAAATAATGACAAAAACTTTTCTATTGTAGCACTACCTAAAATTTTGTACAAAACAAAAACATTCCTTATACTGATAAGTATTTTTAAAAATTCAACATAAAAAAGTAACTAAACAGTGTTCAAATTCCGATCGCAACAATTGACTACCATTCCTTGTCAAGTTTTGCGAAAGGCGAAGTTTTTAGGCTTGTTTTTCATTGTAGCTCTGTTCAGAACCCTTGGAAAATAACGTTTAAAGAATTGATAATTTATGCAAATGCATGATTTTAATAGGCAATAGGGGAGGGGAAATAGTACATTACGCAAAGAAGGTGCAAAGTATTTAGATGATTCTCGCCGGAGGATCTCAAATTACATCAACGAGAAGAAGGAAATTGCTCAATTTACCATCTTGTTGACTTGGAGGATGGCTGCGGAAGATACTTACGCTATGTATCAGAAGGAGCATGCTGTCATGGAAGCTTTTTGTAACCAACAACTACTTCAAGGCTGACTTTCACAACAACTTTCATGAACAGTATCACTTAATCATGTACGAAGTAAGCAATTTGGAGAAGCAGTAGCATGCCAAGCATCAGACAACTCAACAAATCCCCGGTGAAACTCAATCTCTGCACAGCAACAAATTGCCAGAAATTGAACTGGCAACTTTCAATGGAACCTACTCAAAATAGTCAGCTTTTAAGGAACTTTTTACTGAATTGATACTCAAAAGGGCAGGATTCGAGGATATAACTAAACTCCACTACTTTCAAAACTCATTTACAGGCGCAATACTCACATTGATTGAAGACTTCACACTCTGCGATGAATCATTAATCCCGTCGTGGAACACTCTCGTGGTGAGATTTGAAAATAAATGGTCACTACTCAACGATCAGCTCGACCAGTTGTCTGATCTAGTAGCAGCTCAACCCGGTATCTCTTAACACACTTGTATCGGAGATGTCCAAGATACGAAAATCTTAACATGTTGGTACCCAAGAAGGACTTGGGCGATTGTATCTTATTGCATCGCATGTCAAAGCTGCTAGACAGACCCACCAGAGAAGCTTGGGAGACTTGTCGAGTTCACATCACGGAGCTATCTACATTTTAGTAGTTTGAAGCGTTTCTCATCGCGCGAGTCGATGCATTGGAGATTGATTCAGAGGTACCAGCAGGATTTCATAAAAAGTCAGTGTCTTCACATACAAAATCAATCAAGGCACATAACTCAACCAGTCCTGGTCTATCTCAACAGAAACAGCCAGGTCACGGAAGGTAACCTACTCAACTCAGATCTCTCAACATCCGTGCACATACTGTGGAGAGCCTCACTTCATAGTGGCCTGTCCAAATTTTAAGCGACTCACCGAATAGCAAAGACGAACATTTGTTATAGAGAAGTTACTTTGCTTCAATTGCCTTAGTCGTCACTCAGCGAAGAATTGCCAATCGCACTATAGATGCAAAATCTGCAGTGGAAATTATCACACGATGATTCATGTGCCACAAGAAACTGTAGACAAAACTCAAGGCACTTCAACAACCGGATCAACTCAAACTTAGGACAATAGCGCAATTCATAATATTAAGAAACAATGATGAGGATCAACCCAGGGTGCAAAGAAAATATACACTCAAATTTTCTTTGCACACTGGGTTGATCCTCATCATTGTTTCTTAATATTACTAATTTATTATGGAGAATGGATATAACAGCAATTATTAATAGCGCAATTATCATCTTTCAAGATCCCACTCAACTGGAAAACTCATCCACTCAATTAACATTACTGGCAACTGCATTGGCATGATACGACTCACCAGTGACATCTCATAAACTCAGACTACTCATAGACTCAGGCTCAGAAGTCTCATTCATTTCCAAGAACACGGTTGATCTACTCAAACTTAAACGGCAACACTCATCTATACCTATTCATGGAATAGGAGGCATGCACTCAACTCATGCTTTAGGAAAGATTCAACTAGATTTACGGCCCATCCACAAAAATCTCAAGGTTAGGATCACTGCTCACATCATTGGCCAAGTCCCATCGATGTTACCATCAGAGCAATGTGAGCAATTCATGTGGCGTCATACGGAAAGGTTAAACGTGGCAGACCCTACCTTTACCCCTACCTGAAAAACTCAACCAGTGGATGTACTCATCGGTGCTGACTATTGTAGTCAAATCATCAAACCTAACCTCATCAAAGGGAGTGTGACTGAACCAGTTGCTCAATTATCAATTTTTGGCTGGTTATTAATCGATCCATTCAACGCAAGGGTTCACGCAATTTAGGACGTCACACAACGGTAGCACTTAACACTGAAGTACTGCAGGAATTACTCACACGCTTTTGGGTCCAAGAAGACCCACCCTCAACTCCTGTAATCGAACTCAACAAGGAAGAAGCATTGTGTGAGCAGCACTTTGCTGAAACGCATACTAGAGATACTCATAGACTATATCAAGTAAGATTACCTCTCATCAGCTCAGTTGATGTATTAGGAAGTTCGTTGGAAAAACCTCAAGCTTGCCTCAAATGAATACTCTCAAAATGCAATCAAGACAGCATCTACAAGGAAAGGTATTATGCATTTATGGAAGAATACTGCAATTTGGGCCATATGGTACAGATCCCTCCACAGGAAATATCTGCCAAACCATCTTATTATCGTCGCTCCCGAATGAGAAGGTTCCATTTCAACGCCCGGTTGGAAAAGGAGTCATCTCAGCGCCCGGTTGGAAAAGGTGCCATCTCCGCGTCCGGTTGAAAAGGGGTACATTTGATTGAGATTTTCAGCACTACCAAAGTATATTTTTCGGAAGAGCTTTATATCACTTTATATAAAAATAATTACTGTATAAAACTATGTAAAGCTTTTCTGAAAAATATACTTTGGCAGTGCTGAAGATCTCAATCAAAGGTACCCCTTTTCAACCGGACGCTGAGATAAAACCTTTTCTAACCGGGCGCCGAGATGACTCCTTTTCCAACCGGGCGTTGAGATGACTCCTTTTTATTCGTGAGCGACGTTATCTTCCTCACCATGGAGTATTGAGGGAAGATAGCTTAACTACCAAACTTCGGTCAGTATTCAACGGTTCAGCACTCACCAAAAATGGAAACTCACTCAATGATATCATGCATACTGGATCTAACCTCTCACCTAATAGTGTGGATGTTCTCACCTGGATTCAACCATTTGTTTACTCATCTGACATTACAAAAATGTACAGTCAGATCAATGTTCACCCTCAAGACTGGAATTTACAACGCATTTTGTGGGTAGATGAGACGGGGTCAACTCACTCATTTCCACTTGACAACCGTCACCTATGGAACACGAGCAGCTCCGTATTTAGCAATTCGGACACTTCTTCAGCTGATGAAGGATGAAGAAGATAAATATCCACTGCCGGTTGACTCACTACTATTTGGAAGGTATGTAGATGACATCTTCGGTGGAGCTGCATCCAAGGAAATTCTTATACAAAAGGTCAACAAATGGAATTCAAACTCATCGGAATTTGTCAAGGAATTTCTCGCAGAGCCAGCAGCTGAAGAAGCTGTACCTCTGGATGATTGCGCTACAAATATTCTCGGAATGAATAGCTCCCTCGCTCAGACAAACTTACATTTAGAATGTCTGTGCCGCTCAACCAGAAAACTGTCACAAAACGGATTATACTCTCAACTTTACGATCCCATCGAAATAATCTCACCGGTAATCATTACTTCAAAAAGCCTCGTGCAAGAACTATGGCTTCACAAACTTTCATGGGACGAACCACTGACAAACTCAATTGTGAAGAAATGGCTGCACATCTGAGAAGATCTCACTAACCTGGATATGATCTCTATACCACGGTAGTTAGGAATCCAGGAGGACTCGGTTATGGAACTTCACGGCTTCTCGGATGCTTCACAACAGGCGATGGCCGCAGTTCTATACATCAAATCTACAACACTCACCTCTAGATCAAAATCATCATTTCTCATATCAAAGACTAAATGTGGCACCACTCAAACGACTCTCAATACCAAGGTTGGAGTTAGGAGCGGCAGTGTTACTCACGAAGTTGACTAAACACGTGTTTGATAACTCACAATTGCCAATGTCACATATTCATCTACATGACAGATGCAAAGGTAGCACTCACATAGATACGTTCATATCCCTCACGATGGAAGAATTTCGTTGGAAACCGGGTTGCACTCATTTAAAAATTAGTTTCTAACGCTCAGTAGAGACACGTCCCTGGAATGGATAATCCAGCTGATTGTTCCTCTTGAGGCCTCCTCACCTCTCAACTGCGAGAACATCAATTATGGTGGCACGGACCAAGCTGGCTTTGTAAGAATGAGTCAGTTTGGCCATCTCAAGTCAACTCACTAAAGGAGAACAACCTTCCAGAAGTGAGGCCAAAAGTTACACTCACCGCAGCCATGGCACACTCAACGAATAGATTGACTGCATATATAGACTCAACAGAAATCATCAGGGTAGGAGGTCGGCTAAATAAAACTCAACTAGATCATCACTCAAAGCATCCAGCTATACTAGCACGGAACAGTCAACTCACATCACTGATCATTTGTCATTTTCACTCATCAATATTCCACGGTGGCGCTCAACTCACTCTTGCACACACACACGGCAGGAATTTTTGATCATCGGAGGCAGAGTATCGAGCAACTACCCGTGACCAGGGTCACCCCATCATCATCTTTGGCTCATACTGGGATTGACTACGCCGGGCCAATCAACATAAACTCATGGAAAGATCGTGGATCCAAAACGTACAAATGCTGGATTTGTATCTTTGTGTGCTTCTCAACATCAGCTGTTCATTTAGAACTGGTCAGTGATTACTCAACGGATGGATTCATAGCGGCTCTACTCGCATTTGAAGTTTCAGCCACATTGCTCACTCAAATAGAAGGTTTGCTAAACTCAAGGCCGCTAGAACCACTCAGTGAAGATCCAGAAGACGTAAACGCATTCACACCCGGACACTTTCTTATTGGCAAGGTAATTAACTCATTGCCTGAACCAAGCTTACTCAAGATCAACGAATCGCGGCTGTCCAGATGGCAACTCATACAACGAATCACTCAACAATTCTGGCAGCAATAATCAAATCAATATCTCTAACGAGTACAATCTATCTCAAAATGGCATCATCCGTCTGATGAGATTCAAGTTGGTTCCCACTACTCACAGATGAAAGATCATTACCAAGTAAATGGCCACTCGCATGAGTCCTTCAACTCCATCCTGGGACCGATACCTCACCAGGGTGGTTATTCTCAAGACGGCAACCACTCAACTAACTCGGCCAATCACGAAACTCGCCATCTTACCAGTACTACCTACAGTGGAATTTAATCAACCTGGAGGTTGATGGTGGGCGTAATGTTTGGGAATTACACTCATTTGAATTTCCCGCGGTTGCGCGCGACTCGGCACGACTCACTATGCTGCCACTTCGTGGCAGCACCTCGCGGCATCTCTACGAAACAATGATGAGACGCCGCTTTGATTAACTCGATACGGACACAGTCTCTCTCTCTCTCTCTCTCTCTCTCTCTCTCTCTCTCTCTCTCTCTCTCTCTCTCTCTCTCTCTCTCTCTCTCTCTCTCTCTCTCTCTCTCTCTCTCTCTCTCTCTCTCTCCCATACGTAAATGAGAGAGATGCTAATTTCATTCGCGTCCCTGTGACAGACACAAGGGGAAGAAGACGGATGTTCGCTCTCATGCGCTCTCTCTGCAATTAGCTCGCCACGAGATAGCGTCGCAACGCAATTGCTCCCGCTTATTTTTACGGCTACACTCACGCATTTTCACTGGCTCATCACTCACAACTGGAATCACTCCTCTCGCTTTCACCTACGCTCACTCCTCAACATTCAGCTTGCGTCACCGATTAATACAATCGCTACGGCAGCAAGATAATTACACTCATGCAACATGAGGTTATGTTAACCATCACGTGTTTGCACCGGCACTAGATCATCGATTATTCCTCGGATACTCTCATTTGCAGTAAATCAATAATATTTACTTGCAACTTTCTGTGATCAGCTTCAACGTACGTGTGCCAAGGAGAGAGCGAAGTGCAATACTCAAACTGTACCAACAGATAATATTCATTCTTTTTGTACTCGGCAAAACTCAACTTATCAACAGGTCAGTTTCCCCTCAAAGGGGATTTCTACATAATTTAGCATACGAGATTAACATTATAATCTATATGCATAACAATCGTAAAACTACATTCGCTTACACATAATAATTTTTATTTTAATTTAAATAGAGTGATTATAATATTGTAATGAATTCAAACATAATTTTGAAAGTAAGAAATTGTTATATTTTTATATTCGAAGTGTAATTTATGTAATATATTGTACAGTTCAAGTCAAAATTTGTGTGCGACTCAATTTATTTCAAACACCCACAGCATGTCCTCATTAAACTTATCATGGCATTCTCGGTGGATTCACGGTGAAAGGCGGAAGCACGGTGGATTTTCATACATTGGAAGAAACTTGCGACGCCAAGGTTTCACGGTTTACCTCGAGCCACACATCACCACCAATGAAGGACTGCGTGAGTCCAACATCGTCGCCATCATGGGGACTCTAGGTGTGGCGATAGATGCTCAAGTTGCCGGCGAATAGTCCGATCTCAAGCGAGCTTGGACTCTCAAGGTACAGGAGTACGCCGGTAACCCCGACATCCAAAGGGCCATTGAAAATCTTGGAGCGAGGAATATTCTCTATCTCCCGGCGATCTTAACCTGTAGGGGGGCTTGGTGCAAAAAATCTGCAGTAAACCTCCTCAGGCTAGGCACCATCAATCGCCGGGATCTCGCGGTCATCGCCACTAGAGTCCTCATAGGTGGAACCATAGCAGACAGGGTCTTTAACACCAGCACCGTAGTAATGAATTGGAGCTTGACCTAAGTAAAACCCCTACACCCAGTTCTGGCTGTTTTTCAGGCATAATCTTCATCGGGAGTGTGAATTATGTAGTATTTAGGAACAATATGTATATATGTAAATACAATTAATACTATGGAATTTGTACAATAAAGTTGAACATTTTTTTTATATTGCCTACACTATTAGACAACTTCCATATTATATGGATATATTGGGTTTACATTTTGCAATTCCAAATATACAGATTGTATCTTTGTATTTTTGAAAAAAAATAATTTTTGATGTACGTTTGAACAGCACAATTGTTGTCTAGTCCTTTTATTTCTTCGAATCTCATCTATTCAATAAGAACTCTCTACAAATGGTAATAATTTTTTTCATGACAGTACAATTAATAAATATTGTTAATATAAAACTTTCTGCGAAAGTATAAAATAAGGCAAGTATAGACTTTTTTTCTGTATAATCTATAAAATAATAATATTTATGATTTTGTAAAAGAAATCAAATAAACACCAGTGAAAGTCTTTTAATTCTTTGAGTCATTGTAAGCTAAACAAATTTAAGTAAGTACATTCAAATTGTTCACTGCAAATCAAACAAACGAAAGTTGTGAAATCAATTATCGATAGTCAAGTAATGCAAACCATTCTCCGAAAAACTGTATGACTATAATGTTCTCAGAAATGTATTCAAATTTCGTCATTCTTCTATACAAACTAAATTAAATTAAATTCATGACAATACAATTAATAAATATTGTTAATATAAAACTTTCTGCGAAAGTATAAAATAAGGCAAGTATAGACGTTTTTTCTGTATAATCTATAAAATAATAATATTTATGATTTTGTAAAAGAAATCAAATAAATACCAGTGAAAAAGTCTTTTACTTCTTTGAGTCATTGTAAGCTAAACAAATTATATGTAAGTAAGTACATTCAAATTGTTCACTACAAATCAAACAAACGAAAGTTGTGAAATCAATTATCGATAGTCAAGTAATGCAAACCATTCTCCGAAAAACTGTATGACTATAATGTTCTCAAAAATGTATTCAAATTTCTTCATTCTTCTATACAAATTAAATTAAATTAAATAAATTAAACACAAGAAAGTACTGAAATCAATTAATTGTAGTCAAGTACCGGCCATAAGAACTTTTCGTACCTCGCATGTAAAATTACATTTTACGCCCACGTTGTAACTTCAAAATTATTCAGCCAGCGGGCATGAAGTACTACTTAACGCCCAAGAAGCCTAATAGCCCACACACTCCTACAAAACTTTATAGTACCTACGTACTTTACGCCCGTGTGGGCGAAAATTATTTTAATTATATAACTATACTGCCTTCTTTTTATTTCTAAAATTCATAAGAATTTTTCAGGTATTTACGAAAAGTCAAAGCCTATATAAAAAAATTACATATTTACCAACACATCACTATTTTTCATTATTCCTCCTCCATTTTGAACTTTTTATAATATTACGCATCTTGGAAGGACAAGAGAAGTCTAGAGCTGCTCTAGCACTTGGCGGGTCCGACGGTTTGCAGTCACGTGGGCTACTTAAATCTAGAATACTAAATTTTTACATAAATTCATTAACAATATTTATACCTATAAGTCCACCATAAATAATTACGTTGGCTCTAATTTTTAATTGATGCCGTTAAGTACAACATATCCGTACATGTGCAGAATCATGATTTATATTTCATTATCGAACATATTTTTCCTTGTGTCCGTCTTTTTTAAACGAGAATAAAATAAAAAATTCATATAAATTTATAGCCTGCTCAAAAGTCCTTTACAATTTACTAACCGTTTTATAAGCAACATATTTTATATCCTTCTGCCCCGTGTAAATATCATATAAGATCTCATATGAGAATTTCAGACAGCGCATATCTCGTATGAGATCTTATATGTGATGTCATATGCAATTTTATATATTATGGGACCTCATATGAGATCTCATATGATATTTTCACTTGGGTGTATACTTTCTATTTAAAAACAAAATGATAGATTCATAGATCAGTAGTTAATATGTAGATGCAACCCATTTATACATTTTATCTGATTTTTAAACATATGAATATATGAAAATGACCATGCCTTACAATGCAAACCGTCGGGCCCGCCAAGTATGTACGGGAGATCGGAGGACCAACCCTGCTAGGGCAGCTCTAGACTTCTCTTGTCCTTCCAAGATGCGTAATATTATAGAAAGTTCAAAATGGGGGAGGAATAATGAAAAATAGTGATGTATTGGTAAATATTTAATTTTTTTATATAGGCTTTGACTTTTCGTAAATACCTAAAAAAATTCTTATGAATTTTAGAAATAAAAAGAAGGCATTATAGTTATATAATTAAAATAATTTTCGCCCACACGGGCGTAAAGTACGTAGATACTATAAAGTTTTGTAAGAGTGTGTGAGCTATTGGGCCTCTTGGGTGTTAAGTAGTACTTCATGCCCGCTGGCTGAATAATTTTGAAGTTACAACGTGGGCGTAAAATGTAATTTTACATGCGAGGTACGAAAAGTTCTTATGGCCGGTACTTGACTACAATTAATTGATTTCAGTACTTTCTTGTGTTTAATTTATTGAATTTAATTTAATTTGAATACATTTCTGAGAACATTATAGTCATACAGTTTTTCGGAGAATGGTTTGCATTACTTGACTATCGATAATTGATTTCACAACTTTCGTTTGTTTGATTTGCAGGGAACAATTTGAATGTACTTACATATAATTTGTTTAGCTTACAATGACTCAAAGAAGTAAAAGACATTTTCACTGGTATTTATTTGATTTCTTTTACAAAATCATAAATATTATTATTTTATAGATTATACAGAAAAAACTCTATACTTGCCTTATTTTATACTTTCGCAGAAAGTTTTATATTAACAATATTTATTAATTGTACTGTCATGAAAGAAATTATTACCATTTGTAGAGAGTTCCTATTGAATAGATGATTTTCGAAGAAATAAAAGGACTAGACAAAAATTGTGCTGTTAAAACGTACATCAAAAATTATTTTTTTTCAAAAAAAACGTGTTGATTGTATTAATCTATAATGCTTTTCATATCAGACGTATAATAAAATAATTCATGCACATTTTCCATAATAACCATAAATTCTGGTATGCTGTAAAAAAGTTTCCACAAAGTTACATATAACAATTCTTTAACTTTAATTAATATTATTAGTATTTGTTTTAACACTTTGATACCTATTATCTAAAATTATATTTCTTATTGCTTTCTTGCAAACCTTGATGATATGTTGTGTACGTAAAAATCTGTGTGTTATATTCAGGCATTTTGTATTACTTTTATTCTTTTATATTATTTTTTTATTAAGATTCTTTCTTGTTTTTCTATATCCGACAGATTGATAGACCCTCCTTCATAACTAATGCCATACTTTAGATTGCTGTTCGACAAAAAACTTCTAAAACGTTTGTCTATAATGCTTTTCATATTCAGACAAACATAAAAAATAAGATTCTTCTTTTTCTATATCCAACAGATTGATAGAACCTCCTTGATAATTAATGCCATACTTTAAATTGCTGTACGACAAAAAACTTCTAAAACTTTTCTCTATAATCCTTTTCATATTCAGACGTACATAAAAAATAATTCTTCCACATTCTCTATAAATAACCATGAATCTGGTACGCTATAAAAAAGTTTCCACAAAGTATAACAAAATTCTTTAACTTTAATTAACATTATAGTATTTATTTTAAAATTTTGGTACTTATCTAAAATTATATTTTCTTATTGCTTTCTTGCAAACCTTGATGATATTATGTTGTGTATGTAAAAAATCTGTATGTAATATTCTGGCTTTTTTGTAGCTTTTTTGTATTAATTTTATTCTTTTATATTATTTATTTATTATCATGTTGTGTACATAAAAAATCTGTATGTAATATGTAATATTCTGGCTTTTTTTGTATTTCTTTTATTCTTTTATATTATTTATTTATTAAGATTCTTGTTTTTCTATATCCAACAGATTGATCCTCCTTCATAACTAATGCCATACTTTAGATTGCTGTACGACCAAAAACTTCTAAAACTTTTGTCTATAATGCTTTTCATATCAGACGTACAATAAAATAATTCTTGCACATTTTCTATAAATAATCATAAATTCTGGCATGCTGTAAAATAAAAGTTTCCACAAAGTATATAACAAAATTCTTTAATTTTAATTAACATTTTAGTATTTGTTAGTATTTGCTTTAAAACTTTAGTACTTACTAAAATTATATATATTTTCTTATTGCTTTCTTGCAAACCTTGATGATATCATGTTATCTACGTAAAAAATCTGTATGTGATATTCTGGCTTTTTTGTATTTCTTTTATTCTTTTATATTATTTATTTATTAAGATTCGTCTTTTTCTATATCCGACAGATTGATAGAACCTCCTTCATAATTAATGCCATACTTTAGATTGCTGTACGACAAAAAACTTCTAAAACTTTTGTCTATAATGCTTTTCATAATCAGATGTACATAAAAAAATAATGTAACGGAACCGTCTACGATGGGAAAATTTTTTTTTGTATATATTTTTATGCGATGAACCATAGTCATAACCCTGAACACCTATTACCCTACCGACACTATTGCACCAAGGGTTGTAGATGTAACCTGCGCTTCTCGGAGTCTCAAGCTGTCATAAAACACCGACGCGGCGCATGCTTTAAAATTTCTGAATTTTTAATCTTGTAATTTCCTTTTCCTTAAAAGGCTATATTTAGACTTTATATTAAACGGACTGTAAACTTTCTTTTCTTCTTGATGAAGAACAAACATTAATCTCAATAAACTAAAATATTGTAATCAACTATACCCACGACTACGAGTGCAGTAAACTATATTAGAAAATCTGTTACCAAATATTATTACCTTTACTTATACAAAATAAGTAATCCACTCTAGGAGAAATATTCACCAGACATTAATTATTAACATAACGAAATTATGTACTAATCTGAATAAGAAAATGATATTCATAAGCCATAAAAATTATAATAGTAAAACCTTTAGGAGAAGTACAATATTACTGATTGTTATTAACAATATTATTTTGTTTGCATTAACGCACTAGTTATAAAGTATGGTTAAGTTCTTACAAATATGTTTTAAATAATAGCTTAAGTACAAATCGCTAATTGAAATTTTACCTTTATATGTTTGACTGAGTATTTTTGTATTTTTATATATAAATTAAGTTTCTTCTGACAATAGGTACAGTAACCAATAATTAGCAACCGTTCAGGCGTGGGATGAAAAGTATAACATTGTAAAATAGATTTAAGGTTGTAATAATTACTTTCAGACACATTCATGAAAGAATATTTTCCCTAATCAAATAATAAAACTTATTCAACCTTTATTTTTTCTTCCGTTATGAATAAATAAAATGTTTCTATTACATAAACATTTTGGATTTTAAACAATTACATGTGAGATGGAAATATTCCTTCAAAATGTGAAAGTAGCTTTAAGGGACGCTTGCTTCGAGCGGATACACTATCTTGATTGTTGTAAAACACATGGCCCTACTAAATATAGATATGACGCTTTCCCACGCGGGGACGCGCTTTTCCGAGTTTTGAATACACGACATATACTATATACTGAAAAGATTATTTACATTATTAGACAATATCTCTCACACCGTTAAAGATAAAATTATTTTAACAACTTTGAATATTAAATATAGCAGTAAGGAAATTAGGAAAAATAATACTAATTCCATATTCTTTGTTAAATTGCAATCAACAGCTTTTGCTTGTTTCCGTATTAATAATATTAAGATCTATTAACAAGAACCCAAAAATATAACTCTATAACTAACCATATGCATTTTGTAAACGCAACCAATAAACATGTAAAGAATCTTTTTTAACAAACGATAAATGATTACTATAATACTTAATATATTACATAAAGCAATAAGTCATGTTTACCACTAGTTCATTTTATATAACCGACCGTTTGTAAATTTATCGAATGTAATTACATTGTAAATTAGATCTTTAAGTATTAATAAATTTAATATTGTGAATAATTACCGGCAAAATAATCACAACGTTTTCATTCAAATTTGTAATAAT
Source organism: Torymus aiolomorphi (assembly GCA_036365515.1). Lineage (NCBI taxonomy): Eukaryota > Metazoa > Arthropoda > Insecta > Hymenoptera > Torymidae > Torymus > Torymus aiolomorphi. The sequence continues at coordinate 115,198,692 of CM070877.1, forward strand.
TCTCTACACAATTATCTAATAAAGTAGATAACCTTATACTTGTAAAATATTCAGGATTATTAATAATAAGAAAATGCTGAGAGGAAAAGAGGGTGTCTATCTGTACAATCTGTCTCACGCACATGGCGTATCTAAAAATAGATTTCCTCAGTCTTCCTGCGTGGAGACGCGTTTTCCAGCATCTTTTGGGACTCAACGTACTGTAGCATAAGAATATTATGTTAGATTAACGACAAATATCTCAATAACTATAATTAGGAAAATAATTCTGTTTTAAGTAACGGTTGTATTATGCTAAATAAAAATTATGAGCTGATAAAAATCATTATCATATTATATTTTTATAGTAAATAATAATCCTTTGTTTTTTTTTTCTGGATTAATTAACTAGCTACTAAGTTCAAATAATAAACCTGTTCGAAATTTGAATAATACACTGTAATCTGTATGTTTCTTATTCATTAATTAAACATTAACACTATTAATAAGGGATTTCCATTTGTAAATGCAAATTTTATGAACTATATACATTAGATAAATATTTTTACTAAACAATAGTTGTATTCTGACACATTGATGTTCAAAGCAATTAATTAAATTTCAAATATTTTAAATAAACAATAGAAGACCTAAGAAAAATGTATTAACTTAATAAAATAATTTAGTAATATAATTGAAATATTAGCTAGAATGAATAGTCTAATGTTTTTATAAAGTTTGCATAAGAAATTTCATTGTTTAATGTATAATTAAGTTTATAAAATTTATAATGCGTTTAACTCCTGTTGTAATAGACCGATAACTTCCGTTCAAATTTGTATTTTCATTTTAGAACGAAATGTAATAGAAAAACATATTTTATAATTTATAAACTGCCAACATTGTATAATTTTCAGCAAGTAACAGAAAATTGATCATTTTTGACTCGAAAGAAAGAGAAGGATATATCTTTTGTCTCTCTCATCTCTCTTTCTCTGTCGCACATATATTGTTCTCTCTTGCTCCTTAAGGAAGATACGAGCCGCCGGAAAATACCCTGGAGAAGGGATGAGCGACCGCTCTCTGCCGCTCCCTGTGTTAAAGCATAGGATTTTCCCCACTTTCATAAAAATCGACGTTTGGAAGGGATGCCACCCCGCACCATTGGATACCGTCTCCTCACACCACTAGCCTCAATTAACATTACAGGATATATGACTCTCAACGGCCGTCACACTTGGCAACCAACGATTCGTTAACGCAAGACGACGCAACTACCCGATTCGACACCGCAGTTTTTCCAGCCGAAGAAGAGGAGGAGCAACGCATTTAAATACGCTGAAGCGCACTGCTCGCCGGTCAGTCAGATTTACAAGCCTCACAAGCTTTGCTGACTGGTCCAGGGTGCAGTTCACCACAAGCCTCACAAGCTTTACTGAACTGACCAAGCAGTCAACAAGAGCCTCACAAGTTTTGTTGATTGTACTGAGACAGTGCTCTACAAGCCTCACAAGCTTAAGACCTGTACAAATTTATAAATAAACATTCAAATTTTACACAAATTCAAATTCTTTTCAAATTTATTATTTAACAAAGAAAAAGAAATTTAAAATTCCAAATCAAAATTTCAAAAGGTAAATAAAAAGGTTTAAAATACAATAAATATATATTTAACTTTGATCTTCGAATAAAAGTGTTGGCCTGGGTCTTAAGGACTCTAAGGACTTGTTTATTCAAAGAAACGGGTCATTTAGTGTTAAGCCTTAAGGGCTTTTATGCAATTTGACCTAACAAAGAAAATATTATTTATTTTTCAGACTTATAAAAAAATATATATATATTTAACTTTGATCTTCGAATAAAAGTGTTGGCCTGGGTCTTAAGGACTCTAAGGACTTGTTTATTCAAAGAAACGGGTCATTTAGTGTTAAGCCTTAAGGGCTTTTATGCAATTTGACCTAACAAAGAAAATATTATTTATTTTTCAGACTTATAAAAAAAAATATATATATATTTAACTTTGATCTTCGAATAAAAGTGTTGGCCTGGGTCTTAAGGACTCTAAGGACTTGTTTATTCAAAGAAACGGGTCATTTAGTGTTAAGCCTTAAGGGCTTTTATGCAATTTGACCTAACAAAGAAAATATTATTTATTTTTCAGACTTATAAAAAAATATATATATATATTTAACTTTGATCTTCGAATAAAAGTGTTGGCCTGGGTCTTAAGGACTCTAAGGACTTGTTTATTCAAAGAAACGGGTCATTTAGTGTTAAGCCTTAAGGGCTTTTATGCAATTTGACCTAACAAAGAAAATATTATTTATTTTTCAGACTTATTAAAAAATTATAATAAATAATATATATTTAACTTTGATCTTCGAATAAAAGTGTTGGCCTGGGTCTTAAGGACTCTAAGGACTTGTTTATTCGAAGAAACGGGTCATTTAGTGTTAAGCCTTAAGGGCTTTTATGCAATTTGATCTAACAAAGTTTATTTATTATTCATTTCAAAGCTTGACGCGAACTAAATTCATTTTTGCCAATTTCATTATTTTATTAGTTTGACGACTTGCAGCCCAAATGCGTATTTCTTTTCTATTTAATTAATTAAATTAACGCAGTGGCTTATGAGCATCAGCTCTCGGGAGGGAAGGGTGAACCTGAGATTTCCCTGAGATTGGGTAAAATTAGTTCTCCTTGAAACTCATACTCCTGGGCTCTTAACCTTATTTCCTATCCATACAAGGGACGTGTGCAATTGTTCTTAAGGGACATATGTGCCGTACCTGTTGGTCCTGGTAAACATCCAAACTTCCTATTATCAAAAATATTTTAACTCAGTTTAAGCGCCTTATACTTCCAACTCAACAGCTCAACCAAGGTTGAATAGCTAACGCAGCTAAGGCCTGAAAGAGCGTAACTCTTCACCGAGTTAACCATCCCAGTCGTGTTGTGTTCTCGGACGTGACAATAAGATTCTTTTTTGCCTAGCGGGCCGAAAGTACCACTTTCGCTCCCGGCGCCCGATCGCGAAGGTTGTATTTTCGGCCTCGCTAGGCAAAAAAATAGTATACGCTCCACGGGAGTAAAATTGGCCAGCCCACAGCTCGTGTTTGCCACCCTCGCCTTCGGCTCGGGTGGCAATTTACACGAGCTGTGGACTGTCCAAGTCTTTTCCTCCCTTGGTGCGTAATATACTATCTTTTTCTATATCCAACAGATTAATAGAACCTCCTTGATAATTAATGCCATACTTTAGATTGCTGAACGACAAAAAACTTCTAAAACTTTTGTCTGTAATGCTTTTCATATTCAGATGTACATAAAAAAATCATTCTTCCACATTTTCTATAAATAACCATAAATCTGGTACGCTGTAAAAAAGTTTCCACAAAGTATAACACTTCTTTAACTTTAAAAGCTTTCTCGACATTCTTTTATAGTAGATAACTTAATCGTGTGTAGATCATGTACTTACAGAGATGTGCTTCACTGGCGAGCATCATGTTTTTATATAACAAAAACAAATTATTTCACAAATCATACGTTCTGATACTCTGTAAAAATAAAAACAAAATTTCACAAAGTAACAATACTTATTATTATATTAATAACAGTTTTCTACTATAAAAGTTTGCTACTTATCTGAATATTTATATTTTCATTTCAAAGTGCAAATATACTTCTGATCTTGCATCTCACTATTCCGTGTTTTAATTTTTTGACAGACTTCTGTAATAATATTGTAAGTATTTGTTAATGTTTGTTGTTAAAAAATAAAACCAAATAAACACTTGATGTATAAATGTTAATTAAAACTTACACAAGTTTTTGAGTGTTGCAAATATATAAACTAACTCCACTTCGAATATACATTTGCATTTTAAAGATAAAAGATCAAATAACTTCTGGTCTTGCATCTCATTATTTCCGTGTTTCAGTTTGACAGATTTGTGTAATATAATCTATCTATACTATATTATTCATTTCCTATGTGTTACAAACTATTTAATCGTCATGATCTACTCATCAATATAATCCGATTGTTTTGAGACTGTAAAAATAAAAACAAAAAACAATACTTCTATTATAGATTATTTTATATTTTATATTTTACTACTTATCTGAATATTGTCTTCTGACTTTTCTTAAATTTGTTTACGTATACTGATGATAATAACATACATATATACTGATATAACCTATTTTCACATCAACAAAATATAGAAGCAGACGGACACACGATGAAGAGCTACGTATATATATATATATATATATATATATATATATATATATATATATATATATATATATATATATATATAACCCATAAGGCGGATGTGGGAAGAAACCGGAAGTCTGAAAGAAATGAAACATGGAGAAAATGTGAAAACGTAAACCAGACATAAAATTTTTCACTATTTAATATCTCTACATATCTCTAATCTTTTTACGCGCACGCGTAAATTGCCACCCGAGCCGAAGGCGAGGGTGACAAACATGTGCCCTATGGTAGCCCTTTTCATCCCCGTGTTAAACGTACCCTCAGGATAAGTATTTTATCTCGCGTCAGTGGGGCTCTCATGCACGAGCCGCCACGGCATCGCGACTGTAACTCGCGCGTTCGCTAACACAACCTGCCTCGGAGGTCTTCTTCGCAGCGCACACGGCGCGCGGGCTCTCTTGGCGATTCTACTCTCTCCCCACTGGGAGAGAGGGACACCACTACCCGAATGCACACACTCATACTCTACAACGCTTTACAACTCTCGACTCGCGATTCCCCCCGCTGGGAGAATGATCACCACTACCCGCTGCTCTCTCACTCTCTTCGGCTTCGATGTTACGCATTGCTGTCGGCACTCCCAAGCTCGCCACAACAATCACACTCACACTCGCTTACACTCGTTCACATTCTCTTACTCTCTCGCGCGCGCGATCACCACTATAGCGCTTACTATATCCGTCCGAGGTCGAGTACCCTCTTGCACTTTGGACTCTCGAATGCCGGTGGCCTCGACGCTCACCCTCTGGACTCGTTCCTCGATGTCACTCTCGAACATCTCGCTGACTCGGCTGCGCTTTCCACAGCAGCTCGTTGATCCTCGGAAGTAATGGTGGAAGGATGGCGGAAAGAGTTGACACCTCAGAAAAGATTTTATCCACGCGCACCATCCCTGACGTCCTCTCAGCGAGACACAGTGGTAAATCTGAGCCCAAAAATGATCAAAATTGATGTTTTATTTGCGTTTTTTTCTCTTTGCGCGGTTCGATAGGGGTGGTCATTACCTACGTTAATCCGTTTCCGTTGAAATGACATAAGTCCTTTTTCTCGCAGGCTTGAGGTCACTATGCGGCAGTTTTTGGTTTCGTTAACTCTTTTTGCCTTTTTATCGCTGATGTGCACTAATCTTTAAAAATTCATAAGAACTGCTATTTTGGTATTTTCCAGCTCTGAAATTTTACATTAAAGAACCGGAAAAAATTTGGAGGGATTAAAAATATTAAGAAAAACATGTAAAAAAATTTTGAGCGGAAAAAATTTTTGATCTTAAATTTATCAGAGAATAACCATATATATATGCACATACACACACACACACATACACACACACACACAGGGTGACTTCACCAGTGAAGGAACGAATAAGGAAATTGTAACTTTTGTTATTTGATTAAGTAGTTTAAAAATGGATTAAAAGTAAAACCTTTTTGAAATTTATATTTTAAAATGCTCAAATTTTACGTTGATGAGCAAATTTTGAATAAACAATTAAAGTAAAAATTTTATTTAATGAAAAACTATAAATATCTCCTAAAAACCAGTAAAGAAACGCGCAATCTTAGTATCTAAATACGTTTCGCCAGTGAGGGAATACATCGCCAGTGAAGAAACACTTAATAGTGGCGATTTTTGATTTTATTTTTAACAACATAATTTCTTTTATGCAGAATCTTTATATAAAACGAAATAAAAATTTTCAAGGATTCGAAAATTATCGTCATAGTTAAACAATACATAGATAGCTTGATATTTTCATATATATAAAGAAAATGTTCGTTAACTGGTGACTGTTCCAATACTGGTGTAGTCACCACACACACACACACACACACACACACACACACACACACACACACACACACACACACACACACACACACACAACACACACACACACGCACGCACACACGCACGCGCACGTACACACACACATATATATATTCAGTAACATTAGTGCACATCATCGATAAAAAGGCAAAAAGAGTTAACAAAACGAAAAACTGCGGCATAGTCATCACCAGTCTACGATGTCGTTTCAATGGAAACGGATTATCGTAGGTAATGACCACCCTTATCGAACCGCGCAAAAAAAAACTTTCTATCTCAAAAATTCTCTTAAAATATGAATTTTGATCACTTTTAGGCTTAGATTTGTCACTGTGTGACGAGGAGAAGAGTGATGACCGACCTGCGAGCTTTTCCCTCTCGCGCTAGTCTCATCCGGCTGTCTCTTTCGCGCGTGCGGTACTGCGTTCATTCAAACGAGCGTGCGCTTCAAACATGCGGCTTCTCGTGCTACGCTGGCACTCGCTCTCGTATCTTGCTTGCTATGCAATACGCGGTAATCGCAGAGCGTTGAGGTGCTTTTTACAGCATCGCAAAGTTCTAACTATCGCGATTATTTTAATATACAATATTCAATAAACTTTTAATACTTTACAAAAACAACGCCAGTGTCAGTAAAGATAAACGCTTATTGTACTGTGCTTTACGTCATGAGTACTTTAACTTTTACAATTTTCACATATTTTAGTATCTTTTTATTCTGAAATAATATATAATTTTATTATTTTTATTATATTTTCACTTTTTATCAAAGTACAGTTTCTGGTAAATGAAATCTGGAGTTTATGTATATGCTTATCGTAACATGTTATCTGGATATACAACTAATCAAAATCCCTTCGGTCTAGTAACTCTCGTATTTCAAGCTGATCTGTACCAAGAAGAGTTGAAATAAAAATCGAAAATAATATATTATGGATGTCTTTTCTGTTCTCGGTGGTGATAAACCTTACTTTGCGTGTCATCATAGATAATGTCACCAAAGAGAGCAAGACTGCTGGTCGCCATAGTCTGGGTACTCAGCTTTATCATCTGTTTTCCACCACTGGTTGGCTGGAAGGATCAGAAGGTAGGTAAACATGCACGCAATATCAACCCATTGGAGAAACACACCGCTATGCAAGTCGGCGCGGTACCGTGTTTTTAAATCGTAAGTGGTGAGCCTCTCACGCTTCGCGGTACGCCCATTTTCTATCCCAAATATGCTTTATAATGCCGTTTCTATATCCACGTGGTCTACGTTTAAATTCCCTGCTAGGGTGAGAAAGTTTTTCTTTTGACTCTTGGTAACGGACTTTGTTCGATTAGCCAATAAAACAAAATAAAAAGTCACAGATATTGAACGTTTGATAATAAACCTTTTTCAAGATATAGTTTTTTTCTACCAACATAAATAAATATAATTCTAATAAACTAAATTTATTGGAATTAAAAATACCATTAACTTTTAAATTTTTGCAAAACGGTTTGATATAAAAATCATAATTCATAATCCAAAAGAAATGTTAATATCCGAAATATAAATTGAATTAAAATTATGAGTAAACTCTAAAATGCAGTAAACTCTTAATTTGTATGATTAAAATGAAGAATTATAATTATAAAATTGAAACTAAATTTATATCTAAAAAAGAACCGCTGTCAATTCATTGGACGTGGCAACCTTAAACTTAATTTACTGATTAATTAATTAATTTTTAATGTCAAAATGTAAAATTATTACAACAATTCATGACATAATTCTAATTTCATTCATTTATGAAGATTAAAAAGTATTAATTTTTAAATTATCAATAAAATATGAATAAAATAACAGGCATTACTTAAAGGTATTAAGTAATATTATTATTATTATTCATTATTATTATTATTATTATTTATTTTTAATTATATTTATTAGTTAATTTTTAACTTATGTGTAAAAAACCGCTGCCAATTTATTAGCACCTAGCTTACTCCAAATTAATTTATCGTTCCTATATACATAGATAAAATATATTTATTCATTTTACATTTTTAAAATTTATTTATTTATTTATTTAACGAGCGTAAAGTACAATAAATTACAATAATGATCGACAACTTCGTTAATATTTACAAAAATTACACATTTTTATATCACGGCGTGACATAAATTCGCACTTATGTCAACGAAGATAGACACTAATAGAAGCGCAAAGCCTGCAGAGAGATTGAGGCACTCCGAAGGCTATGGGTATGTACCCTGACCACGCTCAGCGCGGCATTCGATTTCTGAAAGTTTCGTGAACAGCTGATTGAGTTGACATACGGCCGATAACATACTACTCGTACGGGCAGTAATGATAACACAATACATATTTTGTATGTAAAACTGATAAACTATGCATTACAAATATGTTAGTTATCAATATTAATCACAAAGAAGTAGACTAAATCCCAAAAAACATATAACAAAACAAATTAATGTTAAACTTTAATCTCTAAACCTAATGGGGGAACAATTTATATATTACATTCATATCATGCTCGCACGTAGCTAGCGGTGGTCCTGTGCACGGAGAGAAAAGTTAAGTATCGTTAACTGGAGACTTAGGCCAAAACGGCCTGAGTGACTCGGGTAGTAGGCATAAAGCTAGCATTACTGCAGTCTCCGGTAGTTTCTGCCTGAGAGTCAGCAGTAAAGATTTTTTCCACGTTCACCAATTCTTAATAATTGATTTTGTTTAGCTAAATTATAATAGAAAAACGCATTACAATTATAATTAACTTATGTAAATCGTATATACACTATGTAAAGTTTATTTATTCGCGTGCAAATGATGTTTGTATCTCCTCACCTCAAAAAAACATGCGACTGTGATATTTACATTTAGGGAGGACTCAGGCATAAACGGCCTAAGAATCCGGCATTGACGATTGGCTACATGCTCTAACATTGGCGGATGAAAATAAGGTTATATTTATTCAAGTTTTCTCTCCGTGTGGATAACGAACATGAATGTTTTTCTTTTGATACGGGTTCGAATCCATCAACCGGAAAACTTTTTTTTTTTATTTAATTAATATGCAAGACTGTACTTTTGTTTCTGTTGCTTAATTTTTGCAATTTTTTAACAGTTTTCTGCACTACCCTGGAGGTACTGTTCAAAGTGCGCTGGATATATTTGTTTGTTTTATTTACAATTTATTATATAAAAAACTTAAAAATACTTCATTACAATCTTATGACATGTAGAAATTATATTGAACTATTCAATAATATTTTTATATAACTATTGTACAATAAATAAAACCGTGGAATCCTTCACCAGTAGCCCTACACAAACCACGAGAGCCGTCCATCCTTCTCCAGCCTCCTTTGACCTTTTCTACCTCCTCCTTTGTGTGTACTACATTATAAAAAACTCTAAAAGTACCTATTGTAATCTTCACAATTTTTATAAATATATCCATAATAATATATTTACAAAAATTTATTCGAGTAAAAAATTTAACTTTCTTGCCTTTTTTTATAATGAATTAATACATAATAAAATAATCATATTAATTTCAATATCGTCTACTAAAAGTAATTCTACCATGTCTTGCAATTACCTAAAATAGTTCTACAAAAATTAATATTATTATTCCTGGTCTTTATAAATGCAGCCTTTAAAAAGTTAATTAAAAAAAAAAGAAGTTAACAAGAAAAAAGGAAATAATACTATATATAATACTGTCGATAATAAAATACAACTAATATTTAAGGCGACTAACAATCAAGTTTAAGCATTTTCTTATTACGTTTAGGTGCGTTTACGGAAGCGGATCACTTGTTAATTTTTCTGTCTCTAAAATCTTTTGTCATCCATTTAACGTTATTAAAAATGTCCGACTTTAAAAACAATTTTATAACATAAAATCGATGTTCTAAACACGCGTCGTTTCCAAAAAAATACTATGATTTACTAGCAATTGCTTTTTTATTAATTGATATAAATATTCAGCTACATTGTGCGTGTGAGACATCTTACAAAATTCACTTTTATAAATATTCTACATATCTAGAATAAGCGAAAAGAAAATTTGCGTTGGAGCTTTTAAACTTCCATAAGGATGACCTTTTAAGGATGGAAATGCTTTCCATAACAACATTAAATCCGATGATGAATCCAGTTCCATTGCAAATAAAATCTTTTTGACACTCGCCACAGTTGAATCTTTGTAGATTTTTAAACGCGAGATAACCAGAAATGTATTTTTTGGAACACTTGTGGAAATTTGAATTTTTCTCTTTAACTTCTTTGTTTGTTTGAAGTTGCTGTTCATCGTTTAAAGTCAATTTAACATCGTTATCAATGAACCACTCGTCAATTTGTTTTTTTTACTTTTAAATTTTTAAGGACATCTTTCTCTTTAAGCGCATCTTCGTTAATACATTAATCTAAATTAGAAATTAATAATCGAGCGTCATCGGGTTCGCAGTTTGTTCCGACGGGTAGTACTAATAAGGTTATCATTAACGCGTACTGAAAATTTCTACGAAACTGCTTAACAGTGTACCACTTAAATTAAACATCTATTTTCAACAGTATTTGGCTTATCATTATATTAATATTTATTTTCCTGAATATTGGATGGGAGTGGCACACACTGCTATGTACACTCTTTTCATATATTTCATGTCTTCGTAAAAGTAAATTCAATAATAAATTTATCATAATTATGTTCTACAAGTAAAATGCAAACTTTTGTCCAATCAATATTCTATACAAAAAGTTTGAAGATTTGAGCGATTTTAAAATTTTGAGCTGCTCATTTCACGTGAAATATCCCATATATATATATATATATATATATATATATTATATATATATGGGATATTTCATGGGAAGTGAGCAGTCAAAAATTTCAAAATCGCTAAAAACTCGTTTACTTTTAGTATTTCATGAAAAAATAATGTTCCTAGAGTTTTAGCCCGAAATTTAAAAAAATAAGCCAGTTATAGAACATTCAAAATTCAAATTTTTTCCATTTTTTGGTTGAAATTCAACTTGAATCATTTTTTTTACTCAAAAATTTGAAATTTTTTGTATAGAACATTGATTGGGAAAAAGTTTGCATTTTTTCTCTAGAATGTGTCAGTATTTATTTTATGACCCTTTTCGAAAGCCTCTGATTGGCTGATTTAAGAGCAGCCTTCATCGAAGAATATTGAGAGTGCGCCTTAAAATTTTTTGTTCGACAAATTTTTCTTCATTTTCTCTTCGAAACCTTCGAAATGCTTTTTGGCCAATATTGGCCAAGCGAAGGGAAAAAAGTTATGATTTTTTTAAATACCAAGAAAAACCAATAATTAGCATTTTTGTCTGTATGATTGATTTAGAGACATAACATTATTCATACATCTTATTTAATGGATCAATTAACTTAATTTTGTTAGGACATCTAACAAAACATAAAATATCTTTTTCAATAATATTTGGCTTGTACAATAAGCCTTCTGGTATTTAAAATTTTTTTAACATTCGACAAAAAGCCCTCTTTTTAACACATTTCATACCTTCTTAAAACTGCATGTAATAATTATCCGGATGAAAATATCTCATAAGATGAGATAAAAAGGATGTAGAAACCTAATAAGATATGCAGTTTTTGCACTGGGATCTACAAATTTGTATGTTTTTATCATACCATTTCAACCATGTAATCTATTATTACGTGTCTATAAATTAGATGACAAAAACTTTCTTGGTTGGACTTTGTTTCATATACAATATTTATTATGTACATACTTACCTATTTGTGTTGATAAATCATTAGAGATTTTGTTCTAACCATACTCTGAGAGCACGCTGAAAAATTTTTGTACAATAAGCCTTGTACTTATAATAATATTTATAAATAAATTATCATTTCTTTATTAGACACCTCATAAAATTTTTATTCTATTGACAAACTTAACTTTCATCTATAATTTAATGTATAAATACTATTGAAATCTATAATATATTGGAATATATTCCATATACTATACAGAATATATACTAGTTTTAAGCGAATAATCATATTATTTTCTGAATTTTCTGAAAATTATAATAATTTTCACAAAGATATAATTATTCTTGAAAGTAATATGAACTAGCTATTTCAGTTACAAAAATGAATACTTATCTAATAGTTTGAAATTGATGTTTTCTAATGTTAACAAAAACAAATTAGTTCATAGCCAATTCATTTTTTTTTTCAAATTAAAATGTAAACAGACAATTACAGTTTGTTTTGAATCCATCTGTGTGAGTTCCATCATTATTAGACTAATTCTACATAAATGCAGAGTGTGAGTACAATGCTCCGTGTTCCCACATCAGGATTTGTCACGCGATTGGTTCATATTTCCAGATCTCAGCTCAAGCCAATTGCGTGACTACAAGAGAGAAATGGCTATTACTCTTCATTGTCATTCTCCTTTCACTCCACAGATACTCTTTAATAAATTGAGTTGATCTCATTAGGAGTATATGCTCGAAGGTTCCCTTTCTTACGTGTATAAAGCATAATATGCCCGACATATTCCACTCTATTTTTTACATCTGTGCCTGTTCCTTCTTCCAGGTCGAGGACTTTATGTTTCTTTTGTCACAGAAATTATTATTGTTGCGTGCGGCGACCTTAAGTTTATGAAATCACAAATAACTTATTCAACATCCAAATTTTTCTAATGAATTCATTTTATAATAGCGAAATCCGTAAGGGAAAAAGAATAATAATCACAGCGTAACGGTTTCACGTAAAATATCCAAATGTAGAGAAACACAAAAGTTTGATGCAGTATGTTACATAAGTTTTTACATGTAGGAAACAGTTTTCGACACAGGTATTATACTTATGGCTCTTGCACGAAAAGGAACCCGCTTGCTATGTGTTTATGTTCCTCCATGCGTGTCACTGTTCCTCGATGTGTGCACATGTGCTTGGAACACCGAGGAACAGTGAAGCAGATAGAGGAACATAAACACACAGCGAGCTAGCTATGCCTCGGTGTTCCTCTATGTTCCTTCTATTCCTTTATTCGTGCAAGAGGCCTTACGTATCCTTGCAAATAAGACAACTTTTAGCGTACGGTACCTCAACTGGGGAATCGCTTTTATTTTCGTGACAGACGACAGTACACACCTGTTTGCTCCAAAAATTTAAAGTTATTTTATTGTACACCGTTTGCTCCGAAATTTGATTATTGTTGTTGTACCGTGATTGCTTCGAAATTTTGCTTTTTTAATTATACTGTACTATCGTGAATGTAATCACAAAAAGGGCAACTTTAAGTGTACAGTACGTTAGAACCTCAGGGAGGAATAGCTTTTATTTTCGTGAGAGTACTTATATACTGCTTGCTCCGAAAATGTGAAATTATTTTATTGCGCACACCGTTTGCTCTAATTTAGTTGTTGTACCTTGATTGCTTCGAAATTTTGTTATTTTGTGAATAATGTGATTAGAATATGTCTCAAGAAGTTCAAAAACCAAATAATTTTAAGCAGCGACATTATGATAGGTGTTGCAACCCATTAAAGCTAGACAATCATTTAAAAAAGAAAGGATTACTAAAGATCTCAAAAAAGATTAGAGATATGTATAATCATTTAAATGAAAATGAGTTAATTTGTACTGGTTGCAGAAAAACTATTTCTAAATTGATCTGTAACCCAAAACCAAGGAATCCACTAAGTCAAACAGGTATATTCAGAATCTTTGATTTTTTAATTTCTTTTTATATTATTTATAAAATATAGTTATTAATATTATAATATTGTATTAGCTATTGCAACAAATATTAATTCATCACCTGGAACTTCATCAAGTGTATTTACCAGAAGTGACTATGCAGCAGGTGATTTATTAATGGATTTAATACATGAAGAAGATACTAAAAATGTATCAGAAGTCCCAATCCCCACACGGACAGTGTTAAGTTCAATTGAACTTCTCAATCACTTGAAAGAACTTTTTAATAAGGAGTCCTGTACTATAGCAGAAAATGCAAATTTTAACGCTTCTGCCAAAATCTTGGAGTACATCTGATGTAATGAAACATTTCAATATTTCTCGACGTTTAATTGAGAAAGCACGGGGCTTATTGTACAACAAAGGTATATTGTCATTACCATCACCTAAGCAAGGTTAGCTGTAATAAATTTATGTTAACGGATAAATATTGTTTTAACAAGCTTATGATGACATTTTGTGATTAATACTTGTAGGTAATACTTTGTCTAAGGAGCTTCAGAGTATGGTAAAAAAGTTTTATGAAAGAAACGATACAAGTGCTCTTTTACCTGGCATGAAAGACTTCATCATTGTATGAAATGAAAGTGGCGAGAAAGAAAAAGTACAAAAGAGACTTTTATTGCTGAATCTGAAGGAGTTATACCAGTTCTTTAAAGAAGAACATCCCGATGCAGAGATTGGATTCACCAAATTTTCCATTCTTCGACCTAAGCATTGTGTTTTGGCTGGTAGTAGTGGCACACACAGTATTTGCGTATGCTCTTATCACCAAAATGTAAAGCTCATGATACATGGTGAGTATCTTTTTTTTTAAATTCTTATTATAATTTGTAAAACTTTTAATTTTCTATTTTTAAATTTAATATAATTTGTACAGCTATTTTAGTGTAGTATTCATAATCTTCTCACTATTTTAAAGTTTAGTTAAATTTTTCAAATTGTTTTTAACATTTAAGTTAAAGAAACTTGACATTTCTGGCATTCTTGTATTACTTTTATTTCTGATTACGTAGAGATGATAATCAAAATAATATTATCACTCTACTTCAAGATTAGTGTAGAAACTAAAGCGAAATTAAAATTCTAAATTTTAAATATGTCCTTTTTGCAGGATGTTCATTTCATAGTATTACTGAGAATGAGTCAGTTCAGATAAATTCATACAAGGATTGCTTTAAAATTATACTGTGTGATGAGCCGTCAGAGGATTGTTTTTTTAGAAATTGCGAGTTATGTGAAGGAGGACTTGAGGCCTTGTCGACATTTCTAGAGAAAGTTTTCGAGAATAGAAATATTGAATCAGTGACTTATAAGCAGTGGTTCAATAATCCCAAACCAACGCTAGAAAAAGTTACAAAAAGTGTTGATGACTTCATAGGTTATTTTTGTGAAAAAATGTTGGAATTACTCCCTCATTCATTCATTGCCTATGAGCAATCTAAGTACTGTAGGCAACTGAAAAATGATTTGAAGGAAGGGGAATTTCAGATCATCGTGGATTTTGCTGAAAACTATGCATTTACGGTGCAAAATGCAATTCCCGGGTTCCATTGGAACAATGGCCAAGCCACTATATACAACATTGTTATATATTATAAAGATGGTGAATTGACAAGTCACAGAAGCTTAGTCATCATATCAGAGGTACTACAACACGATAGCATTGCAGTATATGGGTTACATAAAATCATGATTGAGTACTTGAAAGCTACTTTTGGTCTAATTGAAAAAATCTATTATTTTTCTGATGGGGCCCGACAGCAATATAAGAATTTTAAGAATGCGATTAATGTGGTGCATCACAAATCTGATTTCAATATTGATGCTGAATGGCATTTCTTTGCTACGGCTCATGGGAAGGGGCCCTGTGATGGATTAGGAGCTACAGTCAAGAGAGGGGCCATTAGAGCCAGTCTGCAGTCTGGTGATGAAAATCATATTTTATCCGCAAAGGATTTATTTGAGTGGCTTTCATTAACTGGAAGAATGCCATCAATTTCTTTTAAGTACTTTTCTCAAAAAGACTATGATTCTTCTAGTCGATTCTTGAAGAAAAGGTTTGCGAGAAAATCGAGGATAAGTAATCTCCATAAACAACACTGTCTCATACCACTTGGAGAAGGTATTGTGAGAGTGAGAACGTTTTCTTTATCCAAAAAGTACAATGACTATACATCATAGTGATAATATTCAAAATTTACTAGACATAACTTAAATATTTATTAGATATAACTTCAAAAGATTATATTTTCATATAATAAATATTGTATATTTTCTACACTTGTGTACGTGACTTATTTTAGAGAACTAATATTAATGAGTAAAAAATTATATGTCGATCGAACATAACCATTAAACTTAATTATTGTAAATTTTCTATAATTGAAGTATATTTTAACAAAGTAAATATTTATCAACACAAATAGATAAGTATGTACATAATAAATATTGTATATGAAAAAAAGTCCAACCAAGAAAGTTTTTGTCATCTAATTTATGGACACGTAATAATAGATTACATGGTTGAAATGGTATGATAAAAACATATAAATTTGTAGATCCCAGTGCAAAAACTGCATATCTTATTAGGTTTCTACATCCTTTTTATCTCATCTTATCAGATATTTTCATCCGGATAATTATTACATGCAGTTTTAAGAAGGTATGAAATGTGTTAAAAAGAGGGCTTTTTGTCGAATGTTAAAAAAATTTTAAATACCAGAAGGCTTATTGTACAAGCCAAATATTATTGAAAAAGATATTTTATGTTTTGTTAGATGTCCTAACAAAATTAAGTTAATTGATCCATTAAATAAGATGTATGAATAATGTTATGTCTCTAAATCAACCATACTGACAAAAATGCTAATTATTGGTTTTTCTTGGTATTTAAAAAAATCATAACATTTTCCCTTCGCTTGGCCAATATTGGCCAAAAAAGCATTTTGAAGGTTTCGAAGAGAAAAATTGAAGAAAAATTTGTCGAACAAAAAATTTTAAGGCGCACTCTCAATATTCTTCGATGAAGGCTGCTCTTAAATCAGCCAATCAGAGGCTTTCGAAAAGGGTCATAAAATAAATACTGACACATTCTAGAGAAAAAATGCAAACTTTTTCCCAATCAATGTTCTATACAAAAAATTTCAAATTTTTGAGTAAAAAAAATTATTAAAGTTGAATTTCAACCAAAAAATTGAAAAAATTTGAATTTTGAATGTTCTATAACTGGCTTATTTTTTAAAATTTCGGGCTAAAACTCTAGGAACATTATTTTTTCATGAAATACTAAAAGTAAACGAGTTTTTAGCGATTTTGAAATTTTTGACTGCTCACTTCCCATGAAATATCCCATATATATAAAAAACAACAATATATAACAAATTATACACAAATCAGCATATATATTATGATCATGTATAACCGTATACACTGATATATGACCATATATGGTCGGGTGGGATCAAGAACGTCCTAATTCGGCTGGGCACGTAAGAACATCCTATCTCAACTTGGTGCGTAAGAACGTCTCATCTCGGCTCGGCGCGTAAGAACGTCCCATGTCGGGCGCTCCGTGTATTGACGTTGAGCCGAGATGGGATGTTCTTACGCGTCGAGCCGAGATGGGACGTTCTTACGCGCCGAGCTGAAATAGGACATTCTTATGCGCCGAGCTGAAATATGTCGTTCTTGCTCCCACCCGACCATATTATCATATGTAGTCAGATACAATCATGCAAATGCACGATCGTAGCATCGTAATAGTATATTATGCGCCAAGGGAATAAAGTAGGCTGTGAGCTCACTGCGCGACAAACGCGCAGGTTCACATAACCCACTATATTCACGAGTGCAATATACGACTTTTTAACACAACCATCGTAAAACTCGTACTCGTTCCCCGCCGAAAAGGGAAAAAGTGCTGTATATTTATTCTCTAACCTCAATTTTGTTTCCAGCCCAACGCGCTGTTTGTGCCCGAGCCGAAGGCGAACTAGAGTGGGGGGGTAGGGAATGAACGTAGCACTTTTTTCCCGTCTGAGCGGGGAAAAAGTACGAACTTTACGATGGGGTATGTTAAAATAGTACATTATGTAACAAGGGAGAAAATTCGCTCTCGATTCCCGCGGGTGGGTTCACCCGGTGGAATCATCGACTTTTCTCCCGAGTTACATATAGTACTTTATTCCCATTTCAACTGTGGCCACTTTTTTATTTGGAAAGTGGGACCGACGGAAATATGGGGAGTGTTTGTAAACATGGGTGGCGGCCGGCAAAAAGAGGGAAATATGGCCATATTTCTCTCTTTTTGCGGGAAATATCGTCATATTTCCCGCAAACGTTAAATTTGTTGAAAGAGCGAAAGAAATCTAACTTTTCAGGGAAAAATGTAGCCATATTTGTTGAGATGGGAATAAAATTATATATATGCTTATAGAAGATCAAATGCAATATATAACCATACATAGTCATATATAATTTATATTTAGTCCCACAACGAGTAAAAATTGTTTACATTTATCGAAGGTACGCTGCGACTTCGTGAGTCAATAAAATAGTACTTATTATTTATGGACAAAAAAGTTCGCTAATTTGAACCTTACGGTACAGCCATATGAAATAAAGCACATCCACTAGATCATAAAAAAAATAAAGTTTTTATGTTCTAGTCACATGCTCTTAGGTACGTAAAACTTTAAATGTTTTTATACAATTTGAAGGCTACTAAGAAATTTTCTGATTTTTGATCAATTTCCGTCACATTAATCATTATATTTTTTATAAAATTATTTAAAATGGTCAAAAAATATATGGAGTGTTTTTTGTGAACCATGCGAAAAATTTTGATGACTTAAGGCGGTCTTACATCTAAAAATGATAAAAATTATTATTATTATAAAATAATCAAAATATGTTGTAAATATAACTTATTTGAATAAAATAAGCCAAGGCAGAGGTCCATAAACTCATTTTATCCTCAGTTATAGCATTTTCAATAAAAAAAGTTTAGCGTAGCTTTTGTCTGAGACCGCATGATGGATTTTCATGGGACAAAATGCAAATTGTTCATAATTTATGTAGTTATGGGCGTAAGAGTTGCAATTTTAAGGTTTTTATGTATAAGTATTTTTTTCATGGCAAAAACTGATTTTTTTGCAATAAATTTTTACATTTTCTTGAATTTTTAGGGTTTTTGCGATGAAAAAAATACTTATACATGAAAACCTTAAAATTGCAACTCTTACGCCCATAACTACATAAATTAGGAACAATTTGCACTTTGTCTCATGAAAATTCATCGACCCGTCTCAGAGAAAAGCTACGCCAAACTTTAAAAAATGACATTTTGAGAAATAAGCCTGCAAAGAAAAATACCATAAAACTCCAAAAATGATCAGCCATTTGATCCCCATTCTTTTTCTTCTTGAAACTCACTTTCCTGTATATCTGTTATCTATTCTCCCATATAAAATGATTAAAACAAAAGCTCTGGTACCTTGCATGCATCCGTTCCATTAAAAGTTATTGCTAAGCTAATAGCATTCGTTTCATTAAAAGTTACTGCTCAATCTGTCCTTTTGTACTTTTCATTTATCCACTGTTGAATCACTTTTTAGCACACTGTACTGAGTTAGATTATTATTTATAATACTAAGATAAATGTAGAATATGCGCCAGGTCTTATGAAATATGAAATCCCAATAATCCAAATCGAAACTTAAGAAGCCCTCACTGTCATAAACAAAAGTACATAAGTACATAAAAGCCGATAAGCCAGATTTTTTCAATGATCACTTGATTACAAATATTAAATGTTAAATATATCTTGAATTTAAGCCTGTATTCTTGTGAGCAGGCTTGTCGCTTTTATGTGTATAGATACATCTTGACACTTATTACAATTCACAAATCTTCTGAATTGAATGATATATCCTATAGTGAGTTAGACTTACCATGTCACTTTCATCTTTCTTAGAAAAAAGATGTATTTATTTTTATGCGATAAAAATTTTGAACGTTTCTTCTTTAAAATACTTAATTCAATCTTGCCAATGCACATGTTTTTCAGTATTAATTTTCATACAGCATTCCCATCTTGAACTGAAACTACGTTCCAAATTTAAACAAAACTGTCACTACACGATTGTATTATAATTACACTTATACTTTTCAGACATATATCTTCACATACACAATACATTAAATTTTTAGTCCTAAATTCACTTATGAATACAATTAATCAAGCACTAAGAAAAAAATCTTTCTCTATCTGAAAGCAAAAACTCTGCAAACAAACTGCTGAAATAATATGGTTATGTATCTTGGCTTATTTGAGATTTTGAGCTGTCTGCTGTGCAACTGTGTTGATACTATGGTATTATAGTTTTATAAGTATATACGTATACAAAAGGGAGTATTAATATAGTAATTTGCTGTCAAATTTTGTTGACAGAATGGTCACTTTACTAGAACAGAAGTGCAAAATTGTCACAACTCAAAAGACGATTCCACTGGATTTAAAATTCCACAATATGATTTATATTATTTTTATGATAAATCCCGTATTTAAATTTAACTATTTTCTTATAATTCTTATACCAATAAGTCTTAAATAATATTTTTTGATATTTTAAAACAGATACAAGTAAACGTGTTCCTATACATATCAGAAACCTATAGAAAAGGTAAAAAAAAGGAAAATCAAATTTTTCGTCATTTTGAAGATAGTAAGCTCTTTTAACGATATCATTTTTAATTTTTTAAATTTTTGATCCAAACTAGTTTTTTTAGGTTTAGAATAACATATATAATTATAAGATTCGATAAAAAAAAGTTGATTTTTTCAAAATTTTTAGGTGTAAGACCACCTTAATGATTAAAAAATATATTGTTGATTGGACGATATATAGAAGTTCTACAAAAGTCAAAATATTGTGTGAGATTTCCTTATATACATTAGGGTATAGTGAAAAATCGTCATTTTTGAATTTCTATTCGCTATACCTAAGAAACGTTGTCTTTTTACTACGAAAATAGTTTGCCACCGAGATTTTGAAAAAAAATGTGTTTTACCCCCTCCCCAAGCAAAAAAACAGAAAAATTAGCATTTTTAATAATTATGGAAGTACAACTATAATAAAATATTGATAAAAAAAATAGAAAAATATATATTTTTGCAGTAAGTTTATTGCAGAAACCTCTCTTGACATTGGCATTTGAGTAGAATGAGTTTTTAGATAAAAAACAGATCGCAATAAATGAATAAATCATCAAAAAATCATAATTTTTTACATTTAAAGTGAGTTTTATCAATCTTAATGTCTTAATCTCTTGATTATGGCAATTGGAGCTTGTAGGTGAGTTAATTTTTCATCGTTTTTGAGCTTTAAAAATTTAGAATATCAATTTTTTTATACTAGTACACGTAACTAAAAATTCAGTAGTAATATAAAGTTTTAGTTAACATTTTGTTCATTTAAAATGATATTATGTGTTTTGTAATTCTTATAGTTAATAATAGATATAAGAAACGAACGATAATATTTTTACGTATTATTAACCTTAATATATTATATAAGATAGAAGAGTGTTTATATGTCAACGTAAGTAAATTGAATTTATTTTCATGTCAATACGAAGAGACTAAGAATGTAAATATTTATATCGAAGTCAGTGACATCTTGCAATACTTAGAAGGAATAACAATTGCATCGAAACCATAATTTTGTAATTATTCTATCCAGAGCTCACTAGTTATGTATCGTATAAAAGCTGGTTATAAGGTAAGCTATAAATAACCAAAACTTTATATTTCTACTCAATTTTTAGTTACGTGTACTAGCATAAAGAAATCGATATTCTAAATTTTTAAGGCTCAAACGCGATGAGAAATTAACTCACCTACAAGCTCCAATTGCCATAATCAAGAGATTAAGACATTAAAATTGATAGAACTCACTTTAAATGTAAAAAATTATGATTTTTTGATGATTTACCCATTTATTGTAATGTGTTTTTTATCTAAAAACTCATTCTACTCAAATGCCAATGTCAAAAGAGGTTTCTGCAATAAACTTATTGCAAAAATATATATTTTTCTATTTTCTTTATCAATATTTTATTATAGTTGTACTTCCATAATTATTAAAAATGCTAATTTTTCTGTTTTTTTGCTTGGGGAAGGGGTAAAACACATTTTTTTTTCAAAATCTCGGTGGCAAACTATTTTTGGAGTCAGAAGACAACGTTTTTTTGATATAGCGAATGGAAATTCAAAAATGACGGTTTCTCGCCACACCATAATACACGTATCTTTTTAATCTGTACTTTTGAATTTTTATTAACTGATATTTGACTTCTATATGTTACGCTGACATCTAGTAAATCTTAAGCCTTGAATTTGTAGTTTCGTTACACTCTAATATACATATCTTTTTAATCTGTACTTTCGAATTTTTATTAACTGATATCTGACTTCTATATGTTACGCTGACATCTTGTAATTCTTAAGCCTTGAATTTGTAGTTTCATTTTGCAATAAATTCGCTGCAAGTTTGTTGGGGTGATTTTCCAGTCTTGTCTCATATCTGTTGAAATTTGCCTTTATTTCTTCTTTGGCTGTGGGTATTTTTAGGTCTGTTCGAATTCTATCATTAGGGACAAACCATGGCGCTACGACTATATTTTTTAAATCTTTGGATTGAAATCTTTCTATTATCTCTATGTTTGAGTTCGATGCCCACGGCTGCATTACATATATCCAAACTGGTTTGCGAGTTGTTTTATATATTAACAGTTTATTTTTTAAAGAGAGCTTGAACTTTCTACTTAATAACCAGTACATTTTTCTTAATATACTGGTTAATTTTTAGTTTTAATTTTATTCTTAATTTTTCTTGATTAATTTCAAATTTAACTGTTTACGTTTTGTCCAAATATGAGTTGTCCAAGTAAGTCGATTGTCCAGGTGCACTTCTAAATACTTAAGTTGATCATTCTGTGGAATACAGTTGCTGTTTAACTACTTTGGGACATGTGCATCCATTTACTCTAAACATGATGATTTGGCTTCGTTTACTTTAATTCCAATTTTTAAGCCATTTTTGTATTTTTTGTCAATACAAAAAATTTCTTTGAAACCTGTAGCGCTTGTGATCCTTTTGAAGGATTGATACGTAGCTGAAATAGCCGTATCGTCTGCTTGCAGTAAATACGGTGTAGCCCAGTACCTTTTCTTGTGGTACTCCTGAGTTGAATAGCGCATCATTTAGTGATGCAGCCGTTGATTCTACCTTGGAAATATCTATTACTTTGATGCGAGTTTAATATATTGCAGAAATATATGGGAAGATGATTTCTTAGTTTAAATAGTATTTTTAGTTTTGAAGTTATTCCATTAACTTGTTCTATTGTGGAATGTTGCTATCGCAATCCAAACTGATGATCTGGGATCCAGGTTCTTGCTAATATTATTGCCATTAATCTTTTTAGTAATAGTTTCTCACATATTTTTGACAAAGCAGGTAGCAGGCTTATAGGTTTGTATGAATTTATGAATTCTGTTTTTTATCTTGTTTTAGTACTGGCTTGATGTGAGCTTCTTTTCACTATGTTGGGAAGTATTGAAGTCTAGCAACTGCATTGATTAGTATGGTTAATGTATATCTAATTGACTTTCTAGGTAATTCTGTTAGTAATTTATCACTTATACCATCCTAACTAGGTGTCATTTTAGTTTTCATATTTCACATGACTATATCTGAACTTCTTTTTCTTTAAAATTGAAGATTGGTGACGCTGTCTCATTTGGTCTTGAGGTATTTCTGGAGGGAATAGCACAAAGTCGTAAGTATTTCGTATGCGCAGTTGCTTTTTCTAGGTCAGTCCTGGCCTAATCATTATTATTTGGAAGTTTAATAGGGCAATCAAACTGTTGAGGTTGATTGATTTTTTTTTGTAGCTTTCCATGATGTATATTCGGTGGATTCTGTTACTGTTAAGTGTTCAAGGTATCGTTGAATACCTGTATTTTTTCTTCAATAAATATCGATTTTATTTCTTTAATTTTTTTTTGTTTAGAAGCGACTTATCTCCATTTGATATGGTAGTTTGCCAAATTTGTCTGAGTTTTTATTTTTCATTAATATTCCTTATTATATTTTTTGAGCACTTTCAGGTTTACTTCTAACTCGAGTCGCTAGGTCGTCGCGTGTTTTAAATCTTACGTCGCATGTCAACTCTGTATTTAAAATTCTCTATATTGTGCCACGTTTGTGTATTTATTGTAAACACTATTTATATTTTCCTTGAACACAGCTTGCATTTCCAAGTTAATGATCACAGGTGAGTGAGCAGATTACAATGCGATGGTATACTTTGCTATATATTTAAGTCAATCAAACTCTATAGTCGCCCGGTACACTGCAAATAAATTTAACGTTCTCGACTCACTCTCATTCACTTACCAAAAGGGAGTTCGGCCGTGTTGTTCTCATTCGGGCGGTGAAGAACCTGAAAATGGTGGGTGAAGGGTGTGCAAAATAAAGCATGCAAACAAATCCAATAATCTGTACAATTTCTCTTTTATTTCCTATCCTCTACATGCTACCTTACTACATTCACTTCATTCCCTCCCTTTATGAATACTCACTACTGCGCCCTCTCGAGAGTTACGACCCCCCCCCCGATGTTCTCTGCACGCGCTAACCGTCTCTCTCTCTCTCTCTCTCTCTCTCTCTCTCTCTCTCTCTCTATCTCTCTAACACTCACTCATTTACAACATCACAACAAATCCAAACTTGTTTCTGCTTTAAGGCTATTTTTTGGGATACCCTTCATAATTTTCAAATCTAATAGGCCAGGAAAGTTATCCTAAGCTGCTTGTTAAGGTTATCTCAAGATTATCTTTTTATATTTGTCACGTCCTAAAACATGACACGACTGGGATTATTAACTCATTTAAGAGTCAGTGCTCTTTTTGGTCGTAGCTGCGCCAGCTAATAGACCATGGACGAGCTAAGGAAAGGAGTGTAGTAACAAAATTCACTGTTGTCGTTAAAATCTGAGTTTGATTAATTTCTTCTTTTGGACTCAGGATTTGGGTTTTACAAGGACCAACAGAAGCAGCACATTTGTCTCGTAAAAACAATTTTTGTTGCGCATGCCCCTTGTATGGATAGGAGAAAGGTCACGAGCCCAGGAATTCTGTATGTTGGATAATACTAAATTTTTCCCATCTCAGGTTATTCTCAGTTTCGCCCTTCCCTAACCTATCAAAATTAGAATTTATTTCTTTAATATTTCTTTTCTATTATTTTAATGACAATTGATATTGGAAACTCTCTTTCTTGAAATAAAATTTATACTATTTTGTCAAATCAAATTGCACCAAGTTCGTAAAACTCGCACTAAATGATTTGTGTATCGTGAATAACTCCCGTCCATTAAAGTCCGTAAGACCAAGGCCAATCGGATATTCACAATCCAAAATAATACAATAATTTATTTATTTGAACCTGAATTTTAATAATATTCTCAACTTTGAAATCTAAATTTTCCTAAGAAAAATAAAATTTATACTATTTTGTCAAATCAAATTGCACCAAGTTCGTAAAACTCGCACTAAATGATTTGTGTATCGTGAATAACTCCTGTCCATTAAAGTCCGTAAGACCAAGGCCAATCGGATATTCACAATCCAAAATAATACAATAATTTATTTATTTGAACCTGAATTTTAATAATATTCTCAACTTTGAAATCTAAATTTTTCTAAGAAAAATTAAATTTATACTATTTTGTCAAATCAAATTGCACCAAGTTCGTAAAACTCGCACTAAATGATTTGTGTATCGTGAATAACTCCTGTCCATTAAAGTCCGTAAGACCAAGGCCAATCGGATATTCACAATCCAAAATAATACAATAATTTATTTATTTGAACCTGAATTTTAATAATATTCTCAACTTTGAAATCTAAATTTTCCTAAGAAAAAAATAAAATTTATACTATTTTGTCAAATCAAATTGCACCAAGTTCGTAAAACTCGCACTAAATGATTTGTGTATCGTGAATAACTCCTGTCCATTAAAGTCCGTAAGACCAAGGCCAATCGGATATTCACAATCCAAAATAATACAATAATTTATTTATTTGAACCTGAATTTTAATAATATTCTCAACTTTGAAATCTAAATTTTTCTAAGAAAAATTAAATTTATACTATTTTGTCAAATCAAATTGCACCAAGTTCGTAAAACTCGCACTAAATGATTTGTGTATCGTGAATAACTCCTGTCCATTAAAGTCCGTAAGACCAAGGCCAATCGGATATTCACAATCCAAAATAATACAATAATTTATTTATTTGAACCTGAATTTTAATAATATTCTCAACTTTGAAACCTAAATTTTCCTAAGAAAAATAAAATTTATACTATTTTGTCAAATCAAATTGCACCAAGTTCGTAAAACTCGCATTAAATGATTTGTGTATCGTGAATAACTCCTGTCCATTAAAGTCCGTAAGACCAAGGCCAATCGGATATTCACAATCCAAAATAATACAATAATTTATTTATTTGAACCTGAATTTTAATAATATTCTCAACTTTGAAATCTAAATTTTTCTAAGAAAAATTAAATTTATACTATTTTGTCAAATCAAATTGCACCAAGTTCGTAAAACTCGCACTAAATGATTTGTGTATCGTGAATAACTCCTGTCCATTAAAGTCCGTAAGACCAAGGCCAATCGGATATTCACAATCCAAAATAATACAATAATTTATTTATTTGAACCTGAATTTTAATAATATTCTCAACTTTGAAATCTAAATTTTCCTAAGAAAAATAAAATTTATACTATTTTGTCAAATCAAATTGCACCAAGTTCGTAAAACTCGCACTAAATGATTTGTGTATCGTGAATAACTCCTGTCCATTAAAGTCCGTAAGACCAAGGCCAATCGGATATTCACAATCCAAAATAATACAATAATTTATTTATTTGAACCTGAATTTTAATAATATTCTCAACTTTGAAACCTAAATTTTCCTAAGAAAAATAAAATTTATACTATTTTGTCAAATCAAATTGCACCAAGTTCGTAAAACTCGCACTAAATGATTTGTGTATCGTGAATAACTCCTGTCCATTAAAGTCCGTAAGACCAAGGCCAATCGGATATTCACAATCCAAAATAATACAATAATTTATTTATTTGAACCTGAATTTTAATAATATTCTCAACTTTGAAATCTAAATTTTTCTAATTAAAATAAAATTTATACTATTTTGTCAAATCAAATTGCACCAAGTTCGTAAAACTCGCACTAAATGATTTGTGTATCGTGAATAACTCCTGTCCATTAAAGTCCGTAAGACCAAGGCCAATCGGATATTCACAATCCAAAATAATACAATAATTTATTTATTTGAACCTGAATTTTAATAATATTCTCAACTTTGAAATCTAAATTTTTCTAATTAAAATAAAATTTATACTATTTTGTCAAATCAAATTGCACCAAGTTCGTAAAACTCGCACTAAATGATTTGTGTATCGTGAATAACTCCTGTCCATTAAAGTCCGTAAGACCAAGGCCAATCGGATATTCACAATCCAAAATAATACAATAATTTATTTATTTGAACCTGAATTTTAATAATATTCTCAACTTTGAAATCTAAATTTTTCTAATTAAAATAAAATTTATACTATTTTGTCAAATCAAATTGCACCAAGTTCGTAAAACTCGCACTAAATGATTTGTGTATCGTGAATAACTCCTGTCCATTAAAGTCCGTAAGACCAAGGCCAATCGGATATTCACAATCCAAAATAATACAATAATTTATTTATTTTAACCGGAATTTTAATAATATTCTCAACTTTGAAACCTAAATTTTCCTAAGAAAAATAAAATTTATACTATTTTGTCAAATCAAATTGCACCAAGTTCGTAAAACTCGCACTAAATGATTTGTGTATCGTGAATAACTCCTGTCCATTAAAGTCCGTAAGACCAAGGCCAATCGGATATTCACAATCCAAAATAATACAATAATTTATTTATTTGAACCTGAATTTTAATAATATTCTCAACTTTGAAATCTAAATTTTTCTAAGAAAAATTAAATTTATACTATTTTGTCAAATCAAATTGCACCAAGTTCGTAAAACTCGCACTAAATGATTTGTGTATCGTGAATAACTCCTGTCCATTAAAGTCCGTAAGACCAAGGCCAATCGGATATTCACAATCCAAAATAATACAATAATTTATTTATTTGAACCTGAATTTTAATAATATTCTCAACTTTGAAATCTAAATTTTCCTAAGAAAAATAAAATTTATACTATTTTGTCAAATCAAATTGCACCAAGTTCGTAAAACTCGCACTAAATGATTTGTGTATCGTGAATAACTCCTGTCCATTAAAGTCCGTAAGACCAAGGCCAATCGGATATTCACAATCCAAAATAATACAATAATTTATTTATTTGAACCTGAATTTTAATAATATTCTCAACTTTGAAATCTAAATTTTTCTAAGAAAAATTAAATTTATACTATTTTGTCAAATCAAATTGCACCAAGTTCGTAAAACTCGCACTAAATGATTTGTGTATCGTGAATAACTCCTGTCCATTAAAGTCCGTAAGACCAAGGCCAATCGGATATTCACAATCCAAAATAATACAATAATTTATTTATTTGAACCTGAATTTTAATAATATTCTCAACTTTGAAACCTAAATTTTCCTAAGAAAAATAAAATTTATACTATTTTGTCAAATCAAATTGCACCAAGTTCGTAAAACTCGCACTAAATGATTTGTGTATCGTGAATAACTCCTGTCCATTAAAGTCCGTAAGACCAAGGCCAATCAGATATTCACAATCCAAAATAATACAATAATTTATTTATTTGAACCTGAATTTTAATAATATTCTCAACTTTGAAACCTAAATTTTCCTAAGAAAAATAAAATT
Organism: Torymus aiolomorphi; assembly: GCA_036365515.1. Classification (NCBI taxonomy): domain Eukaryota; kingdom Metazoa; phylum Arthropoda; class Insecta; order Hymenoptera; family Torymidae; genus Torymus; species Torymus aiolomorphi. The sequence continues at coordinate 115,227,551 of CM070877.1, forward strand.
TATACTATTTTGTCAAATCAAATTGCACCAAGTTCGTAAAACTCGCACTAAATGATTTGTGTATCGTGAATAACTCCTGTCCATTAAAGTCCGTAAGACCAAGGCTCATCGGATATTCACAATCCAAAATAATACAATAATTTATTTATTTGAACCTGAATTTTAATAATATTCTCAACTTTGAAATCTAAATTTTTCTAATTAAAATAAAATTTATACTATTTTGTCAAATCAAATTGCACCAAGTTCGTAAAACTCGCACTAAATGATTTGTGTATCGTGAATAACTCCTGTCCATTAAAGTCCGTAAGACCAAGGCCAATCGGATATTCACAATCCAAAATAATACAATAATTTATTTATTTGAACCTGAATTTTAATAATATTCTCAACTTTGAAATCTAAATTTTTCTAATTAAAATAAAATTTATACTATTTTGTCAAATCAAATTGCACCAAGTTCGTAAAACTCGCACTAAATGATTTGTGTATCGTGAATAACTCCTGTCCATTAAAGTCCGTAAGACCAAGGCCAATCGGATATTCACAATCCAAAATAATACAATAATTTATTTATTTGAACCTGAATTTTAATAATATTCTCAACTTTGAAATCTAAATTTTTCTAATTAAAATAAAATTTATACTATTTTGTCAAATCAAATTGCACCAAGTTCGTAAAACTCGCACTAAATGATTTGTGTATCGTGAATAACTCCTGTCCATTAAAGTCCGTAAGACCAAGGCCAATCGGATATTCACAATCCAAAATAATACAATAATTTATTTATTTGAACCTGAATTTTAATAATATTCTCAACTTTGAAACCTAAATTTTCCTAAGAAAAATAAAATTTATACTATTTTGTCAAATCAAATTGCACCAAGCTCGTAAAACTCGCACTAAATGATTTGTGTATCGTGAATAACTCCTGTCCATTAAAGTCCGTAAGACCAAGGCCAATCGGATATTCACAATCCAAAATAATACAATAATTTATTTGTTTTTTATTTTTGACTTTATTTACCTTTCTTATTTTGTAAATCTCCTTTTTCTTTATAATTTTTTGAATATAGTAATTTGGAATTTGGTAAAAAGAAATTGAACTAAAATTTTGAGTAATCTGAATATTTTGAATTTTTTATTTTTTCCTCTTTTAAATAGAATTGAGTTGGTACAGTATCGTAAAGCTTGTGAGACTTGTGTCGATCTGCCCGTACAGTCAGCAAAGCTTGTGAGGCTTGTGTTGATCTGACTGCGTCAGTTCAGCAAAGCTTGTGAGGCTTGTGGTGAACTGCACCCTGGACCAGTCAGCAAAGCTTGTGAGGCTTGTAAATCTGACTGACCCTGGACCAGTCAGCAAAGCTTGTGAGGCTTGTAAATCTGACTGACCCTGGACCAGTCAGCAAAGCTTGTGAGGCTTGTAAATCTGACTGACCGGCGAGCAGTGCGCGTTCAGCGTATTTAAATGCGTTGCTCCTCCTCTTCTTCGGCTGGAAAAACTGCGGTGTCGAATCGGGTAGTTGCGTCATCTTGCGTTAACGAATCGTTGGTTGCCAAGTGTGACGGCGGTTGATAGTCATATATCCTGTAATGTTAATTGAGGCTAGTGGTGTGAGAAGACGGTATCCAATGGTGCGGGGGTGGCATCCCTTCCAAACGTCGATTTTTATGAAAGTGGGGAAAATCCTATGCTTTAACACAGGGAGCGGCAGAGAGCGGTCCCTTATCCCTTCTCTAGGGTATTTTCCGGCGGCTCGTATCTTCTTTAAGGAGCGAGAGAGAACGATATATGTGCGACAGAGAAAGAGAGATGAGAGAGACAAAAGATATATCCTTCTCTTTCTTTCGAGTCAAAAATGATCAATTTTCTGTTACTTGCTGAAAATTATACAATGTTGGCAGTTTATAAATTATAAAATATGTTTTTCTATTACATTTTGTTCTAAAATGAAAATACAAATTTGAACGGAAGTTATCGGTCTATTACAACAACAGGAGTTAAACGCATTATAAATTTTATAAACTTAATTATACATTAAACAATGAAATTTCTTATGCAAACTTTATAAAAACATTAGACTATTCATTCTAGCTAATATTTCAATTATATTACTAAATTATTTTATTAAGTTAATACATTTTTCTTAGGTCTTCTATTGTTTATTTAAAATATTTGAAATTTAATTAATTGCTTTGAATATCAATGTGTCAGAATACAACTATTGTTTAGTAAAAATATTTATCTAATGTATATAGTTCATAAAATTTGCATTTACAAATGGAAATCCCTTATTAATAGTGTTAATGTTTAATTAATGAATAAGAAACATACAGATTACAGTGTATTATTCAAATTTCGAACAGGTTTATTATTTGAACTTAGTAGCTAGTTAATTAATCCAGAAAAAAAAAAAAAAAGGATTATTATTTACTATAAAAATATAATATGATAATGATTTTTATCAGCTCATAATTTTTATTTAGCATAATACAACCGTTACTTAAAACAGAATTATTTTCCTAATTATAGTTATTGAGATATTTGTCGTTAATCTAACATAATATTCTTATGCTACAGTACGTTGAGTCCCAAAAGATGCTGGAAAACGCGTCTCCACGCAGGAAGACTGAGGAAATCTATTTTTAGATACGCCATGTGCGTGAGACAGATTGTACAGATAGACACCCTCTTTTCCTCTCAGCATTTTCTTATTATTAATAATCCTGAATATTTTACAAGTATAAGGTTATCTACTTTATTAGATAATTGTGTAGAGAATTATTACAAATTTGAATGAAAACGTTGTGATTATTTTGCCGGTAATTATTCACAATATTAAATTTATTAATACTTAAAGATCTAATTTACAATGTAATTACATTCGATAAATTTACAAACGGTCGGTTATATAAAATGAACTAGTGGTAAACATGACTTATTGCTTTATGTAATATATTAAGTATTATAGTAATCATTTATCGTTTGTTAAAAAAGATTCTTTACATGTTTATTGGTTGCGTTTACAAAATGCATATGGTTAGTTATAGAGTTATATTTTTGGGTTCTTGTTAATAGATCTTAATATTATTAATACGGAAATAAGCAAAAGCTGTTGATTGCAATTTAACAAAGAATATGGAATTAGTATTATTTTTCCTAATTTCCTTACTGCTATATTTAATATTCAAAGTTGTTAAAATAATTTTATCTTTAACGGTGTGAAAGATATTGTCTAATAATGTAAATAATCTTTTCAGTATATAGTATATGTCGTGTATTCAAAACTCGGAAAAGCGCGTCCCCGCGTGGGAAAGCGTCATATCTATATTTAGTAGGGCCATGTGTTTTACAACAATCAAGATAGTGTATCCGCTCGAAGCAAGCGTCCCTTAAAGCTACTTTCACATTTTGAAGGAATATTTCCATCTCACATGTAATTGTTTAAAATCCAAAATGTTTATGTAATAGAAACATTTTATTTATTCATAACGGAAGAAAAAAATAAAAGTTGAATAAGTTTTATTATTTGATTAGGGAAAATATTCTTTCATGAATGTGTCTGAAAGTAATTATTACAACCTTAAATCTATTTTACAATGTTATACTTTTCATCCCACGCCTGAACGGTTGCTAATTATTGGTTACTGTACCTATTGTCAGAAGAAACTTAATTTATATATAAAAATACAAAAATACTCAGTCAAACATATAAAGGTAAAATTTCAATTAGCGATTTGTACTTAAGTTATTATTTAGAACATATTTGTAGGAACTTAACCATACTTTATAACTAGTGCGTTAATGCAAACAAAATAATATTGTTAATAACAATCAGTAATATTGTACTTCTCCTAAAGGTTTTACTATTATAATTTTTATGGCTTATGAATATCATTTTCTTATTCAGATTAGTACATAATTTCGTTATGTTAATAATTAATGTCTGGTGAATATTTCTCCTAGAGTGGATTACTTATTTTGTATAAGTAAAGGTAATAATATTTGGTAACAGATTTTCTAATATAGTTTACTGCACTCGTAGTCGTGGGTATAGTTGATTACAATATTTTAGTTTATTGAGATTAATGTTTGTTCTTCATCAATAAGAAAAGAAAGTTTACAGTCCGTTTAATATAAAGTCTAAATATAGCCTTTTAAGGAAAAGGAAATTACAAGATTAAAAATTCAGAAATTTTAAAGCATGCGCCGCGTCGGTGTTTTATGACAGCTTGAGACTCCGAGAAGCGCAGGTTACATCTACAACCCTTGGTGCAATAGTGTCGGTAGGGTAATGTTCAGGGTTATGACTATGGTTCATCGCATAAAAATATATACAAAAAAAAATTTTCCCATCGTAGACGGTTCCGTTACATATTGCTACATATAGTTGTCGACCTCTGGGAATCCTCCTGGTTCTGGGATCTAAAACCCCACCAAAGATGTTTTGTGTTGTAGTCACCTCCAGCCTTGATTTAATAACCAAGACTGCTAAAGAATTGACAAGAACTGGCATATGAGATGTTTTTGTTTACGTGCTTGTCTTGACTGCCAAGAGTTTGATATGGCGGTTGCAGAACTTGCTGTGGGGCGTTATTTGCAAATTTGACAATTGGATTTGTTCTTTTCTCGTACAGTCTTCAGTCAAATGATTCTCTGCAAATTTTACAAAATTCGTCTATTCAAAGCTTTGGCATTTTTTACGTTAAGGTACCCCTATTGAAAAATATCGCGCGATTATCGTGCGATAAATCGCGCGAATAATCGCGCGATGATCGTGCCAGTTTATCGACCATTTTCTGGCGCGATAATCGTGCGATAATCGCGCGAGTTAACCGAAATTCAACATTAAAAAATAAGTTTTATTTCCACAGCTGTGTACGTGCTTGCGTAATTGACAAACATTATGACTGTAAATGTATCAGTGCGTAACTGCAGTGTTAATGTACACCCGAGGGAAGTTAATTCTTTCCGAACGTGCCGGGTGAATTCAAAATCTTGGAATCCCATTGGACTATTCAAGTGTTATTAATCGCGCGATTAATCGGAAAATTTTTATAAAAACAATTACACCAAAAATATGTATAAAAATTACTTTTAATAAGAACGAATTACTTTCAAAAGTTATAGATTATACTGAAAAAATTTAGCTGATTTCAGCTGGACATCATGCCAAAACGTCACCTGATTATCAGGTGATTAGCACCTAAAAATCATGTTGATATTATCTCTTAAATAACATTGTTTTTACATTTTGCTATGAAAAATCGAGTTTTTCTCGCAGTCAAAGCAATTAATAAAATTTTTAAACTTTTATCTATGATTAACATATGTATTATAACCATGCCCACATAAAAATATTTCGTAAGTTCTTACGTGAGAACTTACGTAAGCTCTCATCACTCGGTGTGCGAATAAGTAAATTAAAAATTAAAAAATAAAGACATCTAACATACATGTATATTGGAATAATATTATCATAAATGATATTGTTCTTAATGTGGAGAAAGGATAAATGATGTTTAATGAGCCACGTGCTCGCGCTACTCGACACCGACCCGTGATATAGCAAATTTACACGAGGTCGGAGCCGAGCGCGCCCACGTGTACTTCGATATTAGCTGCTACCATGAACAGTTGCGACGACGTCGGCCACACTACGAGGAGGCGAATTCTTGACGATGATATTGATATTAAAAGAACAGAGAAGATATTTCACATGGGGTCAGCAGATCAAATTTTTGAATCCTTTAGGCTTTGTGAGTTATAACTATAATAATTTTTATTCAACAAAAATGTTTCTGATTCTTTATTACAAACTATTTAAAATGTGTGCAGGAACAATATTGGTAAACCGTCTTGAAAAAGAATTCTATATTTTTAAATATCAATATAAACCAATGATTGGTATTTTTGTCAACCCGCTGGATTTCAGATCATAATATTATTCATATATCTCATGTTATGGATCTTGCCGCTAAAGTTGCTCAAAGCATGAAAAATCCATTAAACATCTATTTTCAACAATATTTTCAACAGACTTATAAGTAATAACACTTATATTTACTTTCCTAAATTTCCAATGGGAGCCATTTACACTGTTAATAAACTCTCTTTCTAATCTTCATATCTATTCCAAATTCAATTTCATAAGTAATCTATTATTATATGTGCAAAAGCCAAAAGTAAATTAATATGTAAAAAAGTTGCAATCAAAGTAGTTGAAAAACGATTTAGCAATTGTATACTCCAATGCGCAGACAAATACTTCTTACTCATTAATTTTCAAATACAATATGGTGTTCTTAGTAAGTCTTCGCTTCATGTGAAATTTCATAAATTATGTAAATTACAATCTTATAAATCATTAAGATCCATAATCCAATTATTTAATTGTAATTTACACTGAATAGTTTATGAAATTTCATGATGCGAAGGTTTAATAAGAAAACCATATTTTACTTGAAAATTATTGAGTAAGAAGTTCTTGTCTGGGCATTGGAATATACAATTGCTAAATTATTTTTCAACTACGTTGATTGCAACTTTTACATAGTAATTTACTTTTAGCTTTCACACACATAATAATAGATTACTTATAAAATTCTGTTTCGAGTAGATATCAAGAATACATGTAGAGTTTATTAACAGTGTAAGCGGCTTCCATTGAAAATGTAGGAAAGTAAATATAAATTTTATTACTTACAAGCCTTTCAAAAATATTATTGAAAATAGATATTTAATGTATTTTTCATTTTATGACAATATTCAGCAACAAAATCCTCAAACTTTGCAAATGGATCATAAAATAAATATAAACATATTCTACAAATAAAAAGCAAATTTTTTCCCAATGCTACAAATTACAAGCCACATTTTTAGCCAAAGCTAAAAGTAAATTAGTATAAAAAAGTTGCAATCAAAGTAGTTGAAAAACAATTTAGCAATTGTATACTCCATTACGCAGACAAATATTTCTTACTCAATAATTTTCAAATAAAATATGGTGCTCTTATTAAGCATTCGCTTCATGTGAAAATTCATAAATTATGTAATTTACAATCTTACAAATCATTAAGATCCATAAGTCAATTATTTAATTGTAGTTTACACTAAAAAGTTTATCAAATTTCATGATGCGAAGGTTTAGTAAGAAAACCATATTTTATTTGAAAATTATTGAGTAAGAAGTTCTGGTCTGGGTATTGGAATATAAATGGCTAAATTATTTTTCAACTACTTTGATTGCAACTTTTTTACATAGTAATTTACTTTTAGCTTCGGCACACATAATAATAGATTATTTATAAAATTCTGTTTCGAGTAGATATCAAGAATACATGTAGAGTTTATTAACAGTGTAAACGGCTTCCATTGAAAATGTAGGAAAGTAAATATAAATTTTATTACTTACAAGCCTTTCAAAAATATTGTTGAAAATAGATATTTAATGTATTTTTCATTTTATGACAATATTCAGCAACAAAATCATCAAACTTTGCAAATGGATCATAAAATAAATATAAACATATTCTACAAATAAAAAGCAAATTTTTTCCTAATGCCACATTTTTTGCCAAAGCTAAAAGTAAATTAGTGTAAAAAAGTTGGAATCAAAGTAGTTGAAAAACAATTTAGCAATTGTATACTCCATTACGCAGACAAATATTTCTTACTCAATAATTTTCAAATAAAATATGGTGCTCTTATTAAGCCTTCGCTTCATGTGAAAATTCATAAATTATGTAATTTACAATCTTACAAATCATTAAAATCCATAAGTCAATTATTTAATTGTAGTTTACACTGAAAAGTTTATCAAATTTCATGATGCAAAGGTTAAGTAAGAAAACCATATTTTATTTGAAAATTATTGAGAAAAAGTTCTTGTCTGGGTATTGGAATATACAATTGCTAAATTGTTTTTCAATTACTTTGATTGCAACTTTTTTACATAGTAATTTACTTTTAGCTTTCACACACATAATAATAGATTACTTATAAGATTCAGGTTTGAGTAGATATCAAGAATACATATAGAGTTTATTAACAGTGTAAGCCGCTGAATAAGTTAAAATTCATATATGTAAATTCTGATATTACTAGCTTACATGTTATACGTTCAAAATAAGCAATGAAGGGGCCAACCCGTTACCACACCACATCCATTGAAAGCCAAGGCCAGATCGAGGCACATATTGGTACTTAGTAGCACTACATACTGTTGAGAACATCCTTAGTCTGATGGTTGAGAATCATTCATCTTTTCTGCTGCCTCAGGTACCTCCAACAAGAGAAAAGTACAAACAGCCCACCCACCCATTAAAGAGGTTAGGAGTGAGAAAGAACTTACAGAATCTATGCTTTACCGCCGACTGCGTTGTTTTATTGTCTCAGATGAATCACCACCAAACGATGGACGCGAAGAATGAACCAACACCCACCAGGACACCGTACTGCAGCAGCCGCTGTCATATCGTTGCGAATGTCGAACAAGACACGTGTACGGCAGCGTCGGACGTTGGTCTACCTATACAAACAATTCAGTCAGCTGTTGGCGCTCCCGGCCGCTTGGGATATAATCGTCTCGTCCGTAAAAAGGCTGTCCGACGCTGCCGTGCACGTGTCTTGTTCGGCATTCGCAACGATGACAGCGGCTGCTGCAGTACGGTGTCCTGGTGGATAAATTGGTTCCTTCTTCACGTCCATCGTTTGGTGGTGACTCCTCTCAGACAGTAAGACAGCGGAGTCGGCGGTAAAGCATAGACTATGTAAGTTCTTTCTCACTCCTAACCTTTTTAATGGGTGGGTGGGCTGTTTGTACTTTTCTCTTGTTGGAGGTATCTGAATCAGTAGAAGAGATGAATGATTCTCAACCATCAGGCTGAGGATGTTCTCAACAGTATGTAGTGCTACTAAGTACCAATATGTGCCTCGATCTGGCCTTCGCTTTCAGTGGATGTGGTGTGGTAACGGGTTGCCCCCTTCATTGCTTATTTTGAACGTATAACATGTAAGCTAGTAATATCAGAATTTACATACATGAATTTTAACTTATTCAGCGGCTTACACTGTTAATAAACTCTATATGTATTCTTGATATCTACTCAAACCTGAATCTTATAAGTAATATCTATTATTATGTGTGCGAAAGCTAAAAGTAAATTACTATGTAAAAAAGTTGCAATCAAAGTAGTTGAAAAACAATTTAGCAATTGTATATTCTAATACCCACACAAGAACTTTTTCTCAATAATTTTCAAATAAAATATGGTTTTCTTACTAAACCTTCGCATCATGAAATTTGATAAACTTTTTAGTGTAAACTACAATTAAATAATTGTCTTATGGATCTTAATGATTTGTAAGATTGTAAATTACATAATTTATGAATTTTCACATGAAGCGAGGGCTTAATAAGAGCACCACATTTTATTTGAAAATTATTGAGTAAGAAATATTTGTCTGTGTAATGGAGTATACAACTGCTAAATTGTTTTTCAACTACTTTGATTGCAACTTTTTTACAGTAATTTACTTTTAGCTTTGGCAAAAAATGTGGCATTAGGAAAAAATTTGCTTTTTATTTGTAGAATATGTTTATATTTATTTTATGATCTATTTGCAAAGATTGAGGATTTTGTTGCTAAATATTGTCATAAAATGAAAAATACATTAAATATCTATTTTCAACAATATTTTTGAAAGGCTTGTAAGTAATAAAATTTATATTTACTTTCCTACATTTTCAATGGAAGCCGCTTACACTGTTAATAAACTCTACATGTATTCTTGATATCTACTCGAAACAGAATTTTATAAGTAATCTATTATTATGTGTGTGAAAGCTAAAAGTAAATTACTATGTAAAAAAGCTGCAATCAAAGTAGTTGAAAAATAATTTAGCAATTGTATATTCCAATACCCATACCAGAACTTCTTACTCAATAATTTTCAAATAAAATATGGTTTTCTTACTAAACCTTCGCATCATGAAATTTGATAAACTTTTCAGTGTAAACTACAATTAAATAATTGACTTATGGATCTTAATGATTTGTAAGATTGTAAATTACATAATTTATGAATTTTCACATGAAGCGAATGCTTAATAAGAGCACCATATTTTATTTGAAAATTATTGAGTAAGAAATATTTGTCTGCGTAATGGAGTATACAATTGCTAAATTGTTTTTCAACTACTTTGATTGCAACTTTTTTATACTAATTTACTTTTAGCTTTGACTAAAAATGTGGCTTGTAATTTGTAGCATTGGGAAAAAATTTGCTTTTTATTTGTAGAATATGTTTATATTTATTTTATGATCCATTTGCAAAATTTGAGGATTTTGTTGCTGAATATTGTCATAAAATGAAAAATACATTAAATATCTATTTTCAACAATATTTTTGAAAGGCTTGTAAGTAATAAAATTTATATTTACTTTCCTACATTTTCAATGGAAGCCGCTTACACTGTTAATAAACTCTACATGTATTCTTGATATCTACTCGAAACAGAATTTTATAAGTAATCTATTATTATGTGTGTGAAAGCTAAAAGTAAACTATGTAAAAAAGTTGCAATCAACGTAGTTGAAAAATAATTTAGCAATTGTATATTCCAATGCCCAGACAAGAACTTCTTACTCAATAATTTTGAAGTAAAATATGGTTTTCTTATTAAACCTTCGCATCATGAAATTTCATAAACTATTCAGTGTAAATTACAATTAAATAATTGGATTATGGATCTTAATGATTTATAAGATTATAATTTACATAATTTATGAAATTTCACATGAAGCGAAGACTTACTAAGAACACCATATTGTATTTGAAAATTAATGAGTAAGAAGTATTTGTCTGCGCATTGGAGTATACAATTGCTAAATCGTTTTTCAACTACTTTGATCGCAACTTTTTTACATATTACTTTACTTTTGGCTTTTGCACATATAATAATAGATTACTTATGAAATTGAATTTGGAATAGATATGAAGATTACAAAGAGAGTTTATTAACAGTGTAAACGGCTCCCATTGGAAATTTAGAAAAGTAAATATAAGTGCTATTACTTATAAGTCTGTTGAAAATATTGTTGAAAATAGATGTTTAATGGATTTTTCATGCTTTGAGAAACTTCAGCGGCAAGATCCATAACATGAGATATATGAATAATATTATGATCTGAAATTCAGCGGGTTGACAAAAATACCAATTATTGGTTTCTATTGATATTTAAAAATATAGAATTCTTTTCAAGAGGGTTTACCAATATTGTTCCTGGGCACATTTTAAATAGTTTTTAATAAAGAATCAGAAACATTTTTGTTGAATAAAAATTATTATAGTTATAACTCACAAAGCCTTAACGATTCTAAAATTTGATCTGCTGACCCCACGTGAAGTATCTTCTCTGTTCTTTTAATAGCAATATCATCGCCAAGATATCACCTCCTGGCACTATGGCCGACGTCATCGCAACTGTTCATGGTAGCAGCTAATATCGAGTACATGTGGGCGCGCTCGGCTCCGGCCTCGTGTAAATTTGCTATATCACGGGTCGGTGTCGAGTAGCGCGAGCACGTTGCTCATTAAACATCATTTATCCTTTCTCCACATTAAGAACAATATCATTTATGATAATATTATTCCAATATACAGGTATGTTACATGTCTTTATTTTTTAATTTTTAATTTACTTATTCGCACACCGAGTGATGAGAGCTTACGTAAGTTCTTACGTAAGAACTTATGAAATATTTTTATGTGGTCATGGTTTTAATACATATGTTAATCATAGATAAAAGTTTAAAAATTTAATTAATTGCTTTGACTGCGAGAAAAACTCGATTTTTCATAGCAAAATGTAAAAACCATGTTATTTAAGAGATAATATCAACATGATTTTTAGGTGCTAATCACTTGATAATCAGGTGACGTTTTGGCATGATGTCCAGCTACAATCAGCTAAATTTTTTTCAGTATAAACTATAACTTTTGAAGTAATTCGTTCTTATTAAAAGTAATTTTTATACATATTTTTGGTGTAATTGTTTTTATAAAAATTTTCCGATTAATCCCGCGATTAATAACACTTCAATAGTCCAATGGGATTGCAAGATTTTGAATTACCCGGCACGTTCGGAAAGAATTAACTTCCCTCGGGTGTACATTAACACTGTAGTTACACACTAATACATTTACAGTCATAATGTTTGTCAATTACGCAAGCACGTACACAGTTGTGGAAATAAAACTTATTTTTTAATGTTGAATTTCGGTTAACTCGCGCGATTATCGCACGATTATCGCGCCAGAAAATGGTCGATAATCTGGCACGATCATCGCGCGATTAGTCGCGCGATTAATCGCGCGATATTTTTCAATAGGGACCTCTCTATTTTTGCGTAGAAGATCAAAGCTTGCTACTAAATTTAGCCATCAAGCGATTTTATAAATTTCTTTGTCATTATCATTCACTTTTATTTTAACGAAGAACAAGGGTAATGGTTTTTTTCCGCTCTGATGTATATTTACAACTCTTATTTGTGTTGAAATTTTTCAATTTATTTCTTGAGCTCTTCACGATCAACCGATGGGTGCGTGCTTCTAAGGACTGCCTTATAACTCTTATCTTGCTTCCTCAGATATGTGTAAAATTCAGTCTTCTTTTTCTTTAATTCCTCAGTAATTGGAATGTACTTTTCTGATGAATTTAGCTACACTTCGTTGTTGGTCAGGATTTTAATCGTATATGCATCTTTCACTATGGTATCTAGCAGTGCCTTTAAAGGTCGAATAGTTAAAAAACTAATAAAATTAAACTAAGAGAATCGGAGAGATTTGAATACCTTTAAAATTTATCAGTGCTATTCCCTGAATAATAAAATGTTCAAAAATGTAAGAAAACTATTTTTGTGCAAAGTTTCGTCCATACGTTCTTAGAGAAAATGCGATACCATAAATATTTTAAAGACATAAATATAAGAATTGAGGAACACTCCATCATATCACGTAGCTCCATCATATATTTAAAAAAAGAAATAACTAAAACTGAAATATTCCTTCCTCATAGAGGAAGCTTTGTAACGGTGAAAAAAATTTTCGAAAAAAAAATGTTCAAAAAGATGTTTTAAGGCGATATATATGTGTATATTAGTTGATTTTGACCATTTTTGTTTTCGTGGGTGTGTGTATGTGTGTGTGTGGGTGTGGGTGTGGGTGTGGGTGTGTGTGTGTATGTGTGTATTTGAACTCTTCATATCTCCGAAACGAATCGACCGATTTTCGTCGGATAAAGCTTATTCTCTTTGTCTCGCAGGAAAAGAAAGGTACCCTGATGGATTTGAGTTTTTATTAATTTTCTTTCATTTTATAACCAAAAAACAATTTTGAATTTTTAGTTTTTTTGATTTTTTCATATCTTACTGTCATTATTACATAATATAATAAACTTTTTTTGAAAGACATTTAAATTACCTATATTTTCCTTTTTTTAAATTTAAAATATCTTCACTCTGTCAATTGTTATTAAGGAAAACTTTTTTATATTTCATAAATTAATTTCTCAAAAAATAATTTATTTATCGACTTGAAATAAATAACCAATTATTACACTAATTGAAGATTATATGTGGTTAAAATTTCAAGAGATAATCTTTATTTGTTTTTTAGAAAAAAAATTATTTTCTAAAAACGAATTTTGAATTATCAGTTTTTTTGATTTTTTCACATCTTACAGTCATTATTACATAATATAATAAACTTTTCTTGAGAGGTATTTAAATTACCTATATTTTCCTTCTTTAAAATTTAAAATATCTTCACTTTTTCATTTGTTATTAAGGAAAACTTTTCTATATTTCATAAATTAATTTCTCAAAAAATACTTTATTTATCGACTTGAAATTTTAACCAGTTATTACACTAATTTAAGACTATATGTGGTTAAAATTTCAAGAGATTATCTTCATTTGTTTTTTAGAAAAAAATTATTTTAGAAAAAATTTGCGTTTTCGTTGTCGCACGATAACTAGAGCAAAAATTATCCAATCGTCCTGAAATTTGGCACAGATGTAGCTTTTATATACCTTAAGATCGACTTCGTTGCCTAAAAACATCGGACCATTACGAAAAAAGATATTTGAGGTTAAAAATTTTTTAAAAAAATTTTTGAATCGCATTTTCTCAGAGATTACTTGATTTATCGACTTAAACTTTTAACCACTGTAACGGGGTTCACTTATGGAAAGGGTATTAATCCCTCTCAGGGGTTAATATACGGGTGTATTCTACGCCCGGGCAACTCACCGTTGTAGAATTACCTGTAGTCCGGCAGAAGCGTCTCGGCACAGGTTCCGAATATGCGAGCCCGGCTTCTATTGTAGAAAGCCTAGGCCGCTTTCTACTAGAACCGGCGCTGCGCTCTGCTGCTGCTGCCAACTGCTGCCCGCGAACTACCGGCTGCTCGCTACGACCTAGCGTTACCAGCGCAGCCGGTCTTTCCCGCACAACGCTGCTGAATTAACCTCTCAAGCGGCTATTGAGATACTTACTCCCGCTACCGATTTTCCTCTAGGAGGCAATGCCTGCGACTAGCTGCAGCTGCTGAAAAGGGTAGAGGGCGGTATTCGGGAAATCATGCATAGGTTAAGGCGCGCTCAATAAGTACTCGTAACTCGACTATTTAAGATAAAAACGAAAGGGGTTTATTCAACCTAGTTGATCGCGTTAAGGGGCGCGAACCCGAACAAGAACTTTACATCCAAACACGACAGGCCGAGACTTTAGTCGACGCACGCTCGCGGCCGCCGATGCGCGACGGCAACAGATTACTCCGCGACAATATTTATGGAAGAACGCATTATGCGAGACTTATGTTCGTAGGCCGGCCGGCTATCGCAGCTATCTCTCTCGCTCGTTCGCCTCTGCACTCGCTGCGAGGGGGAGAGAGCGGGAATGGAGCTCGCCTCACTGTTCCCGTCCCTGTAGCGCTTCTCTCTCTCTCTCTCTCTCTCTCTCTCTCACGTTCACTCACGGTGGATAGCGGCGCTGTGGTGGTCACAGTTGTAGCGGTGGAGGCACAAAACACTAACCCGACCTCTTTTACTACGCGTGACGGTGACGGCGACTACTTTCGCGTGTCACGGTGAGAATCAACAACATGGCCGCGCGCTCACGTTCGCAGCAGCGCGGCGGCTTCGTCTTCTTTTCCATCTGCTTCTGGCTTGTTCCGCGTGGCGCTTTGTCGATCACGATACGTGCAAGCACGCGAGATTCGGATCTCACAACGCAGTATACGTGATTCCCTTACCTTATATCGGCGCCCGTTACACCCCTCACTCAGCAAATTCTAACGTGGGTGCGGATGTTGGTATTTTAGACGTCGCAGGCTCGCTGTGGTTTCCCACCTGCCGCGACGTAGGAAAGCGGAAGGATCAGGTGGCTTTCCTTGGGCACCCGCGTCCTCGCTGCGGTTGGTCTGGGGCTACCGGATTCGGCCCGAGTGGGTCTACTACCACTGCTCGGGCTCCCGCGGGTCTTCTGCGTCCCCTCCGTGGAGGAGGCGAGGCGGATGGTGCCACCGGGGTCTGCTCGAGTGGGTCTACTACCACTGCTCGAGCACCCAGGGGCCTCCCGCGTCTGCTCAGAAGCGTTTCGTCCGTAAGGGCGTCGCCGGGGGGCCCGCTCGTTGGCACGGCCTCCGCGACGACCGTCCCTTCCGGCTCTTCGGGTTCTGGCGAAGCAGAGTGGTAGCTTTACAGCTGTTCCGCAGCCACCACCTCTTCTACCTCACCGCCGGCGCCTACCAATCTGTAGGTGTTAGGTCCAAGGGCATCCGTAATCCAATACAGACCTTCGAACGTCGGCCCTAGTTTCATCGCAATGCCCTTGGCAGCCGAGAATAGGGGATGGCTGCGCTTCCACACTCTGTCACCTGGTTTGAAAGTTGGCTCGTGCCTGCCGGCGTCATAATAGCGGGCTTGGCATTCGTGAGCCGCGCGCGCTCTCAAAGCGGCGCGCGCGTGTAACTCTAGAAGGGCCTCCATTCGCTCCTTCCAGCGAGCCAAACTTTCTTCTTGAGCGGCGTTGTCTGCTGCTACCTCTTGCATCCTTCGTTGCGTGCCAGGGGGTTCTGGCTGTCTCCCATAGAACATTAGAGCTGGGCTCATCCCAATAGAACTTGGCTCAGCCGTATTCATGGCGAAGAGAAGTTCGGAAGCTTCTGGTCCCATGTACTATGCCGCTCCTTAAGATAGGAAGCGACCATCGTCTTCAGGGTACGGTTGGCTCGTTCTACCGGATTAGCCTGAGGATGATAGGGGGAAGTGTGGGTGTGGTGCACACTGCGCTCCCGCAGGAAGTCTTCCACGGCATGGTTCTTAAACTCTGTGCCGTTGTCAGACAGGAAGATTTCCGGACAACCGAATCGAAGAAAGACCTTCCGACTTAGTTCCGCTATCACCGGCTTGGGGTTGGCCTTACGTATGGGAGATGCCTCTACCCACCGGGTGAAAAGGTCTTGAAACACCAGGATGTACTCGCAACCTTTGGAGCTTCGAGGCAACGGTCCGATGATGTCTCCAGCCACTACCTGCCAGGGTTTGTCGAGTACTCGGCCCCCCATGAGCCCGGCTGGAGCCCTTTTTTCCACCTTGAAACGCTGGCACGTCTCTCAGTTTCGCACGTACTCCTGCGTTTCCGCATAGTAGCGCGGCCAGTAGTAGCATAGCGCGACTCTGGCGAACGTCTTCTCTCTGCCGAGATGTCCAGCGGTGGCGTCGTCGTGGCATTCCTGCAACACCTCGCGGCGATGCTCTTCTGGCACCACCAGTTTCCAGGCATCGTCATCGTCGTCAAGGGTTGAGTCTATCTCTGAGTTGGGGCGGTACCGATAGAGACTGCCTGCTACGAGTTTGTAGGTAGGGTAGTCATTGGGCTGCTCTTTGACCTTGGCGCACCACTCCTGGTACCACGTGTCCTCGGTGTCGGTGAACCACGACACCGCAGCCACTTCATATGAGAGAGGGCGTCTGCCACGTGGTTCAAGGCGCCTTTGCGGTGTTTAACGGTGAACTTGTGACCTTGCAGCTCCAATGCCCAACGAGCCAACCTGCTCGTTGGGTTTCTCAACTGGCAGAGCCATCGCAAGCTTCTGTGGTCGGTCACTATCTTAAACTCGTAACACTCGATGTATGGGCGAATCTTTTGGATGGCCCATACTACCGCGAGGCACTCTCGCTCGGTAACGCTATAGTTACGCTCCGCCGATGTTAGCACACGGCTCGCGAACTCGATCACCCTCTCCTGATCTTCTAACTCTTGGAGGAGCACTGCATCTAGGCCCACGTCACTCGCATCCGTCTGCACCGTGTATAACCCCTCAGGATGAGGTCGGTGTAGCACCGGAACGGTCATCACCATCGCTTTCAGCAGTTCGAAAGCGTGCTGCTGCTCCTCGAGCTACTCATACTTCTGGTTTTTCTTAGTCAGGTTCGTGAGTGGCTCAGCGTGATGGCGTAGTTCGGTATGAACTTTCGATACTACGAGGTGGTGCCTAGGAACCTCCTCAGTGCCTCCAGGTTTTTGGGCACCGGGTAATTCCTGATTGGTTCGATCTTGGCTGGGTTGGGCTTCGTGCCGTCCTGGTTAACCAAAAAGCCCAGGTATGCTACCTCTGGTTTGCAGAAAACGCACTTATCTGCATTAAGCGTCAATCCAGCGGCAACTAGCCGTTCGAGCACCATTCAGAGGCACTCATTATGCTTCTCAAATGTCTCGGCGACAATTATAATGTCGTCGAGGTAGGCATAGACGTACGGCTCTAGCTCGGGTCCGAGCACCTGGTCCTGAACCGCTAGAAGGTGGCGGGCGCGTTCGTAAGCCCATACGGCATCCGCTAGAATTGGTATAGCCCCAATCCCGAGACCGTAAAGGCTGTTATAGGCCGCGCTTCCGCCGCCAGAGGTATCTGGTGGTAAGCACTCTTAAGATCGAGCGTGGAGATGAACTTCGCCTTCCTTAACTTCCGCAGAATACCTTGCATATTCGGTAGAGGATAGGGATCTGGTTCCGTGGCTGCGTTCACCTTGCGCAGGTCTTCACAGAACCGACGTGTTCCGTCACTCTTCCGGGTCATCACGATGGGGTTCGACCAACCGCTTCGAGAGGGCTTGATCACGCCTTTTTTGAGCATCTCATTTACTTGCCGGTGCATCTCTTCTTGCACCTTATCCGAGACTGGATAGTGCTTCTGCTTGATTGGTCGAGTGTCCCGCAGAGTGATCTCATGCTCCATCCCCATTACGCATCCTAAGCCTGACGGAAGCTTGCTCATGATGGCGTCTACCATTTTCTTCAGCTCCGCCCGCTGAAGGTCCGTAGCGTCCTCGAGCCCGATGGCAGACACTGCGCTGGGATCGGCCATCAAGCTGGCTACTTCCAGCTCGACATAGGCTTCTGAGTCCTTACAGAAGAGCCTATCCGTATCCAGGTCAAGTACAGCCCTGAACGCACGTACAAAGTTGACCCCTAAGTAGCAGTCTGCATCGAGCTGGGGAATAATGGCGACTCTAATTTCGCGAGTAACCCCCCCCCCTCCACGGTGAGTGGGAGAAACACGTGGCCTAACAAGGGGCTGCGACTACCATCCGCAAGCCTCACGCCTTGTTTCTCGGACGCTACGAAATCTTTCCCGAGTGCTATGGCCAGTTGGAGCCCGACGGTGCCTATCACCGTGGTGGATGCTCCCGGATCCAGCAGCGCTCGGAGGTTGAACTCACCCACCTCAATTCGAACCCACCAGCGCGTCTCTGCGTTGGCTGGTTGACCGACGGAAGCTTCTCCTCGACCGGGAGGCGGGTGAGCATCTGACTCCTCAGAGGCCGGGCGAGGTCGCACGCGGCCGCAGTGTCCTCGCACACTGGAGTCTTTTTCGGACTCGGCACTTGGAGTGCCGCCGGAGTTGGCTCGAGTGGGCCTACTACCAGTGTTCGAGCTCCCCGGAGACTTGGGGCGGGGACGATTTCCTCTAATCGCCCCATCCCGTTTCCCGAACAATTAGGTCAATACCTTGCTATGTAGCCGATCTTGCCGCATGAGTAACAACTTAGCGGTGGCCTCGACTCCCCTGGGGCCGACCCCCGGGTTTGGCAGGCGGCGCGGAGTTCCCTCCCGAACTAACTCGCGTCCTTGCAGGCCGAAGTTGGCGCCGGATGCCTCTGTGCTCCCGTTCGCCCAGGCGGCTGATGGCCACGCCCTCTACGCGGGCCACCAGATGCATACCTCAATAGGGACGTTCACCCGGAGCTCTCCATTCTGTGGTTTCCCATGTCTGCGAGGCTCTGCTTCAGGACCCTCCGAAGCATGTCCTCTAGACTCTCCTGCTTGGGGCCCCTCTCCTCTTCCACCGCTGCCACCTTGCTCTCCATGATTCCCTTCTGCTTCTGCGACGTATCGCATGGAGGGGGAGGCTTGTACGCCATTTCTGGCAGCAAGGTGGCTCCTGGCGGTGGAGACGGTAGATAGACCTTGGAATACTCCAAGGTTTGCTCAGCATCTACCGCCAAGTCGAGCAGCTCCTCGATGGTTCGGAAGTCCGATCTCCGAACCATAGACTGCAACTGCGGCTTGAGGTTGCGATGGAGCTGGTCCAGCTGATGTTCGTGGCTAGGGTCGGGCAATATCTTCCTCATTATCCCAACGAGGCACGTGATATAATCCCTCACGGCCTCTTCCGCCCCTTGCGTGCAACTATTGGCTTCGGCCACTAGCCGCTGCGGGTACCTTCGGCTCATGCCGTACCAGCGTCGCGCAGCCGTCACAAATTCCTGCCACGTGGTCCACTTCTCCTTCTCGTTTCTAAACCACGTGGCGGCCGTACCGGTGAAGGTTTCCGATAGCGACGACAGCAGCTCTTCCTCTGTAAGATTGGCCAGGACTCTGCAATCCTCGAGCCTCGCCAAGAATCGGTCTATCTCTGTCTCTTCTCTCCAGAGAAGCTTACGTGCCACTTCCGCACTATTTGGCCGATATCTCTCTGGTGGTATAACCCCGACCTCGAGACATTGGCCGAAGTGCCTGGCGCGAAGTAGCTGTGCCAGCTCGAACTTCTCGCCCGATTTCGACGGTCATCCCCCTCCCAGGCTGGGTTTACGTCCCGTAAATCAGCCTGGTCTCTAGGGCGAGCTGGTGGTGGCGAAGGCTGCCTACGATCCCATGCTTCGTTCTGCTCTGGGATCGTGAATGTGTCTTCGAATCGCACGTTCAGTCCTGGCCTTGTGTCCGCTATCTGGGTGCTGAACGCTGTTTGTCGCTGGTGGTCTAGTCTATCCTCCAGTGACTTTACTTTTGTTAACAGCCCTGCTATCTGGATGCTGTACGCCGCTGGTCGCTGGTGATCTGCTGCTAGCCTGTCCTCTAGTGACCTTACTTTCGTTATCAGCTCCACCAATAGCAGGCTGATGTCCTTTGGCACCTGGAACTCTGTCCCGTCGCTTGCCTGGAGACGCAACATGTCTTCTCGATGTGGCAGTGGTTCATCTGCCCCCGTGTTCTGCGTGTCGTCGCGAAGGCCGTCTCGTTGCGCGTTCTCCTCTTCATTTGCGTCCTCTTGATTCACTTCGGCGACTTCCACGTATATGACGTTCTGGTTGTGCGCCGTGGGCTCATGAGGCTGTGGGTGTTGGGCTCGCGACGCCGCCTGTGCCGTCGTCTCCTTCAGTAGTTTCAATATCGGCTCGCTCTTCAGTACCGCCTCCAATGGGTGTACGTCCCATCTGAAGGTTTCTACGAAGGTGCCGTCGTCTTCTACTAGGAATTTGCCCAAAAGACTTGACCTTAGTGATTTCCGCCAGGCGATCACGTCTCCCGGCTCCTCTGTCTCGTCAAAGTCATTTGGGCAATACATTCCCAACACCCACTTAGTCAGTCTGTCCTTTCTGAAGACTGTGCCATAGCGCCTTATTTCAAGCTGCGCCAGGCAGCTGTCAATCTCATTATGTGTGAGAGAATCTGCCCAATCCTCCACGGCTTCCTGGATGTAATACGCCATCACAGTCGCTCGCGAATTTTTGTGTGCGCAAAGGGATTTTCAGTCCAATACCGCGGAACTTGAAAGTGCTTTTGCACTGCCAGTGGTATCCTTGGCAAGGTACCTACTGGATTGCCACTGACTAAGGAAAACACGAGTTTTCCCAACTGGTGGTTCGATCTCTAATCGCTAGACCAGGGTAATTCGCTAACGTAATTCGCTTATTTGCGCAGTGTGCAGACGGTTCCGCGTATGCGCACACGTCAAAATCGGCGGATTTCGCGGGGTTTTATGTCTTTAATTGCAAATTGTTAATAAATTAATTAGCTTGGCCAAAGTTTACTTCTTGCGCAAATCTATTCGGCACGCGAGCAATCGATTCCATGCCGAAGAATCGAAATTTGCATTTTCCGCACGCTGCGCTTGCGCGGCACTAAAATCACTAGGTGTAATAGTTTCACCAACGCACGCGATTTTAAACGATTTTAAACTATTCCGCGTCCAAAAACAAAAATCTAATTTTTCTGCCCTTTGCGCATGCGCAAACTCAAAATTAGTGATGCGCGCACCTCCCAGTGAGATACGCTACCGATTCCGTGTGATAAATCAAAATTTTAATTTTTCGACCCTTTGCGCATGCGCAAACTCGAAATTAGTGGATGCGCGCACCTCCCAGTGAGATGCGCTAACGATTCCGGGATAGTGATTTTCCACTTTTTTTTCGGTTTCTGCGCATGCGCGGCCTCAAAATTACTGCGCGCGACCTCTAGGCCGTCCCCTCGTCCGCGCTCACGCGTATTTCCCCAAAAATGGGAAATTTCCGCTAATATCCCTTAAAATGCGAATTGGGTGCGTAATCTGCTACTTTACGCCCCGGCATGCACGAGAGTTGCCCAACAAAGAGATCGAACGCTAAGAACCTATTATTGATAAAAAAATGTTAATAAATAGTGTAATGAATAATAAATAAATAATTATTAATTAATCTCTTTGTTGCCCTCACTAAGTACTTCAACAATGCTCGGCCTTCACAAGCAATGTCCGCGCTAAGTACGTGCAGGCCGGGTCATTCCCTCCAAGCACGGTTATAAACCACCAGTTGATCACCCTTGCACACACTGTACACTTTTATAGTAATTAATTATCCCTCTCGATAATTAATTGTTCGCAATGCGAGTCTCGACCTGTTTAAATAATCGAATTATTCCCTAACCTACGCTTTCCAACACGTTAAGGGCGCCAGTTGTAACGGGGTTCAGTTATGGAGAGGGCATTAATCCCTCCCAGGGATTCGCGGGGTAATATATGGGTGTATTCTACGCCCGGGCAACTCACCGTTGTAGAATTACCTATAGTCCGGCAGAAGCGCCTCGGCACAGGTTCCGAACATGCGAGCCCGGCTTCTATTGTAGAAAGCCTAGGCCGCTTTCTACTAGACCGGCGTTGCGCTCTGCCGCTGTTGCCAGCTGCTGCCCGCGAACTACCGGCTGCTCGCTATGACCTAGCGTTACCAGCGCAGCCGGTCTTCCCCGCACAACGCTGCTGAGTTAACCTCTCAAGCGGCTATTGAGATACTTAATCCCGCTACCGATGTTCCTCTAGGAGGCAATGCCTGCGACTAGCTGCAGCTGCTGAAAAGGGTAGAGGGCGGTATTCGGGAAATCATGCATAGGTTAAGGCGCGCTCAATAAGTACTCGTGACTCGACTATTTAAGATAAAAATGAAAGGGGTTTATTCAACCTAGTTGATCGCGCTAAGGGGCGCGAACCCGAACAAGAACTTTACATCCAAACACGACAGGCCGAGACTTTAGTCGACGCACGCTCGCGGCCGCCGATGCGCGACGGCAACAGATTACTCCGCGACAATATTTACGGAAGAACGCATTATGCGAGACTTATGTTCGTAGGCCGGCCGGCCATCGCAGCTATCTCTCTCGCTTGTTCGCCTCTGCACTCGCTGCGAGGGGGAGAGGGCGGGAATGGAGCTCGCCTCACTGTTCCCGTCCCTGTAGCGCTTCTCTCTCTCTCTCTCTCTCTCTCTCTCTCTCTCTCTCTCTCTCTCTCTCTCTCTCTCTCTCTCTCTCTCTCTCTCTCTCTCTCTCTCTCTCTCTCTCTCTCTCTCTCTCTCAGTGGTCACAGTTGCAGCGGTGAAGGCACAAAACACTAACCCGACCTCTTTTACTACGCATGACGGTGACGGCGACTACTTTCGCGTGTCACGGCGAGAATCTACAACATGGCCGCGCGCTCACGTTCGTGGCAGCGCGGCGGCTTCGTCGTCTTCTCCATCTGCTTCTGGCTTGTCCCGCGTGGCGCTCTGTCGATCACGATACGTGCAAGCGCGCGAGATTCGGATCTCGCGACGCAGTATACGTGATTCCCTTACCTTATATCGGCGCCCGTTACACCACTTATTAAACTTATAGAAGACTATATTTGGTTAAAATTTCCTGAGATGATCTTAATTTGTTTTTTAGAAAAGAATTATTTTATAAAAAGTTTGCCTTTTCGTTATCGCACGATAACTACAGCAAAGTTATCCAATCGTGCTGAAATTTGGCACAGATGTAGCTTTTATATATCTTATGATCGAGTTCGTTACCCAAAAGAATCGGTCCATTACGAAAAAAGATATTTGAGGTTAAAAATTTTTTTAAAAAATTTTCGAATCGCTTTTTCTCAAAAAATACTTGATTTATCGACTTAAAATTTTAACCACTTATTACATTTATAGAAGACTATATTTGGTTAAAATTTCAGGAGAATATCTTCATTTGTTTTTTAGAAAAAAATTATTTTAGAAAAAATTTGCGTTTTCGTTGTCGCACGATAACAAGAGCAAAAATTATCCAATCGTCCTGAAATTTGGCACAGATGTAGCTTTTATATATCTTCAGATCAAGTTCGTTGCCCAAAAAAATCGATTCATTACGAAAAAAGATATAACGCACAGTTTAAGCTGAATTTGGACCCATGACCTTCTTCTACTTAGTCTACCCGTACAAGATAAAGTATTAAATTTTAAATATTAGAAGTAAAAATTAATTAAAGGGATCAATAAATTAAGTTTGAGGAAACTACGTGTCAATGAATTGATAGCGGTTTTTTTGAGATTCAAATTATAAACACGCATCTTTACACGCACGTACAAATCCATGTATGCACGAAAGCACAGGCGCACGTGTATATGTTCACAGAAAATAATCTGTAAAATAATAGATATATTTGCAGTATTAGTAGCGACTTTTGCTTATAGAACTCGTTGTTTTATTGTTTTATATAGAGTTATGCAGTCAACAACAGCTTGTCACTAGTGATTCTTATTAATATCAAGTTTAGAAAAGAAATAACAGAAAGACGAGGCACTTTGCAAACGCGTACTATTAGAGAAATAAAGCGTGTGCAATAACTCATGAAGTTATCGGTGGTGATATTGCAACTGATAGTAATCAAGGAGTGGGAAATTATAAGACAAAAAATATATGGTCATATATGATATTGAACTTAGCATAAGTTTAGTAAACTATGTGTTACTTATATACATATTGTTTTATGTTCTCAGATCGATGATCCGATGCACAACTTCACTTTTCCTCAAAAAGGGCCGTTCAACACCACAGCGATCTTGAAACCTATCAAACGCTGCCGATGGATGTGCGAGCTTACAAATGACGCCGGCTACGTTGTATACAGGTAAGAGCGATCGAAGTATCAAGCGTTATATAAATAAAATATCGCACGCGTGCATATCTATTTTTATGGAAGTCAGAAGTAGGAATATAATATAGTAGTTGATGATACAATATCAGCGAGTGCATGCGGGACTTGGGGAATCGTATTTTATTTACTATCGCACACATAGGTACATAAAGGCAAGAGCTGCATGATTGTTCCAAAATAATTTGCGTTCCTTTTTCATATAAGTTTTAAAATCGTAAAATTGAAAAAGGTTAGTCATATCAGCTGCATCTTCTACATTTTTTCTAGAATAAATCTTGTAAACTCATATTTTAGTCTCAATAATCCTAGCAATATAAGGAATAATATTTTCTAATAAATATAAAAAATAATAATTTTTCTGACTCCAGTGTAATGGCCATTTTATTGATCTGAAAGATGAGACAAAAGAAGTATGTGATTTCCTCTTATACTTTATTTCTGCAAGTTTAATTTACTCCCTGATATAAGGGATTTTTACTTTTTTAAATAACTCTGTCTTTCTCTCTTATTTTCCGTTTTTAGGCGCAACCGCTGCTCGTTCAGCACGACTGCTGCTCGGGAGAACCTTATAATTTCGCCAGAGCAAAATTTGTTAACTCTATTATACCTAAAATTTGCGATATAGAAATGATTTTCTCCTCATCCAGAGTCGATTTTAGGCACTTTCCACAATGTATGTATGTCTGCATGTTCGTATGTAATCAAGTTACCTGATTACCTCAATGAATTTTCGATCGATTTTATCGGAATTCCGGAAAAAACTGCTCTAATTATACTTAACCGGTGGTCTCTTAAAGAGAAAGAACACAAAGAAACATTTCAAAAAATCGATTTTTAAGCGTAATGTCTAGAAAAATTAATTTTAAGTTAATGTCTACAGGTCTATCTGCTAAAACTAATTAAAACATACCATTTTCTGTTAGACATTTTTTGCTACGAGCAATATTTGCCAGCACAACTGCGATAAACGTCAAAAAAAGGTCAAAAATGGACGATTTTCGGCTATACTTGACACAAATATGTAAAATGTAAAAGTTGTAGATCATAATAAAATAAAATTTTTTCCCATTTAATATTTTCATGTACAATCAATTCCTGATGATCTAAACCTATAAACACGATTTTCAACGCTTCAATACACCTTATATAGACAATTTTCGCTTATTATTTAAGAATGTACTAGCTATAAGGTCCCTGCCAAAAGTTTGTGAATTCGATAAACTGCAATAATTAATTGTATGCGATAATTGACCAAATTTAAGTTCTTGTGGGTGATTCAGGAGTATAATACGAATATAATAAGCTTTGAAATTGAAAATCGAATATAAATTAACAAAGTTCTGTTATTTTTTATAGTTATAAAAACCGAATCATTAAGTAAATTGTTAATACTGTAAACGATAAAGTGCCAAACTTTTAACTTTCATTCGATTTGTAATTTCTAAAGCTTATAATATTCCTCTCATGATTTGTAATCGATCGCGAGCATTGAAAATTGTCTATTAATTCTACATAATTTGTTATTGCAGTTTATTTCTCGTACAGTCTCTGCCAAAAGTTAAGTAACTAATATTAAAACAACAATAACAAATTATGTAGGATAAATAGACAATTTTAAATGCTCCCGATCGATTACAAATCATGAGAGGAATATTATAAGCTTTAGAAATTAAAAATCGAATGAAAGTTAAAAGTTTGGCACTTTATCGTTTACAGTATTAAAAATTTACTTAATGACTCGGTTTTTGTAACTATAAAAAATAGCAGAACTTTGTCAATTTATACTCGATTTTCAATTTTCAAAGCTTATTATATTCGTATTATACTCCTAAATCACCCACAAGAACTTAAATTTTTGTAAGCTATTTATTACAATTGAATGCTCTTAAATGTCCTTTTTTCCTTTCATTACCGCCGCAGCCTATTGGCCTAGCTGGCGGGGGCCTTCCACCACCTTGGTGTGGAAGTAGTACCCAATCCTATAACCTCACTATTTTCCTCTCATACTACCCTACCTATTTTATAACCCTCCTGGAAGACATTCCGGTGAGGACATATTTCAGTCTCGCACCGTGTTGGTTAAGCCAACACTCTCTACCCTCGGAGGGGCATCGGGTCCGTCTTCCAGGGCAAGCCTCTCCGAAGAAGGTCCATATTTCAGGACCAGCTCCCCGCCGGTAAGACCGGCGTTCCCTGCCTAGTACATCGGATCGACCTACCTACCTTATCGACCTTCCTATTTTCCCTAACACTGCTTCGCATTCGTCCAGGCTTGCGCCTGAAAGGCAAGGGAAAACCCGGGATTCCACTGAAGGGAAATCCCGGAGAAAAACCGCCATAAAGCAGCCGGTGGCTTGGTAATTTTTCCGCTAAAAAACAGCTCGAAAAAAATCCGAGTGATTTCACCGGGAATCGAACCCACGACCCCTGGAACGACGTTGTTTCCGTGACTAGCATGCTAACCACTGAGCCAACGTCGCTCTGCTCTTGAATGTAACGTCAAGTCTTTGAGTAAATTTAAATTGAATATTTTGAGGTTATGCCATTCTATTTCCAATCTGTTAAATGGGCGAATAATAGAGGAAAAGGCGTTTCAACATGGCCATTAACTAGCCATTTATTCTAGTTATTTACTGATTTTCTGACCATTTCGTAATAGACAAATTTCTACCAGAGTAAGTGGATGCCCTACTCACATACTTTATATACACTTATCAATGTTCACTGATTTTTCAAATTTATTTTTGAATTTAATATATATATATATATATATGGGTCGTTCTGGGAGAGATCGTGTGCAAAAAATTTTAAATTTCTTCTTAACCATTTAAATGTCTTCCTGGGCACCCCATGAGTGCCCCAGAATTTTTTCAGATTTTTTGGAGCCCCCCAAAAAATGCTGTAGCACCATACATATGGCCAGATCAAGCATTTTTAGCTTTTTTACCTATTTTCAAGCCTAAATAACTCAAAAATCATGCCATTTTTATAAAAAGTGATAAATACATTTTTTCTTGCAAATTTTCTTAATTTTCAGAAAAAATCTATTCCAAAATCATTCGAGCAAATTAAGTGACAATTTATATCATTTTAAGCCTTGAAATTGACTTTTGAAAACATTCGATCCGGATAAACATCATACGAGTGGTCAGAAAAGTAGTGTAAAATATGCCAGAATACAGCTGTACATGTGTCAGAATGGTACAAGAAGTTATTCTAGTGCAGAAATTCATTTTAACAATAAAAAACACTAAAATAGGTATATAATGCTTCCCAAGATGACGCACAATAAATTCAAGTACAACAGGCCACGCATTTCTTTTTGGTATCTGTATAAGAATACAAGTTCACATAATGGAAAAGCATACCTAAAACTACAAATTAAGGTATATAGAATTCCTGTATTTCCAATTCGAAGGCCTTGATAGCGACTATTTTGTTAATTTTAAGATTATTTCTAATATTTTTTTCCTACTTTTGATTTTGTTTAATGAATAGTAGAGTCAAATATGCCAGAATACAGAGCTGTACCAGTGTCAAAATAGTGCGAGAAGTTATTTCATTGTAGAAATTCATTTTATCAATAAAAATAACACTAAAGTAGGTATATTAATGCTTCCCAAGTTGATCGATGCATAATACGAGGGTCATTTGATAATTACCTAGCCTACAAATGAAAACACCAAAATTTTACAAAAAATAAAATTTATTTTCCAATGTAGTCTCCTTTTAGTTGAATACACTTGGTCCAGCGGTGTTCCAATTTTTTTAACCCCGTTGAAAAAAATGTTTTCTCTTGGTTTGCAAAATAGGCCTCCGTGGCGGCGATTATTTCGTTATTGGAGTGGAATCTCTTCCCGGCGAGCGAATTTTTTAGGTTCGGAAACAAAAAAAAGTCGCACGGAACCAAATCTGGAAAATACGGTGGATGGGGCAGCAGTTCGTAGCGTAATTCGACCAATTTAGCCGTGGCGAGTGCACAAGTGTGAGCCGGTGCATTATCGTGGTGGAAAAGCACTTTCTAGACAAATGGGGCCGTTTTTCTTCTAACACGGCATCAAATCGGCTCAATAGTTCGGCGTAGTACTGTCCTGTGACCGTTTTGCCCTTCTCCAGATAGTCAATACAAATCACACCTTGAGAATCCCAGAAAACAGTGGCCATCACCTTTCCGGCCGACGGGACCGTCTTCGCCTTCTTCGGAGCAGGTTCACCGGGTAAGGTCCACTGTTTTGACTGCTCCTTGGTCTCTGGAGTGTAGTAGTGAATCCATGTTTCGTCGACGGTCACGTAACGACGCAAAAACTCTTTTGGATTGCGATTAAACAGCTCCAAACACTGCTCTGAACTGGTCACACGGATGCGCTTGTTGTCTACAGTCAGCAAACGCGGCACCCACCTTGCTGACAGCTTCCTCATGCCTAAAATCTCATGTGGGATATGCCACACGCGTTCTTCTGAGATGCCTACTATCGCAGCTATCTCGTGCACCTTTAATCGGCGGTCTGACAAAACGATATCGTGTATTTTTGTCACGTTCTCCTCCGTAGTGGCTGTTTTCGGAGCACCTGGGCGTGGATCATCAAAAACCGACGTACGACCACGTTGAAACTCGTTATACCAAAATTTAACGGTCGCCATCGAAGGAGAAGCATCCCCATACACTGCATCCAAGCGTTCTTTAATTTCACTGCGCGATTTCCCTTCCAAAAACAAGAATCGAATCACCGACCGATATTGTTCTTTCTCCATTTTTTCAAAAATCAACGGACACATTTGCTTTCACACGCTCTCAAAAATAAACTACAACTCCGATCCGGCTGAAATTTCGTCTGTAGCCGTTTACAGGAAGATACTGCACTGTAGTGTATTTCTGGTGCGATAGTGGCACCATCTGGCGGTGAGGCTAGGTACTTGTCAAATGACCCTCGTAAATTCAAGTATAATGAGTCAGATATTTTTTTGTTGGTATCTGTATATAAAAGTAAGTTTATATAGTGAAAAAGCATACATAAAACTACAAATACAATTTAAGGCAGTATAGAATTCCTGTATTTCCAATTCGAAGTCTGTAATATCCACTATAGACATTTCTTTGATTTTGTTAATTTTAAAAGTATTAATAATATTATTTTTCTATTTTTAATTTTGTTTAATGAATCCTTACCTGTTTTTCAAAACTTGATTGTTGCAATGTTTGGTTCCATGGGTTGTTGAATACATTGCGACTTTAAATATAATAAAAAAGCTTCCCAACATTATTAGCATCAAAATTCATAAAATATTTATATTATTTCTTCTTCAACTGCATTTAATTTTTCAACGTGTGTATATTTCAAAATATGAAATCTGAAAAACTATTCATGAAAAACTTTTTTTTCTAAAATGGAATATTGTTTCAAACATTCTTACATACTTATATTATATGCTCTAATAACTTTTTAATAATAACAAGTCTCTGGCTTTCTTTAAAGGATGTTGAAAAATATAATATAAAAGTTAATGTAGTATCTTGTGATTAAACGCCAACAATATTAAAAAACATTTAATTTTTCTTGAATATATCAAATTATACACATTATTCCTTGGCTGATTCTACTTTCACAATAGATTTCTGTACATATATTGTTTTGCTTTGACCTTTGACTAAAAACGTATATTAAGTTGTAATATTACGAAGCGATTATACTTTTAACTCACAGATTTACTCTAACATGTCACTTTAATTCACTGATTCTATGAATAACATTAATTTATTTTATAAAAATAAACATTAAAAAAACTTCATCCATGCAGGCACTCAAATTTTCTGTACGCATTTCCATATTATAAACTTTAAGAGATCTTAAAAAAATACCAGCCGATTAATGTTCCAATTTCTTGTTTACATTGATGAATTGACATAGTGAAACAACACTAGAAGATCTGTATGTACGGAACATTTGATTAGCTACTACTGCTCATAATTGTTTTTTTTTCTTCCCTATTACCTCCTTGGTTATAAACCCTTAAAGCTGAAAAAATACACACAAAGGATACAAATCTTTTTAAAAAATTATTCCAAATTTTACTCAAAATATTTATACTTATCTGATAGATATGGCACCTCCAACTCTTGGCAATACAGAGTTCAATTTATAACCCTTTGTAAGTATTCTATTTTCCAGAGAAATTTTATATACTTTTTCATCTTTTCCTTTTTATTATCTATTTTTATGCTAAATTTTAATTTATCACAGATTAAACATTATTCGTATTTGGAGTATTATATACGAATTCTTCTGCTATACGCTAAGAGCATAGAGTACGTATAAGTATCAGCTTATAATACCTATACGATCGTAAAATGAGTATTTTTTCTAGCGCATTATTTGTTCCAAGGCTCCATGACGGTGAACAGAGTGAATACGGGCTATTGCTCTATTGCAGAGATGAAAGTATATTGTGGAATGGGAATAAGGGCTCTTGCACAATAGGGAACACCGAGGAATAACACTTAACAGCTAGTCACAAAGAAGCTTTAAAAAGACCTGTTCTTTTTAGTGAGGAACAAGAAGAATCAATCTTATTAAATCTCGCTTTCTATTGGCTTACAGGCGGTATTCCTCAGTGTATTTTCATTTGTGCAAGGGTCCCAAGTTCTAAAACCCAACCAGATGCAAGCTTCAAAAAGATTTGTGCCTTCTACTGATTTAGGCATAAGCACGAACAAGAAAGAATAGCCAAATAAATCATTTCATTTTAAATAAAATACGAAAACAACACATGATTCAATTTTTCGGTAAATGAAATTTTTCATTAATTCCGAACGCACCTGCTCTTACCGCTAATGTATTAGGCGATTACATCTTGTGTAAGCACTTTGAATATAGTTTCATACCGTCTTGTAATCTCACCCTAAATAATATTTAAACTTGTTTATGTTACCGTTGGTGTTTGAATTTGATAACGTAGTGAGAGCAGTATACTTGACAGGATTTCAATTTAAATATTAATATAAGTTATCATCAAAAATCAAACATCGTGACATTCGTGATGGAACAGAAGAAAAGAACGTTTTCAGACGAAAGTGGAGAGGTTAATGGAGCTAGCATATCTAAAATACAACGGTTGGACACGCATAGCTATAATTGATGTAGAAAACAATTTGCTGGCAGTGAAAAGTGCTCAGCTAAGAGTTTGAGAAAAGTATCTGAAAATAAAATTGATTTATTTAATTCTAAGTTCTCTCTTATCCCACCTTTGTCAAGTTCTGACAAAGTTTGTTATAGATGTAGAATGAAGATTGATGAATTATGCAAAACACCAGAATCTTCAGAAAGTAAATTTTTTCAATTAACATAATTATATTTTTATATTTTTTTCATATAGTGACTAAAACGTTTTTTTTTTTCGATAACCCTACATGAATCAGAAAACATGGGGAGCAGTTCTTCAGATATTCTAGATAAAATAGATAATTTGGTCGTAAATGAGGAAACAACAATTGAAATTGATATTAGTGAGTTACAAAAATTTCAAACTTTGATTGAACATATGAAAATTAAGTTTCATGATGTAAATACATCCACAAATGAAAAGTTTCGAATATTAACTCTGATACCAAAGAGTTGGTCTTATGAAGATGTACGGAAACATTTCCAAATGTCAAAGTACATGTTTACCTTAGCAAGAAAATTACAAGATAAAACGGGTATTTTGTCTGTGCCGAATGCAAGTCACAAAGGTATTATAGAGAAAATTCTAAATGTTAAATCATTACAGTATAAAAAAATTATATTACTATAGTTTTGAATATCTTACCAAAAAGTGCATGATTTTACTCTGTAAAAAGTACTGTATAAATTTTCAATATAATTATATATTCAATATAGTATATGCATTTCAGGGAAAACAATTTCAGATGCAAGCAGAGATATTGTAATTGATGTTTATAAAGATGAGTCTAATGTTTATATACTACCTGGCATGAAAGATTGTGTGACATATAGAAGTGACAATGGAGAAAAAAAAACAGAACAAAAATGTCTACTGCTCAGTACTTTGAAAGAGTTGTACATCTCTTTCAAAGAACAACATCCAGATATTATTGTAGGATTTTCGAGTTTTGTGAGACTGAAACCAAAATGTTGCTTATTAGCTGGTAGTAGTGGCATGCACATGGTCTGTGTCTGTTCAATCCATCAGAATGTGAAGTTGTTGATAATAGGTAATGTATTTATTGCTTTCATCAAAAGGAAACTTTGAGAGAGTAAAAAGCTGCTGTTCTGATTTATGGGCACAGGGTTTCCTCAAATCATACGTATTTTTGTTTAAATAATGACAAAGAAAATAATTATATTGATATGAATATTTTTAATTTTCATTTTTTTCAGGATGTTCTCTAGATAAAATTACTGATAGCTACGTTCATCAGTTGAAAGATTATAAAGATCTCCTGAACTTCGTTGTTTTTGACAAAAACAAAACTTACGTATGTCCAGAATGTTTCTTGGGGCAGTGCAAAGACTGTTATGGGATAGAAAGGTTGCGTACATATTTGACAACGATTATGGAAGAAAGTATGATTGATGAAGTGACTTATTCACAGTGGATTTCGAATCCAGTTACTACTTTAAAGACTATCACAGATAATGCAGATGAGTTTGTAGAAGAATTATGTACAAAAGTAGAAAAGTTACTGCCACATGCTTTTATCTCCCGGCATCAATCAAATTATTATAAGTCTTGCAAAATAAACATTGAAGAAAACCAAATACTTCTTAATGTAGATTTTGCAGAGAACTATGCATTTGTTGTACAGAATGCGCCACAAGGATTTCATTGGAACAACAATCAGGCAACAGTATTTGTAGCCTTTTCCCATTACTTGAAAGATAGCGAAATTAAACATAAAGGATTTGTTGTTATATCTGATAATCTTAATCACGATATTATAGCAGTTCATACGTATCAACAATTAATAATAGACACCCTAAAGAAAGACATGTCAGTACATAAAATTTCCTACTTTAGTGATGGAGCACCTCAACAATTTAAGAATTTTAAAAACGTATTGAATTTATATTACCACAATATTGATTTTCAAATTACGGCAGATTGGCATTTTTTCCGACCGCACATGGTAAAGGCGCCTGCGACGGGATTGGCGGTTCGATAAAAAGAACTGCTGCAGAGGCAAGTTTGAGGCTTTCTCCCGACAAACAGATATTAACCGCTGTCTCATTATACGAATGGTTAAAAAATTATGGGAATTTTACTAATGTTGAATTCTTCTACGCATCATCGACCGAATACAACAAGAATGTTAGAAAATTAAAGAAAATATTTGAAAATCAGAGCCAGGTGAAAAATCTTCAAAAACAGCATTCTATATGTCCTCTAGATAATGGTAAAGTCCGATGCAGAATATTTTCAGGAAGCCAAGAATTCATCGATACGAAAGTTGTCGACCAAGAATCTTCAATTTACCTTTGTAAGCATGATGTATAGCGTAAAATAGCTGAACCAAAAAAAACGACTGCAGATTCAATATGGCACATGGATTTCTCAAAATCGATTTGTTAACTAATTTTATCAATTTTCTATTCTAATAAAAGGTATAATAAAGTGTTAATAAATGTAAAAAAATGTTAAAACATTATAATCAAATGTTACTAACAAGGAAAGTACCCGAACTGTCAAATTCAAAAAAATTCCAAACCCATATTAAAAAGTAGACCTCCATGCGAGATTCACGAAACCATCTTTATCGGCTGAGAAGCGCTTTATAAGGGTTAAAATCACCCCTAAACTTTACCCCCAAGAAACGTTTTTTTGATATATCTCGGCTTCTACTTAACTTTTTTTAACGAAACAAAATGGAAAGAGTTTCTTATTAAAAAGTCAAGAAATCCGTGGTAGTATGAACATTAAGGGTTGCATCCTTTATTTTTTAGAGGGTGAAATTGTGTTTTTTTAAGAATAATTTTTGTTGTGAGAATTCATAAAATAATTAAAAATAGGTCAAAACATTATTTTTGGCAAATACAATAAGTAACAGTTGGTGTGTTTGGGCATTCTTCGCGAAACAACCCCTTAAGAGGTGGTAAACCACCCCTAACACAAATGAATTAGGTATATTTTTTTGGCAATTATTTTTTTCCTTAAAATGGGTTCTTGAAGTCGTTAATCGGAATCCACAGTTAGATCCACAATAAAAATTTGAAAATAGTGAATTCAACATGGCGAAAAATTTTTTAGAAATATTTTAAATTCCACGAAAAATAGTATGTAGACCCCCTAGTGGAAATTATATTATGTAAATAAGTGTATAATAATGTAACAATATTTTGTTATGTTATTCTATTATTTATTATTTTTTTATCATACACTTGTTTATTGTACGATAAACATGAGGAGAGATTTTCATGCTTGTTGAAATTATGATAGGTTTTAATAAGAAAAGTTTATTTATGATTTATTAATATAAATTAATATGAACAAAATTTTTAATATAAAGATAATTATAGCAATTCATGGTTATTGCGCAATATATAAGATTACGTACACTTGCATTGATATGGCTTATCTCCCGATTCCTCCTCTTTTATTCATAAATAAGTGAAACATCGGTCAGTCGAAAACAAATATACGTTACTGAACGTTTTTCTACGCTCGTGTTAAATTAATATTCAATGTCAACATTATTTTATGGGTATTAATTGAAAATATAAGTGTCTGGAGGTACTTGCATCATATTTTTTAATGGCAAGTAAACATTTTAAGAGTACGAAATCCTATTTGAATTGAATGATAACAACAATAATAATAGTCGTAAGTAACCATATAATTGAAATTTCTTTCTTCTACATAATTATTCAAAATATTTCTAATAGAAGGATATAATAGATATAATATTGAAAAGTTAAATAAAATGCAGCATTTTTAAATTTAAAACTCGTCAAAATATACAATAAATTTTGAACAAGTGGCCGAAGTTAAGAAAGTCAAATTCAGTAAAAATCTATTATAGAATCTTTATTGTACCAATTGTAAATATTTTGATAGTGAAACTTTACTCTTAATACATGCATTGAATTATTTTATGATAGTAAAAATTATGTTTTGATTTTAATTTTTAGAATTACTGTTAGATTACTGTTATTCTAATATATAAAATATGACATACTGACGATTTAATCAGTTAAGTTAAGTGTAAAAAAATATTCATACGAGTGAATAGAAGTAGTACTTTATTTATAATAATAACGTTTAGCAACTATTTAATGCTAATAAAATAGTGTATCTTGTAGACAAAACATTGACAAACAATAACGAATTCCCATGCACTTACAAAGGAATTTAGTAAAATGTTTTCCTCAAAAGTTTTGGATCTCTGAATACTTTTTACACTTACTGTACATTCATACTATTGTATATTCCTATACTGTTATGGCTATAAAAAGGTTATAATAACTAAAACTTTTACAGGTTTACACTGCGACTCAACGTATCTAAAAGAAGAAAGAAAATATTTTCCATAAATATGACTTTGGTAAATGCGATGAATGTTTTATTTATTTTAAACAGTATGTTTCAAGATCAAGAAAAGAAATTACCTGTTAATGACGCTGAAAGAAATGTTGCTAATATAGTGTATAATATTATAATATCAAGTATAAATGATCGTAGTATTTACGAAAAAACGGAAGAATTTCTATATTATGATGATACCTACGAACCTTACGATGACATACCTGCAGATGATTTACATGAAGATATCGATGCAGAAGATATGATAACACCCGAAACTGAAAATCAATGTAGAACTGAATCAGAGAGTATTAATTTTGACTACAAAAAGCAAGCTGTGGAGTATTGGTTAAGTAGTAAAAACAAGTTAAAATTTGAAACAGTCCAAAATCGATTCAAAAAATTAAAAACAGTACGTCAGCTGTATAGATGGAGAGATCAAGTGGCAATAGGAGGAAGTAGGATCGATAAATTGAAAAAAATTGAGGAATATTGTTTACAAAAATTTAACGTAGCCAGATTGAATAGAATACCCATTCATGACATTGATGTAAGACGTATGGCAAAAGAAAAAGCATTAGAGTTAAACTTCAATGAATTTAAAGCTTCTAGACACTGGTTAAATGAATTTAAACGGCGATTTAATATCGTTTCTCGAAAAATAACAAAAATTATTACTAAAAAATCTATAGATGATTCAGAAGAATGGTCAGCACAAAAACAGGAATTTCGCAATAGAGTAAAAAATGCCATCATAAAATATGATGCAAAACGTGTTTATAACTCCGACCAAAGTGGTTTTAATTACGAAATACACAGTGGTCGAACCCTCAATCTTATTAGAGGAGATAAAAGTGTAGAGAGTATAGTGCAATCAGTGCATTCGACAACTCATTCTTATACTATCCAACCTACTGTATCTGCTGAAGGAAAACTTCTATCACCCTTCTTTTTAGTCATGCAAGAACCAAAGGGAGAGTTTGGAACTGTAGTCAGAAAAAATTTATTTGCAGCAGAAAATGTTTATGTAATGGCATCGAAATCAGGTAAATTGACTAAAGAACATGTTGAAACTTGGGCGCAAGATGTATATTTTCCATCAACTACCATAACAAGTACCCTATTGTTTGATTCATGGAGAGGTCACTGCCTAGATATAATTTATAAAGTAAAACCGGAACATAAAACCTTAACGATTCTACAAATTCCACAAAGAACAAAGTGAACTTCAACCGCTTGATATTTACGGTTTTCGAATGTGGAAGAACTTCGTTCGAACGTTTTCGGATATGATATTTCTAACAAATGAGGATCTCAACTTACACGATAGAAATAATATAATCAAAATGCATTCATTAGTACATAATCAATTATCAAGTCCCAGGTTTCAAAATTTATTTAAATATGCTTGGTACGCCGCCGGTTACATTGATTAAAGGCCAGAAAAAATTGAAAACCCAAAAAAATTTTGCTTCAATTCTAATTTTATTTCATGCGATATTTGTGGTAAACGAGCGATTATAACATGTTCATGGTGCAAAAAATCGCTATGTTTACAACATTTTTTTCATGAATATCATTATTGTAAAACATATAATCCATGATCGTCAGAATAATTAGCTAGCTTGCCGTCTGCTGTTGGCTGACCCGTAGGATTTAAAATTGGTCATTGTGCTGCTTAGAAATTGGTAGAATTGTATAAGAATTTGTATTAAAATATAATAAATTGTAAAAATCTGTAAGAATTTGTAAAAATTTAAACTTTTATACAGTAACTTACATTTTCTAACATATATTAATTATATTTCTAATACATAATAATTTACATTTTATTACGTTTTAGTATTTTTTCTTTACATCTTTGAAAATATTTTATTTATAGCTTTATTTAAATAAAAGTACAATTATAAATTATTATAAAAGTATAATTATGAACTATTTGAAAAAAGTGTACAAATATGTGATACGATGTAAAATGTGTATCAAAATTTGTATATAAACGTAAAAAGATGTAATTAAAAGTACAAATATATAATAAAATGTAAAAAGATGTACGAAAGTGTAAGAATGCCAATAAAATTTGAATTAAGCGTACAAATTAAAAAGTAATAAAACGTAGACAAATGTAAGGAAAAGTAAGAAATTATTAAAAAATGGTATAAACTGTGGTAAAATGTAAAAGCGTCCGAAATCCAGTAGAAAAGTACAATTTGTTACGTTTTCTTACACTTTTTTACAAACAACTACTTTATCATACACTTGTTTATCGTACGATAAACAAGTGTATGATAAAAAAATAATAAATAATAGAATAACATAAGAAAACATGGTTACATTATTATACACTTATTTACATAATATAATTTCCGCTAGGGGGTCTACATACTATTTTTCGTGGAATTTAAAGTATTTCTAAAAAATTTTTCGCCATATTGAATTCACTATTTTCAAATTTTTATTGTGGATCTAACTGTGGATTCCGATTAACGACTTCAAGAACCCATTTTAAGGAAAAAAATAATTGCCAAAAAAATATACCTAATTCATTTGTGTTAGGGGTGGTTTACCACCTCTTAAGGGGTTGTTTCGCGAAGAATGCCCAAAAACACCAACTGTTATTTAT
This sequence comes from Torymus aiolomorphi, assembly GCA_036365515.1. Taxonomy (NCBI): domain Eukaryota; kingdom Metazoa; phylum Arthropoda; class Insecta; order Hymenoptera; family Torymidae; genus Torymus; species Torymus aiolomorphi. The sequence goes on from CM070877.1 coordinate 115,266,451, forward strand.
TGTAGTTGGTAAAAATAATGTTTTGACCTATTTTTAATTATTTTATGAATTCTCACAACAAAAATTATTCTTAAAAAAACACAATTTCACCCTCTAAAAAATAAGGGATGCAACCCTTAATGTTCATACTACCACGGATTTCATGGCTTTTTAATAAGAAACTGTTTTCATTTTGTTTGGTTAAAAAAAGTTAAGTAGAAGCCGAGATATATCAAAAAAACGTTTCTTGGGGGTAAACTTTAGGGGTGATTTTAACCCTTATAAAGCGCTTCTCAGCCGATAAAAAAGATGGTTTCGTGAATCTCGCATGGAGGTCTACTTTCTAATATGGGTTTGGAGTTTGTTTGAATTTGACAGTTCGGGTACTTTCCTTGTAAGTATTAAAAAAATGTACTAAAATATTAATAAATGTGAAAAAGTCTAAAAAACTGTAAAAGAATTTTTTAATTGTGGGTATCAAAAAAAGTGTAACAAAATATAAAAAAAACTGTAAGATTGTGTAAAAAAATGTAAAAAAGTGTAAAAAGAAATCTGGAAAAGGGTAAAAGAATGTAACAAATGTCCGAAGTATTTTACACTTTTTTTACACTGTTTTACATTTTTTTACACTTTCTTTACATTTTATTACATTTTTTTACATTTATTTACATTTATTAAATTTTAATTTTTTTCCTAGGGTAATTACAATTATATTATAGCTTATATGCTATAATTACAATTATATTATAGCTTATATGCTATAATTACAATTATATTATAGCTTATATGCTATAATTACAATTATATTATAGCTTATATTATGATTATATTATAACTTATATTATAGCTTATATTACAATTATATTATAACTTATATTATATGCTATAATACATTAAAGTTGATGGAGGCACCCTCCATTGTTAATGTGAAATATAGTAATATATACGGGATCCTGTGAGGGCCAATACGTAGAAAGAAAACACAATTGTAGCTTGTGCGACGTTTCGTCAGCTTGATTACTGACCTCTTCAGACTTTATTAAAAAATATACAAAATGGTTAGAATTTATTTTACAATTAAACAGAGATAATAAATTAACAATAATAATTAGACCAGGCTTACCACAACGATTCTGTTATCTAATGAAGAATTCTATAATATTAACATTCGTAAAATTAGACAAATACTGTCCTTAAATGACTATCCTAAAACATTCATAGACAATTGCATTCACAACAGACTTCGCAAAATAAAATACTCCAACAAAACGACATCGTCCAACAGGGATCTCCAACCTATTGTTTCTATTCCATTCCAAGAAGAATTTTTTCATAAATGTAGTAGAATTCTTTCCAAACACAATATACGCACGGTGCCACTCATCAATAAAAATCTTAATAACGTTATTAAGCTTGGGAAGGATAAACTTGAAAAAATGAATACGTGTGGGGTTGTATATAAGATCAACTGCAAGACCTGTCCTGCTACATATGTGGGAAAAACTAAAAGAGCTTTAAAAATTCGAATCAGAGAACATGAAAAAGATAAGAAAGACAAATCCATGATAGCTGTACATGCTCAAAACAACTCCCACATTATAGATTGGGAGAATACACAAATATTGGATAAAGAAGTTGATTACAAAAAACGAAAAATTACAGAAATGATTTACATCAATAGTACAAAAAATACAGTTAACAAAACAGAGGATACACAAAATTTAAATAATGTATACAAATCGCTCTTTAACTTTCTATTATGACTTTATATATGTTAACAAACTGACTCGTATATATATATATATATATATATATAAGTAGAGATGTGTACGGTTTTCCACAACATTGACTTTATTCGTTCGACGTTGCTAATAAAGTCATCTTTTATTAGCATAGATTTTTTGTTGTGGTAAGCCTGGTCTAATTATTATTGTTAATTTATTATCTCTGTTTAATTGTAAAATAAATTCTAACCATTTTGTATATTTTTTAATAAAGCCTGAAGAGGTCAGTAATCAAGCTGACGAAACGTCGCACAAGCTACAATTGTGTTTTCTTTCTACGTATTGGCCCTCACAGAATCCCATATATATTACTATATGGTATAATACAATGATATTATAGCTTATATGCCATAATATAATTGTAATTACCCTAGCAAAAAATTTAAAATGAGGGACTCTTACACAAATGAAAATACACTGAGGAATACCGCCTGTCAGCCAATAGAAAGCGAGATCTAATAAGATTGATTCTTCTTGTTCCTCACTAAAAAGAACAGGTCTTTTTAAAGCTTCTTTGTGACTAGCTATTACGTGTTATTCCACGGTGTTCCTTATTGTGCCAGAGCCCTTATTCCCATTCCACAATATACTTTCATCTCTGCAATAGTGCAATAGGTCGTATTCACACTGTTCACCGTCATGAAACCTTAGAACAAATAATGCGCTAGAAAAAATACTCATTTTACGATCGTATAGGTATTATAGGCTGATACTTATACGTATTCTATGCTCTTAGCGTATAGCAGAAGAATTCATATATAATACTCCAAATACGAATAATGTTTAATCTGTGATTAATTAAAATTTAGCATAAAAATAGATAATAAAAAGGAAAAGATGAACAATTAAAAATATAATACTTATGTCGACTGTACTTTAGTATTAACTGATAAGAATTTTTCATCAGTCTTAAGGGCAATCGGACTGCCCCAAATATTAATTATTTTAATTTATACGACTGTAAGACTGATGAAAAATTCTTATCAGTTAAAAGATGAACAAGTATATAAAATTTCTCTGGAAAATAGAATACTTACAAAGGCTTATAAATTGAACTCTGTATTGCCAAGAGTTGGAGGTGCCATATATATCAGATAAGTATAAATATTTTGAGTAAAATTTGGAATCATTTTTTAAAAATATTTGTATCCTTTGTGTGTATTTTTTCAGCTTTAAGTTTATAACCAAGGAGGTAATAGGGAAGAAAAAAAAACAATTATGAGCAGTAGTAGCTAATCAAATGTTCCGTACATACAGATCTTCTAGTGTTGTTTCACTATGTCAATTCATCAATGTAAACAAGAAATTGGAACATTAATCGGCTGGTATTTTTTTAAGATCTCTTAAAGTTTATAATATGGAAATGCGTACAGAAAATTTGAGTGCCTGCATGGATGAAGTTTTTTTAATGTCTATTTTTATAAAATAAATTAATGTTATTCATAGAATCAGTGAATTAAAGTGACATGTTAGAGTAAATCTGTGAGTTAAAAGTATAATCGCTTCGTAATATTACAACTTAATATACGTTTTTAGTCAAATGTCAAAGCAAAACTATATATGTACAGAAATCTATTGTGAAAGTAGAATCAGCCAAGGAATAATCTGTATAATTTGATATATTCAAGAAAAATTAAATGTTTTTTAATATTGTTGGCGTTTAATCACAAGATACTACATTAACTTTTATATTATATTTTTCAACATCCTTTAAAGAAAGCCAGAGACTTGTTATTATTAAAAAGTTATTAGAGCATATAATATAAGTATGTAAGAATGTTTGAAACAATATTCCATTTTAGAAAAAAAAGTTTTTCATGAACAGATTTCATATTTTGAAATATACACATGTTGAAAAATTAAATGCAGTTGAAGAAGAAATAAAATAAATAGTTTATGAATTTTGATGTTAATAATGTTGGGAAGCTTTTTTATTATATTTAAAGTCGCAATGTATTCAACAACCCATGGAACCAAACATTGCAACCAATCAAGTTTTGAAAAACAGGTAAGGATTCATTAAACAAAATTAAAAATAGAAAAATAATATTATTAATACTTTTAAAATTAACAGAATCAAAGAAATGTCTATAGTGGATATTACAAACTTCGAATTGGAAATACAGGAATTCTATACAGCCTTAAATTGTATTTGTAGTTTTATGTATGCTTTTTCACTATATAAACTTACTTTTATATACAGATACCTACAAAAAAATATCTGACTCATAATACTTGAATTTATTATGCATCGATCAACTTGGGAAGCATTAATATACCTACTTTAGTGTTGTTTTTATTGATAAAATGAATTTCTACAATGAAATAACTTCTCACACTATTTTGACACTGGTGCAGCTCTGTATTCTGGCATATTTGACTCTACTATTCATTAAACAAAATCAAAAGTAGGAAAAAAATATTAGAAATAATCTTAAAATTAACAAAATCAATGAAATATCTATAGTCGCTATCAAGGCCTTCGAATTGGAAATACAGGAATTCTATATACCTTAATTTGTAGTTTTAGGTATGCTTTTCCATTATGTGAACTTATATTCTTATACAGATACCAAAAAGAAATGTGTGGCCTGTTGTACTTGAATTTATTGTGTGTCAACTTGGGAAGCATTATATATCTATTTTAGTGTTTTTTATTGTTAAAATGAATTTCTGCACTAGAATAACTTCTTGCACCATTCTGACATATGTACAGCTGTATTCTGGCATATTTTACACTACTTCTCTGACCACTCGTATGATGTTTATCCCGATCGAATGTTTTCAAAAGTCAATTTCAACGCTTAAAATGATATAAATGGTCACTTAATTTGCTCGAATGATTTTGGAATAGGTTTTTTCTGAAAATTGAGAAAATTTGCAAGAAAAAATGTATTTATCACTTTTTATAAAAATGGCATGATTTTTGAGTTATTTAGGCTTGAAAATAGGTAAAAAAGCTAAAAATGCTTGATGTGGCCATATGTATGGTGCTACAGCATTTTTTGGGGGGCTCCAAAAAATCTGAAAAAATTCTGGGGCGCTCGTGGGGTGCCCAGGAAGACATTTAAATGGTTAACAAGAAATTAAAAATTTTTTGCGCACGATCTCTCCGAGAACGACCCATATATATATTACTGTACGACGGACTTTTGAGGATCTAGAGTTTTGTTCTCCAGAGTTCGTATATGCTTGGCTAAAGAAATAAACTCTCTCTCTGAGTAGAAGGTATTAATAGAAATCCTCAAAAGTCGATGTTGGTGAGCTGGAATTTTGAGGATGCTCTTCAAAGGGCCTCGAAATCCTCAAAAGTGAGTAGTCGTTACTAATATATTCCTCAAAAGTCTATCTTTACCGATATATTATATATATATTCTCTAATATTCGAGCAGAAGCTCATTGAAGTGAACAGGTTGTGCCTGGGCTTTAATAATTTTGAAAATACAAAAATTTGATTGATAAATATAAGAAACCAAATATCCGTAATTGAGTAAGGCCTCCCTTTAATATTTCATGTAAGATATAGATTTTGTAACATGGCAAATAGCCATATATAAAGAGTGTAATGTCCTAGCTGACTCTGTCAGTCCTATAAAAGAGATATAACAGTGTGATAGAAAACTATTACATAGGCAAGTCTCAATGGGAAGTTTGTGAAATACATAATGATGTATTTTAAGACAACAGACTCCCTGATGCGAGTTTTTATACCTTGACTAGACTTATAAATTGATATGCCAAACTAATCTTACCAATAATAACTACCTACCCGTATCGCATTGAAGCAGCATTGAGAACACAGACACGCACATCACTTTTACGTTTTCCCCAGTTCATAATTACCTAACCCCTCACATTCTAAAGCACTGACACTAAAAAGTCACTGATGGAGCTGCCATGGATGCCAGTCTGCTCAGGATCATCTAACTAGCAGCCATCTGCTAGGTCAGTAACTATACCATCTGGGACGAAAGGACTGACGGAGACCTTCACTCGTGTCTTACTGTCAGGAACAACATCAGCCTAGAGATCGACAAAGCACAAGCAGTAGTTTAGCCACTTCTCTGGGAGCTAAGCAAGGAGAGTTGGGTACCTAAAAACCATATATGACTAATAAATAAATGAGACAAAAGAAACATTATCATACGAAAGAAGAGTCTGCAGCAGTAGTCGTTGTTCAATTCCCTCGCTGCAGCAGCTACCTGCAACAAAAAGAAGTATCTTCAGCCCATCTATCGAAGGCGTTAGGAACGTAAGTGGGCTTACCAAAGCTGCTCTCGTCGCCGACCCGGCTGCTTTGTTATTTCCGACGAGTCACCACCAGCAGACGGACACGGCGAGAGGGACGACATCTATCAGGACACCGTACTTCAGCAGTCGCTGTTATCGCTGGGAATACCGGGATCTGGCGCCAGGCGGCGCAATTGTGTATTTGTTGTATGTAATATAAATTCATCAGGGTACAAAGTGTCGCGTGAGCGGCTAACTCCCACCTTTCGTTAAGGTGGCTCCAGTGACTTTACTTAAAATTATAGATTAAGATGAACTTTGGGAAAGATATAGTTGAAACCTTCAACTTACGATTGCTGTTAAGAAAAAGTGGAGTCAACATCCAAATTAGCGAGAAAATTGCATCGCAAAATGTTCATTTTGAACATGCAGCTTATGGGAATTTGATCGAGAATGAAAGTTAAATTGCGTATTCAAAGTAATAAAAAATGTGTTTTCAGTAAAAATGTATGTGGTTATAGGATTTGGAACAGCGGTTCTGAGGATATAAAAAAAATTGTAGGACAACATGCAATTTAGAGGGAAATAACTGTCGAAGTATGTAATTTTACTTTTTGGGGGCGGTTCTGATGGGGAGAAAATGAACCTTTTTATGCTTTTTTATTATTGGTGATATTTTTTTTACAAGTTATACGCGTATAAATCATTTGCAGTTATATAGGTCTAAATTTAAAGCTTTAATTTTGCGAAAAACTGTAAATGTTAACTGAGGCGCCCGCGAGGCTCCCGCTTGATGTGATACCCAACGCAGGAGCCACCTTAAAACTGAATAAAGTTTATGATTGTATTTTTTTCGAGATTTTTTTATGAATATAATTCCATCGGAAGTGTTTGAGTTTTCATTTCGTCTATTCTAGCCCACTTCCCTATTTCTCGCAGCTTGACTACGGGTTACAATTTATGTACTTTTTATCAAGTTATAAAAAAATGATAAATTATTTCGACATATGTACCTAGGAAAGAAAGATAATAGACTTATTTAGGTGAGACTGTACAATTTATTTATTAGTATACATTAAGTTTTTATAAGTATTTGAAGTGTTACAATTTTCGCACTGATAAAAATACAAGATGCTCCTGAGAAGTGCGATCGTGCCTATAATGTAAAAACGAAGATTTTATATAGACAGCGGGGGTTCGGCGCGCGATATCTCGCAGGGGGGCGCAGCCCCCCTAGTTTTCATTAGTTCCACTTTCCAAGTAATCAAAGTGAACAAAATTAAGTCGGGAATAAAGTGCTACATACAACACGAAAGTATAGTTAATTATTTCATTGGGTTATTACAGACCTCGTTTCGCTCACTTTACTTTATTCCCTTTTTGAATAATGTACTTCTAGCGAACAAACCCCGCGCTCGCTAAGACTCGCTTGGATATATATATTTTTCAACATTCACTTATGAAATTGCATTAACATACGATGCTCTTGATGTGAAATACCGACAGCATTTTTGAACGTATACATCTTATGCAAATAATAATAGAATTATTCAAAAAAATTTTGGAGTATAGTATTTACATATGCGGAGCGCCTGACAATCCTGTTTTTCCAAAAAATACTTAGAAATTATTTAATTAAATAAAAACCGCAATGCCGATAAGTAAGAATTACTCAACAAAATTTTAGAGTATGGTATTTACATATACGGAGCGCCTGACAATCCTGTTTTCCTAAAATAATACTTAGAAATTAATTAATTAAATAAAAACCACAATGCCAGTAAGTAGGAATCTGCATTTGTATAATTTTGATCTAGTTTTTAAATGAGCATATCTGATGAAAATGCTAATAAAATAACTCAAAAAAATTTCTGCGCACAGTATTTACATATACGGAGCGTCTGACAAAATTGTTTTTCAAAATAAACGTTCGAGTTAATTTTGAGCTAACTTATCGACATTAACTTAATAACATCCTGTAATAATAGAATAAGATAAAAACGTCACTATCAACTCAATTATTGTAACATCAATCACATTTGTCAACTTTGGGATCATTATCATTTTTAAACTGAGAATGAATTTAATGTGTTAATTAGTAAAATGTAACATATAATGGCGATTTGGATCATCACATATAAGTATACTTCAATGGCGCAGATGTTAAGGGATCCGCTTAGTAATCTAAAGATTGTGGGTTCGATTCCCAATGACAATCGGATTTTTTTTTTAATTATTTTTTTTTATAATTTTATTGCTTTTTCCGACCCTTATCCAATTCAATTTCCAAATATAAATATATAATTTTATGAATTATTAAAAATTTTAAGGATTTTTAAGTATATTTTATATTATTCTTTACAATTGTACATTTTTGTACATTCTTGTATAATTCTGTATGTTTGTGTACATTTCTGTACATTTCCGTAAATTTCTGTACAGTAGTATAGCAAGGATGGTTCCAACTCAAGGGAGTTCTAGATCACCTCCCCCTCCCCCACCCCTCTCTTTCGGGTGGTTCCCTCTCGCTCCGACGAGCCTACGTGAGCCAAAATTCCCCGAGCGACATTAACCTAAGTAAACATGCAAGCGGTCGGCGGCTGTATGTTTTTTGATAAACTAATTTTTTTTTTGTTTCTAACCAATGTCAACGTCGGTAAAGTAGAGGGCGCTGTCGGTAAATTAATAATAATTATTTGGGTGACTGAGAATATTTAAAAAGTTTTTATGAAAAAAATCGCCGGAGGATGGATTCGAACTTACGATCTCCAGATCACTGAGCAGTCACCTTACCACTAGGCTATCGAGTTATATGTGGGAGCGTCCAGCAGAAACGGGCCACCGAGCGCGCACGGTGCCTTTTTTCACGTAAAAGGCGCTCTGTTTAACTCGCTCATAATCGTATGCTGCGTCTTTGACAAAAAAACCAAGGACCTATATCGATAGTTTTTTTCCTGCTCTTTCCAATGGTGTCATTGTTTTTATTGCGAAACGCGTTCTTCCGGACGAAAACTCAAGTTGAATATTGAAAGCCATTTTTCTCAAAGTATATCATGTTTTTTTCAAAATAAACTACACCATTGGAAAGTACAACTCTTAAGCTTCAAAACCCTATCTTGGGGAAGTTGGTGAAATAAAGGGTTTAAAAGTAACAACATGAAAAAGACAGCGCCGAGGGTCCGCGCGAGCCCCTCGCGCCCGTGCGTACGGCACGTTTAAGTGCACGCTCTATACAATTCGCTAATAATCGTGTACCAAATCTCTGAAAAAAGAACTAAGGACATATATCGATAGATTTTTTCCTGCTCTTTCCAATGGTGCTATTATTTTTATTATCCTTATTTATTATTTATCCTTCTAGTTGAAAATTCCATTTGAATGTTTAAACTCTATTTTTTCAATAAAATATCAGTCTTTTCTCCAAAATGAATTATATTCTTCAAAAGTACAAGTCTTAAACTATAAAATATTATATTTTTAAGTTGAAACATGAAAAGTTCAAAAATAGTAAGATCAAAAAGACAGCGGCTGCCCGAACTTTTTACGCTATGCTCAAGGGCGGATTAATACACGCGATGTGCTATTTCGCCCTTTCTTTTTTGTAAATATAAAATGTTTTGTAACTTACAATGCCAATGCGTGGACATAATTTTGTGGATCTAGTTGTAACAGTTAGTATAATATTACAATGAACTTTGTTCATTTATATAACAAAAACTTGGTACGCGATTATTAGCGAATTGAATAGAGCGTGCACTTAAACGTGCCGTACGCACGGGCGCGAGGGGCTCGCGTGGACCCTCGGCGCTGTCTTTTTCATGTTGTTACTTTTAAACCCTTTATTTCTCCAACTTCTCCAAGATAGGATTTTGAAGCTTAAGAGTTGTACTTTCCAATGGTGTAGTTTATTTTGAAAAAAAACATGATATACTTTGAGAAAAATGGCTTTCAATATTCAACTCGAGTTTTCGTCCGGAAGAAAGCATTTCGCAATAAAAACAATGGCACCATTGGAAAGAGCAGGAAAAAATCTATCGATATAGGTCCTTGGTTTTTTTTTCAAAGACGCAGCATACGATTATGAACGAGTTAAACAGAGCGCCTTTTACGCAAAAAAGGCACCGCGCGCGCTCGGTGTGCCCGTTTTTGCTGGACGCTCCCATGTATACTCATAGCTTAATTAGTATATTACAGTGCGGGGCCACCGCGTATACATATCTATATCAATTTTTAAGAAGCACAATTTTGGGGTTAGGTAATTCGAAATCATCCTTTTATTTGTTTACTATCCTCAAAGCCGCAATAGTACAACTTATCGGTAACTCTATATTATTTTACAACTAACCTTTTTATGAAAAAAATGCCGGAAAGTGGATTCGATCCCACGATCTTCAGATTACGGAGCAGCAACTTTACCACTCGACTATCGAGACGTATGTATACTTATAGCTGAATTTGTATCTTATAGCGCGAGGCCTCAATGTGGTCGGTAAGGTAGAACACTGTTGGTTAATTAATATACTTTACCGATAAATCACGGGTTGTGGTGGCGGCCCTTCGTGGCAATATTTTATTATAAAATGTTTTATGAAAAAAAAATTCGCTGGCGGGCGGATTTGAATACAGGATCTCTAAATTACTGAGAAACCACCTTACCACTAGGCTATCGAGGCATATGTATACTCTAAGCTGAATTACGAGGCCGTGCCACGAGCTAAATATTTTGGACAATTTTGAGGTTATGAAAATTTTGTATACACCATATGATTCTACGTAAAAAAGTGAGACATACCACCACCACCGATTTTCGAAAACTGCCAACGTTGTCGAATAATACGTGGAAAAGTGATATTCCCCTATTGGAACACATCCCCCAAACTTTTGTCCGTTTTTCGAACAGAGCGCTCCTTCTCGAGTTATAAGCAAAAAACCAAAATTTGTACCCGCACCACCGATTTTCGAAAATTCTGCCAACGTCGTCGGATAGTATGTGGAAAAGTGATACCGCCCCTATCGGAATACGCCCCCCAAAATTTCGTCAGTTTTGCGATCCGAGCTCAACTTTTTAAGTTATCAAAAGCAAAAAACCAAAATTTTACCCCACCACTGATTTTTGAAAATTCGGCCAACGTCCACGCATAGTATATAAGAGTTAGTTTCGGAGTTATTTGTGAAAAACACTCATTCACTTTTGAATTTCCCGCTGAAAGCACCGGTGAGAGTGTAGTTCTGCGCCGACCGCTAGGTGGCGAGGGCCGCCGTGTCGCGCTCCCTCAGCATTCCAAGCAAGGCGGCTGTATAAATAGAGGTGCAGCCCCCGGCAGTCCGCATTATCCGCTCGACTACCATCAATAGAGGATCCTCGTGATTACTGAGCAATAAAGGGTTTAACCTGAATTTTTTTTGTGTTGAAAGACAGCTAGGCGTAAAAACCGGAGTACTTTCTTTTTAGAGATAGTCGACTCAGATTACGCTAAGCTCATAAAAGTACTCGAGCACACAAATTTGGAGAGCGCATTTATAGTTCCGTTCAGACCGATTGGACCGTCTGTTACGGATCTACCCCAGGCAAGCAGTTCTTCAGCAGCATAATGACTCAACATATCAAGCACACGGCGCATATGCTATGGAAGGCATACTCCAACGACTGTGCTGAATATGATGACATCATTGGATGGCTGGATATGAGCAGTGTAACTCTGCAGTCTGTGTGCAAATTACTACGTTCGCCGGAGCTGTTCGTGGCCAATCGACAGAAGCTGCAAGCTGCTATGGCTTTACGAATAGTGTAGTGCACTATTTACATTCTCAAGTTTACTATATTTGTCGCAAATCCTTCAAAGAAGCTGACAAAAAGGTCCGAGATTACTGTCATCTTACTGCTGAGTAAGTATGTTTTTTCTTATATTTATAGTCATATATTTTAATTTGATTAATTTTTTTGGTATCGAGGTCCGGAACACAACTCATGCAATATAAACTATCATAATTCGAGGATGATACATGCGATCTTTCACAATCTTAGCGGTTATGATGCGCATCTATTCATCCGAGAGATTGAAACATGCTTCTCCGCAAAAGTTAATCTTCTGACACTGACGAAGGAAAAATAAAATACATATCATTCAGAAAATATGTTTAAGGCATGGACACAATACTGCGATTCATAGACTCATTCAGATTTAGGGCTTCTTCACTGGACAATCTATCATCCTGCTTAGAGCGACTTGACGTTCTTGAACGAGTCTTTAAACAAGATCACAAATATACGACCGAGCAAATAGCTGTTTTAAAAAGGAAGGGAGTCTGCCTATGACTACTGCTCATCACACGATAAGCTGAAGGAGACGAATTTTCCATCACAAAACGACTTCTACAGCAGCCTGTACGAGATCCACATCACTGATGAAGAGTATGAGCACGCCAAGACTGTTTGGTATGCATTAAACGTCCAAACCTTAGGACAATACTCAGACTTATATCTCAACACAGATATGCTGCTTTTAACAGAAGTTTTTGAGAATTTCAGAAGCAACTGTCACGAAGCTTATGGTTTAGATGCTGCTGATTACTACACAACACCCGGCTTAACGTGGGATGTCAAGCTCAAATATACACAGATAATGTATTAAATGAAGTATGTATTTATGAAATACTAATTTATTATCATTATTATAGGTGAAACTGGAGCTTCTGGCCGACATTGATATGCTGATGTTCGTCGAGCGCGGTATACGTGGCGGTATAAGTCAGTGCTGCAATCGCTATTCTACAGCGAATAATCCATACATGGATACTGCTTTCTACAAGTAGATGACGTTGAGCAAACTGACGTCTTCAATGTTCCCGATGACCACCCCTACGGATACATTCTCGAAGTTGATTTGGAGTACCCTATGAGCCTCCACGATGAGCATAACGATCTTCCCTTTTGTGCTAAACACATGTCATCCCCAGGCTCAAAACAGAAGAAGCTGATGACGACTCTAAACGACAAAGAGCGCTACATTCTTCATCACCGAGCTCTCAAGCAAGGGTTGGAGAATAGTCTAATTCTCCGAAAAGTTCATCGCGCTTTGCAATTCAACCAAAGTCGCTGGCTGAAGAAGTACATAGACTTGAACAGCGAGAAGCGTAAAAATATTAAAAATGAATTCAAAAAGATGTTATTCAAGCTATTCAACAATGCAGTCTATGGGAGAACGATAGAGAATGAGCGCAAACATGTCGATGTCAAGCTCATGAATAAATGGACTGGACGCTATGGCGCTGAAGCTCTCATCGCTAAGTAGAACTATCGCATCTGTGCAATCTTCGATAAGAACCTCGTGGCGGTACAGTTGTTGCACAGCGAAATCTTCACCAGAAAACTAATATACGTTAGACTAACTGTTTTGGACTTGTCCAAACTCTAGTTTATCGATTTCACTACGACTACATGAGAAGTCATGTGGGTATCAACTGCACACTGATACCGACAGTCTCGTGTATGAAGTGACCAACACTAACATGTATAAAATCATGGGTGAAGACATTCACGAGTTTAATACATCTGACTACGCAGCAAATAATCCATTCAATATGCCACGTGCCATCAAGAAAATCGTTGGTTTGATGAAGGACGAGTGTAATGGTGAAACCATGCTTCAGTTTATAGGACTGCGGAGCAAGATGTATAGCATAAGGGTTTAAAATCAGAAGCCCATAAAGAAGGCAAAAGGGGTGAAGAGCTCCGTAGTCAAGGCCACCATTAATTTTGATGACTATGTCAAGTGCCTACGCGAGAACGTGACGAAGACGCGAGAGCAGCACAATATCAGGTCAAGGCGTCACGTGTTACATACTGAGAGAGAAGTGAAGCCATCTGCTGCCTGACCAAACGGACGTTCTACCATGGGGCCACTACAAGGTAGGAGAGCTGTCCTCGAATAAGGCTGTAGTGGAGGAACCGCTGGAGCCTCCACCAGCCCTACATGAGCAGCTGCTTCAGAGTCAGGAGCTTACTCCGCAGCAGCAGCACCAGTCCAGCAGTGACCAAACGCTCAATCAGCAAGCAGTAAAGCGAGCTACGATATCATTGGACGACGACGTACAGAGTAAGAAGTTTAAAATTTGAGCTTACATAAAGGTTAGTATTAACTATATTTTTCTCTCTTCAACAGTAAATATTAAACTGTTAACATTTTATGAATTTCTCTCTTGCTGTTACAGATGGATCTCACAAAGTGAAATGCCATTGCTCGTGGGGAGCAACTTCTAATGAAGAAAGTCAGTGAGTTAACTGATAAACACAACTTTTTATTACTCGATTCAAAGAAATGACCAGCGAAATACGATGTGATGTTTATGGCAGTGCTAAGCGATTAAATTTCATATTTTCCTACCAGATTATGTAAAAAGCTACAAGAAAACGATGAGCTTAATTTTGCTGGATGCAGTCAATAAATACGAACTTTTTATAACATATCCTGATACCACTGTTCACTTTAGTGGAAAATAATGTATATATAGTTCATAAGATTGTTTTCGATAATAAAAAAAAATGTAATTATTTTTTCTTAAATAATGTCTATTTGTTTAACATATACCTTTGCAGATTACATTAAAAGATGTTATTCAGCAAAAGTAATGCCTTTTATGTCATAGAGTAAGATCTAGAACTTTTATGCTCTTGAGTAACACCTTCTTGAACTTTTCAACTTTTATGTTGTAGAGTAACACATTTTATACCGTGAAAACTTTTTAATCTTTCATGTTATAGAGTAACACCTTTTTAAACTTTTATTCTATAGAATGACATCTTTTTTATATCATTGAGTAACACTTTTTATATCATACAGCAATACCATTTTTGAACTTTTATGCTATAGCGTAATACCTTTTATCTCATACAGTAACAACTTTATAAATGTTATGCTATAGAGTAACATTTTTTGTAACACCTTTTTTGAACTTCTTTGCTATGTAGTAACATATTTTTTATGTCGTATACAAACACCTTTTATATCATACAATAACACCTTTTTGAACGTTTATGCTATCCACTCTTAAAAGAATGATAGCCGGATGTTGTGAAGCATTTAAAGATGATTTTGATTAGTCTGTACGGAATAGGCGAGAAGATCCGCTACTTCCGCTTTATTTGAATTTTTGAATTGAATCTTTATTCTTAACTAATTAAAACTAAATAATTAAATCAAAATATAATGAAAAGATTAATTTGTTTCGAAAAATTATCTGATTATCCTATCATTTAAACTAATTAAAATGAAATCATAATGAAAAAGTGTATGCATAACCCCAAAAACAAAATAGTACCCGCGTAGCGCGTTTAAATTTTGCTAGTAGAGTAAAACCTTTTATCTCATACAGTAGCAACTTTTTAAATTTTATTCTATAGAGTAAGACCTTTTTGAACTTTTATGCTATAAAGCAACACTTTTTATATCATAGAGTAGCACCTTTTATAACATAGAATACCAACTTTTAAAACTTTTATGGCATAGAGTAACACCTTTTATATC
Source organism: Torymus aiolomorphi (assembly GCA_036365515.1). NCBI lineage: Eukaryota > Metazoa > Arthropoda > Insecta > Hymenoptera > Torymidae > Torymus > Torymus aiolomorphi. The sequence continues at coordinate 115,281,968 of CM070877.1, forward strand.
ATACAATAACATCTTTTTGACCTTTTATGCTATAGAGTAACACCTTCTTTGAACTTTTATGTCATCGAGTAACAATTTTTGAACTTCTATGCTATAGAATAACACCTTTAATGACATACAGTTAAACTTTTTAAACTTTTATGTCATAAAGTAGACCTTTTCGAACAATTATGTCATAGAATGAACCATTTTACGGTAAAGAGTAACACCTTTTTTTAACTTTATGTTATGGAATAACACCTTTTGTCATAGAGAACCGCCTTTTTCATTTTTCATGTTACAGAGTAACACCTTTTTGAAGTTTTATGTCGTAGAGTAACACTTTTTTGAAGTTTTGTGTTACATTGTTACATTTTTTAAACTTTCGTTTCATAGAGTGACACCTTGTATGTCACAGAGCAACATCTTTTTGAACTTTTACATCGTAGAGTTACAGCTTTCTGAAGCCAAGGAGTTGAGTTGGAAAGGGTTCTTACTGCAAACAAGCGAGCGCTTACAGATCCTGGAGGATTTGCTTCCAATTCCAAAATGATCATTGCCATTTCACGGGAAAGTGAGTATTTATTTTTTTTTTTATTTTTTCAAAGTCTTTATATGACCACGGTGGCTCCCTCCGCTACCTCCGCCACCTCCGCCACGTCCGCCACGTCCGATGGAAGCAAATCCTCCGGGATCTGCAAGCGCTCGCTTGCTTGCAGTAAGAGCCCTTTCCAACTCAACTCCTTGGCTTCAAATTGGTACAGACCAATCAAAATCAATCTTTAAATGATTCACAACATCCGGCTATCATTCTTTTAAGAGTGGATAGCATAAACGTTCAAAAAGGTGTTATTGTATGATATAAAAGGTGTTCGTCTATGACATAAAAAATATGTTACTATATAGCATAGAAGATCAAAAAAGGTGTTACTGAAGAGCATAAAAGTTTCAAAAGGTCTTAATGACTTTATGATATAAAAGGCATTACTTTTGCTAAATAACATCTTTTAATGTAATCTGCAAAGGTGTATGTTAAATAAATAGACATTATTTAAGAAAAAAACCCGCTGCTAATTCATTGGCCCGTGGCTTCCTCAAACTTAACTTGCTTATTCCTTCAATTAATTTTTAATAACAAAATTTCTAATTTTTGCAACAATTTATGACAATAATAATTAAATTCATTTATGAAGGTTAAAAAGTATTAATTTTTAAATTATGTATAAAATATGAATAAAATAATTGGTATGATTTTTTTTTAAATTATGTGTGAAAAATACATAAAATAACTGATTGTAATATTATCGTCAAAACCTTTTAAAATTCCTAAATAACCTTTACTTCAAATTATATTTTCTTTGTGAAATTTCACACATAGGGTACTTGTCTCTAGTAGCATGCCTGTCCGTATTTGTGTGCTCTTTCTGGAATTTCCAATTAAGAAAAAGGAGGTTCTAACCTTAAAAATAATAAATGGCTATTACAAAACAAATGCATGTACACAACGCGCGCGCATAGCGCATAGCGAATGTCATTTCCATTTTCTAGTATACATAAATGCGTTCCCAAATAATTACGATTTTAAAAGAGGGCTAAAATAGTTTTAACCTCAAATATCTCTGAAATTCATAAACGAATTCTTTTACCCTAAGAACTCTTCTAATAAATAATATACAAACTCTACATCTCCACTAAATTTCAAAGAAATTACAACAATTTTAATATAGTTATATTGTGCGACAACAATGAAAGCCATTTTCAAAAATACTAAAATTTTAAATATCAAACATCTCAAAAAATAACCATAAAATAACCATATGAAAAAAAGGTTAAAAAATTTTAACCTCAAATATTTCTGAAATTTCTGGACTAATTTTTTTGTTCTCATTACCGTCGCATCCTATTGGCCTAGCTATCGGGGACCTTCCACCACCTTGGTGTGGAAGTAGTGCCCAATCCTATAACCTCACTATTTTTCCTCTCATATTATCCTACCTATTTTTGTAACCCTCCTGGAAAGACATTTTCGGTGAGGACATATTTCAGTCTCGCACCGTGTTGGTTAAGCCAACACTCTCTGCCCCGGGAGGGGGCATCTGGTCCGTCTTCCAGGGTAAACCTCTCCGGAGAAGGTCCATATTTCAGGACCAGCTCCCTGCCGGTAAGGCCGGCGTTCCCGGCCTAGTGCATCGGATCGGCCTACCTACCTTATCGACCTTCCTATTTCCCTAACACTGTTTCGCATTCGTCCAGGCTTGCGCCTCAAAGGCAAGGGAAAATCCGGGATTCCACTGGCAGGAAATCCCGGGCAAAAACCCGCCTTAAAGCAGCCGGTGTCTTGGTACTTTTCCCGCTGAGAAACAGCTCGAAAAAAATTCGAGTGATTTCACCGGGAATCGAACCCGCGACCCCTGGAACGACGTTATTTCTGTGACTAGCATACTAACCACTGGGCCAACATCTCTCTTAATTTCTGGACTAATCATTTTGCCCAAAGAACTTGAGTGAGAGCTATCCAAAATTTACCTCTACAAGGAATTTCGAAGTGATTAAATCAATTTTACCCTCGTAATCGTTGGACATACAAGACTCATTTTTTTCATAATTCAATTTTTTTCTCAAAAAATAGTCGACAAAATGGATTCAAATTTTTACTGTGTAAGATTTCGGACTTTGCCGATTTTTGAAGTTAATAGTTTCATGATTTATTTAAAGTTCCCGAGTAATTAAATAATAAAAAATCAGACTAAGTAAAAAATGCTTTAAGATTTGATTTCTAAGTGTCAACGACAGCATGCATTTGGGATAGGCATGGATGATTTGGGTGTAGTCAATGAAGAATACATTGTGTATAATTTAAAATGGGAGCAGAACTCTCTTTCTTAAAGTCTCCTAAATACATCGTTAAGGAGAGAGACTGAGCCAGAGAGCTGAGAACTGCTCGAAGGCTAGAATCAGAATGAATCTGCTACCGTAGGCGTAGCCGTATATATGGTCCGCCGAGTTCCTTCAAGAATGTTCTAGAAGGAATCGGCTTAAGACTCTCTTTACTCAGTCTCTCTTTACAGGGAATGAATAGCTAGGCGGTTAAAAATTACAAAAGATTTAATGGAACGGTCACCAGTGCATTCAAACTAAATGGACATGCAGTGATTAACTAAAACACAGCTGGTGACCGTTTTACAAATTCGTTTACGGTGCAGGTTGCACTTATAGAGTGCATGGAAGCCCATGGAATGTTCTAGAAGTTTCTCGATGATTCAGCGGCATGAATGAACGTAGTAGTACGATTGTTTTTGTTTTCCTTTGGGTGCCTAAACACGCGCGCGTGCTTTGATTGATTGATGTGTGTATTATTTCCAGGCATCTAGTTAAGTGAATTTTTGTATATGTTACAACAGATTATAGCTATTCATATTCTGCATTATCATGATTTTTCTCACAAAAATTGACCGTTTAATTTGGGAGTTATAAGCTTTAAAAAAAGGAAACACGTTTTTGTTAATAATAAAAGAACCGTCATAGCTAGAAATTTTTTTTTTAGAAAATATAGGTTTTTTAATTCTCTTTCAAATGCTACCCATCCGATTCAAATATCTCGATCTTATCATTTAAAAAAAAAAAAAAGAAAAATAATTTTGAAAAAATCGAAAATTCGAAATAAAACAAAAACGCATCCACGAATCAAAAAACGAATTTTTGACCCGCTATCACACAAAGAAAACAAAAAAATGAGACCTGTCCGGTTAAAATCGATCGAGTAGAAGCTGAGATCCAGGCGCAGACACACACACACACACACACACACGCACACACACACACACACAAACACACAAACACCCACACCCACACACACACACACACACACGATCTCACGTGAGTTTTTTCAGTAGGGATGTACATGCACACGCACACGTACACACACACGCACAGACACCCATATAGACATTTTTCAAAAATCATGTATTTTGATTCCTAAAGCCTCGAAAAACAATTATAATATGTTTTCACAACAACTCAAAAAATTACTATCACAAAGCTTCCTCTAGGAGGAAGCAATAATTACCTTTTTTTTTATCGAAAACGATCTTATGAACTATAATATACATTATTTTCCACTAAATTGAACAGTGGTATCAGGGTATGATATAAAAAGTTCCTATTTATTGGCTGCATCCCGCAAAACTAAACTCATCGTTTTCTTGTAGCTTCTTACATAATCTGGCAAGTTTTGAAATTTAATAGCTTAGCACTGCCATGAAATTCACGTCATATTTCGTTGGTCATTTGTTTGAATCGAGTAATAAAAAGTTGTGTTTATCAGTCAACTCACTGACTTTCTTCATTAGAAGTTGCTGTCCACGAGCAATAGCATTTCACTTTGTGAGATCCATATGTAACTGCAAGAGAGAAATTCATAAAATTTTAACAGTTTAATATTTACTGTTGAAGAGAGAAAAATGTAGTTAATACTAACCTTTATCTAAGCTCAAGCTTTAAACTTCTTACTCTGTACGTCGTCGTCTAATGATATCGCAGCTCGCTCTACTGCTTGTTGCTTGAGCGTTTGGTCACTGCTGGACTGCTGCTGCTACGGAATCAGCTCCTGACTCTGAAGCTGCTGCTCATGTAGGGCTGGTGGAGACTCGAGCGGTTCCTCCACTACAACCTTATTCGAGGGCAGCTCTCACCTTGTATTGGCCCCATGGTCGAGTGCCCGTTTAGCCAGGCAGCAGATGGCGCTTGTCATCGCGTGCACTGAGAGCCACCTTCACTTCTCTCTCACTATGTGACATGTGACGCCTAGACCTGATGTTGTGCTGCTCTCGCATCAACGTCATGTTCTCGCGTAGGCACTTGACATAGTCATCCAAGTTAATAGTAGCCTTGACTACGGAGCTCTTCACACCTTTTGCCTTCTTTATGGGTTTCTGATTTTGAACCTTTATGCTATACATCTTGCTCCGCAGTCCTATAAACTCAAGCATGGTTTCACCATTACACTCGTCCTTCATCAAACCAACGATTTTCTTGATGGCACGTGGCATATTGAATGGATTATTTGCTGCGTAGTCAGATGTATCGAACTCGTGAATGTCTTCACCCATGATGTTATACATGTTAGTGTTGGTCACTTCATACACGAGACTGTCGGTGTCAGTGTGCAGTTGTTACCCACATGACTTCTCATGTAGTCGTAGTGAAATCGATAAACTAGAGTTTGGACAAGTCCAAAACAGTTAGTCCAAAGTATATCGGTTTTCTGATGAAGATTTCACTGCGCAACAACTGGACTACCACGAGGTTCTTATCGAAGATTGCACAGCTGCGACAGTTCGGCTTGGCGATGAGAGCTTCAGCGCCATAGCGTCCAGTCCATTTATTTACGAGCTTGACATCGACATGTTTGTGCTCATTCTCCATCGTTTTCCCATAGACTGCGTTGTTGAATAGCTTGAATAGCATCTTCTCGGATTCATTTTTAACATTGTTATGCTTCTCGTTGTTTAAGTCTATGTACTTCTTCAGCCAGCAACTTTGGTTGAATTGCAAAGCGCGATGAACTTTTCGGAGAATTAGTTCATTCTCCAATGCTTGTTTGAGAGCTCGATGATGAAGAACGTAGCGCTCTTTGTCGTATAAAGTCGTCATCAGCTTCTTCTGTTTTGAGCCTGGAGGTGACATGTGTTCAGCGCAAAAGGGAAGATCCTTATGCTCATCGTGGAGGCTCACAGGGTACACCAAATCAACTTCGAGAATGTATCCGTAGGGGTGGTCATCGGGAACATTGAAGAAGTCAGGTTGCTCAACATCATCTACCTACTTGAAACCACCAGAGGGTAGGGGCTCTGTCATTGCCCATCCATACAAGTTATTGACGTCGAAATACATAAAGTACTTGTCATCCTCAGCAGGCTGATACTGCACTTCCGTGTATGGATTATTCGCTTTGGCATAGCGATTGCAGCACTGAATTATACCGTCACGTATACCACGTTCGACGAACATCAGCATATCAATTATGTTGCGTGGCACCCTCCATGTTTAATAATTTAAATGTTGTGAGGATCCTCGTGAGGGCCAATTCCCAGAAATAAATTTGAAAACAATCTTGAATACTAGATTGCAACGTTTCGTCAGGAAGTTCCCTGATCTCTTCAGATTCAGATATTCACAATAAATGCAAAATTCCTTTTCATGAGATTCGGAATATAGTCTGTTTTTTATTTGACAACACATATTTCATTTTCAACAATAGAACTTATAAACAAATATTTGGCACACCTATGGGTTCTCCTATCTCACCATTATTCGCTGACATGGTTATGGAAGATTTAGAAACAGACTGCTTGCGCGAATTAAAAATTACACACGATTGTATTCCGCTCTTTTACTTTAGATATGTAGACGACACAATTTTATGTATAAAAAGCGATCAAGTTGATACAGTTCTACAAGTGTTTAACAAGTATAATACTCATCTTAAATTTACATTCGTATCTGAAATAGACAATAGTAGAAATTTTTTAGATCTCAGTCTTACGAGAAAAAACAATCAAATTTTGACTAACTGGTATCAAAAAACAACAGCATCATCGAGACTGTTAAATTATAATTCTAACCATACCATACAACAAAAAATAAACATCGTTGCGAACCTGGTGGATAGAGCAATTCTTTTATCCGATACTTGTTTTCATGACGCGAATATACACAAAATTACAGAACTTCTCTTATGTAACGATTATCCTTCCGAATTTATAAACATACACATACGAAATAGACTTCGAAAACTCAAATATCACAATAAAAAGACTAATAATGAGAACCGTTCACTAACTACAATCTCCATTCCATATAATAATACCTTTTATAACAAATGTTCGTATATTTTAAACAAATATAACATCCGCACAGTACCTTTGATCAACAAAAAATTGAACAATATAATTAAATTAGGAAAGGATAAAATAGAAAAATCAGAAACATGTGGCGTAGTCTATAAGATAAATTGTATGTCTTGACATCGACTTATATTGGCGAAACTAAGCGAATGTTAAAAAATAGGATTAAAGAACATGAAAGAGATAAGAATAACAAATCAGTGATAGCAACACACCAAAGAACTATGAAACACATCGTTGACTGGAAAAACATCCAAATTTTAGATAGGGAAAACAATTACACGAAACGAATTATTTCCGAAATGTTACATATTAATTTAAATCATAACACTATCAATAGAATAGAAGATACACAAAATTTGAATAATATATACAAAAAGCTGTTAAGAACGTTACATTTAAAAAGGTAAACAAGCGTGATTATATATAAACCCCAGCGAAGCGTGCATTATGTTCTGCATACCATCTCGACTCTACTGGTATCTTACCAGTATCGACGTAGCTATTTATAGGTAAAGGTTTTTGCATAGATTGTGTTTAATTTATTTGACTAGTTTTTTATTTTTATTTTTGTATGTGTTTTAACTCTATATATTTTTAATAAAGCCTGAAGAGGTCAGGGAACTTCCTGACGAAACGTTGCAATCTAGTATTCAAGATTGTTTTCAAATTTATTTCTGGGAATTGGCCCTCACGAGGATCCTCACAACATTTAAATTATCAGCATATCAATGTCGGCCAGAAGCTCCAGTTTCACCTATAATAATGATAATAAATTAGTATTTCATAAATACATACTTCAATTAATATATTAACTGTGTATATTTGAGCATGACATCCCACGTTAAGCCGGGTGTTGTGTAGTAATGAGCAGTCTCCAAACCATAAGCTTCGAGACAGTTGCTTCTGAAATTCTCAAAGACTTCTGTTAGAAGCAACACATCTGTCTTGAAATACAAGTCTGAGTACCTATTGTCCTAAGGTTTAGATGCTGAATGCATACCAAACAATCTTGGCGAGCTCATACTCTTCATCAGTGATGTGGGCCTCGTACAGGCTGCTGTAGTAGTCGTTTTATGATGGAAGATTCATCTCCTTCAACTTATCGTATGATGAGTAGTAGTCATAGGGATAGCTTGTCCAATGAAGAAGCCATAAATCTGAATGAGTCTATGAATCGCAGTATTATGTCCGTGTCTTCAACATATTTGCTGAAGAATATGTCTTTTATTTTGCCTTTGCCAGTGTCAGAAGACTAACTTTTCCGGGGAAGCACGTTGCAATCTCTCGGATGACTAGATGCGCATCATAACCGCTAAGATTGTGAAAGATCACAGGTGTTATCCTCGAATCATGATAGTTTATATTACATGAGTTGTTTGTGGATCCTCGATACCTAAAAAATTAATCAAGTTAAAATATATGACTATTAACAAAAGAAAAACTTACTTACTTAGCAGTGAGATGACAATAATCTCAGACCTTTTTGTCAGCTTCTTTGAAGGGTTTGCGACATATATGGCAGACTTGTGCCCTTACAAACTCCGCCTTTCCTGCAGATGTTAAATCTCTCATTGGTCGTAGATTCTCATACAGACCTTGGAGATTTAAAGCTAGATCTTTGAGCTTCCGTACAAACCACTTGGCTGGACTTTCATCTTGCTCGCTATCTTGTCTGTAGCATTGTAGTCTGATTGAGCATCATCGTAGCTACACTTTACGAAGAAGGCGATACTGAATGCTTCATGATGTTGATAGGCTCTCTCATCGTCCTTTACTGGCTGCAATAAACACTCAAAGTCAGCATACATTACATATGGTACTCTATTTGTATTGGTATGGTTTTTAAACTCCAATATACTGTCTCTTTTATTAGTAGGACGTATCATTGTGCAATGGTTTATTTTTTCACAGTCAACTATGTGCATTGCAAGTTTTTCAGCCGTGCGAAAATAACGAAGACAACGATCATATATAAATGTTTTACTTTTGTGAGCAATTAATTGACTTCTCACCAACCGTGACAAATCTTCAATCCACACATAATGGAAGCTGTGAGAGACATTGTCAAAGTCATTAAGTGGTTCTTCTTCATCATCGACATAGTAACTTTCCACAAGAAGTAGATTCACATGTTTCTCCTTTTTTTGAGCCGTCTCATGTCGCGGTAGAACAGTGTATACTTCACTCTTTTTCTTTAAGAAGTACACGTTCACTGACGCATCGTTTTGTTTCTCAAACTTAACCACTTATCGCGGATCCACAGGAAATTCAATACCTTTGAAATTATATTCATCAGCGTATTGTATGTAATCTGATAATCGATCCACGTGATGTGTAGCAGGATATAGCGCTGACAAGAGGGCCCATTTAAAGCACTGATCGTAATTGTGTTTTACTTTAACACAAGCTTTTTTTTTCTTGATGACCTCGGGTAATTCGATGTAAGAACTCCCTCTGATGGGGTTAAACTTGTTAATGTTTATGGATAAATTCAATATCGCACGTAAAGACCAGCCTGAGTCGCGCTCTTGAAACTCTTCCATGGCCGCGTCAATGGGTAGTAAAACATTTATCACAAACCACTCATTCAAGTCTGTTGTGGAGTATGTAGGAACTGTTGTTGTATTAAAATATTTAATATCTACAGTCTCCTGATCATCTTTGATAATCATATACTCCGTTCTCAGCACTACGTTCACTTTTACTGAGGTATGCTCTTTGATAGCTTGTTGCACTTGCGTAATAAATTGTTCACTTGCATCTTCCGTGAAGTGCAAAAAGTCCAAATCTCTATGATTTGTGATTACACTTGTCCTGATTCTATTATCAAGGGCCGCCTCGATCTCGTCCCAGCTGACCGTTGGAGAGTTGGCAATAGTCACTGGTTCAGCAATGGCCTCTGGTTCGGTAATGGCAGTAGTCCAGCACCAACTCAACTACGATCTTGTAAAAAGTGCACTACACTGTTCAGCATAGCAGCTTGCAGCTTCTGTCGATCGGCCGCGGACAGCTCGGGCGAACATAGTAATTTGCACGCAGACTGCAGAGTTACACTTCTCAGATCCAGCCATCCAATTGTCATCATATTTAACACAGTTGTTGGAGCATGCCTTCCATAGCATATGCGCCGTGTCCTTGATATGTTGAGTCATGATGTTGCTGAAGAACTGCTTGACTCGAGCAGATCCGTAACTGACGGTTCAATCGGTCTGAGCGGAAATGTAAGTGCGCTCTCCAAATTTTTGTACTCGAGTTTGCAGCACGAGTTGAAGGCGAGCAATCTCGAGCTGAAGTCGTGTGCGTTTTACGAGCCGAATACGAGTACTGCAACCATACAAGGTCAACAATTTCACTTAGCCGTTGGTACACACCATATTTTTTGTAACACAAGTACACTTTTTCGCGTTTTCTTTTAATACAAACCGAAGTCAAAAATTCACAAAAATTCCATTGAAAGTGGGAAGCAGGTGCTATTGACTTTTTATTGGCCGCTACGGCAAGCAGCAAGTGTTTTTCAATTTTTATTGCCCGCTACGGCGAGTAGCGGGCGTCTTTTTAAGTTTTATTGACCGTTCCGGCGAGTAGCGCACGTTTTTCAAGTTTTATTGCCCGCTGATCTATAAACTGTCGCTTTAGACTCGCTTAATAGGTTTGAAAAATGCAAAAAACGTGCTTGTGTTACAAAATAGTATATTTCGACACGGATGCAGAAGGTGATTATTTAGCTGATGTGACATTTTTCGCACGAGCGAAGCGAGCGATGTATCTGTCTTCTTTTTATGTTATACGGATTTTAAATTTTTAATAATTTTTTTGAGCTTGAAAATGACCCCGGACAATATTGTAAAAAAATTATGCTTTTTGCAATATTTTAAACTATTTACATGAATTTTTTTACAACAGTGTATCTATAAAATTTTTATAAAGTTTTTATAACAGTATATATAATCTGTGAATGAAGAATCAAAAGTTTTTTCAAGCTGGACACATAAAGTACGACACAGTAACTATTTTCTGCCTTTCCTCTATGCCCGTGCATATCCGCTTGTTTAATTAATAATACCGGACGAAGAGTATGCTAACACGAGGAAAACAGCGCTAATATAGTTCTCCGCGAATACTCAACTTCCAAAGCCACGTTGCTCATATTAATTAGAGTTAATTAACATGCCCTCGGACGTTTACGGCTTCACTCTGTCCCTTTTTCCCTGTCTGCCTCTTGCGTTTATCTTCCCCGTCATTTATGGTGTGGCTGAGGAACTTCATTGCCGCGATACTGGCGCGGACAGCGTTAAACTACTAGAAAGCACAGAGTTTGATTATCACCTAGTAAAAACCGCTGCCAATTCATTGGCACGTAGCTTCCTCCAAATTAATGTATCGTTCCTATATGTACAGTATATATTTTAAATATAAAATATGTTTATTTATTATACTTTTTTTCAATGATTTAATAATTCAGTAATATTTAAAAAACTGCATATTTTATTCTTATTATTGAAATTATTTGTTATTTGACAATTATTTTATTTTAAAAAAAAGTAATATTTTAAACTATAAAATTAAAAAATTGCTATCTACCTTGAGATCAACTTACTCATATTTTCAAAATCATATATAATAACTCCATTTTTTACATTATAAATATATTATTATTCAATAATTGTGTATCTTTATTATAAACAATTGTGTAAATATTATAAAAATTGAAATTATACTTCTAATTTTGATTTTTTTAATGGTTCGTTATAATTTTCGTCATCCTCTTCTTTTGATTTCAATAAAATATCGTTGATTGGCGATTTTATCATTTCTTACACCATCTTAATAAAAAAAGCAAATAAAATATTATGTAAGCACAAATGTCAGTGACAGCTAATAAAAACATTTACATAACTTTGTAAAGGCAAAATGAGTGTATATATAATTATATGTCCGTGAACCATAAACGTTTAAACTTTAAAATATTTATCTCAAAATTGAATGAGGGTAATTCTTACTATATTCACTTCTTAAATCGCGATTATTCGAAAAATTAGTTCAAATTCAAATATAATTTATTTAACGTAGTTCACCACAAAATTGACTTTCTTTAAATTTTCATAAAAATTAGTGTACACCCGACAGAAGTTGATTCTTTCCGAACGTGCCTAGTCAATTTTAAAATCCTGCAATCTCATTGGGTGATTCCAATTTAGGGTTAATATTTACGCAATAGTATACAACGATAAATGAGAAGTTTCCACCATACATAATATGCTTATAGCACAATTTTTCCGATATTGTGATTTTTATAACGGCATTGTCCAGTCAACTACCTTAAATTTAATTATCCCTTGCGGTCAGTTTTACCCGAGTAAAATTTTAAATTACTCACATTATCAAAAAATGAAAAATTACAACAATTTTACTCCAGTTATTTACACCTGAGGGAAGTTGATTCTTTCCGAACGTGCCTAGTCAATTTTAAAATCCTGCAATCTCATTGGACGATTCCAATTTACTTTTTCAATGATTTAATAATTTATTAATATTTGTAAATTCCATATTTTTTTCTTAATTTTTTGTTATTTCACACTTATTTTATTCAATTGGTTAAGACACAAATAATTATTTGCTTCCTCCTAGAGGAAGCTTTGTGATAGTAAATTTTTGAGTTGTTGTAAAAACATGTTATAATTGTGTTCCGAGGTGTTAGGAATCAAAATACATGGTTTTTGAAAAATGTCTGTATGGATGTGTGTGTGTGTGTGTATGTGTGTGTGTGTGTGTGTGTGTGTGTGTGTGTGTGTGTGTGTGTGTGTGTGTGTGTGTGTGTGTATGTGTGTGTGTGTGTGTGTGTGTGTGTGTGTGTGTGTGTGTGTGTGTGTGTGTGTGTGTGTGTGTGTGTGTGTGTGTGTGTGTGTGTGTGTGTGTGTGTGTGTGTGTGTGTGTGTGTGTGTGTGTGTGTACGCCTGGATCTCAGCTTTTACTCGGACGATTTTGACCGGACAGGTCTCATTTTTTTGTTTTTTTTTTTTTTTTTGCGTGATAACGGGTCAGAAATTCGTTTTTTGATTGGGGCGATACGATTTGTTTTTTTTTTTCATATTTTCGATTTTCTCAAAACTGTTTTTTGATTTTTTTTTTAATGACAGGATTGAGTTATTCGAATTTGATGGGTAGCGTTCGAAAGAGAATTAAAATACCTATATTTTCTAAAAAAAAGTTTCTAGCTATCACGGTTCTTTTGTTATTAACAAAAACGTGTTTTTTTTTTAGAAGCTTGTAACTTCTAAACTTAACGGTCAATTTTTTTGAGAAAAATCATGATAATACAGAATATAAATAGCTATAATCTATTAAAATTTGAATACATTCTGTAGGCTAGATTTTGAGTAAAAAATTGAAAAATGAAAAAAATCAGTTTTGTATGTCCAACGATTACAAGAGTAAAATTGACTCAATGGCTTCAAATAGTACATTTCGACACTGGTACGGAAGGTGATGATTTACTTCCGCACTCGTTTCGAACGGTATTTTATACCACGAGAGCCGAAAAATCATACCAAAGTTGTGATTTTGAGGTTAGAGTGGTATAAATTCCTTTTAGAGGTAGATTTTTTAAAGTTCTCGGTCGAGTTCTTTGGGCAAAATGATTGGTCCATAAATTTCAGAGATATTTGAGGTTAAAAATTTTTTGACATTTTCTTTAAGGGGGTGTCAAACTCAATTCTGCGATTTGACCGACCCATAGCAACGAATATAGACGCATATAGAAGCGTACGTCAGATGGGGGGCGAGGACGAAAAAAAATTAGTTCCGCCTTGACCGAGTGATGGCGCTAGCATTGACTTTGTATGCTTCTCTTCTCACTTCTGCGAATCGCGGCTCGGCGGCTCGGGCGCGCGCCGTCCGCGGCCCGCCGGCCCGCGCCGTTCACGATGATCCGGGCGCAAGCGCCGTAAAGCATGACTGCATGATGATTTGCAATTTTACATGTTATAAAATTTTTTTATATATACAACAATTTAATAATTATTAAATAAAATTTAATTTAAAAATAAATTATATTAAATATTATTAAAAGTTAATAAATTCTTACAATTATTTGATTAAAAAAATAATAATTGAAAGAAATAAAAAAAGATATAAATTATTATACAAGAAAATGAATAGTAATAATTAGTTATGTAGTCATATATGTACAGTTATTTAACTTGATATATCACTTGACATATCACTTTTCGACTGTATGCAACCATTATATTAATTTTCATATTCACTGTAAAATAATACATTGTGTATCAAGGGTGTACTCAATGTTGGATTTAGCAGACCGAGTATTTATAAGTACAAGAAAAAAAAGTCTTATATAGCGAAAATTTTACAAAATATATAAATGTATATAAATGTATATATCTGTAGTAAAACTAAATATATGTATATTTACAAAAATACAAATTTTCAATACAACTATTCAAAATGTAAGAAAAAATATATAAATGTAAATAAGTGAAAATTTTTGTAAAAAAAAACTTATATAAATGTATATAAACGTATATAAACGTAAAAAATGTTCTAATTACAACTTTTATAAACACTTATTATATAAGTTTGTATATATTTTTTTACATTTATATACATTTTCTATTTGCATCGGGGATGTAACGCGTTCTTCGCACGAGCGATGCGAGTGAGAAAAGTCACACGAGCTAAAAATCATATTACGCACCAGTTTCGAACCGTATTTCATACCACGAGAGCTGAATAATTATGTTAAAGTTATAATTTTGAGGTTACAGTGGTATAAAATGTTTAAAGTTTAGTATATAAAAATTTAAAAAAACGTGGCAAGAAATCCATAATATTCTCATTAAATTATTTTAATATGATATGTGATATCGGTATTTCCAATACCATTTCCACCTAACGATTAAACTATAGAAAATGCGGTGATTAAGGGAATTAAGCCCTACGTCGACACATGATCTAAAAATTTTATGGGAATACATCTTTTACATTTTTCGGAATGTTTTTCCTCTAGTTGAAAGTCTGTAAGTTTATGCAATTTGTTTTTAATTTTTATAGACGAGAATTTTTCTATTATTTATTTTTGAAAAGAATTTTTTTCGTGTTCTGAATAGCTCCCGTTTGTAATTGACAGTATCAGATTTGGAAAATATTTTAAACGACTTTATATTTAAGATATTCCTTGAAGGAAATGGCCACATTATATTTAATAAAATATCTATATAACATTTTACCATTCTGATAAAATACCTCCCCTGTGGATAAAAATATGCTGCAGCAATCTCAAAGTAATGGATCAGGCATAAAAAAAAGGTAGTATCGATTTTTAAAATTGAAAAACACAAAAATCGACCCTGCGTTACCAAAATGATTGTTAATTCTACTTAAATTCATGGAATGTTCATTAATATGTTCTGCTCTCAGTTAATACGTGTTTGCATAAATAATTTTAACACATGTTTTACACATTATTTTAGTAATTTAATTTCATTAATTATTTAAAAACAATAGAAATAATATGCAAACTCGATATTATTCGATGGAAACCGAGCGGGAAGGTGGCAGATATTTTCCATCAAGATAGGATAGGAAACACAGGATTATTAGGTTAAGGAAGAAAGGGTGATGAATATTTTTAAATATTCCTAACATGCACTAAAAATTAAAATCTTTTGCCTGTAATCAGATATTTTTTCATTTCAATAATCTACAAAAAGAAATGCAAATTAGTTACCATGTGAAACTATTCACCACAATTTATTACAAAAGATAAAACAAAATTATAAATTATATTGCTTTATGCACGTTACTACAAGTAATTGTTATTAATTTCAAGTTTATGTCTATTACGTGAATCAATACTGAATTCAAGTACTTTCTGATTATCCGAACAAAGTATTATAATCTGAATCATTTATGAACGTAAATATGGATTATAAACAAAAAGACGATAATTGATATGGCATGACAGTGCTCATACCCTAAGAACTATAGAATAATTTAGTATAAATGCTGTCTTACAATTTAATATAGTATATACATGCAATATAAAAAAAAAATCGTAGTGTATAAAAAGTGACATTATATTTTTAATAATTTTACTTCAATAATTTTACAAAATGAATTAATATTGTAACTACGAAATGGAAATTACTATTATCAAATTAGCAATAAAAATGTTTATACAATTAAATACAACTAAACAAACTTTTTTTACATGAAGATCTATGATTTATAAATAAATTATCACACAGCATTGAAAAAAGTGAAAAATTTCTATGAAGAAAAATGAAATTGAAAATTAATAACTAGTATTTTACTTATTTGAAGATAATCATAAATATTATAATTAAAAATCATGCTTTATATTAATAAATGGCCATTAAATGTCACCTTTTATTGAATCACAAAAATAATTGTCTGTAAGGAAATAAATATATATTCATATTAGCTTAAGACAATACAATAAGCGTAACAACTTGTTGAAATTTCATCATGAAAAAAAAAATTATTTCCTTTGTGTTAAAAAATACATATTCTAATTTAGTTTCTCATTAAGTAATATAGACGTTAATAAAATCTAATATGTTCTTTTTTTACTCATGACTCAATTTCTGCAACTTAGCATTAGGCTTGTTACCAGTAAAATGTCTTTTTCTTAAACTTTTAGCATCTCGCAAATCATAATTTATCCATTTCACCTTATTAAAAATATGAACTCTAACAAAAAACACAATTACAGCCTCATGATGCGATTTACAAGGTTCGTCAGTAATCCAAAACTGTGCATGATATTTAACAATTTCAGCTGTGATTTTATCAATTAAAACTTTACTAACTTCTGTCTTGTAACTTACTTCAGAAAATAGTGTATCAAAAGTTTCAATAGCTGTTATAATGATTCTATAAAAAGCGTCAAAAGGGACGCAAAGATTTCCAAGTTCATTGGTCATATTAAATACTTTATACGCTTTAAAAAAAGTAATAGATCATCGTTACTTTCCATGTTACAATTAACTCTAGTGAAAGAAGCTTTACAATCAGAACAATTAAATTTTGAAATACATTTCATAGCTATATATCCAGCAACATACTCGTACTTTATTGCTCCCCGTAAAGGAGTACATGAATCTTGGCGATTGTGAGAATTTGTCAAAACACTATTCATTTTATCATAAGTTTTGGATGACAAGCTCCTATCTATATTATTCAAATTCTCACTCCCTTCATTTAATGAATTAGATACTTCTTGAAATTCATTATCATCAATATCACCTACAACTGTGTCTGAATCAGACATCTCTTCAACAAAAGTATCTTCATTTTCATCGAAATGAACAGATTCATTTACTCCATCGAATGAAATTTCACTGCAAACGTCTTCAATATCATCGTTAATTAATTCATCATTTTCATTACTTGCATTTACTTTGACGATACTGTTGTCATTTGCAAGAAAATTACAAATAATACGATCGGTATTATCGTCAATGTCTTCAGTAAACGCGGGCACAGGATTGGTCATATTTTCTAACGATTCTTGTAAATCAAGCTTAGTACTTTTCGTACAAATTGCTAGTAACGCTACTGTTTCGTCAGGTTCGCAGTTTGTTAATTTCGATGAAGACGTTAAATTTGCAGTAATACTATACTGTAAATTATGCCTCACTTGCATCGCAGTTGGATTTTGATTGTGACCAGAACGACTTCTTAAAACAGAAAAAAAATTTTCTAACGGATCTTGATTTAAACGCGTAGTTAACAAATATACTCCCTCGTTTGATGCCATATCTTCCCATTGCAAAAGTATACTGTTAATCGTCAAATAAAAACCGTCAAAGCATGGCGGATTACCGTTTTTATCAACGCATTTCCAGGTTTCGATCCAATTCAAAGAATCTTTCAAATACTGTACTACTTGAGGATTTAAGTTTGACAAAGGACGACGCAAAGGATTAATATCTCGAGAACTTCTACTATTTAAACAATCAAAACGGTCGTTTACTTTTTTAATAAAATTTGCTGTTGCAATGCAATCGGGATGAATGAAAGGTTTTTCTGATGCGACCGCGCCTGCTAATAAAGCTGAAGAAACACTGTTACTAAAAATTTGAGCCGCAAGACTAACGTTCATTAACTGAAAAGCATTAGGATCTAGATGTCTGTCTGTTAGTTTAGGGGCAGATTTAGTTGGAAGATCTTTTTCACGATTTCTTAAGGGGGTGTCAAACTCAATTTTTACCGACCGAGCAAAAAATATATTGTTTTTAATAGAAAAAAAAAATATAACGATATATGAAAAATAATGAGTGCATTCCCCTCCGTAATTACATTATTAATCATTCTGCAAAAAGGCCAAGTCAATATTCAAAAGCGTCTAAGAATGGCATTTGAACGAAAATTTCGTTCAAATGCCATTCTCAGATGCCTTAAAATATCGACGTGAAACTTTGCAGAATGATTCATAATGTCATTACGGAGGGCAATGCACTCATGATTATGCATAATATAAAAAAAAAAAAAATAGATTATTGTACCATATGGGTAATATGTAGCATCGCGAGATTCGCGAGTCGGCGACGGCAGCGACGGCAGCGGCCAGCGGCGCGGCCTTGCCCGTGTGTCTGTACGCGCATGCGCTGCTGGCTGCAGCACAGCTGAGCTGTCCATCGCCGATGCTTGGGCCTAGGCCCTCCGGGAGGCGGTCCCGTGTTACCGCCACCACCTCCGCCGCCACCTTCGCCACCTGTGCCCTCCTCTATCCATTGCTTATCGACGTGTCATCGGTGTGCCTGCCGCCTGGACCGCTCGCAGACGGCGCAGCCTGGAGCGCCGCATCAGCCGCCCACCTTGCAGACCGTAGCGTCCGTATCGCACCGTGTGCGTGCACACCCAACGGACCGTGCCGCTTGGACTTGGCCCCGCCGTAAGACAGAAAAGTAAGTCATTCAAGAATTTATTTATTTTACGGCGTTGTTATTTGTACGACAGATCTGTCGTACAAATAACCTATAACCCACTTAGAAACGTGTAAAAATCACTGTTTTGAAAGTCTGACATGGAAGGGACTATTATTTCTTTAGTCAAGCGTCAATCCTTGCCTATTTTTTTCTTTAATCAAGCGTCAATTCTTCGGCTAAAGAAAATTGAAGGTTAGGTTTTACGTATATATAGGTATACCTATCTAGAAATCTGGCGTATAAATAACAACGGCCAACTATAGATTTGATGCGCTTTTTCGACTTTTCATTCCAAAGATTACAGATCTAAATAATCAGCAAGTGTGGAGATACTGCATTTTCTGTGTATTTTTCAAAATATTTTCAAGAAAAGTCATTTCCTCCAAACTGCCTGATTGAGTAGATCTGAAATCTAATATACAATGCCTCAGCATGTACTGGATTGTGTGTAAACATTCTCATAAACTTTAAGCGAGGATGAGGAGGTCTACCTTGGAAATGCACACGCGCTTTTTCGACTTTTCATTTCAAAGATCCCTTTCCATTCTCTACAAATATTTCAAACTTTACACACACTATGTAATACATGCTGAGGGACTGTTTATCAAGTTTAAGATCTAAATAATTAGCAAGTGAGGAGATATTGCAATTTGTATGCTCTTTTTAAGAAATGTTCAAGTAAGAAAGTTATTTCCCCTACACTGGCTGATTGAAAAGATCTAAATTTAATATACAGTGCCTCAGCATGCATTGCATTGTGTGAGAACATTCTGGTAAACTATGAGAAAGAATGAGGAGGTTTTTGTCGCAAATGCACATGCGGCTTTTTGACATTTCGTTCCAAAGATCCCTTTCCATTCCCTAGAAGTATCTTAAACTTTCCATACATAATGGAATACATGCTGAGGGACAGTTTATCAAGTTTCAGATCTACATAATTAGTAAGTCTGGAGATATTGCAATTTTTGTGCTTTTTCAGAAAATTTTTAAGAAAGAAAAGTAATTTCCTCCAAACTGGCAGATTGAATAGATCTGAAACCTAATATACAATGCCTCAGTATGTACTGGATTGTGTGTAAACATTCTCACACACTTTAAGCGAGGGTGAGGAGGTCTACATTGGAAATGCACACGCGCTTTTTCGACTTTTCATTTCAAAGATCCCTTTCCATTCTCTACAAATATTTCAAACTTTATACACACTATGTAACACATGCTGAGGTATTGTTTATCAACTTTCAGATCTAAATAATTAGCAAGTGTGGAGATATTGCAATTTGTATGCTCTTTTTAAGAAATGTTCAAGAAAAAAAGTTATTTCCCGTACACTGGCTGATTGAAAAGATCTAAAATTTAATATACAATGCCTTAACATGTATTGGATTGCGTGTTAACATTCTGGTAAGCTTTGAGCAATGGCCAGGAGGTCTTAGTTGGAAATGCACTTGCGATTTTTCGACTTTTCAGTCCAAAGATCCCTTTCCATTCTCTCAACATATCTTAAACTTTACATACACCGTGCAATACATGCTGAGGGACAGTTTATCAAGTTTCAGATCTACATAAATAGCAAATCTGGAGATATTGCAATTTTTGTGCTTTTTCAGGAAATTTTTAAGAAAGAAAAGTGATTTCCTCCAAACTGGCTGATGGAGTATATCTGAAACTCAATATGCAATGCCTAGCATGCATTGCATTGTGTGAGAACATTCTGGTAAACTATGAGAAAGTGTGAGGAGGTTTTTGTCGCAAATGCACATGCGGCTTTTCGACAATTCGTTCCAAAGATCCCGTTCCATTCCCTACAAGTATCTTAAACTTTCCATACATAATGGCATACATGCTGAGGGACGGTTTATCAAGTTTCAGATCTACATAATTAGCAAGTCTGGAGATATTGCAATTTTTGTGCTTTTTCAGGAAATTTTTAAGAAAGAAAAGTAATTTCCTCCAAACTGGCTGATTGAGTAGATCTGAAACCTAATATACAATGCCTCAGCATGTACTGGATTGTGTGTAAACATTCTCATAAACTTTAAGCGAGGGTGAGGAGGTCTACATTGGAAATGTACACGCGCTTTTTCGACTTTTCATTTCAAAGATCCCTTTCCATTCTCTACAAATATTTCAAACTTTACACACACTATGTAATACATGCTTAGGGATATTGTTTATCAAGTTTCAAATCTAAATAATTAGCAAGTGTGGAGATATTGCAATTTGTATGCTCTTTTTAAGAAATGTTCAAGAAAAAAAGTTATTTCGCCTACACTGGCTGATTGAAAAGATCTAAAATTTAATATACAATGTCTCAACATGTATTGGATTGTGTGTTAACATTCTGGTAAACTTTAAGCGAGGGTGATGAGGTCTTAGTTGGAAATGCACATGCACTTTTTCGACTTTTCATTCCAAAGACCCTTTCCATTTTCTACAGATATCTTAACTTTCCATCTATCTACTCCCTCTGTTTCTGGCAGGTCGATACTGCTATCCTCATTCCTATACTGCTTAACACTTTATTAATATATTCTGTTTTGCCCTAGGCGAAGAGCTCCTGCAGAAGACAAGACGTCTTCATATAATTCTACTCTCCTCCAGGGCAGCCAACACAACTACCACGTCCTGAAGACATCAGCTAGACAAACATATCGTAGAAGTGAGAGCGAAGGTGTATATAAATATAGTTTGATCTCCTGTGCCAGACTCGAGTAAGTATTTCACTTCGGATTTGGACTTTATCTTGTAGTACAGCCGAACCTAGTCTCCAACTTTCCATCGGTCTACTCCTCTGTTCCTGGCAGTTCGATACTGCTATCCTCATCCCTACTCCTTAATACATTATTAATATATTTTGTATTATCCTAGGTGAAGAGCTCCTGTAGAAGACAACAAGTCTTCATATAATTCTACTCTTCTCGAGGACAGCCAACGCAACTACCACTTCCCGAGGACATCACCTAGGCGAACACAACGGAGAAGGGAGGGCGAAGGTGTAGTTGAATGTAGTTCGCGCTTCCGTGACAGACTCGAGTAAGTACTTCACTTCGGATTTGGACTTTATCCTGTAGTATAGCCGAACCTAGCCTCCAACTTTCCATCTGTCTACTCCTCTGTTCCTGGCAGTTTGATACTGCTCTCCTCATCCCCACTGCCTAAAACATTATTAATATATTTTGTTTTGCTCTAGGCGAAGAGCTCCTGCAGAAGACAACAGGTCTTCATATCATTCTACTCTCCTCGAGGGCAGCCAACGCAACTACCACTTCCCGAGGACATCACCTAGGCGGACACGACGGAGAAGGGACGACGAAGGTATACTTGAATGTCTGCGCTCCCGCGACAGACTCGAGATGTAGTCTAGGCACCAGGGGGGTTTCCGTGGCCGATGGATGTCCACACTTCCACCAAAGCTTTTCTTAAGTATTTTTGACTGCTGATTCTGAATTTCGAAGGTGGAACGTCGCCAGACTGTTAGTTTTTTGTTATTAACAATTTAATTGTTTAAATTGCTGCCAAATCAATATGATTAATAATAACTGAATCCTAACTGCCTAAAACTGTAGTAAATTGATCTAGAATATGCTCGTTTTTTCAGAATTGAAAAATTTTGATTAGAACCCGAATTATTGCAAATTTAGTGCAATAAGTCGCGAATTCGAGCGCAAACGTGCATAATTCTAGATCAATTTACTACAGTTTTAGACAGTTAGGATTCAGTTATAATTAATCATATTGATTTGGCCGCAGTTTAAACAATTAAATTGTTAATAACAAAAAACTAACATTCTGGCGACTGTCCACCTTCGAAATTCAGAATCAGCAGACAAAAATACGTAAGAAAAGCTTTGGTGGAGGCGTGGACATCCATCGGCCACGGAAACCCCCCTGGTGCCGAGACTAATGTCAGTATTTAGGGCACACCTGATTTTTAGGTACGAATTATATCTCCCCAAAAAGTAACAGTTTTCTGCGGGTGCACACGGAAAGAAAACTCTTACTGCTACAGTTAAAACGGCTTACTCGTGGAGTATAGGAGTTCCTTTACTATATAAGTAAGGTGGTTTTAGCAATCTTAGTAAGGGACCCATACTTTTACGGTATGTTGCTTTTCATACTACAACAATTACACAATTATACGATCGTTGGATCAGCGGCATATACCGACGTAAAAGCGTCACACGATTTTAGTATACATTGCTTCCACCTTCAATTGTAAGGGAGAAATACTATAGCGGTAACGGTTGCTACCTGCTAATACGGAAATGACAACTATTATAAGGAAGTGTTACTTATCGATAATTGAAAGCATCGAATGCATCGTCTAGGTCTTTGAGGTGGTCAATGATGGAGTCGAGGTGATGCACTCCGAAGTTTTTTGCGTTTAGATCCCAGGACGCATCTAATACGTAGTCAAAGTGTTCGGGGTAGCCGATGATGATGTCTAGGTCGTGCGCTCCGTAGTTTTTTGTCTCTAGATGTTGGAACGTATCAAATGCGTGGTTTAGGTCTTTGTGGTAGCCGATGATGGAGTCTAGGTTTTTTGCATTAAAATATCAGGGCGCATCTAATACGCAGTGCAGGTGTTCAGGGTAGCCGATGACGAGGTCTAGGTGGTGCGCTTTGTAGTCTTTTGCGTTTGGATATCAGGGCGTATCTAATACGTGGTCCAGGTCTTCGGAGAAGCCGGTGACGATATTTAGGTGGTGCGCTCCGTAGTTTTTGGCTAATAGGTGTTGGACATGTCAAAACTTAAAATATTACTAATCACGTAATTTTATACTATAAGTAAAAATCGTGATTATAAATAAATACTTATTCGAACGTAATTACGTTCAAATTGACATGTGTTTGTAATAAAAAAAATAGTAAATATTAAAATGCGTATAAGCGAAATACGCACAATTATTCATAATAAATAATACGAATATGCAAAATGCGCACAATTATTTATCATACAAAAATGCGTATAGGCGAAATACGCACAATTATTTATAATAAAAAATTCGTACAAGCGAAATACGCACAATTATTTACAATATCAAAAATATGTATAAGCGAAATACGCACAGTTGTTTATAATGCAAAAATGCGTATAGACGAAATACGCACAATTATTAGTTATAAGGAAAGGTGTATGGGCGAACATATTTAATTATAACAGAAAAGAATTACAATTACATGAGTTTATTTAGTTATCTATTTATAAGAAACTAGATGTCTTGACATAAAATTAATTCTTTTCCGTTTTTTTTTCAACAAAACTCATAAAATTTGAAAAGAAGCTAAAGAAACTTATGAGCCTAGCTCAATGAAATTATAGTAGCTCTACTTTTGCCAATCATTCAGTAGCATGACAAGTATAATGCAAAGTAATTATTAATGACAATACTTCTAATAATACAAATTTTGTTAAAATGTTCAATTTGCAGTTATGCGTTTATATGATGGAAGGTGTATATTTTAAAATGCGGATCAACTTATATACCATACTCAGGTTCATTTGAAGTTCAACCCTTGGTCTCAAATTTTGTTACACCCTCCTGTTGTTTCAGGTATATGGGATATTTCACGTGAAGTCAGCAGCTCAAAATTTTAAAATCCCTCAAAACTCGTTTTCTTTTAGTTTTTATGAACAAAAAATGTTCCTCAAATTTTAGGTCGATATTTGCAAAAATAAAAAAGCTATGCAATATTGAAAATTCAATTTTTTTGCAATTTTTGGTTAAAATCCAAGTTTATTCATTTTTTAACTGAAAATCTTGAAACTTTTTGTATAGTACATTGATTGGCAAAAGGTTTGAATTTTTTCTGTAGAATGTGCCAGTATTTATTTTATGACCCTTTTTGAAAGTCTCTGATTGGCTGCTTCTTAGTATACCTTCATCAAAGGATATTGAGGCTGCGGCCAAATATTCTTTATTCGACAAATTTTTTTTTGTATTCTTCTTCGAAAACCCTTCAAAATGCTTTTTTATCAATACTGGCCGAGCATAGGGAAAAAAGTTACAATTTTTTGAAATATCAAGAAAAATCCATAATTTCAATTTTTGATAACATGATTAATGAAACTGAATATTATTCATACATCTTATGGCATGGACCGTACCACTGAATTTTGTTAGAGCATCAAATAGAACATTAGAAATATCTATTTTCAATAATATTAGGCTTACACAATAAGCGATACCTAATTATGAATGAAATTATCAATCTGTTGCCTGATTTCATTTTGACAGCTTTATAGTAATTAACCTCTATAGCTTAATTTATTATTAATTCATAATTAGGTATTGCTTATTGTGTAAGCCTAATATTATTGAAAATAGATATTTCTAATGTTCTATTTGATGCTCTAACAAAATTCAGTGGTACGGTCCATGCCATAAGATGTATGAATAATATTCAGTTTCATTAATCATGTTATCAAAAATTGAAATTATGGATTTTTCTTGATATTTCAAAAAATTGTCACTTTTTTCCCTTTGCTCGGCCAGTATTGATCAAAAAAGCATTTTGAAGGGTTTTCGAAGAAGAATACAAAAAAAATTTGTCGAATAAAGAATATTTGGCCGCAGCCTCAATATCCTTTGATGAAGGTATACTAAGAAGCAGCCAATCAGAGACTTTCAAAAAGGGTCATAAAATAAATACAGGCACATTCTACAGAAAAAATTCAAACCTTTTGCCAATCAATGTACTATACAAAAAGTTTCAAGATTTTCAGTTAAAAAATGAATAAACTTGGATTTTAACCAAAAATTGCAAAAAAATTGAATTTTCAATATTGCATGGCTTTTTTATTTTTGCAAATATCGACCTAAAATTTGAGGAACATTTTTTGTTCATAAAAAACTAAATAGATTGAAATTTGTTTAAATTTCAATAAACAATTAAACCCTCAACCAAAAAAATAAAAACCAAATCTAAACTATCTCTTGGTAGAAATTTTGTAAATTATATCCAGAATATGTACAAAAAAGTGCAGTACTGTGCCACAAAATTTCAGATGCAGGTAATATTTTGAAAATCATAATATTAAATTGGACTCCATCATCGGCCATCTAAACACCTAGACCTCGCATCCGACCTGTCCCTTCACCTGGACACAAAAACCTACGGAGCGCACTACCCGGACTCATCGACCATCTGGAACACCTAGACCTCGCATTCGATTTGTCCTGGCCTCTGGACACAAAAACCTACGGAGCGCTTCACGTAAACTTCATCATCGGCTACCTGGAACGCCTAAACCTCGCATCCGATCTGTCCCGACACCTGGACACAAAAACCTTCAGAGCGCATCACCCGGATTACATCACCGGCCATCTGCAACACCTAGACCTCGCATCCGACCTGTCCCTTCACCTGGACACAAAAACCTACGGAGCGCACTACCCGAACTCCATCATCGGCCGTCTGAAACACCTAGACCTCGCATCCGATCTGTCAAAACACCTGGACACAAAAGTCTACGAAGCGTATCATCAGCCGCCTGGAACAGCTAGACCTCGCATTCGAGCTGTCCCGACACCTGGACTCAAAAACCTACGAAGCGCACTACCCGGACTCCATCATCGGCCATCTGAAACACGTAGACCTTGCATTCGATTTGTCTTGGTCTCTAGATACAAAAACCTACGGAGCGCATCACGTAAACTCCATCATCGTCCACCTGGAACACTCAGACCTCGCATACGATCTGTTCCGACATCTGGACACAAAAATCTTCGGAACGCATCACTTACACTCTATCACCGGCTACCTGGAACAGCTAGACCTCGTAATCGAGCTGTCTCAACACCTGGGTACAAAAACCTATGGAGCGCATAACCCGGACTCCATCATCAGCCATCTAAACACCTAGACCTCGCATCCGATCTGTCCCTTCACCGGGACACAAAAAAGTACGAAGCGCACTACAATTTTTAAGAAAGCATTTGCAATCATGCGAGGCGACGTCCTGAATTTTGAAATGTCAATAATAACTGAGACTATATAATAAAGTGATGAATCTGCATCTCATTATTATAAGAAATGTGTATAGGCGAAATGCGCACATTTGTTTATAATAGAACATGTGTATAGTCAAAATACACAAAATGATTTATTATAAAATGCGTGTAGGCAAAATGCACACGATTACTAACACTGAAAAGTGCGTATAAGCGAAATACGCATAATTATTTATAATAAAACATGTGTATAGGCGAAATACACCAAATTATTTATTATAAAATGCGTATAGGCGAAATGCGCACAATTAATAACACTGAAAAGTGCGTATAAGCGAAATACGCATAATTATTTATAATAAAACATGTGTATAGGCGAAATACACCAAATTATTTATTATAAAATGCGTATAGGCGAAATGCGCACAATTGATAACACTGAAAAGTGCGTATAAGCGAAATACGCATAATTATTTAGAATAAAATATGTGTATCGGCGAAATACACCAAATTATTTATTATAAAATGCGTATAGGCGAAATGCGCAAAATTATTTGTAATAAATATGCGTATATATGTGAAATACGCACTATTATTAACAATAAAAATGCGTATACGCAAAATACGGATAATTAATTATAAAAAGAAATACGTATACGCGAAATACGTACAATTGTTTGTAATAAAAAAACGCGTATCTTTAATATTTTTGAAATATGTAGCGCCATCTATGTTAAAATCTATTACGATTTTCCAGAGATGGCGCTTGTGTCATATTTCATCAATAGTATGTACTTCCTACCTTACCGACCTATGGGTCGGTCAAATCGCAGAATGGAGTTTGACACCCCCTTAATTCCCGAATCGCATCCCATGACACGGGTTTCTCATTAATTTCAAATTGACGTTTGTGAAAAGTGTTACGAAGGCATTTAAGTAAATGGGGAGCATCAAAATTGAAGAAAATTTTACGATTGTTTCGTTCAAGAAATGGTTTATTTTTGGTTATTCCCAATTCTTTTATAGCCGATTGATTTGGCGATCCTTGATCGCATACCATTGATTTTAATAGAAAACCAGTACCTTCAACGTAATCTATTACATCTAAAGTGATTTTGTGCAATAACTTTCCATTTACACTGTTATGGGGAACATAGTAGCAAATAGGCTGTCTCCAATCATTTTGCCTACCTCGTAACATAAAAACTAAAACATGATTACCACGATTTGCATTGCGACCATGCTTTCCCATATCAGTGTAACCTTCAATCAAATACTTTTTTGGGTTATAATCTAACCACGTTTTTATGCTCATTTCATCCCACATTAATACGCACTCGCGCTCTTTTACTGTCATTGTGCTTGATTTTATTTTTAACAATTCAAATAACTTAATGTTATTTCCAGGCTCCAAATCAAGTTCATTAATCCATCGTCTTATCAAACTAATACATGGTAAGGCAAACTTCTTTTGGTCACGCAAATAACATTAAGCTTTTGGAGATTTATAAAATAAAATCACAGCAAATTCTTTTTCATCATTAGACCACTTTCTGAGTTTGACATGATTCATTTGCATTTTAAAAAAGTTTAATACATTTGCATTAAGCTTTAAATACTCGTCATAAAAAGAAACTGCTTCCTTAGATTTTTCAATTTTACGTTCAAGATTTTTAATTTTTTTATCTTTATTACGAATATCTTTAGAAAGTTTAATAGCCTTTTGTTTATACACATCTCTTCGTACACTCATTGTTTTAGTCACATACTGTGCTTGTTTACATTGTTTATCTTTTTTGTTTAACTGCTCTTTTAAACTCGCAATTTCATGTTGCAATTTTTGAACTAAAGTTTCATACTTTTTAGTTTGAACATTTGCATTTAATGATTTTCCGGTAGAGTCACAATCAAAGTTCGACTTGCTTTGCATTCCTGAACAAGATGGCTCTGCTGCATCAAAGTGTTGAGGAATGTTATGACTAGTTTCTATTAAAGAAGATGTTTCTAAATCAATTCCCACAAAGTTTTGTGGCATGTTGCTACTTCTTTCTCTTATAAAGGGTGTTTCTAAATCAATAACTGATCTGTCTTCAGAGGTAGGAGGAAGATCAATTCCAGAGCCATCATGTTCTTCAACGTCACCGGAATCATTCGAATCAGTATCTGAAGCCTTTTGAATAGGTATAGCTATATTTTTCAATTTTGTCATACCAGAACCGACCACAAAATCGTCAGCAGTAAAATGGTCATTGCAAAGTCGCTTGGCTTCCAGTTGTTTGTCATCCAATTTAAGAAGATTGGCATTGCCTGAGTGAATTATCCAATCTAGTTGTCTATGTAAACGAAATATATGATTGATAGAGGGAAAATTTAAGTCTTACAAGGAGTGTATCTCAGATCCGGATCATGGATTTTTCTCAAACTTTGAGATCTGTTTTTAGATGTTAAAATATGAAACGAACCGGAGTTAGACCCTCACGCTTTGATAAACTGAAGTTATGAACATTTTTAACTGCATTTAAGGAAATACTGAAAAAAAAATGCTTGCTTTGTTTCAGCAAAACCCGTGAGCCGGAACCCTGAGCCTCTCCGAGTTAATAAGAGAGGAAAAGGATCCTCTAACAAAACTATCGGAATATATAATCTTTAAAAAGAGCTATATCAAAGCCATCACCTTATAAAATTAATTGCCTAATAATTCTCAAAAATATAGATATAAAAAAGACCACTTTTACTAAAATGAAAAGATAGGTTAATTCATATGTACAAATAAATACATAAATGCTTAAGGTGGTTCCGGAGCGATATATATGTATATAAATATAAAAATTTTTACGATGATTACTTCACATATTATAATTTGAGAAACAATATAGAATGAAACAATAATTCTTGAAGAAACAAACAAAAAATTTTCAAAGAAATTTAAATATTATTCAAGAAGATATCGACAATTGAAAAAGAAATCAACAAAACCCATAATTCTTTTTCATTTTTCATCCAATTTTAATTTGCAAGGTCTCATTTTATTCTTGGTTCAATTTCAGGGGACGTAGCAATATAAAAAATTCGAAAATTTTCAAAACTTGCAAAGTTATATGCAATTGTTTGTAGATATGTGACTCACTTTTATAAAGTTTCTAGCATTTTAATACAATTTTCTATGATTCGCAACGATTTTATACAATTTCAGGGTATTTACTCCTGACTTAAGAAAAAATTCCCGTGTTTTTCCCTCTTTTTCCCGGTCAGTTTTTGTAATTTTCCCGATATGAAACAAGCAATTTTTATTATAATTTTAAAGAGATCTTCACATTTATAAAAAAAAAAAAAATGAAGAAGATAAGATAAAAGGTAACAGTTTTTAAACACGATAGCTTCTCAAGAGAGCCTTATATTTTCTCCAGAGTGAGATTCAAATGCGGCTCTCATACCGTCTTGTTCGAAGGGCGACATCGGTATACAGGAGGTGGTTGGTACTGTGCGACGTTTTTCAATCGGCCTTTATCAACGTTGGCATTATTCTTGTCACCGAATCGTAAAGATTGTAACCCCCCAAAAACTAGCAATTTACTGTATAAAAACTATTTTCCACCAAGAATTAGTTCATTTGTGAATTTTCTATCATGTATGTATGTATATATGTAGGTTCGTATGTAATCAAGTTTATGGATTTTCTCAGAAAATTTTTCATAGGTCATACGAATTTTGGCCCAGATACTCGTTTTATTATAAGTAACGGGTAGTCCTATACCGAGCCGAATCCATCGGAAAATAAAAAAATGCCCGAGCAAATAAAAATCTGAAAAATAGATTTTGAACATAATATTGAAAAAAATAACTTTCAGTCAAAAAAAACAAATTCATCTGCTAAAATTAATTTAAAAATAGTACATGGTGCAACTAGGGAGGAAAGTTGACTTTTTCTAGCGAGGGTGATAATTGACGAGTGGTTCTCGAGTGATCAAAATTATCATCCGAATTTGAAAAATTCAATTGCTCTAGGGCTTCATCAATACCAAATCAGAGAGTCGACGTCGGACGGCAGCTTCGAGTCTGCGCAGTAGAGACTGTCGCGGATTGGGTACTCACGCTGCACACCGTAGCGCGCGCGTTCAAATGACGAGTGAATTTAAGCTAGAGTCGGGTGTTCGTAGACGTGTAATACAAGGCAAAAAAATTATTTCAATAATACAAGGCAAACAAATTATTTAAATAATACAAGGCAAACAAATTATTTAAATAATTCTTAACACCAAGTAGGCGGGGGATGCGAGTTCAACGCGTGTACGGGAGCGCGTCAGACGTGCATACATGGCAAAATAATTATTTAAATAGTTCTGAACTCCAAGTAGGCGGAAGATGCACGTTCCAATGCGTATACGGTATCGAGTCAGACGTGCATACGATGAAAAACAATTATTTAAATAATTCTTAACCCCAAGTAGGCGGGGGATGCAAGTTCCACGCGTATACGGGAGCATCACCCACCTACTAGGGCTTGAGGATTATTTAAATAATTATTTTGCTATAATACACGTCTGCCTTATTACAGTATAAGCGTGGAACTCGCATCCCTCGCCTATTTGGGGTTAAGAACTATTTAAAAAATTACTTTGCCATGTATGCACGTCTGACGCGCTCCCGTATACGCGTGGAATTCGCATCCCGCTCCTACTTGGGGTTAAGAATTGTTTACATAATTATTTTTCCATGTATACACGCCTGGCGTGCCTCCGTGTACGCGTGAAACTCGCCTCTTCGCCTACTTGGGGTTAAGAATGATTTAAATAATTATTTTGCCATGTATATCTTATTCCAGTATGCGCGTGGAACTCGCATCCCCCGCCTACTTCGGGTTAAGAACTATTTAAATAATTATTTTGCCTTGTATGCCCGTCTGACACGCTTCCGTATACGCATGGAACTCGCATCCCCCGCCTACTTGGGATTAAGAATTGTTTACATAATTATTTTGCCATATATACATGTCCGCCTTATTCCAGTATACGCGTGGAACTCGCATCCCTCGCCTATTTGGGGTTAAGAACTATTTAAAAAATTACTTAGCCATGTATGCACGTCTGACGCGCTCCCGTATACGCGTGGAATTCGCATCCCGCTCCTACTTGGGATTAAGAATTGTTTACATAATTATTTTGCCATATATACATGTCTGCCTTATTCCAGTATACGCGTGGAACTCGCATCCCTCGCCTATTTGGGGTTAAGAACTATTTAAAAAATTACTTTGCCATGTATGCACGTCTGACGTGCTCCCGTATACGCGTGGAATTCGCATCCCGCTCCTACTTGGGATTAAGAATTGTTTACATAATTATTTTGCCATATATACATGTCTGCCTTATTCCAGTATACGCGTGGAACTCGCATCCCTCGCCTATTTGGGGTTAAGGACTATTTAAAAAATTACTTTGCCATGTATGCACGTCTGACGCGCTCCCGTATATGCGTGGAATTCGCATCCCGCTCCTACTTGGGGTTAAGAATTGTTTACATAATTATTTTGCCATGTATACACGCCTGGCGTGCCTCCGTGTACGCGTGAAACTCGCCTCTTCGCCTACTTGGGGTTAAAAATGATTTAAATAATTATTTTGCCATTTATACACGTTTGCCTTATTCCAGTATACGCAATTATTTTGCCATGTATATCTTATTCCAGTATGCGCGTGGAACTCGCATCCCCCGCCTACTTGGGGTTAAGAACTATTTAAATAATTATTTTGCCTTATATGTACGTCTGACGCGCTCCCGTATACGCGTGGAACTCATATCCCCCGCCTTCTTAGGTTTAAAAACGGTTTAAATAATTGTCTTGCTTATTGTTGTACGTCTACGTTGTTCCCTAATATGCGTGCACCTCGCATACCCCGGCTATTGGGTTTAAAAATTATTTAAATAATCGTTTGGCTTAATTTTTCATGTCTACATGATTCCCTTATATGCGTGTACCTCATATCCTCCGCCTACTTGGGTTCTAAAATAATTTAAATATTCGTTTGGGTTATTTTGTCATCGTAACTCCCTCATACCATAAGTAAGTACTCAATCTTTATAATCAGTTATATTTTTAAAAGTAAATTCAGCTTGGAACGCGCAGTTTGAATGCGCACCACGATGCGCTCCATAATGCACCCCGCAGTGTAGATACTCCCTTATCACGTTGGCTGCATCGACAATTACTAAATATCTTACGCATGCATACGCGTGCATACGCGTGCACGTGCTTATGTAACGGGGGCCTTAACAAACAGGCACGCTTTTTCCACCTACATGAGTTTCGTGCATAGGCGAGCGGATGTTTTATAAATTAAAAACCGCTGCCAATTCATTGGCACGTCGCTTCCTCAAAATGAATTTATTGATTCATTTAATTAATTTTTAAAGGCAAATTTGAAAATTTAACACAATAGAACACGAACTGATCGTGCAAATAAAATGTAAAAAAAGAGAAAACGCGATTAATATCCAAGTGCAGTCAAAAGTATTGTTAAACGTATTTCTCGGCTTCTAATTCGCCAGCATATTTAGCTAATTTCATGTATCGGCGAAGCGCGCTGTAAATTAACCTCAACAAAAAACAAAAGTAAGTGAAAAGCGCGCTCGCATAGCACGTGTCATTTCCATTTTCTAGTATAGATATAGCCGAAAAATTACGATTTGAAAAGAGGGCTAAATCAGTTTTAACCTCGAATATCTCTGAAATTCATAAACGAATTCTTTTACTCTAAAAACACATATAATAAATAATATACACTCTACATCTCCGCCAAATTTTAAAGAAATTAAAACAAGTTTTCTCTTGTTATCAGGCGACAAAGAAAATGACTTTGTAAAATAGGAAAATTTTGAATATCAAAAAGTAATTGTACGATCTTGATGAAAATTCACATACATAATATCTATATCATATACAAAATTGTCTAGAAATCTGGAGCTGATTCATCGAACCGTTCTCGAAAAATTACGATTTAAACAAAAATTTTTTTAATTTTTACCTCAAATATCTCTGAAATTTATGGACCAATTATTTTGCCCAAAGAACTCGACAACGAACACCTTTAGTCATATTTCTAGAGCAATTTAAAGAAACTTAAAATTTTAGTATTACAAAGCTTCCTCTAAGAGGAAGCAAAAATTAAAATACACAACGATGTCTGGCACTAATTTAGCGTAATAAAGTCTTAAGAAGCAGATTCAAAGTACAAATTTGTGAAAAAAAACTGCTGACAACTCAGTAACTCGTGGATTCCACAAAATTAATCTACTTATCTCTCTTATTAATTTTTAATGCCCATATTTTAAATAATAGCACCAATTTAACGTCGAACGATAAATCCATTAAACAGCAAATCAGCGTTCAGGTTTCGTATAAAAAACGCGCCATATGATGGTCCAGAAGTCATAGCGACAATAGTTAAGAAAAAAAAAAATTATTTTTATATGTCGTTTATATGAGCGTGTATGTAAAGGAATGTTATGTAGATACGTAAAAAACATTATTGAAAAATTGCAAATTAAAATTTTCATCTCGATTCTCTCATAAAATTACAAAAATCATAAAATTTAAAAACGTTAAATCAATTTCCCTCCATTGTTACTGTACAACAAAAACAACAACCTTTAAATATCAAATATGTCAAAAAGTAACACGATTTTGATAAAATTTGCACATCTATTAATTACATCATATATAAAATGAAATAAAAATTTTCAAGGATTCGAAAATTATCGTCATGTTAAATATACAATTCATATATAAAAAGAAAATGTTTGTTAACTGGTGACTGTTCCAATACTGGTATAGTCACCCTATACACACACACTTACAACAAAAATTTGTCAAATTTAAATGGTTTCATTATTACAAAAAATAAAAATAAAATAAATTTAGTAGCTAAATAATTAAAATTATTTTAAAGTTAATTTATTATTTAATTAATTTATTATTAGCTCAGAAATATAACCTATAATAATAATTTCAATAATTGTTTGCCAGGTCTCGCCCAAAATAACTCTAAAGATTATCAATCAATGTTTGATAATAACAATTTCAATTTATTTAATGGCCGAATCCATCTCAAATCAGACAGCCCGCGTATGCCTATTTCACCTATCATGTTGAAATAAAAATATTTATGTTCTACTCGAAAAAATATTTTACACATGTTTTTTTATTTTTTTGTTTCATCAAAATTTCATGCGTTCAGCGATGCCGAAAAATTCTGAGAAAATTCTTTCATTGAGAAAAAAAATTTTCAATGTGATTTTCAGACTGCTATTGTTTCAGCAGTTTTTCGAGCTTTTAAACGTGTAACACACAATTTCACTCAGTTTTGAGCCCTCTTTAACGGCCTTAATGTCATTTTCAAAAAAAATAAAAAATCCACGAGCTATGCACTTTTTACTGAAAAATTCATTTTTTAGGGAAGTGCCTTTTTCTCGAAAACCCCATGTTTTTTTGCACAATTTTTGTTGTCGTGATAGAGGACGGTAATGCCTAGCTAGACGTATTTGTGAGATTCGGTACTTTTTCCCTGGGATAGCGATCACTAATGAGATAACACACAAACAAATTTTTCACGCCTAATGCTTATATATAGTCAATGATATTAGAGTCAATGTAAAGGTATTTGTCTTTGTGTGTATGTAATATACAGGTACACATAACTATGTATTTATTTGTTATTTGCGTCTTTTTGATTTTTTATTTTTATACCTTTTTTTCATTTGTATACCTATTTTACTACCTTTGTTTTTCTGCTTCATTGTTCTTAATTCAGTAAGCGGACGATCAGCGGTCTTTGCTGTCAAACAATGTATTTTATCGTCACATGTTTTTTAACCCATATATGAGTTTTTTGAATTCCAGGATACTTTGGAGTTGTAAGCCAATCAATATTTTTTTCTTTTCTGAATTGTTCTATTTCAGCATCTTGTAAATGTATTATTTTAATAGCATCAGTATATTTTTGAACATGTATTGCAAAATCATTTGCGTTTTGAATAGCTTCTTCAAGGGGCTCTCGAAGATTATGCGAAGTAGCATAATGCTTTATAAGTCCACCCACACCATCTACAGCTCCTTTGCCGTGCCCAGTAGCAGAGAACAACCATTTTATATCACACGGTGCTCGTTTTAGTTCATCTAATTGAAAGCGATTTTTAAAGTGACTCGCAGCGCCGTCTGATACGATGGTAATTTTTTTAATTGAATCACAACAATTTTCTTTCAAGAATTTTATAATTTTTTGTACTGCTAGCAAAGCATACGCTGAATCATGTTTTCGGTCATCACTTATAACTGCGAAACTTTGTGTCGAATCCCCTTGATAAGAGACTGCTGTGAAAATAGAAATTTGATCATTAACCCAATGATTTCCTTGAACAGCTTTATTATGAATCACAGCCCAGTTTTCAGCGAAGTCTATTTGAAGAACTAAATGATGTGAGTCTTTTTTAGCACTTTCTCTTTCTGTTTTTATAGCTTTGCGTTGTATATTTTTTACATACATGTGAGTACTAACCCTCATGGTCCAAACCGAAAGTTCATCTTTAAAAGCAGAAATTGATAGTGTCTTTTAATCAGGTTTCCATTATCCCACAAAGCATATGTAATTTCTTCTGTGCCTTCTACATCTTGCAGTTTTAAAACATGAAACGTAATTCCCTTAATCCCTGGACATAGTTTACATTCTTGTAAATAACATAAATCAGATGGCTCAGAACACATTGTTGCATTTATTATTTGTGACCGACTTTCATCCAACTCTGTGACGTTACTCCCTCTAAAATTAATTAAGCTCGTAAGAAATAAATCATAATTTGCGTAATAGATACAGAGACAAACTTCTTTGATGGGGCTAAGTAAGACATACTTTGGTCGCAAACTATAAAATTTCGATTTTCCAATTCTCAATTCTGGATAATCATTTTTAAATACTTTATACGTCTCTTTTAAACTTCGAGTAAGAAAACGCTTAACTTTTTTCTCTTTTTTATTGTTAACTTTAATTGTAACAACGTCACATTTATTAGGACTTTGTCTTGAACAATTAAAATCATCATTTAAATAATATTCCATAACAATTTTTTCCATGTTTTCATCATTCGGATGGCCTGAATATGCATCTGGTTCTGAATAAATTCCTTTTTCTTTAACAAGATTTCTCGATTTGTTGATCATATACATTGTTATTTCTGGAAATAAAGATAAAATTTCATGTTTTGTAAAGGATGAAGGTAGCAAAGTCAGAATTTTTATTTTTTCTGATACCGTAGAACACTTTTGCAAGGCTAGACCAAGATTTTGTATCCATTCTGTACAATGGCATACAGTTGATTCATTTGCTGTTATAGAAACGTCATAAACATTGTTCAACTTCACATCAAGGGTATTAGACAATGTTGAAAGTATTTTTTTTTCTTCTTTGTTACGTAATTTTCAATTGATTTTTCATGTATAAGATTTTTTCTTTTAAGAGGCGATACAGAACCTAAGAAAGATGTACTTATTTCATTATTAAATTCTTCAATGCGTTCTGGAGTACTTGGTAAAAAATCTTCATCTCTATCAACTACGTTATCGGTAACTTCATTATCCGTTATAAATTCATTGTCAGTACTACTCACCAATTCTAAAGCACGATTGTAACAATGTTGACACAGATATGTAGAAGGTGTCAAAGGTAAATGAGGATAGAGGTGCTTCAATGGATGAGCAAGATTCTCAAGTTGTTTTAAACGTACGGAACTAGATTTGTAAATAATTTGTTTGTGTTTGTCTAAAAAGTCTGCACATTTGATTCTCTCTGTTGAGTAATATTGAGACATCGTAGTTGAGTTGATAAGGTGTAAATATGTAATAATTTTCCAAAAGATGATGGTTTTAAATAAGACGAGATGTGTGATATATAGCAGAAACCGAACTTTTCTTTGTAAATGTTAAGTCAAACCATATCCATCTAGCGGACAAATGTACTAGTACATATACTCCTATAAGTAGGCGCACGTACATTTATATTACATACGCACAAAGATAAATACCTTTACATTGACTCTAATATCATTGACTATATATAAGCGTTAAGCGTGAAAAATTTGTTTGTGTGTTATCTCATTAGTGATCGCTATCCCAGGAAAAAAGTACCGAATCTCACAAATACGTCTAGCTAGGCATTACCGTCCTCTATCACGACAACAAAAATTGTGCAAAAAAAACATGGGGTTTTCGAGAAAAAGGGCTCAAAACTGAGTGAAATTGTGTGTTACACGTTTAAAAGCTCGAAAAACTGCTGAAACAATAGCAGTTTGAAAATCACATTGAAAATTTTTTTTCTCAATGAAAGAATTTTCTCGGAATTTTTCGGCATCGCTGAACGCATGAAATTTTGATGAAACAAAAAAATAAAAAAACACGTGTAAAATATTTTTTCGAGTAGAACATAAATATTTTTATTTCAATATGATAGGTGAAATAGGCATACGCGGGCTGTCTGATTTGAGATGGATTCGGCCATTTGGCTTTTATAACATTAATAAAGCCGAAGCAATATTGCCATTAAAAAAAAAAGATAAAAATATAATAACAAAAATCGAAACATTAATGAGGTGCAATATACAATATCTCCTATGAATTATAAAGTTTCACATGAAACCGTTCTTGAGTAACTGCAGATTGGAAAAAGTGAAAAAATGTACATTTCAAATATCTTTGCACTCATCTCCCCTCCAGAAAATATAATGACAAAAAAAAAAAAAAAAAAATTTCGAATTAATAAACTCCCGAGAGCTGATTTTTTTTCAGTCCTAATGGATTATTTTTCGCTATTTTTCGCCCCCCCCCCCCCCCCCCCCCCCCCCCGGCAACATGCGAAAGGTTCCGAATCGATTTTCGTAAAGGCAATTTTTTCAAAAAGCTATCGCAATATTTTGAAGTAATTTCAGCCATAAAATTTGTCTTAAATTAATAAACTAACGAGACATGATTTTTTCACCGTATATATTATTCGTGTATTTTCCGCTATTTTAGCTCCTTTGCACCCCCCAAGCGAAAAGATCCGGTTCGAATTTCAAATCGCAAATTTTTTTCAATACTAGGGCAGTATCTGAAAGAAATATCAGTCATAAAATTTGTCTTAAATTAATAAACTCACGAGACATGATTTTTTCACCGTATATATTATTCGTGTATTTTCGGCTATTTTAGCCCCTTTGCACCCCCCAAGCGAAAGGATCCGGTTCGAATTTCATATCGCCAATTATTTTGCAATGCTAGGGCAGCATCTCGAAGAAATATCAGCCATAAAATTTGTCTTAAATTAATAAACTCACGAGACATGATTTTTTCTCGGTATTTTTCGTGTATTTTACGCTATTTTAGCCCCTTTGCACCCCCAAGCGAAAGGATCCGGTTCGAATTTCATATCGCCAATTTTTTTACAATGCTAGGGAAGCATCTCGAAGAAATATCAGTCATAAATTTGTCTTAAATTAATAAACTCATGGTACCAATTTTTTTTGTCATTTATTGTCTAGTCGCGGTGGTTTTAGGGATGATTTGGGGGATAATCACTTTGGAAATAACTTATTTTGTAGTTTGTAGATGTTTTATGCATATCCCTAAGAGATAATATCAAAAAAACCGAATTTGGAAATTTTCGATATTTCGTTCACCGTGAACGTTCAGAACTTCAAACACATTTATTTGTACAATCATGAAAAAAGTTATTAACATTTTTAAAGAGGGCTTATTGAATACATGATTATCTACTCAATCTCCCAGTATGGAGGAAATAACTATTGTCTTGAAAATTTCTTGAAAAACACACAGAAAATGCAGTATCTCCACACTTACTGATTAATTAGATCTGAAATCTGATATATAATCCTTCAGCATGTATAACATAGTATGTGTAAAGTTTAAGATATTTGTAGAAAATGGAAAGGGATTTTTAGACTCAATAGTCGAAAAGGCGCATGTGCATTTCCAACTGAGACCACCTGACCCTCGCTTAAATTTCACCAGAATGTTCACACACAATACAATGCATGCTTAGGAATTGTATATCTAATTTCAAATCTTTTCAATCAGCCAGTGTAGGATAAATTTTTTTCTTGAAAATTTCTTGACAAGAGCACAAAA
Organism: Torymus aiolomorphi; assembly: GCA_036365515.1. Taxonomy (NCBI): domain Eukaryota; kingdom Metazoa; phylum Arthropoda; class Insecta; order Hymenoptera; family Torymidae; genus Torymus; species Torymus aiolomorphi. The sequence goes on from CM070877.1 coordinate 115,321,950, forward strand.
ATTGCAATATCTCCACACTTGCTGATTATTTAGATCTAAAACTTGATATACAGTCCCTCAGTATGTATTGCATGGTGTGTGTAAAGTTTGAAATATGTTTAGAGAATGGAAACGCATCTTTTGGACTCAAAAGTCGAAAAGGCGCATATGAACCCTATTAAAAATAATCACGTGAGTATTCACGTGAGTGCTCACTTGAGTTTTTCGACAATATTCTCACGTGAGTACTCACGTGAGTACTCACGTGAGAAGTAAAAAAAATGGTTTAAAAAAAATTAGTAATCAATGTTTTTTTTACTAAACTATTACATAAATATTTTAACTTTAATTTTTGAATATACCTTTCAATCCTTAAATAGTATAGGAAGATATCAAAAGCGAGGCAAGCCTCGTAATTACAACTCTTTTAAAAGAGTCGCGGTATTGACTAAGTCTTATGGCTTTATGTATTCTCGCCGGTGTTCATTTGCCTATGGAAATCGAGAAAGGGGTTGCCGCCTGGCGGTTAAAAGAGTTACTAGACGTGGAGTTCAGACGGGTCCTATCAGTTCCGCCGGTGACCGCCAGGCGGCAACCCCTTTCTCGATTTCCATAGGCAAATGAACACCGGCAAGAATACATAAAGCCATAAGACTTAGTCAATATCGCGAGCAAATTTACGATGTTTCAGATACAACAGATCCAAGCCAAGGACAAATGCAAACACACCAGATTTACCTTCCCCTTACTAATCATTTTTCTTTCAGGATCACATCAAGAAGACGCACCTCATACACTAAACTCTCTCTCTCTCTCTCTCTCCTTTCACGCAAAGAGACGCAGCGACGTTATGCTGGCGGCTGATATTCAGTGCGCCTCAAAACCGCAACGAATGCCTGACCGGACCGGCTGGCGGATGCGGCGTCTCCCTCTGGGTGAATCTTTTTCCTCTAAAACTTTCTGCTGCATATCACCTTTACCTACCTATATAAATTACTCATCTATTTTTTCTGTCTAATAAAGTCATTCTACGCGTCTCAACAACTAACTTAAGATAAATGGGTTTTTACTCCTAGCGAGGTTTTTCCCCATTCTACACTCCACATAGTAGTCCAGCCATACAACCGTTTTTGCTCTATAACTTCTGATAGTGTGGAAATGCCCTCACAGGGTAACGCACAACTTCCTCTTTTTGATTTCCTTCTTTAAGGAGATGTAACTGGAATCGCCCAGGCTCCTCCTACGTGGATTCATATCTACGTAAGGGGCTCCTGGACGGTGATCCGGGCAGGCTGTACCTCACTGGTAGGGGGCGACGGAGGGGGCCCCCACCATCCCTTCTTTCTTTCTTTCTTTTCAATATCGCGACTCTTTTAAAAGAGTTGTAATTACGAGGCTTGCCTCGCTTTTGATATCTCCCTATACTATTTAAGGATTGAAAGGTATACGCAAAAATTAAAGTTAAAATATTTATGTAATAGTTCAGTAAAAAAAACATTGATTACTAATTTTTTTTAAACTATTTTTTTCACTTCTCACGTGAGTACTCACGTGAGTACTCACGTGAGAATATGGTCGAAAACCTCACGTGATTATTTTTAATAGGGAATTTCCAACGAAGACCACCTGATCCTTGCTCAAAGTTTACCAAAATGTCCTCACACAATGCAATACATGCTGAGGGATTGTATATCCAATTTCAGACGTTTTCAATCAGCCAGTGTTGGGGAAATAAACTTTTTACTTAAAAATTTCCTGAAAAACACTCAAAAAAGGCAATAACTCAACACTTGATGATTATTTAGATCTCAAATTCGGTATACAATCCCTCAGCATGTATTGCATGGTGTGTGTAATGTTAGAAATATGTTGAGAGAATGGCAATGTATCTTTTGGACTCAAAAGTCGAAAAGGCGCATGTGCATTTCCAACTAAAACCACCAGACCCTTGCTCAAAGTTTACCAAAATGTCCTCACACAATGCAATACATGCTGAGGGATTGTATATCCAATTTCAGACCTTTTCGATCAGCTAGTTTTGGGAAATAACTTTTTTTCTTGAAAATTTCCTAAAAAATACACAAAAAAGGCCTTAATATAACTCAACACTTGCTGAATATTTAGATCTCAAATTCGATATAGAATCCCTCAGCATGTATTGCATGGTGTGTGTAAAGTTAGAAATATGTTGAGGGAATGGCAATGTATCTTTTGAACTCAAAAGTCGAAAAGGCGCATGTGCATTTCCAACTAAAACCACCAGACCTTTGCTCAAAGTTTACCAAAATGTCCTCACACAATGTAATACATGCTGAGGGATTGTATATTCAATTTCAGACCTTTTCGATCAGCCAGTTTTGGGAAATAACTTTTTTTCTTGAAAATTTCCTAAAAAACACACAAAAAAGGCAATAACTCAACACTTGCTGATTGATATTGACTTTGAGGTCATGTTACCGTACTTAATTCATAAGAGTATAAGAATGATAGAAATGCGCTCCAGTAATGCATCTCAGACATCTCATGTATATCTGAGTTGACTTTATCTTTCTGAGAGTACTAGTCTATGTTTTTATTAAACATAATTAAATAAAAAAATGAAAATATGTAACTTTTCAGTTTGACAGTTCTAAAAAATAAACAAGCAGTGCCTTATTACTAAATCTGAAAAATTGCATAACTTCATTCTTTTTTTATTAAATTATACCTACTTACAAAAAGATAAAATCAGCTTAAAAATGATGCCATGCAATGCATTAAGAAGCAGATTTCTATCATTCTTATTCTCTTTTAAATTAAGTTCGAAAACACGTAACCTCAAAGTAAATATCAAATATGTTAAAGGAGACCACAAAGTGGTCATACAGTATTAAAATACTTACAGACTAGATCTGGTTCCATGGATAATCTGGAAGATGAAGCTGTCAGATGCATGTATCAGGAAGCCCTTCACTTAAGGTTGCCCACTGTAATGCCACTGTGTAGTTTTTTCAAAGTTGCAGTTCCCAATTTGGTGCTATTTTCTTAAAAGTCTCCTGCCTTATGATGGTCATATTAATAGTCATATCGAGAGTCCATTATAACTTCCAATCGATGCTGAAGAACTGTACTGGGAAAAAAATTTGGTTTAGTAAATAACGGTTGTTCTTTTAGATTTGAATACCCTGACACGTGTAGAAAAGAAAAGGGAAAACAAAAATAGAAATTTTTTGGATTCAATATGAAAAATAATTACATTACAGAAAAAAAAAATAAAGAAATGGATTATCAATAATATCTTTTACAAAATTCTACTTAGAATAAATTATCACACTGTTACCTATGGGTACTACCAACGAATATAGACGCTTATAGAAGCGTATTTTAGATGGGGAGCGAGGCCAAATAGTTCCGCTACGACCGAGGGATGGCGTTAGCATCAAAATTTTATGCTTTTCTTTTGAATTGCCGCGCCAGTTGCGGTGAGCTGAGCACAGGCTGCACAGATAGTGTCGACTGTTGATCTATCTCGCTGTAAAACACCTTGAATCATTTGATAAAATTAAATTCATATAAATATAACAAATGAAATGCAGATTGAAATGCAAATATATATCAAAATTTTCTAAACGTATTTGTGCATAGTTATTACGCTTGAAGGTGTTTTATACCGAAACTTGTTGGTTAAAAAGATATTAACAATTTAATTGTTCAACTGGCTGTAAAAATGATATATATTCAAAAATGTTTATTATATAAAAGTCGATCGAGTTATTGCAAATTCAGCTCTGCACTCGCTATAATTTCATTTAACGTTCCAACTTTCATTTTTATTCAAATTTTTTTTTTTACTCATAATACCTCATTTTGAAGATGAGATCTTCTCCTATCGATATAGAAATAAATATTTACGTATATGATAAAAAAAATTAATAACATTATAAACCAAGGTACGAGTAAAATAGTATATTACACAACAAGGGAGGTAAAGAGTTGGCCAGTCCAGAGCACGTGTAAATTGACACCCGAGCCGAAGGCGAGGGTGGCAAACATGTGCTCTGGAGTGGCCCTCTTTACCCCCATGTTGCGTATACGATTTTTCATCATACCCGGGCCGAAATTACCACATTCGCGTTTCGGAGCAGGGAGCGAAAGTGGTACTTTCGGCCAGGGTATGGGGAAAAATGTATTATCCCTTTATTTAGTGATTCATTTGAACACATTCTTTTGAAATGGTAATATTAAGACCAACATATGATTATTATTTAATTTAAAACAAAGGATTTAAAATATAGTCACGTTTTATTATTACCATTGGATTTAGTGAAATAGTGGTTAAAGCTTTAAGCGCGCAAAGGCCGTACGCGCAAGGGACAATTGTTTGATATGATAACCTATGAATTGCTCTTTTCTACGTAAAATAATTTACTTTACTTATAAACATGCAATAAATTATTTATTTACTAATATTTTTATTTTTTATTTATTTAAAAAAGTAATAAAAAGAAGACTCTTCATTATCTATTTTCATAAATATAATCTTTTATATGCGGAACTCATGCGCGTAAGCGCATCTCTGTGCGCTTATAAGTTTAATCGCTATTTTACTTGAGGTCATAATGAAAATTAAACATCACTATGTATCAAATTCTTTAATGTACAATAAAGAATAATCCTATGTGAAAAAATGGGTTCAAATTTGTTATTAAATAGAAGAAAATTACATTTTTCACTGATATCTTTGATTTATAATGTTATTAATTTTTTTTTTCATATAATATGTAAATATTTATTTCTATATCGATAGGAGAAGATCTCATTTTCAAAATGAGGATTATAAGTAAAATAAATTTGAATAAGAATGAAAGTTAGAACGTTAAATGAAATTATAGTGAGTGCCGATCTGAATTTGCAATAACTCGACTTTTATATCATAAACATTTTTTAATGTGTATCATTCTTACAGCCAGTCGAACAATTAAATTGTTAATATCTTTTTTGTTAATTTCTTTTATGTTTGTAATAGTTTCTGTTTGTAATTTACCGTTTGATATCTTGAAAATATTTGAAGTGACATTATATTTCGTAAAACACCTATATGAAATTTTACCATTCTAATTAAATGCCTTCTTTGGTAGATAAAAAGATGTTGCAGCTATTTCAAAATCATGGGGTAGTGAAACAATATCAGTATGAATTTTTAAAAACAAGGAACGTAAAAATCGACTGTTCGTTACAAACAAGATTGTTTATTCTCCTTGAATTCATGAATTATCCATCAATATGTTCTGCTCTCAGTTAATATGTGTTTACACAAATATTTGTAATATTTTGCACGTTGCCTCCGTAACTTGATTTCAATAATTATTTAAAACAATACAGATATTATATGCAAACTCAATATTATTCGATGGAAACCAAGCGGGAAGGTGGCAGATATCTTCCATCAGGATAGGATAGGAAACACAGGAAGGTTAGGTTAGGGAACAACGAGTAATGAATATATTTGCAAATATTAGAAATATGCAAAAAAAAAATGAACTGCAGAAATGAACATAACGTTACAACGCGAAACTTTTCACTAGAATTTATTTAAAAAACTATAAATAATTATTAACATCATTATTGTCCTTATACATGCATACATGCAACTAAATATTATTGATTTGAAATTTAAAACTATTATCATGCATTACACCGAATTTACTAGCTTAAAATTACCAGAATAAAGTATTAAAATCGAAATAAAACGTCAAGACGAGGATAAAAAATATTTTTTTTTTTTCTGAAATTTTTTTCACCGTTACAAAGTTTTGTCTATGAGGAAGCAAAAAGATAATCGCCACCCACGTACCTCAAAAATTGCAGAATATTTTTTATTAACATATAATACAGCATATGCATGCAACATTGGTGTTGGCAAAAAAGATGAATAAAATGTGACATTATAAATTTTGAAATTCTACTTGAAAATGTTATGCAATAAATATTGTAATATGATGGAAATTATAATTATTGAATGAATGTAATACAAGTTTTTGTAAAATTAAATATAATATAGTCAAATACACAAACTTTTCTATTATTAAAGATGCTGAATTAAAAGTTATTTATGTTGTATAAATTAAAGAAGTGGAAAATTTCTACAAAGAAATTTCAAATTTAAAATAATAGCTAGTATAACTTTGATTAAAGAAAATCATAAAAATTATCATCACAAATTTAGTGTATTAATAGTCAATAAACGTCACCTTTTATAGTATCGCAAATATTATGTTCCGTAAAGAAATATATATGTATTTAATAATTGGCAAAAGACAACACAATAAGCACAGAATTTTGCCGAAATTGAGTAATGAAAAAATAATTATATTGCCACATAGTAATATCTATATATATATATATATATATATAGTATTTTGACTTATCCTTACGTATTAAATAAATTATTTTAATAAAATATATAATATTTAATAAATAAATTAATTAAAGAAATATTTAATATCTTTTATTCATGACTCAATTTCTGCAATTTAGCATTAGGCTTGTTACCAGCAAAATCTATTTTTGTTTTCTTTTTAGCGTCTCGTAAGTCAGTATTTATCCATTTTATTTTATAAAAAATATAAACTCTAACAAAAAACGCGATTAGACTCTCGATGGGATTTACAAGGACCGTCAGTAACCCAAAACTGTTCATGACGTTCCAGAATTTTAGACGTGATTTTATCAATCAAAACCTGACTAACTTTTGTATTGTGACTTATTTCGAGAAATAATGCATCAAAAGTTTCGATAGTCGTGATAATGACATTGTAAAAATCATCCGAAGGTACACAAAGATTTCCAAGTTCATTCGTTACATTAAATATTTTATACGCTTTGGAAAAAATTAATAAATCATCATTACTTTCAAAATTACGGTTGACTCTAGTTAAAGAAGCTTCACAGTCTAAACAATTAAATTTTGAAATACATTTCGCCGCTATATATCCAGCAACATACTTCATTGCTCCACGTAATGGAGTAGATGAAATTTGATAATTTGGATTAGAATTATTCTCATTTCTTTCACGGTCATCATTATTTTCACCATAATAAACAAATTCATTTACTCCATTCACGGCGCCATCGAACGGAATTTCGTTGCAATCGTCGTCAATATCATTGTTTGATGAAATTTGATAATTTGGATTAGAATTATTCTCATTTCTTTCATGGTCATCATTATTTTCACCATAATTAACAAATTCATTTACTCCATTCACGGCGCCATCGAACGGAATTTCGTTGCAATCGTCGTCAATATCATTGTTTATTAATTCATCATTTTGACTACTTGCATTTTCTTCGAAGATATTGTTGTAATTTGCAGGAAAATTACTATTAATACTAAACTCTTCATTAAATACTGACACAGAATTGGTTACGTTTTCTGGTGGTTCTTGTAAATCAATAACATTTATAGTTTTCACACAACTTGCTAGTAACGGTACTGTTTCGTCAGATTCGCAATTCGTTAATTTAGATGTAGACATTAAATTTGCAGTGATAGTGTATTGCAAATTATGCCTTACTTGCATTGCAGTTGGATTTTGATTGTGACCAGAACGAGCCCTTAAAACTGCGAATAAATTTTCTATTGGATCTTGATTTAAACGCGTCGTTAATAAATACACTCCTCCATTTTCTGCCATATCTTCCCATTGTAAAATTATACTATTAACCGTCAAATAAAAACCATTAAAACATGGAGGATTACTGTTTTTATCAACGCATTGCCACGTCTCGATCCAATTTAAAGATTCTTTTAAATACTGTAAAACTTGAGGATTTAATTTTGATAGAGGACGGCGCAAAGGAATTTTATCATGTGGACTTCTACTATTCAAACAATCGAAAAGATCGTTAACTTTTTTAATGAAATTTGCGGTTTCTGTACAATTGGGATGAGTAAAAGGTTGCTTTGGTGCTACCGCACCTGCTAATAAGGCTTTCGAAACACTATTACTAAAAATTTGAGCAGCAAGACTAACTTTCATTCGTTTAAAACTATCTGGATCTAGATGTTCTTCCGTTAATTTAGGTGCCGATTTACTTGGTAGATATTTTTCGCGGTTTCTTAATTCACGAATCGCGCCCCATGCAACTGATTCCCTATTAATTTTGAAATCACGTGTACGAAAAGTATTACGCAGGCACTTGAGTAAATGTGGAGCATCAAAATTAAAGAAAATTTTACAGTTATTTGTCTGAAAAAATGGCTTGTTTGGTTATTCCCATTTTTCTTATGGCTGATTGATTTGGCGTTCCTTGGTCGCATACCATTGATTTTAATGTAAAACCGGTGTTTTTCACGTACTCTATAACATCTAAAATTATTTTGAACAACAATTTCCCACTTACACTGTTACAGGAAACATAGTAGCAAATAGGCTGTCTCCAATCAGTCTGCCTACCTCTTAACATAAAAACTAAAATATGATTACCATGAGTTTTCTCGCGACCATGTTTTCCCATATCAGTGTAACCTTCAATTAAATCTTTTTTTGGATTGTAATCTAGCCACGATTTAATACTCATTTCATCCCACATTAATACACACTCTCGTTCTTTTACTGTCATCATGCTTGATTTTAGTTGCAATAATTTTAATAATTTAGTGTTGTTACCGGGAGTTAAATCAAGTTCGTTAATCCATCGTCTTATTAAACTAACACACGGCAAAGCAAACTCTTTTTGGTCACGCAAATAACTGTAAACTTTTGGAGATTTATAAAATAAATTTATAGCAAATTCTTTTTCTTCATCGGACCATTTTCTTTGTCTAATATGATTGATTTGCATTTTAAAAAAATTTAAGACGTTGGCATTAAGCTTCAAATAGTTATTATAAAAAGAAACTGCTTCCTTAGATTTTTCAATTTTATGCTCCAAATTTTTTATTCTTTTATTTTTGTTACGAATTTCTGCAGCAAGTTTATTAGATTTTTCTTTATACCTTTGTTGCTTCACATTTGCTTCTTTGGTAATTTTTTTTGCATATTTACACTCTTTATCTTTGTGCGATAACTGTTCTTTTAAACTAGCAATTTCATGTTGAAGTTGTTCAACTACACTTTGATATTTGTTACTTTTATCGGTATTTATAGAATCAACGGTAGAGTTACAATCAAAATTCAACTTGCTTTGCATTCCTGAACAAGATGGCTCATTTGGATCATAACTTTCTAGCATGTTATCGCTAGTTTCTCTTAAAGATTCATCAAAGCTAAATTTAAATCAACAGTTGATCTATCAAAACAAGGAGCAAGGACATCAATTTCAAGGCCATCATGTTCATTAGCGTCATTGGAATCATCTGAATCAGTAGCTAAGCCCTGTTGAATAGGTATAGCAGTATTTTTTAATTTTGTCATACCAGAACCAATTACAAAGTCCTCTGCAGCAAAATGAATATTACAAAGCCGCTTGTTTGCCAGGCCTTTGTCATCCAGATCAAGAAGTTTGGTATTGCCTGAGCGAAGAATCCAGTCTAATTGTCTAATTTTTGAAAAATTATGATGATCAACATTCAGAATGTAAAGTTACAAAATAGTAAGAAAGGAATACACATCAAGACCACAGATACATATCAAGCAATTTCTCAAGTAATTACTTAAGTTACAACTTAATAATTCTTAATCCGCAAATACCCTCGAGATGCGAGTTCCACATAGAAGCTGTGCGAAACACAAACAGGCCAAATACACTAAGTTGCAAATTAAAAATGATTAAGCTTCAAAATAATCTGGCATGCACGTTTTACGTAGTAGACCTGAGGTACGCAAACATGATAAAAACAAAACTGCTATTTAAAAAATGTTTAAACCCCAAATACCCTGGGGTAGTAAGTTCACCCTTGCAGAAGGAATGGAGCACGCAGACAGGCCAAATGAACTAGATTTCAAATTGAAAATTAATAACCTTAAAATAGCTTGGGAATGCACATTTTACGTAGTAGAAGTGGAGCACGCAGACATATTAAAAACAGTAAACTGCTAGTTAAAAATTTCAAATCGCCTGAGGATGCAAGTTCCGCGTAGAAAGAGTGGGTCAGGCAAACACGCTAAAAATAGTGAACTGCTATTTAATAAATTATTAATCCTGAAATTGCCTGGGAGTGCGAGTTCTATACGTAGGAGGTGTGAGGCACGCAGACACGCTAAAGGAACCGAATTGCAAATTCAAAATTATTAAGCCGCAAAGTAGCCTGGGGATGCACGTTTTACGTTGTAGGTTCGAGGCAAGCAGACAAGATAGAAACAGTAAACTATTAGTGACAAAATCTAAAACCCCGAATAGCCTGGTGAAAGTTCCGCATCAAAGGAGTGGGGCACGCAGTCGCGCTAATAACAATAACATGCTATTTAAAAAATTCTACTAAATAGCCTGCGAATGACGCCGACACGCAAACGGGCTAGGACAGCAAGCTGCTCATTATGAAATTTTAGACGCCAAAAGTTCTGGGCATACAAGTTCTACGTAGAAAGTGTAGGGACACACCGACGGGTTAAAGACCACTTTTTGAATTATTAAGAAGTTGTGTCACACACCTTCTACGAGCAACTCGCATGGCCAGATTATTTGAGGTTTAGTAATTTTTAAGTTGCAACTTGGCGTCTTCAGCTTGTCTACGTGACGTCACTTCTACAACATGGAACTTAAATCCCCAGGCTTTTTGGCGTTTAAAATTTTTTAAATAGCAGTTAATTAGCGTTAGCCGGTCTGCGTGTCCCACACCTTCTACGTAAAACGTGCATCCCCAAGCTATTTTAAGGTTTAATAATTTGTTTAGTGTATTTGGCCTGTCTGCGTCTCGCACAGCTTCTACGTGGAACTCGCATCCCCAGGGTGTTTGCAGTTTAAGAATTATAAAGTTGCACCTCAAGTAATAACTTACGTAATTACTTAAGGATTTGCTTGAGATATGCCTGTGGTGCAACCGTTCGCACCGCGAAGGGAGCTCTGGAGCACCCGTTCGGTCTGTTTTTGTTTTATTTAGTTGATGGATTTTATGATGCTAACATAAAAAGTGGTTCTACAAGAACAAGAATATATCGTACAAAAAGCCTGTATGTGGATCATTGTAAGAAAATTATCTGATAATAAGAACGTTTCTTAATTCAGAATCATAGAATCCATCAACTAAAATAAGAACATATAACGCGTGCAAGACTGAAGTATTTAGCTAATAAGATAAAGAAAGATGCTGTGATTGGCTAGGTACCAGTGTGCGGTCGACCGCAGCCAAACGCGCGCATACGCGTTTATGTGGTCCTGGCCTTTCACTCACTTTTAACATAAAAATAAATAATCTAAAATTTGTTTGTATTCTAAATGAAGCACATTTGACTCGGTCGATTAAAAATCGCTCGAGGACACAGTACGCAATAAATCGAGATGTCATTATTTTAGTAATTATAGGGATTAGATTTATACACTTTAAACATTTCACTAAGTGTAATATAGGAATATTAAAATGTAGTAGGATAAGAAAACATATTACGTTAAAGTTCAGGTTAGATTTAATTGCTTTATTAATTACTCCAAAATAATTTTTTTTAATTTACAAACATTCGTAGTATAATCGTAATATTTATTCTGATAGAACTGTGAATAAAGTCTACTTAATCGCATTTCAAATCAAATACTGAAAATATTTTATCAGTTTTGCCAATCTAAATCAGGGCAAAAAAGATTAGCTTCCGAGCTACCATATTTTTCAACCGGCCGAGATACCATTTTTTTCAACCGGACTCCAAGATACCACGTTTTCCAACCGGCCGCCAAGTTACCATGTTTTCCAACTGGACTCTGAGATACCGCGTTTTTTAACCGGCCGCCGAGATACTGTCTTTTTATACGGATGCGACGATATATTTATATAATACAGCGCTCACTTTTTTTGCATGCTCTGCGCGGGAATGCAAAGTGGGAAATCGGCTGCTATGACGTACGAGCGCTCTAGGAGGATTACGCGAATGGAGGTCCGCGGATCCACGCTCACGAGTCGCGGCTTTCCTTTATATAGGGTAAAAGTGGGTACTACCGCGGTTTTTCAGCACGGGCGTCTTATAGTACACGAATTAAAATCTTTGCCTCGATGATTTAAGTTGAATTCTTTTTTTAACTCTTCTTTAACTTACCAGAAATGCAAAAATAACTCTTATCATATGATGAAAAACATATAGTTAATTAATAAATGCAATCTAAAAAATAGATCCGAGGCTGATATTACTGCGGGTATGATTGAATTACCGCGGGGGTTTTACCGTGTGTATGATGGATTACCGCGGGGGTATTACTGCGGAATTTTACCTTGAGCTTGTTATATTATTTATAATTTTACAACCGAAAAAATGAACATATCTGTATATTTTTACATCATATTTCATTTAGAACATAGCAGTTGGCAAATGTTCTCATATATATTGTAGACTTCTTGATTTCACTGTTTTGAGGTTACGTTGGACCAATGCCGCAGTAATACCAGCAATCGTATTTGTATACAAATGACGGTATTACCGCGGATGGCCAGACAATAATTTAGTATATTCATACAAATCATGCTTTATTCTCTTTTCAAGACAATTTCTTATATTAATTAATATTTTGTATGATCGAATAAATATTAAATGCCGAATTATACTATGAAAAATGAAATTGCAGAGCGTTTTTCGTCGATCCGCGGTAATTGCAGCGTCCGCGGTAATACCCACATTTACCCTACTTAGTCGCTGCTCGATCATCCGCCCGCTGCGCGGATTGACAGGCACGCGTGCGTATACACTTACATGTGATAAGTCAACATCATATAATCCATCAACTACAATAAGAACATATAACGCTTGCAAGACGCAAGTATTTAACTTATAAGATAATGAAATTGTTTCATGCCTATTGGATAAAGTTCAGCTTTTAAAAGAGTGCAAAGATTCTCACTGAAATCTCTGTAAAATCGCGGAGCACCCAAGATAGTACTTTCTTACGCGCGAAACGTTTTTACTCCCAACCGGCGATCTGGAATCGACTAAAAGGAAAACAGTTTCACACCGTTTTCAGTGAGCGTTTTACAACGTACGAATTGTATATATACTTCCCACAAAATATACAGAAGTAGAATTTAGAAAGTGCCTGTTTACATATTATTATTATTATTATTACATATTATTATTATCCAAATAAAAGAAAAAAATGGTAATAAAAAATGTTAAATAACGCATATTTTACTGGAAGGTGACATATTTTTGTGTTAACGTTTATTGTTATCCGGTAAATAAAAATCTTATTTTATTGAAAGAAGGTCAACAACTATTTTTTTGAGACAACTTTTAAATAAAGGTTATGAATTTTATTGAAATATATTAAGAATCTTGAACGCAGTTAAACTTAACATTTGCCTAATATATACATATATATATATATATATGATAGAATTATTATAAAATATAGGATATTGTTAATAGGAAAAGAACCGAACCGTTCATGCTTTGGAAATCTGTGAAAAATCAGGGCAGGATTTTTCGCCTTGCTGTTTGTGCATCCTTCGTATGCACAAAATGCTCGAGATGGTGCCATGCTCAAAAAAACTTGTTGATAAAATCAAACACTACAACTAATAATAATTACTTTTAACAAAAACTAATAACTCTTCGGAAAAAAACTTGATCAACGGTGCCGTCAGATCTGCAACACTCCTGTCATGTATCAGAAGAAGCTCCTCTCTGCGACTCTCGGCTACTCCCGCCTTTTTACAGTACGTTTCCCGCGTGATTGATCGAGACATATATATTACATCATTCCGTATTATGGAATACCCTATATTATTTTTTTTACAAAAATGTGTGATATAAATAAAAACAATAATTCTTTGTAAAATAACATTTTTATTGTAATTAATTGACTTAATTATTTTATACAAGCACCTTATACACGTGTGTGTATATCTATATAGGGTGTAGCGCCGCCTCGCGGATGGGTAACAGAACTAATCGGCTTGTTACCCAGACGTCTCGGCCGAAAATTTCTTAAGAAGTACGCTTCTATAAGCGTCTATATACGTTGGTACTACAAAATATTTAAATGTTAAGATAGGTTGCAAATGTTTGTAGTATCGGACTACGTACAGGTACCATAACCATAAATTACAATACCTACACTTAACTGACTGCTAGCAGCAATATAAACACAGCTGTCAACACATAGCAAGTACTGGTGATTTCAAACTTCTTTATATGGTGTATCCTTCCTTCTTGAGCCCCCTGCTGCTGCTGCTGCAGGTTCACTACCTCTTCTCAGCAGTTATCTCACTTCACTTGTACACAATCACAAGCGTACCTCGTGCCAACGAATATAGACGCATATAGAAGCGTACTTCAGATGGGGGGCGAGGACGAAAAAAAATTAGTTCCGCCTTGACCGAGTGGTGGCGCTAGCATTGACTTTGTGTGCTTTTCTTCTGCGAATCGCGGCTGGCGGCTCGGAGGCTCGCGCGCGCGCGCCGTCCGCCGCTCGCCGGCATGCGCCGTTCACGGTGATCCGAGCGCAGGGACCGTAAAGCATGACTGCATGATGATTTGCAACTTGAAATGTTATAAAACTTTTTTATAAATAACAATTTTTTATATATAACAAATCAATTATAGCAAATATATTATTAAAAGTTAATAAAGTCTTACAATTATTTGATTAAAAAAATAATAATTGAAAGAAATAAAAAAGATATAAATTGTTATACAAGCAAATAAATAGTAATAATTAGTTATGTAGTCATATTATGTTTAACTTGATATATCATATCACTTTTCGACTGTATGCAACCATTGTATTAATTATCGTATTCACTGTTAATTAATATTTCGCAAGCCGCACACAAATCCTGCAAACTCGCGATATAAAAAGGCCCACTAGCCCTTGGATGAACATGATATTATGTTTTCTGACAGTTTATAATCTTCGAGATTTTCGTTCTTAAAAATTAACGGTTTTTCAACACAGATCACTAGGGTCTATTGCCCCTATATAGGTACTCAATTTATTTATCATAATCAATGTATAAATAAAGGTTTAAGAAGAAAGGTGAGGGTGTATTATATCAGACAACTAAATTGTCAGATGGGTGATTTTAAAGAAATATCAATAAAAAAATTAGAATACTTTATCATAAGAATGGTTAATTTTCCGAATGTCGAAATAGTACATTTCGATACGAGTGCATCAGGTGACTATTTAGCTCAAATAACGCGTTTTTTGCACGAGCGAAGCGAGTGAGAAAAGTCACATGAGCTACAAATCTTATTACACAGTAGTTTCGAACCGTATTTTATACCACGAGAGGCGAATAATTATATTAAAGTTATGATTTTGAGTCTACAGTGGTATAAAATGTTTAAAGTTAAGTATATAAAAATTAAAAAAAAATTGGCAAGAAGACCATAATATTCTCATTAAATTATTTTAATATTATATATGATATCAATATTTCCAATACCATTTCCACCTAACGATTAAACTGTATAGAAAATGTAGTGATAAAGGGAAGCCATAACGTCGACTAATGATCTAAAAATTTTATGAGAATACATGTTTTACATTTTTCGGAATAGTTAAAAGTCTGTAAGTTTATGCAATTTGTTTTTAATTTTTATAGACGCGAATTTTTCTAATATTTCTTTTCGAAAATAATTCCTGTCGTGTTCTGAATAGCTCCCGTTTCTAATTGACAGTATCAGATTTGGAAAATTTTTAAACGACATTATATTTAAGATATTCTTTGAAGGAAATGGTCATATTATATTTAATAAAATACCTATATAACATTTCACCATTCTGATAAAATACCTCCCCTGTGGATAAAAAGATGCTGCAGCAATCGTAAAGTAATGGATCAGGCATAAAAAAACTAGTATTGATTTTAAAAATTTAAAAACACAAAAATCGACCCTGCGTTACGAAAAAGATTCTACTTAAATTGATGGGATGTTCATTAATATGTTCTGCTCTCAGTTAATACGTGTTTGCATAGGTATTTGTTATATATTACACGTTGTTTCAGTTATTCAATTTTATTAATTATTTTAAACAATACAGATAATATGCAAACGCGATATTATTCGACGGAAAGCAAGCGGGAAGGTGGCAGATATCTTCCATCAGGATAGGATAGGAAACACAGGATCATTAGGTTAAGAAAGGAAGGGTAATAAATATTTACAAATATTACAAACATGTACTAAAAATTAAAATCTTTTATATTTAATCTGATTGTTTAATTTAAATGAACTACAAAAACATATGCAAATAGTGACCGCGCAAAATCGTGAACTACAATTTACAACAAAAGATAAAACAAAATTATGAACTACAGTATTGTCTTCATGCATGTTACTACAACTAATCGTTATTAATTTGAAGTTTAAATATATAGTCGTAAATTCTACTAGTAAGTCAATTACTTTCAAATTATCCGAACAAAGTATTATAATCTAAATTATTTATGAAACGTAAAATATGGCTTATAATGAGTGAAAAATGATAATGATACGTATGATGATAGCGCCCACACCCCACGAACTACAGTATTGTTTGCAGGGTGACTTCACCAATATCCGAACAGACACCAGTTAAGGAACATTTTCTTTAAATATATGAAAATATCAATCTTTCTATGTATTGTTCATCTAATATGACGATAATTTTCGAATCTTTTAAAATTTTGATTTCATTTTACATAAACATACTTCATAAAAGAAATTGTTAAGAATAAAATCATAAAAAATCGCCGCTATTGAGTGTTTATTCACTGGCGAAGTATTCATTCACTGGCGAAGCATTCATTCACTGGCGAAACGTATTTAGATACTAAGATCGCGTGTTCATTTACTGATTTTTAGAAGATATTTACAGATTCCTTATAAACAAAATTTCTACTTTTATCTTTATCTAAAATTTTGTCACTGACGTAAAGTTTGAAGTTTTTAAAATACTAATTAAAAAAGATTTTTGCTTTTAATCGATTATTAATTCTCTTAACTAAATAACAAAAATAGAAATTTCCTTATTCGTTCATTCACTGGTGAAGTCACGCTATAAACATTTCTTTGGAATTTAATACAACAAACTCTGGCTCAATAAATAAATAAATAAATAAAATATAAAACATAAATATTGGAAAAAAATTCTAAATACATAAAAAGTGACATTATATTTTTGATAATTCTACTTAAATAATTTTATGGAATAAATATTGTAATTATGAAGTGGAAATTACAATTATCGAATTGGCAATTAAAATTTTTATACTATTAAATATAGTCATATCAAATACACAAACTTTTCTTATATGAAGATCTAGGATTTATAAATAATTGATAATACAGGAATGAAAGAAGTGGAAAATTTCTATGAAGCAAAATGAAATTGAAAGTGAATAACTAGTATTTTACTTTAATTGAAAATAATCATAAAAATTATAATTAGAAATCATGCTTTGCATTAATAAATAGTCAATAAATATCACCTTTTATGGTATCACATAAATTAATGTTCTGTAACAAAATATACATATATTTATTTCTTAGCAACAGACAACAGAATAAGCGTAACATCTTGCTGAAATTTGATCATGAAACAAAGATTTATATTTCCTTTTTGTAAAAAAAAATAGTGTGTCTTGCTTTATCGGCAAGTAATAAAAATATTATTTTAATTTAGCAAGTTCTTTTTATTCATGACTCAATTTCTGCAATTTAGCATTAGGCTTGTTACTAGCAAAATGTCTTTTCCTTGAAATTTTAGCGTCCCGCAAATCATGATTGATCCATTTTACTTTATTAAAAACATGAACTCTAAAGAAAAACGCTATTGCAGCCTCACGATGCGATTTACAAGGTTCGTCAGTAATCCAAAACTCTGTATGATATTCGAGAACTTTAGATGTGATTTTATCAATTAAAACTTTACTAATTTCTATGTTATAACTTACTTCAGAACATAATGCATCAAAAGTTTCAATAGCTGTTATAATGATTCTGTAAAAATCGTCAGAAGGAACACAAAGATTTCCAAGTTCATTATTTACATTAAATACTTTATACCCTTTAAAAAAAGTAATAGATCATCATTAGTTTGAATATTACAGTTAACTCTAGTGAAAGAAGCTTTACAGTCAGAACAATTAAATTTTGAGATACATTTCATCGCTACGTATCCAGCAACATACTTCATTGCTCCCCGTAAAGGAGTAGACGAATCTTGTAGATTATGTGAATTTGACAATACACTATCCATTTTATCATAACTTTCTGATAAAAATCTCCTAGCTGTATTACTGAAATTCTCACTCCTTTCATTTAATGAATCAGATACTTTTTGAAATTCATCATCATCATCACCTATAACTGTGTCTGAATCAGACATATTTTCCACATAAGTATCTTCATTTTCATCGAAATGAACAGATTCAATATCATCGTTAGCTAATTCATTATTTTGACTACTTGCATTTACTTCGATGATACTGTTGTTTTTTGCAAGGAAATTACTATTAATACAATCCGCATTAATATTTTCATCAAACGCGTGCACAGAATTGGTTCCGTTTTCTAACGATTCTTGTAATTCAACATTTTTACTTTTCATACAAATTGCTAGTAACGCTACTGTTCCATCAGGTTCGCAGTTTGTTAATTTGGATGAAGACGTTAAATTTGCAGTAATGCTATACTGCAAATTATGCCTTACTTGCATTGCGGTTGGATTTTGATTGTAACCAGAACGACTTCTTAAAACAGAGAATAAATTTTCTAATGGATCTTGATTTAAACGTGTCGTTAACAAATACACTCCATCATTTGCTGCCATATCTTCCCATTGTAAAAGTATACTAAGGTAAAGGAGGCAGTACTGGGACAAAACCTATCGTGGGACCAGAAGTGGGACAGCAGTAAAAAACTACGATGAACGGTTAAGGTAATAAAAGCATTACTTCATTAGTATTCTTTATGATGTTAGCTACGTAGTCACTTCATTATTGTGTTGATTTACTTCTTAAACTAATGTATAACAAGATTCAAACTTTTTGAGGTTATGTTTGAGCTGTACGCATAGCGAAAACTTTATCCCACTATAGGTACCTCTTAATTCCCATATCGTAGTAGTGGGACACGTTTAAAAAGTATTGTCCCACTACTGCGTCAAATGGGCGTCCCACTACCGGTCATAAATAAGTTACCGTGTCCCACTACACTAGTCGATAGTTATTTTCTTTTAATGAGATTCTTTTAATACACCAACAACGGAAGAAAGGAACTTTTTTTCTTAAAATAAACCTTGAGACACGAGCTACCTGCTGAGTTAATTAGTTTTTATGTATTGTGCTTAGTTTTGGCAATAGAAAAGATTATAAAAAAAGTATGGTCAAAACTGTCCCACTACTACCTACTTTACCTTATTAACCGTCAAATAAAAACCGTCAAAGCATGGGGGATTACCGTTTTTACCAACGCATTTCCACGTTTCGATCCAAATCAAGGACTCTTTCAAATACTGTACTACTTGAGGATTTAATTTTGATAAAGGACGACGCAAAGGATTACCATCTCGAGAACTTCTACTATTTAAACAATCAAAAAAGTCGTTTACTGTTTTAATAAAATTTGCTGTTTCTATACAATCTGGATGAGTCAAAGGTTGCTCTGGTGCGACCCCACCTGTTAGTAACGCTGAGGAAACACTTTTACTAAAAATTTGAGCTGCAAGACTAACGTTCATTAGTTGAAAAGAATTTGGATCTAGATGTCTGTCTGTTAGTTTAGGGGCAGATTTAGTTGGTAGATCTTTTTCACGATTTCTTAATTCCCAAATCGCGTCCCATGAAACAGATTTCTCATTTATTTCAAATTGACGTTTACGAAAAGTGTTACGCAGGCATTTAAGTAAATGGGGAGCATCGAAGTTAAAGAAAATTTTACGATTATGTCGTTCAATAAATGGCTCGTTTTTTGTTATACCCAATTTTTTTCTGGCCGATTGATTTGGCGATCCTTGATCGCATAACATTGATTTTAATATAAAACCGGCGTCTTCAACGTAATCTATAACATCTAAAATGATTTTATGCAATAATTTTCCATTTACACTGTTATGGGGAATATAATAGCAAATAGGCTGTCTCCAATCATTCTGCCTACCTCGTAACATAAAAACTAAAACATGATTACCATGATTTTTATTGCGACCATGCTTTCCCATATCAGTGTAACCTTCAATCAAATCTTTTTTTGGGTTGTAATCTAACCACGATTTTATACTCATTTCATCCCACATTAATACACACTCGCGTTCTTTTTGAGTCATTGTACTTGATTTTATTTTCAATAATTCTAATAACTTAGTGTTATTTCCAGGACTCAAATTAAGTTCGTTAATCCATCGCCTTATTAAACTAATACAGGGCAAAGCAAACTTCTTTTGGTCACGCAAATAACAATAAGCTTTTGGAGACTTATAAAATAAATTCATAGCAAACTCTTTTTCCTCATTGGACCACTTTCTCCGTTTGTTATGATTCATTTGCATTTTTAAAAAATTTAATACATTAGCATTAAGCTTTAAGTACTCATCATAAAAAGAAACTGCTTCCTTAGATCTTTCAATTTTACGCTCAAGATTCATAATTTTTTTATTTCTATTTCGAATGTTTTTAGAAAGTTGTTTATTTCTATTTTGAATGTTTTTAGCTTTTTGTTCATACGTTACATTTTTTGTTTTTACTTGTTTAATCACATGTTGTGCTTTTTTACATTGCTTATCTTTTTGGTTTAACGGTCGTTGTAAATTCTTAATTTCATCTTGCAATTTTTGAAGTGAAGTTTCATAAGTTTCAATTTTATCAACAGCATTTGTGGATTTTTCGGTAGAGTCACAATCAAAATTCAATTGGCTTTGCATTCCTGAACAAGATGGCTCTTCTGTATCAAAGCTTTGTGGCATGTTAAAACTAGTTTCTATTAAAAAAGGAGTTTTTAAATCAATAGCTGATCTCTCTTGACATGTAATAGGAGGAAGATCAATTTCGGAGCCATCATGTTCCTCAACTTCGTCGGAATCATTCAAATCAGTAGCTGAAGCCTTTTGAATAGGTATAGCAATATCTTTTAATCTCTTCATACCAGAACCAATTACAAAATCGTCAGCAGTAAAATGGTCACTACAAAGTCGCTTGTTTTCCATTTGGTTGCAATCCAAATCAATAAGTGTGTAATTGCCTGAGCGAAGAATCCAATCTAGTTGTCTATGTAAATAAAATATATAATTGATAGAACGAAAGTGCAAATCATAGTCATAACTTTAAGAAAATTTTGAATATTATAGTTGTGAAGCAGAGCGTCCAAGTCGGACGGCAGTTTCGAGTCTGCGCAGTAGAGACTGTCGCGGATTGGGCGCTCGCGCTGCGCGCCGTAGCACGCGCGTTTAAATGACGGGTGAATTTAAGCTAGAGTCGGGTGTTACGTAGACGTGTAATACAAGGCAAAACAATTATTTAAATAATTCTTAACACCAAGTAGGCGGGGGATGCGAGTTCCACGCGTATACTGGTATAAGGCAGATATGTATACATGGCAAAATAATTATGTAAATAATTCTTAACCCCAAGTAGGCGGGGGATGCGAGTTCCACGCGTATACGTGAGAGCGTAAGACGTGCATACAAGGCAAAATACTTATGTAAATAATTCTTAACCCCAAGTAATCGGGGGATGCGCGTTCCACGCGTATACGGGAGCGCGTCAGACGTGCATACAAGGCAAAATAATTATGTAAATAATTCTTAACCCCAAGTAGGCGGGGGATGCGAGTTCCACACGTATACTGGTATAAGGCAGACGTGTATTATACATGGCAAAAGAATTATTTAAATAATTCTTGACCCGAAGTAGGGGGGTGCGAGTTCCACGTGTATACGGGAGCGCGACAGCGTGCATACAAGGCAAAATAATTATGTAAATAATTCTTAATCCCAAGTAGGCGGAAGGTGCAAGTTCCACACGAATATGGGAGCATCCCCCACCTACTAGGGGTTGAGAATTATTTAAATAATTATTTTGCCTTGTATGCACGTCTGACGCGCTCCCGTATACGTGGAACTAGCATTCCCTGCCTACTTGAGGTTAAGAATTATTTACATAATTATTTTGCCATGTATACACGACTGCCTTATTCCAGTATACGCGAAGAACTCGTATCCCCCGCCTACTTGGGGTTAAGAGTTATTTACATAAGTATTTTGCCTTGTATGCACGTCTTACGCTCTCACGTATACGCGTGGAACTCGCATCCCCCGCCTACTTGGGGTTAAGAATTATTTACATAATTATTTTTCCATGTATACACGACTGCCTTATTCCAGTATACGCGAGGAACTCGCATTCCCCGCCTACTTGGGGTTTATAATTGTTTAAATAATTGCCTTTCTTATTGTTGCACATCTATGTAATTCTCTTATATGCGTGAACCTCATATCCCCACCCTACTTGGGTTTAAAATTTTTTTTAATAATTGTTTTGCTTATTGATGCACGTCTACGTAATTTCCTAATATGCGCGAACCTTGCATCCCCCGGCTACTTGGGTTTAAAATTGTTTAAATAGTAACTGTCTTGCTTATTGTTGCACGTCACGTGATTCCCTAATATGCATGGACCTCGCGTCACCCGGCTTCTTGGCTTTAAAATTGTTTAAATAACTGTCTTGCTTATTGTTGCACGTCAACGTGATTCCCTAATATACGTGAACCTCGCGTCCCCCGGCTTCTTGGGTTTATAATTGTTTGAATAATTGTCTTGCTTAATGTTGCACGTCTACGTAATTTATACTTTTCGTTACAGTAAAGTATCGATGCATTGTTTGTAGGGCCAGCAAGAAAATACTTTGTTGGAGGAGCGGAAAATAACGTACATGTGCGTACGTTATTACTCTTTAAGGACGTTCTCTTGGTCGAAATAGCAGTTTTCGAATTTTTAACTTTTAAATAATGTTTAATTAATTTAATAATCCAAAGTAAGTACATATAACAAATATACACTAGAAGGAACATAAAAAAAAATTTTTAAACGAATTCAGGCAATAGTTACCATGATATTGTTAAAATTAAAGACAAAAACTTCAATAAGTTACCTAATTTTTTTTGTTTCTTATCCAATCTTAACGAAATAAAGCTTATTTTGTTCGTTAAGAAATTTCAGAGGGAGTATCGATGGGAAAATTTATGATACGAGTTACCAATACGACGTAATATCAATTTGTTTATTAAAACTTGACTTACTTTTCTTAAACAAATTGATATTACGCCGTACTGGTAACTCGTATCATAAATTTTCCCATCGATACTCCCCCTGAAATTTCTTGACGAACAAAATAAGCTTTATTTCGTTAAGATTGGATAAGAAAGAAAAAAAATTAAGTAACTTATTGAAGTTTTTGGCTTTAATTTTAACAATATCGTAGTAGCTATTGTCTGAATTCGTTTGAAAAAAATTATTTTATGTTCCCTCTAATGTATATTTGTTATATGTACTTACTACTGGATTATTAAATTAATTAAACATTATTTGAAAGTTAAAAATTCGAAAACTGCTGTTTCAACCAAGAGAACGCCCTTAAAAGTTTAAGGTACATTAGTCAAAAATAACGTAGAAAAACCCTAGTTCTGACGTAAGAAATATGAGTAATAAATATTATATTATAACAACAAATAACAATAATAATATTATAAATAATATTAATACATCATTTTTCAGAAAATCCGTATGTAATAATTCACTTTTTAAAAGTTAAAAAGTTAAAGTTACTGAGAAAATATTTAACTAATTGTAAGTTTAGTTAAAAGTTAATAGATTTAAAACTAACTAAGTTATTGTTAAAAGTTATTAAGTTTTTAACTTTCTAACTTAACTTTTAACTTTTTAACTAGTTGCCAACCCTGCCAATTTCAGTCCATAGTTACCGTGCGATAATAAATATCACTTTTTAAATACCAAACTTTTAAATATCGAATATCTCAAGAAGTCATTATATGATCTAATTGATAACATTTTGCACACGTATTGCCTACATTATACAAGTGTGCATAATGTTTAATTTTTACTGCCGTTCTATAGCCATTTATTTACATTTTAACAAACGAAATTATTTTATTTCCTACGTTTATTAATTATATATATAGATAAATATAGTTTAACATTTTAAAGATCAATACACAAATATTTAATATATAATACTTAAATGGTTTAATCTTTATCAAAACGAAAATAAAATAAATTTAATAATTTAATAACTATAATTATTACTGTAAGCTCAGAAATGTAACCTATAAAAATAATTTCATTTATTCTCCAGATTCCGCCACAAAAAATGTCTAACGGATATGAATATCAATATTTAATCATGATAATTTCAATTTATTTTATATGAAACTATTCTTTATAAATAAACTTAACCAAAACAATCTAACCGTGCTTCATCCTTTGGAAATCGATGAAAAATCAAGGTGGGTTTCTTCGCTTTGGTGTTTGTGCATCCTTTATAAGCACAACGTGCTCGTGATGGTGCCATGATTTATTTACCTCAAAGGCTCAAAAAACCAGTACCTAACTACTTTCAAAGAAAACAAAACCCTTGAACTGAACGGTGCCGTTAGAACTGCAACACTCCTATCATCTGTCAGAAAGCTCCTCTCGCAGATATTCCCGTTTTTTTATACTACGTTTCCCGCGCGATAGTCGGATCAAGACAGAAACATTATATTACCTATTTTCACATAATCGACTAGTATTTTATATGCAAAACCTTTGATATAAATAAAAACAATAATTCTTTGTAAAATAATATCTTTATTGTGCTTAATTAACAGTTATTTATTATTCACATCTTATACACGTGTGTATATCTATATATATTCGGCAGCCGTCAGCGCCGCCTCGCGGTTGGGTAACAGAACTAATCGGCGTGTTACCCAAACGCTCTGTCCAAAAGTTTATTAAGGAGTACGCTTCTATATGCGTCTATATTCGTTGCTCGTGCGTACCCGCTCGCTCGCAGCCGAGAGTCCGAGACACCTTCACCTAACACATGCGTGAATGCGTCTCGCGATAACGGAGCTGCGACCCGTCAAAGTGAGGTTATGGCTGTACAGTACGCGGCGTCCGCCTCGTGGGTGTGCTCTGCACGCGGTGCGAATCAGGGTATAGGTACCGTACCTCGTCGTCGTCGTGGTCGGTGATCAGCTCGCATTGTTGTCACTTCAGCGGGGGCTGGGGGGGTGCGTCGCGGCTCGACACCCGGCAGTGCTCAGCGTCATGCTGTCATGCACGATAAACATCACACGTATCTAATACATCATACACGAACAATATGACTATGACCATTGCGCGGTAACATGTCCGTAAGAGGCGGTCACTAATGTATTTTAGACGGTAAATTTTTCGCTTATTAACTTTACTATTTACCGCATGATAACAAAAACTATTTTTTTTTTAAATATTATGCAAAACCATGAGTGTATTGCCCTCCATAATCACATTATTAATCATTCTGCAATGTTTCACGTCGATATTTTAAGGCATCTAAGAATGGCATTTGAACGAAATTTTCGTTCAAATGCCATTCTTAAACACTTCCGAATATTGACTTGGGATTTTGACACCCCCTTAAATCGTAATTTCTCGAGAACGGCTATATGTATCTGAATGGGGTGGGTGGCATTCGAAAGAGAATTAAAATACCTATATTTCCTAAGAAAAATTAATTTTCTATCTATCACGGTTCTTTAGTTATCATCAAAAACAAAAACGTGTTTTTTTTTAAAACTCATAACTCCGCTACCGCTACCTACCGATACGATGTCTACCGCTAGGTGGTGTGGAATGAGGAAACGTCATTGAGTAGGCATTCGATGATTTTTTTTTAATTTTTAAAAAACCAACCAATAAAATGAATTAAAATGTTTAAAAATTATATCTATTATAATCTATTATAATTATGAATTATGCATTATGAATTCATTATATTCTGCATTATTATAATTTATTTGTGAGTTATGAACTTTTTTAAAAAAACACGTTTTTGTTAATAACAAAAGAACAATGATAGCTATAAATTTTTTTTTTTTCTTAAAAAAATGAATTATGAAATATAAAAAAAAAAACACGTTTTTGTTAATAACAAAACAACCGTGATAGCTATTTGTTTTATTATAAAATATAGATATTTTACTTCTATTTCAAATGATAACTTTATTTATCAGCTCAAAATTTATATAAATTTGATATAAATAAATAATAAATAAATAAATTTAAAAATTAACAATTTTTAATATTCATAAATGAATTTAATTATAATTATGCAATAAATTTTTTAAAAAATTAAAAATTTTGTTATTAAAAATTAATTAAAGGAATCAACAAATTACGGTTGAGGAAACTACGGGCCAATGAATTGGCAGCGGTTTTTTAATATTAAATGATTTTACATGTTCACCCGATGAAACAGGATTAATGATAAAGTATAAGTATTACACCATCTTCATAAAAAACAAAAGCAAATAAAATATTATGTAAATAAAAATATCAGTGGTAGCTAATAAAAACATTTACATAAATTGGAAGTGAAATTCTATGCCCCAGTTGCAAAAACATGATTTTTTCAAGTGTACTATAAAGTAGCATTTTACGCACTCAAATGGGTGCGTAAAATCGCGTTTTATACACAGTATTGCAAATAAATTTTTCTAGTTAAAATTTTATTTGCAAGTGTAGGTATTATATCGGTTAAAACACTATCGAGTAAATACGGGCATCTTTTTTGTTTTTCATCCGATTTTAATCAATAAGATGACATCTGCAACCATCGCGTACTTTACTTTTTTAGTTAAAATTTGGGGAAGGAGTCAAGTCAGACTTTTTTCCCAAAAATCACGAACGTTGACGTACCCCGCGAGTTTCGCAGAAGCTCGTATCACGACTCGGTCGACGCGCCGCATCCTTGAACCGCGGAGAGGGGAGCGAGCGGTTTGCAACCCCAGTAGCAGCCTATTTTCCGACCTTTTACCGCCGCCTTGCGGCAACCAATCCGCAAGCGCAAATGGTCACCCCAACCCCTGCCGAGTATTCTTTTACGCTTTGGAATTTCGGAGCACACTTGCTCTCCGCGCTTCGCCGGAGACGGACTTCCTGGCCTAAACGCCATACCAGGTTCTCCCTCGGAGAGGACCTTACCTGACTCCCGCCGCAGCAGCTTCGCCGCTATTTGGCATATGGAGTCCATATATCCCGTATGAAGCACTTTCATTAAATTATCATTTTTCATAGCAGTTAGAAATAGGTTTCAATTAAGGTGGCTCATGCGGGCTAGTAGACCTAAAGCTATGAAAATTTTTTACGAAGATTCATTTACACATTCCAATCTGAAAACTGATATGACAGGAAAAAGAGTTCGTAATATAACGGAAAAAAATTTTTATTAGAAAATTTCCAATGTTGCAAAAGTTGATTTTGTCTACTAAAAAGAAATTCAATAAGTATTTATAATCTTTCTTGTTTTTCATTCAGTTTTAATTTGCAAGGTCTCATTTTCTTCCCTGTTCAATTTCAGGTGGAGGTACCGATATCAAAATTGGAAAATTATTAAAACCTGCAAAACTATATACAATTATTTATAAAATTTAGTAACAAATCTACAAACAATTGCATATAACTTTGCAGGTTTTGAAATTTTCTTCGTACAATTTTTATTATGTACATACTTAACTATTTCATCTATAATTTAATCTATAAATTATTAAAATCAATAGTTTTTAATCTTTTTCACATATTTTCTCTTTGATCACTGTTAATGCTGCAAAAAAATGTACCCAAAGGTTTACTATGTTAAAATATCCATAAATTATGCAAAATATACAATAATCAAGTTGAATGGTTCATTGAAAATAAATTTATTACCTGAATATCATACCAATTTGTAACATTATTTTGTTAGCGATGCTCATCCTTTTTCCAAAAAATCATAACTTTTTTCAATTCGCTTGGCCAACTTTGGTTAAAAAAGCATTTTGAAGAGTTTTAAAAGAAGAATTCAAAAAATTGTTAAGAAGTGAGTGTTCGTATTGTTAATTATTGAAAAGTGGTAGGTGGACGTCAACGAACAGAAGTCAAAATTTTGAATATTTTGGCCGACGTTTCGAGAGTTTTATTTGAACTTTCCTCATCAGGGCTTGAAAGACCAAAATTTAACACATAGTGCGCTAACGTCAAGATTGTTGGAGAGAGTCAAGCCCTGATGAGGAGAGTACAAATAAAACTCTCGAAACGTCGGCCAAAATATTCAAAATTTTGACTTCTGTTCGTTGACGTCCACTTATCATTTTTCAAGAATTCAAAAAAATTTTGTCTAACAAAAATTTTAAGGCACAGTCTCAATATTCTTCGATGAAGGTATATCAAAAACCAACCAATCAGAGACTTTCAAAAAGGATCATAAAATAAATACTGGCACATTCTACAGATAAAATGCAAATTTTTTTCCAATCAATGTTCTATACAAAAAGTAAAAAAATAATAAAATTTTCGAGTAAAAAAATGATAAAAGTTTGATTTTAATCAAAAATTGCAAAAAATTTGAATTTTCAATGTTGCATAGCTTTTTTATTTATGCAAATATCGATTTAAAATTTTAGGAATATGTTTTTTTCATAAAAAACTAAAAGTAAAAAAATTTTGAGCGATTTTAAAATTTTGACCTGCTCACTTCATGTGAAAAATCCCATTACATTTTTTAATCATCTGCATTTATTTTGAATCTCTCAAAGTAAATATTAGACTTATAAATGTTTAAATGAATTTTTAGAGGTGCTCTTATCTTTGGTATTGCAGGTGCGTGCAGACGCGAAGAATTAACCAATATAAAGACGGGATATGTTAAAGATGTTGATTTTTTTCTTTTGATCACTGTGCCAAAAACAAAAATAGGCATCCAGCGATCGTTTACAGTTACTGGAGATTTTTACGGCCCTTTCAAGAGGTATATGACGCTACGACCGGTTGATGTGAAAATAGACCGATTTTTTTTTACTGTTCAGAAAAGGGATTTATACGTACCAAGCAATGGGCATAAACACCAGTGGCAATATGCCTTCACAGATTGCACAGTATTTGAATCTTAGCAATCCTGAATTATACACAAGTCATTCTTTTCGAAGAACCTCTGCAACTCTGCTAGCCGATGCTGGTGCTGACATAACAGTGATCAAAAGACACGGCGGCTGGAAAAGCAATTCTGTTGCCAAGGGATATATCGAGGATTCAGTCACGAACAAACGGAAAATAAGGCAGCAAATTGAAGGGAATGTCTCGATCACTTCAATAAATCGAGAAAATCATTAAGTGCAAGTGCATCAAGAGCCAAGTTCAACGCACAAAAATGAAGACACAGCTAAATGCAGAAAAATTAGTAATCAAGAGCAATCTACAAATATAGACGAAATTGCCTCATCAGTGATACAAGAAGACAATTTTAAAAAACCATCCGTACAACAGAAAAATAGTATAGATGCATCCAATTGTAAAAACGATTCAAGAACAATAAATGTGCCACTAGACTCGGATAAAAATATTACGTTAATTTTCAACAAATGTAGTAATATAACAATACATTTTGATGTAAAATCTAAGATTCAATAATTCTAGTTTAAAAAAATTTATTTAGAAATATACTTTTTTGAGTTATTTAAAGTATTTATATAAATGACGGCATTTCTTTCTTAAGCCAAATAATGTATCTTTGATTGATTTATTTATTCAAATAAATGAAAAGTTTAAAATGTTATGCTTATTTTTATTTTCACATCCTCTATTCTCGAACTGTCAAATTATTTGTTTCTCATGAACTTTTTCCGCCCCGGCCCACTCCTGCCCTCGTCCTTCCCTTCAACATCTTTCCAGTCACATGAATGACCTCATTTTCATTTTGAAAAACATTGAACACTACACATATATCTGTTTGAATTCGCAATTTCATGTTACCGGTACAGTCGAACTTCCCGCACCTTGTGTGAAAAAATAGTATACGTAACTCGTGCAGGAAATAGGTGATCTCGCTCGGGCGACGAACTTCGCCCTTGCGAGAATCACCTACTTCCCGCACTAGTTACGTAATGTACTATTTTATCCTTTCCCGACTTTCCTGTCTTTCCTTTACCACTAGGCAGCGAGGCCATTCGCTTCACTATTCAATTATATTATATACATTGGAGCTGCCATTAGAATCATTACATCTTTACTTATATATAACGTCGGGCCAATCTTACACGTTAAGCTGCTGTTGTCTAGTTCGTATCTGTACTACTAGATGGCAGCACCCAAATCCTCTAGTAGAATTACCATCTCTACTGCTTCTAAGGACGTCAAATCATCCGATGGGCCGGTGTCTGATGAGGGTTGCTAGAGCATCACTGATGAGTCCACTCTAGTAACCTGGGACGAAACACCTTAACTTTTTTGAAAGAGATATCGTTTCTTTTTTACCTGACCCGTAGTTAAAAGGATGGGCAACGATTTGTTTCTAATTTTTATCCTTTCCCATCTTTCCTGTGTTTCCTTTACCACGAGGCAGCGGGGCCATTCACTTTACTATTCAATTATATTATATATATTGGAGCTACCATTAGAATCATTACATCTTTACTTATAATTAATATTAATACACTGATAAATTGAAAAATTACCACTGTTTGTAATAGGTAAAAGCTTGAAACCTCATTGTTTTAAGAATATCAAACAGCTGCCAGTACAATATACAGCGAATACGAAAGCATGGATGACTACTGCAATATTTTCCAAATGGCTTTCATTACTAGATAAACAATTTAATTGAAACAAAAGAAAAATTGTTTTAATTGTCGATAACTGTACTGCCCATTTAGTAGATGCTACACTTCATTGAAGAAAGCATTTCAACCAATAACTTTTTTCCCCGGAGACGGAAGCAAGCCCGTCATTTTCTGACCTGTTGACCTGAACACACTAAAAAAATGATGCCCATTGACGCCTCAGTTGACAAATTCGTAGAGATTGGTGACAGTTTGACAATAGCACAGCATTTAAGAGATGAAGACATCGTGGAAAGTGTAAATGAAAATAAAATCGTTGAAGAGAGTGTTTTACAAAATGAAGATAATGAGACTATTTTATATGATCCAACTGCTTCAGAGACACTCTGTATGCTGCGAAAAATTTGACATTTTTTTCAAGTTAATACAATTGATGAACAATTTTTAGTAAAGTTTGATTGTTTAGAACAATTTGTTGCAAACTCTATAATTCAAGAAAGTACCCAGAAAAGAATAACTGATTATTTTAATGTTAATATTTAATTGTGATTATACCTGCAATTAATAAAATTTGTTCTAGCACAAAAATATTGTTTATTTCTTTTAAGGGAAGAAGGTACAGGAGAGGCCAATTTTTTTTATTATTCAGGAATATTTTTTTTATTGAAATATATACATATATATAAAAAAAGTAGCCCAAAACCACCTCTGCTGGTCCAATTTTAGAGATTTTGTAAGCTACACTGGCCAAAACACCTGCAAAAAAGATATATATTCAGTTAGCATTCTGCGCAATAGCTTTCGATCAATGTGTGCCAATTCGAAGATACATTTTTGGCACCCAAATAAAGAATTTATATTGCAATATTAGTCAAAAGCTGGTTTTATTTTTTTATTTTCTATTTATAAAACTTGTATTTTTAATGATTTTATGGTGGAACAGGAATTGAAAATTAGAGTGCAACCTAAAAGTCTCAATGTAATTTTGCAGTAAATATATTCTAGAAAATGAACCCAAAAACCCCGTACATCAAAACTGATTGCGCAAAACAACACAAATAATTACAAAAACTGATCATGCTTAAAAATGACTTTAAACATAAGCAAACATATTTTAATGAAAAATTATATAAATTATGTATCAAACAATTATTTACCGGTTAATGTTCACCAGCTCTGTAGTCTGTACGCTTTGCTTGTTTCGCTTTCTCTGCACAATAAAGCTTCTCTGATATTTTGGAATATGCATACTCGCTTTGATCTGTTTCATTCTCCTTTATTAAAAAAGCACCATGATGAAGAACCCTTTGGACATCTGCTGCACCTCTTTGGTCTGTCGACGAACAATGGTATAAACTAGCTTGGATGGCATCTTGCATACTCTTCAAATCATACGTATTATTGACAATTGCTCTTCTGTAATATTTCTGCAACTCATTAATTTTAGTAACGGCAAGCGCTCCATCTGATTTTCCATCAAGCTTTTCTTTAGTAGCAAATTCTCTGAGACCTTTAATTACCCATTCGCTTTTGTACATGGTTGATGCATTCTTCTTATTATATTAAAATAGATTTTCCATAAGGTGCCACTTCATTAAGCCGAGTCCAAGTTTTTGCATCTCTATCAGACAGAAGTGTTAAATACCTCATATCAATTTTTCAAACCAAGCGACCCCAAATGTTCACAGCAGCCTGGACTTCCATACTACCAGAAGCACCCTCATAATTGGCATTACACTCTTGATTACTCTTGTGAGCTTCAAACCAAAAGTTATATTCTGGATATCATTGATAGATTCTACAGCTTTTCGATTCACGACAAATGCTGCTTGTCTATTATTTATAGATTCCATTTGTGCACTTCTAAAATTTTCTCTGATAACAGTTTCACAATTTTTACACTATAACACTAGTGTTACACACAATCCGTTTCTCTCAGTTATTAAAGCACTATCACATTTTCTAGAACAAGCACTACAAATTGTTTCTTTCTAAAAATTACAAAAGAAACTTGTGTGAACCAGAATGAATTCATCACTTTCACTTATATCAACAGGGCTGTTTAGTTTTGTTTTTACGACTGTCTTTTCAGGGCCCATACAGCTATCAATTTTTTCGTTTATCCACCACCATTTGCATTTGTTTTTTCTTTTTTTTTAGAAACATATTTGCTTCTTGGCACATGCCACTTACTGGATAAAATGTGTATTTTCAAAACAAAATTGAATATTTACAAAAAGCAAACACTTTTTAATAATGATTTTTTATTATTATTTAATTACTAATTAAATATTAATATCATGTGATAAGTGTTATTAAACTTTTTCAATGGATTTTAATTACAATTTTACTGTAGCAAAACTAAACAATTTTTGGGGATAATATATACGATTTTTTTTATCAACTCAGAAACAATTGTGTTTATTGAAACGCGAAGTTAGACCTGCTATGTACAAAAAGGAACGGTACAGATACAGCAAGTTACATAGGTTAATATATCTATAAGTAGCTTTAATCAGCGCGCTACGCGCTCCACTGTTTCGTCTTTTGTTTCTCTCTTTTCGAGATTCGAGACGGATTCGATTATTCGAGATTTCGAGATCGTTCGAGGGCAAAATAGATTATCTCGAATGCTCAATTTATATAAGGGATATGTATATGGGGAACAGCACTTGTATCTTACATATATAGATATAGTACCCATGTTCTATACCTGTTTCCCGTTTCTTATTGCGTATAAAGAACGGGTCGTAGTCGATAAGACGGGCGATATAGGCGGCTCGATTCAAATGGAGTTTATTATAACAGCTGGACGATTTATTTATAAAATTATATGAGCAAACTAAGTTTAAATATAAAAAATGAACAGTAATTGTGTAGTTTCAAAGGGAAATCAGCGACGTAGAGAGGTATAATTGTATATGAACTGGATTTGTCAAAAAGAAAAAAGTATTATAAAAAATGCAAAAACATGCTAAATTGCGTTTTTAACGATAAATGTTAAAATAAATCAAATTAAGTAATTATATGAAAATTATGACATTAGGAGTAGGTTTTCGGATAAAAAATGGCTAAAAAATAGTTTAAAACGATAAAAAAAAAATCGGTTTTTTGGCCAAAAATCGGTACCTTCTTCCCTTAACACGAACTTCGGTTAACACGAATAAAAATTCTAGTCCCTTGAAGTTCGCGTTAACCGTGTTCCACTGTAATTGAAAATAATATTGATAACGCGGGTGCAGCTTAAGTTCGTCTTTATTGTAACATATTATATTATATAAATAAAATAGATTAATTGTAAATAGTAACAGGTCACACTGCACCCGTGCCAGAGCTCTCTCCACTGTCGGCTCTTACCTAAATCTGTTCTTTATTTCCCATGCTCCCCTCTATCGGTCGTAGTCGAGATCTATTTAAATCTATTTCCATGTGATAACGTAATTAGAGTACAGTTACATCATGAAGTATTACATAAACATGGAATCACCTAAATGAAATGACCGGTTTATTGTACCATGTAACCAGAATTAACAATACGTTAACAAAATAAATTAACAGAATAAATTAACAAATACATTTACGTAATGGTCAACGTTACCTAATTATGGTAGTCGTCTAAAAAGAATGCAGCAGTATTAAAGGCACGCGTAGCGCACCCAGAATTCTAGTAGTAATAAAAATAGGCGAGTTTCACATCAAATTTAGAAAAAATTACTATCTTTAACATTCTTTAAATTATTATACCTGAAGGTGTAACACCACTCTAACTGCCGAAAAAAAACACCTAACTTCGACGATTTATTTTGGGAGTATGAAAAAAGGAACAGGATTTCTTTTGAGAGGGTTTATTTAACGTGAAAAAAAATTTGTTATTATCATTTTCACGCAAAATGACGGTGACAGAGCCAATCTTGAAAATCATTTTTTTTTAAGTGAGAGGATGTATTACTTGAACACCGTTGCATGGATCGATTTGAAATTTTGATAATAGCTTCATGATTAGGTATATTTTCTATGGGTATAAGTAGCCGTTTTATGATTAAATCTAAACTTTTTTTTTAAACCATTAACTGCTTATTTTTTGGCCAAAAATCGATTCGTTTTTCAAAAGTGCACCATTTCTACACAATTGGATTTTTCAAAAAAAAAAACCTTTACGTAGTACCATAGCCGATAGTATATGAGGCGTTTCATGTCAACTGCCCCAGCGCGGCGCGCGAGCGCCAAATCGTGCTGTTTCCAGCTCATGTTTAAGATACTGAAATGTACTTGAAAAAATTTTATGATAAGCATATCCAATGTATTTTTTCCTCAGCTTTCCAATGGTGTAGGCAGTTTTCCCGAAATTTTCCATTTTCACCCTCAAAAAGTACAAAACGTGTTATATCTCGAAAACGATATTTTTAATATTATTTTTGACCCTCTAGATTGAAAGCTGAGCATTTTTTACGTAGGAAAGGATATTTTCCAAATAGTGCCCAAGATGTTTTC
This sequence comes from Torymus aiolomorphi, assembly GCA_036365515.1. Classification (NCBI taxonomy): domain Eukaryota; kingdom Metazoa; phylum Arthropoda; class Insecta; order Hymenoptera; family Torymidae; genus Torymus; species Torymus aiolomorphi. Next base: position 115,357,319 of record CM070877.1, read on the forward strand.
TGCGAGATATAGAACGCGAAAGAGTAGACGCACCGCCTTTCCTGCGCGCGGTACTACGCGGTACAGCGCGCGGATTGCGCCCGCCTCGTTGCCTATATAATAACCTTTTATAATCTTTAATTCTTTACCTATTATTCTGGATTCTTAATAATGCATGGAGTAATATTTTATTAATTATTTTATAAAATAATAAAATTTCAAAATTAACAGCAATGTAGTAACTCTTGTATTAACGTTTCTTTTTCAGTGTAGATCATATTTTTTTGTTTGTTTTCGCAGCTTTTTTTCGGGAAGATTTTATACTCTGAACTCAGAGATGTTTTTTTGAGCTTCAATGTATTTTCATCTCTCGGAATAATAGCATGGTATTGTAACGTGCCTGGTATAGATTTGGCCTTGTCCAGTCTTGGTTTTAGTTTCAAAACCGTTTCTTCATACGATGCTTTACTGCTATAAAAAACTTTGGTTTGTTTGCAGTAATCTTTAGCCCAGTTGTACAGCTCTTTTGGCGTTAAAATATGACTACTAGAAGAAACTTGTAGACTAGCTCGTTTTGCACCTCGTTTTAGGTTCGCACCTATACCATCGCACGCACCTTTGCCATGTGCTGTGGCATAAAAATGCCACTCAGCAGTAACTCCAAAATCTTTCTCGTGAAAAAGAAGATTTTGAAAATTTGATTTATTCTCAAAATGCTGACCTGCTCCATCAGTCAAATAATAAACTTTCTTGACTGCAAAATTAGTTTTAAGGTAAGATATTACAATTTTTTGATATTCATAAATGGCTATGGTATCATGATTTAAATTGTCGGAAATTACAGCAATGCTTACATGTTTGAGTTCATTATTTTGTTTATAGTACACTACAATTGTAAAAACTGTTGCCTAGTTATTATTCCAGTAGAAGGACTGTGTAGAATTTTGTATAGCGAAAGCATAATTTTCTGCGAAATCGCAACACACGAGAAATTCTTCTTCTTGAAGATTCCTTTTTAAGTATTTATAAAAAGTGATTGTTTCTTAGCGAAAAAATCGTGAATTTTTAATTTTATTAATTTTTCCCCCAGTATGTCCATAAATTGCATATTTACAGTTTTGGAAGCTATTGTACACCTATCTGTTTGAAACCATGATTGATACTCGATTTGAAAAATATAATTTTCATCAAAACATTCATGCAAATGTTTTCGTAATATAGACATATTGGGGCAATCCAAACAGTCACCCAAATAGCATCTATCGTGCACATCATTACACACAATTGCTTGGATGCAATCGTGGTAGTATTTAAGAGGCAATTGAGTGTCTTTAGTTAAATTTTCTATGTCCATAGCATTTAGCATGAGCTTCAGATTTTCGTGATGCACACACACGCATACATTGTGTGTATCGCTACTCCTAGCTAAAACACAATGTGATGGCCTCAATTCTGTAAATTTAGTAAAACCAATATTAACGCATTCATTTTCTTTTTTATATAAATTATACAGCTCATTTAAATTACCAAAAGCAGTAATCTTTTTTGAACATGTTCTCTTTCGTCATTGCTCTGTTTAATAGATACATAATCTTTTAAACCTGGCATGATTCGGCTTATATCATCTCTCTCATAAAAACTTTTTACAGAATTTACAGTATCATCTGGAAGTAGTTTGCCACGTTTCTTTGCAGGTATTGAAAATACTCCACTCTTCGCTACCAAATCTTTCGCTTATCGAACTTCCCGTTCACTGCAATCGAATTCTCGCATCAAGTCCCTACGAGACCAAAACTTCGGCGCGAGAGTTAATAGCTGAATTCTCTCTTGCTTATTTGTTGACTCAGAAATTTTTTTCTTTAGTTATTCAAGAGCTGCAATACCAGCTTTGTGATATTCAGCATCACACACTGTTTTAGCTTTTTTAACATCAGATGGAGATAAACTTGATTTCTGTTTATAAATTTGGCGTCGACAGGTTGAACATATTTTAGCATTTTCAGGTACTAATGGATATTCACTTCTGAAAAGTGTTGGAAAGTCAGACAAATTTTTAGATGCAGGGTGATCATTTTTATTTAAAGGATTTATACATTTCAAGTTAGTAGTAAGGAGACCGGTATAGCGAGACGAACCCCCGCGGTACGGTGTGTAGGGGCCATGTGGTACCCCGCTGTGCGGTGTGTATGGGTCCCCAAGTGTGACAAGGTGATTAACTCAAGTGTTTACAGTAGCAAGTGTGGCCACAAGCTAATTAGTGTAAACAATGGGGGGTGATTTGTTACCCCATAAATAATGGTGCACTTATGGCGCCCGCCATGACGTCATGCCGCTATATATGGCCCACGTGTGTTGCCGTATATGCCATGACTCGAGGTGGTGGGGAGCCGAGCGCTTTGGCTGTCTGCGCTACACCATAAAGACTCATAGGGTGCGAGGGCTCTCGCAGTATAGACCGTGTGCGGTGTGTATGGGTCCCAAGTGTGAACACAAGTTAATTAGGGTAAACAATGGAGTGAATTATTACCCCATAAATAATGTCCCACTTATCGCTCGCGCCATGACGCTATGCCGCTATACCTGCCCGGCGCGTGCCGTCGTATATGCCCCGACTCGTGGTGGTGGGGGGAGAGACCTCTGGCTGTATGCGCTACGCCATAAAGACCTCTCGCTGTATAGACCGCGTGCTGTGTGTATGTGTTTCAAGTGTGACAAGTTCATTAATCCAAGTGTTTACAGTAGCACGTGTGTGAACACAAGCTAATTAGGGTAAACAATGACGCACTTATCGCTCCCTCCATGACGTCATGCCGTTCTATCTGCTCTGCGCATGCCCCCCGTGTATACTCTGACTCATGGTGGTGGTGGTGGGGGACGAGACCTTTGACTATACGTGCTACGCCATAAAGACCCATGGGGTGCGAGGCCTCTCGCTATACAGACCGTGTGTGTGTGTGTGTGTGTGTGTGTGTGTGTGTGTGTGTGTGTGTGTGTGTGTGTGTGTGTGTGTGTGTTCGCAATGAGAAGTTGTGGGGAGGGAATAGGGAGTTGGTGTAAAGGAGGGGTCTACAAATAGAAAAAGCATGTTGAGGAAAAATAAATTTTTATTTATTTATTTAAACGGGGTGAAACCCCCTATTTTATGAATAGTTTTTTCTCATTAACATAAATGTTGTCCTTAAAGGGACCGTTTATTATTCGTTATATTTTGAATAACCATCTTTTTTTGGGAAGGAGAAGGAATTGGTGGAAAAGGAATGGTGTGGTGGAGAATTTTTTTTGTTTGTCCAAGAGTCTTTCTTGTCTGCCTTGTTGATGAGAGGTTCTTTGTCGTCTGGTTTAACCTGGTGCTTGCTGAACAGGGGCCCCATGATGTTGCCTTTTCGGTGGTCTTTCGACGAATGACTTATGTATAATGCTGCATATATAAATATATGCGTGCTATCGCAATGAGAAGTTGGGGGCGTAAATAGGAGTAGGTATAAAGGAAGGGTCCTTAAATAAAAAAGTGTTATAAGGTAAAATACATTTTATTATATAAAATAAAAAAAAATTATTTATGTACATTTTTAAACTTTTAACGCACTAACAACATTTTTTTCTAGAATTGTTAAATACTCGGCATATACTTCCAAAAACATTATTTCGAGAGAACTCTTGCTAAAATTTGCAAACATTAATTGATTTAGCACGAGTTCTTTCATTTTGTCTTCTAGTTCATTAAATACAACGCCGATGAATGTATGGTCTAGTAAATGCACGTCGTTTTTGCTAATTGCTTCCTTTTTAATAACATCGATCATTATACCGAAAACCTTGTTCACAAAACCCGACATTTTTTCTAACTTTTTTAATTTATAGTCTATACACTGTTGGAACTGTTTCAATCCGTTGAAAGTTGTATACTGCATCATAATCTTCGGTGGTTTTTCAGACTTCTTCTTTTTTGTAGTAGGTTCGTCACTGGTAGTGGCAGCGGCTGCCTCCTGATTGGCGTTATCGTCTTCAAAGTCGAACTGTTGAGCCTCGTGTTCGTACTGAAGGGTGAACGATGGCGGTGTTACTTCGGGCTTATCGGTGATTGATACAGTTCTATGACCGTAGGCTGTGGTCAATTCGACGTCGTGGTGCGGTAAATATATTTTTGCATATTTGCCTTGCTTTACAAAATCGCCTGATGCCCATAGATACTCTCCGAAGGTCTTGAAATGGGTTTTTAATTGTTCCCAACTGTCGATATCCAGAGTTATATATTTATGCGGTGATGTATGCCCGCCGAACCTGATGACGGGTCGGAAATAGCCAGCAGCATAATCCAAGCCGACGTAAACGAACTTGGAGTACGAATAGTTGAGAGCGTAAGTCGAATTGTACAGTAAATTCGGCATTAGCTTTGTTTGAGACATTTTTAAAAAATACTGACTTAACGTTGGTAAAAATGTCACGACTTTGTCGAGGTAGAGCGACTGACTGACTGAGGGTGGCGCGACTAGGCCCCGTACTTATTCTCTCTCCAGCGCGAATCCCCTCCTTTCTACCAGGAGTTACGATTGGCTGGTCGATTGTTACGTAAAATCCGAGCGCCCAATCATGAACATTTACGCGTATGTATCGGAGAGTGGGGAGAAGCGTTGGGAAACTTGCGGAGCCCTTGAGAAACAGAAGCATAAATTTTCCCCGTTAAGGGTTTTGAGCCTCAAAGAAGAAGAAGAAGAAGAAAACGGCACATGTGTTTTTCACCACTTGAAAAAAGGAAACGTCTAATGTGTTTTTCACCGCTTGAAAATCCGTTACGATATGCTTTTCGGTGACTAGCTACTTATGTTTCAAAGCCTCAAAGAAGAAAGCGCCTCCTGTGTTTTTCACCACTTGAAAAAAGGGAAGCAGCTAAGGTGTTTTTCACCACTTGAAAAAACCGTTACGCATGTGCTTTTCGGTGACTCGATCTGATTATGTTTCAAAGCCTCAAAGAAGAAAGCGCCTCCTGTGTTTTTCACCACTTGAAAAAACCGTTACGAATATGCTTTTCGGTTTCTTCATGGAATAGTACATATTCGTTTCAAGATAAAAAAGGTAAGGAATTAAATTTAGCGGGCAAGGTCGTTAAATGAATACGATGTTTGTTTAACTTTTTTTTATTGTTCGATCAAATTAAAAAAAATACATTTTAAACTTACAAATATATGAATAATATAAAATTACAAGCTAAAAAAGGCCAAGACAAACGTAGTATACAAAACCTTATAAACTAAGAAAGACGGATACACGCACACATCAGCTTTTACAATTCTAAAACTTACAATGTACATAAAGTGTAAATATAAACTAAAAATTGAATGTGTTTCTGGATAAAAAAGAAATATTACAAACTAAAAAATTGAATGTGACGTAGGATTAAATAGAAATATTATAATAAAAATTAAGTCACGCACACACACACATACACACACACACACACACGCGCGCGCGCTCACGCACATTTTATATAAATGTTGAACGAACGAGCCAGCGCCCTTGGAAATAATGCTGGGGAAATTGTTCGCACGACGGAGTCTTTTTCGGTGATTTTTTCTTTTTACATTTTCATAAAATTTTGCAGCCAGTGCGTCATTTACATGTGAATCACGTGAAAAGACGTTACAAAACGCGCGTAAAGTGCGACCGCTACACATATAGCAAAGAAACATAATACAATATTCGCCGCAAACTTTAGAATTAACACTCTGCAGTTTCTTCTCGTTCCACTTGAAGCTTGCGCAATTTCTTCGAAGTCGATCGATATGATGTCGTGACACAGGGGCGACTCCATAGCTATCGAAATATGTTCCTTTTGCATTTTTGTCTATGTAGAATGCGACCCAGTGGGATCCAGGCTTATCTGAGGTATCGACATTGGTTACAACAGCGGCTGGAAGACTCAAGCTTCTGGGGATGTGATCAGCTGCGTATACACCTATCGAGTTTGCTCTGATGCCACTAATGGCCCTCGTGATTTGTTTCGTATTCATTTTGCGTTTTCGCTAAATGTGAAATATCTGCTGCTGTCGCTGCCACTTGCTATTTCTGGGGCCACATCCGTCTCGTCGCGGCCGTCGTCGTTCTGCTCCTCCTCCTCCTCCTCCTCAGTGGACTGCTCGCTGCCCGGGTGAAAACGGAGTAATTTTTTGCGCTGCTTCTGCTGATACTGATGAAGTGCAGTGTAGAACATTTGACTTTGTACTTGGTCTTTGTTGATCAGCTTCCACTCTTCGGGTAGTATAGAGCGCATCCACTTTTTTATTTGGTACGCCTTGTAGAGCGCGCAAAAATCTTGTTTATTTTTAAACCTCTGAGTCGCGTGCGTAGAACATACCAGCACGTCAGAAAACATGTTGTTGAGTTTTCTGAACGTCGGCGAGTCATATTTTTCTAAATTACATATGTTTCGACCGAGTAAAGATTCCAGGTACCAAGCCTTCTCCTCGTCGTGAACGTAAATCCGTCTTGCTGCTTTTGCGATATTGAAGAGATAACGCTATAGCTGTCTGAGTGATACTTCGCCCTCGAACCAGTTAATACCGTGAATATCGACAACGCAGTAGGAATTTGTATTTTTTACGTCTTCGGGCAGCTCGATGAAATTGCACGGTGCTTGTATAATCCAGTGGTCGACAATGGGTTTCTGTAGGCAAATGATCGCCACCTCCTTTGGTAAAAACTTCCTTTCAGTGTCTCGAAATCCTTGTATATCCACGACGTAATCCATTATACGTGTGTGCGTAGCGAGCGCCGAGAGAAAAGTGAGGCTTGAGGGCGCCGCCTACTTCCTCTCGAGTCCTCGTCCCCCCACCTTTTTAACGACTAGGCACTAAAATCGGATAATATTTGGCGGGTGGAGTCTATTTCGAGAACGTTATCGTACTCGGCATAAACAACGCAATTTATTGTGCTTGTTGGAGCCGACTCAAATCCCACCTCTATGCGTAAGCTACCCGAGCGAACGAGATTCCAATGCGAGGCGCAGTGGGCCGATAAATCGGGTGTGAGATCGAAAGCCGTGAGAAAGTAGCCGAGTGAATAGTTGAAACGGTTTATGCCAAGACCCTCGTTGAGGAAATGTATACCTGTGCCCGAGTAGAGGGTTTGAAATGCATCTATAAACATACTATCGTTAGCAGCAAAGCGCGGCTGTAACGGTTTGCTCGGAATTTGAGACCCATCGACGTAGAGGCAGAGGTGATTTATTGAAAAGTGTTGAAAATTAAACGGGTTAAATGTTCGATTGCCATTGAATGCCTTATTATCGATAAACCCTATTATTATTCTTTTAGGCAATTGCCCAAGAATGGCATTATCGATGGTATCGCCATGTATACCTGCGTGAAGCGTAAAAGTTTTGACTTCTACTCTCGTGACGGGATACTTGGCCGTTGCTTTAGCGAGAGCGTTGGCGTGCGCAATTAAAATTCCCGGATTTATCTTCACGCGTCGAACGATGAGCGTGGCTTCCTTTATTTTCAGGCCGAATTTACCATCTTCGGAGGCGTCCATTAGGCAAAAGGCATCTTTGCTTCGTACTAGTCGTACTCTCATTTCTACACCATTGATGAGCATTCTGTCTTGATTAAAGACGTCGCAGTGCAGATGCCCAATCATGTCGAAGGTTTTTCCATTGAGTGTGAAATGCTGACGATGGAGAACACCCTTGTTAGATATTTCACCTTGAATGTGCGGCTGGGCTTCGAATAAACCGGGCGTATCATCGTACCACAATCCGGCCATTAAGTGTGATTCTTTTGCGATTGGCGAGTAGTTGAGCAGTGACTCTATGTATGCTCTGTAAGAATATGCATTATTGGGTGGAGAAACGAGTTTTTGATTTAGAAAAACGTCGATTTGATTAAACATTGAATGCAGTAAATTATTTACTGGGGCAACTTTTAAGTTTTCAGCAGGGGTTTCGCCATTCGGCTGTATTCTAGCTTTGACATAGAGCATGGTGTACGCGAGATCTATATAATGTTCGCTTGCGCTCGGGATGACGAACTCTATGGGTGCGTCTCCTTCGTCGCTGAGCGAGGACACAGGTTTATAGTGTAAAAAACTACTACTCTCAATCGACGTTTGTGTCGCCGGAAGAGTGAAAATGTCGAGCTCGCTCGTTATTTAGAGTGCGAGTTTAGAAGTTTAGTTAGAGTTGCGTTGCAACTCGTTAGAGTGCGAGTGCAAGAAGGCCATTTTTTACTTTGGACCAAAAATATCGTTTATGTTGCGAAGGGCTTTCCTCTTTTTCTTCTTCTTCTTCTTCTTCTTGCGCGTTCTCACAGCGGGCTTTCTTTTGCCGGGTTTTTTCTTACCGCTTGCCGTGCGCGTCCGAATGTGTTTCTTTCTCGACTGGCGCCGCCGCTTGCCATTCACGCCTGTTTTATATCCCGAGCCTTTCATTATTTCCGATATTTTGTCAGCAGCTTTTCTTTTGAGGTTGCGTCCAGATTCTTTGGCCTGTGATTTTACAGCCTCCTTGAAATTGACACCTCTGTTGGCAACGTCGTCAACAAGCTTTATACCTGCGCGTAGTGTCTCTTTACCTACAGCCTTGGCCCCGCTCGTGATGTATGGCAGGATGTGATGAAAAAGGCCTCCTAACCAGGCTCCTACCCCGCGACCTCTCTGAAAAGTCGAACCAGCGAAAACATTTCTCACTCCACCCCCGCCTAGCTGCTCGTCGTAGTAGCACCCGTAATGACTCATCTTAACGTTTGCGCTTAAAGTGTAGCGTGACCGTCAACGTGCCGTACTCGAATGGTATACGTTGCCCATGTTGATCTCTTATATCGATAACGATGCTACGAAAATTGTGATAGAGAAGAGGTATATAGTGAACGGGTGCAAAACGCTGTACAGTACTGCAACCGTACTTAAAGCTGGAGTTGTCTATAGAAACTATGCGCAGTAGGGCAGCTTGTGTGTCACCTACTGTATAAGGTTCACATATATCGGTATAGATATACATCTGGTCGGGCAAGGCTCGAGAAAGCGAGGCAGGTCTGCTGGCTGCAATGTCGCGGTAACCTTCATGCGTTGTAAATGAACCTTTTTGACCTGCTTCGTCGAAGCCGAATACACGCATGATTTTTTCGTTGAAATCCGTAATGTGTATTTGCGAGCAGTCACACTTGCGTCTTATGATGTAAGACCCCTTACGATCTTTATGTGGCTCGAGCATTTGATGCTTATATGTGTCATTCGCCGCGTTTATAGCGTCTACTAGTTGTTCGAGTGAATCGTAAATACCTACGGGTATACGACACAGTTTTTTGTCGATGAGACCCTCATTATCCTCAGCCGAGTAAAAAGTGTAACTTGCTTCGTCATCTTGAAAATGTACAATACTGCAGGGTATGTGAATTTCAACGAGGCCCACGAGCCACTCACCGTGTAACTTTATCTCGCGCTGCAGCTGGGTCGTAAAACAACATGTTGTATTTTCGGGAAAATACGTCATGCTGCTGTTACTAGGTAGTACCATATAAAAATCATCGCTCGTTTCCATTTTTTTCAGATGTTTTCAAGCTCGCTTGCTTTTACCCACGAGTTGAATTTATCAGGGTAACCGAGCCACTTAACGAGTGCTCTCTTTTTAGCGCCCCGTCCTTCTGTGCGTATGACGAGGTCGACATTGAAACGCTTATCGGGCGCGAGGCGTTCACGGCCGACTAACATGAGCTCCTCGGGATAAAAGAAACCATCGATAATTTCTTCGTTCAAATCTTCGAGCACGTATGTATAGAGATTTTGACGCGTCGAAACGCTGATTATCTTGAACACTTCTTCGCTAAAATTTTTTTCGTATCCTCTCTCAAAGGTGTTCTTGGTACGACTGATGCGCACGAGGTTGCCCACCTTGAATTTAGGCAGCGCCGGTGGTCGCCTTCGATAATTATAGCTCGCGCGTTTGGCTAAATTTTCGATCGCTGTCGGCGCGTTGTACAATGTGACATTGATAGGTCTCATGCGCGTACCACTGTGTAGCGTGCGATTGTAAGCGTGTACAATCTTTTGCACGACATCGATGTATCTCTTTGTGTTACTATGAGAAAAGTATCGCCAGATTCGCTCGCGTAACGTTCTGTTGAGTCTTTCGACCACAGCTGCTTTAATGTCGGAGTTGCGAGCGACTCTGAATGTTATCTCTTTTCGGCGGAGGAGCGCCTGAAATGCTGAACCGGTAAACTCTTTGCCTCGATCGGTTTGCACGCATATAGGCAGTCGGGGATGTGCTCAGTCGATAATCCGTGCGAAGGCGTCGGCAACGTTGCGCGCGGTCTTATCTTTTATCGGTTCCACCCATGTGTACTTACCGAGTACGTCAATCACCACTAGAATGTAGTTGTAACCGTCGTTGTAATCTTTTATCGTCGTGCGCTGTAGCAAATCAGCCTCCCAAACATCGTCAATGTTCGTCACGTTGTAGCGTAATCGTGGAAATCGACTTCGTATCGGGTGATGGAGCGTGTAGGCATCTTGATTGCTCAGCCACGAGTAAATTTTTTTCTTTTCCTTTTTAGCGTTGAAGCGCACAAGATTGCGCGCCCCAGCGTAGCCTGGTTCATGCTCAAGGTCGTAGTATTGTTTTTCGTACGTCATTTTTTTATTTTACAAACCAAGCGTGAGCCACTTTTTTTTCGCTTGTTTTTTACTGCGAGTCTGTATAGACGGCTGGGGTGATTCGTGCTGTATTGGTGTGGATAGACGTCGTTTGGCCGAGCGCTTAGGATCCGTCAATATTTGCCCAATTTTTAAAACTGCTGGATTATTAATTAAATTTCCCGGCATTTCGGAAGTTTTGAGAAATTTTGCAAATTCAATGCGGCCAACGGGCACCTCCTCGTCCTTACTGTTCTTTTTTTTCAATGCGTCGATGATTAACTCTGTTATATTGGACCGAGCAATTACACGACCATCTATAGTAATGGTGCCTGAGTTATCCCACTTGAGACGCTCGGGTACAGTGACTTTCCAATGGCGAAGCAAGAGACGCGCTTTGCGCGCGTGTACTTTCGGTACCCCCACGAGTATGTCGTCCTCGGACAGTGGTGCAAGCGCCTCTTCGACCTCGTCTATTTCAGGGTGCTCCTCACGTACAGCGCTACGCTCGTTATCACGGAAGAAAAGATAGCGACGTAAAATCTGTAGATATTTTACGCACTTCTCGTAATCGTCTCTAGCTGCTTTTGAGCGTAAAACATCGTACATTTCACCATCCAGACGAGAAAAATGATCACCTGGTGTTTGAAGAGTTTTTTCATTCATATTCCTCGCCCCCTCCTCCTCCATGACTTTAGATTGCGATGTCTCCGGTGGCGGCTCCGGCACAAGGATCATCTTACGAGCTCGCTCCATGTTTCGAGCCAAATATTTGAGATAAGCGCTCCTACGATCGGAGCAAGTAAGAGTGGTAAAAACGACCCGCCGTTTTGTATAATGACACGTTTCTTCGATTTCCAAGTACCGCTGCCTCTATCACCAGTACGGATCAGCTTACGCAGCGTTTGCTTATGTTTACGCAATCGGACCTTCTCGGAATCGCTTAGTTTTACGACGCCCTGCAAAACGTTCAGCACACACTCGCATATGCATCTGACGAGAGGTTTATCAGCTGTGCGCGCTATAGCAACACGATGTCTTTTGTCCCCATGACAAAGAACGTTCAAGAGAGCAAGGTTTCTTTTCGAGAAATGTTTACCACAGGCTATCGCTTTACGACCTATCGGCGCCATAGTTTTTTCCCGACTGATTAACGCACGCCTCATTGACCGCGATTTAAAGTACTTGGGCACGTAGGCAACGTGCATCCCGGCATTGGGAAATACGTTTGCTCGAAATCTAAACTCGTCTAAGCAGGCTTGAGAGAGATCGATAAAAAGATAGGAGTGAGGTTCACGCGTGGCGTCTAGATAGGCCTCACGCAAAAAAGCCGAATCTTCCGGAAAAATTTGTCTCGCGAGGTGCTGTATTTGTGCTCTGTCGCGAAGATTTTTGAACAATACCAGATACTTGGTATTCAAACTAATGTCGCGCTGTGCCTTACCTTTGTGAAATACGTTTTGCGTAACGAATATTACGCTAATATTTTTGTGATGACTACCCTTTGTAAATAAATCTAAAATAACATCGCTCGACGATTCACGCATGAGGTCGTCGAGAATGAGTAACTTTTTTTTTTCATTGTCACTCGAATAATCCGCCATCTGTGGAAGGCCCTCTCGAAACTCGATGGGTGGCCCGTTGGGTTTAAAATCTCGTCTGTACGCGTCTTGCCATTCGGTGTAATAAAATAAGACACGGTCGAAACGTGTGTCGCAGACCTCTGGCAGGTAGGCGAGAAAGCTTTTAACGAATAAAGTTTTACCGCAGCCTGTGGGGCCGCACACGCAACAAGTAAAAGGATGCTTCCATCGCGTGTCCATGTTTACGGCGCGAATAAAGAAAATTACACGTGTGCAGCCTTTTTTAAACCCTTAACTCGCTCACGCGCTCAGCTGACGATGAATTACGTGAAAAACATCACCGCATATAGCTATGCTACGATATTTACGATCCCCGCGGCGGCGGCGGGCGCGCGCGCGCGGAGATCACCATATCACCGCGGTGGTGACTTCCGCGGTGGTGACTTCCGCAGTCATTAGCATACTCCGGCCCTCGCGCGGATAAGTATATTTACCGCGTTGATCAGGTGACTTTCGCGGCTATAAGCAACCATCGCTGCGTGTTTAATGCATTGTTCAGTTGATCGGGTTAGGTGATCTCCGCTATAAATAGGTACGTGGGATGAGGGGATATGCGGGAAAATAATTAACACATAAAAAAAGTTTAAATATCTACAATACATTTTTATTATTCTTATGAAAAATATACAAAAGTTACAACATTCAACGCATTAAAATATACAATTATTCAATTGCGCTTATAGTCGAAAGGAAGCGAAACGTCGTGTTGGAAATATCTTCGCTTTCTCAGAACTATGGAACAGGATTTTTTTTCGCTGCACGTAATGATCTCGTGCGTGCGAGTGCGTCTGATCGCATTGTATTTCAAAACGATAGGCGAGCTCTCGTCGTTATCGAAATACTCTGCGATCAAGCGCTCGATACTAGCGAAATTGATCTTGCTCGTATTGGCGCTATTAAGAGAAATTTCCTTTACTTTACAGCACTCGTGAGTGATGCCGGTCGATGGGACGATCGCACGAAAGGCATAAAATTTCGGACCCCCGGAGAGAAAGCTGGTAATATAAGCTCCCTCTTCGTAGCCCTTAAGCTCGTCCGTCATGCTGCCGAGAAGAGTGCCTAAAGGAGGCCTATACTCTGAAGGGTCTTTTTCGCTGCACTTGAATATACACGAATCGGTATCCAGGTAGAGAACGCGGTTGGCCGAAAGCTTTTCTATATACGAGTAAATCTCGAGACGCGCCTGCTCAGTGGTGTAGGCTGCTAGTACCACATTTGTGTTCGGCGACGACTCTACAGCGTCCTCTTTATAGCGCCAATTTGCGTACAAAAGATCCTCGCTAACCGGGAGCACGTCGAAAACTTCCTTTTCAGGCGTCGTGAGCAGTTTCAGTAGCCCTTCGCGCGTTTTGACCACTTCCGTTTGTTTTAAATTCGAGCGTTGCCCAAACTTTCCCCAAAATGAATTTAAGCAGAGTTTTGTGACCGAACGTAAACCCGAATTTTTTTTAATCTTTTCCTTCTTCGCGCTCGTACTCGTCAATATAACGCTCCTTGGTAGTATCGTCCGTACACCAAGGCGGCCACCCGCTCGCTTGTTGTTTCAACCGAAGGAAGGTATTTACGTACGCGGCAAACAGACCACCCTCACCGCTGCACTGGTCATACTGTGTGCTCTTATATTGCCATATGACAAATATCTCAGTCACGCTGTAGCCCAATTCGATTGCTTTCTGTAACTCGTGCACTACCCATGTCCCGCTAAACTCACGCTCGGCGACTTGTTCGTGGTTGCAGTCGTCCTGACGCATTTTCTCACAGCAGGAACGACAGAGACCAAAAATAAGGCGCCCGTGCATTTTTACCGGTAATACGGGCAATAATAAATTTCGCGGTGGCAAAATTTTGCATTTGACGAGCCCTTCGACGCGCGCGAGATTGTTATTCTGGCCATTCGTTAACGCAGCGCATTCCGAGCCTATGTAAATGTGCGGGTGACCGATAGGAAAACGGCCTCGCTCACATATATACAGGTAAAGAGAGCAAATATCAGTATATTTGATCTCTTCACCCGGCTCTACAGTGCATGAGGTGACTATATTTTCAGTTCGCCCACCGAAAAACGCATCCCGCGGATTGAGCGTTATTCTACTCATTATCGGGTGAGTATCCAGATACCGTACGAACTCGGGTTGTTGCCTTTTTATCCCATCGAATTCACACTCCCACATCTCGCGCACTTCGTAGCCGAGACTCCGCATTCGTCCGACTTTTACCTGTACACTTTCGTACGCCTGTGCATACGTTTGATTAAACTTATTTCTTACCGATTCTCGGTTATTCGTAAAACATCACGAGCAACCGTGCACGTAACAACCTTGAAATTCAAAAACGATTCCCTTAGCTGCTTCCCTCTCTCCGGGAGGGAAAGCAGGTAGGTAACCGTCCACTAAAAATCCCTCGGACAAGCGAAACTCACGCGTCCTCCCTGCATGTACGATCTCCCGACCGATCTCGCGCTCGCAATACAGCAACCACTCTATTGATTTTTGCGAGTGTTTGTCAGCGCGCCTATAACCGTTTGGTGGAATTATTCCTATAGTATTCGGAACTAAAAAATTTTTACGAAAAACGTACGAACACGCCGACGCGATTGTACACGCTGATACGAACGGGACCGTTTCGCCTACCTCGAGAAAAATTTTTCGAAATTGTATACACGCGCGCCTCAGTATTTCCACGTCCATCTGGCAATATTCGACTATCTCTTTTTGAAAGTCGAATATATAGCCAGGACTTGTATTTTCATGCCACTCGAGAAAAACGGCCCGCTCAGCTGGCGACATAGTGTCAGGGCAATAAAACTCTAGCGCTGGTAGAGGCCCAACGTACCGCTGGTTCTCAAGGGTGTTAAACAGATGTGGAAAATAGCCCTTCTTACTACTTTCGGGTAAACCGAAGGTAGCTGGTAGAGCACTCAATTTCATTTGAAAATAGTTGATGCTGTCGATAAACTTGGTTCGTCCGTACTTCAACATTGTAATATTTTGACCGTTCAAAATGACGCTGGGGGCTGTGCGCTCAGAGTTTTCGGCCAATTCTTTTAAAATGAATTGAGCATCAAAAGTCTTGGCATTGTGCGCGATGCATACAATTTCGGAGAATTCAGTGCTTTCCCGAATGCACAAGCTCAAGAGCTGTTTTACCGGATCGTCTGTGAAAATGAACTCGCGCACGCCGCATTTGCTACAAATGATTTTAAGGTCGTCCACGTCTATGCAATCCGTGCAAACCTGATGCGTGACACAGAGATTCGGCACGTGAATTCGGGCGTTTTCTCCATACAGCGTATCCTGACGGGTCTCAATCGTAAAAAATGTATAAAAATTTTTTTTCCGCTTTCAAGTCACCACCACCACCAATTGGTTGCATGAAACATGCATGATTGAACGGCTGCCGCTTCGAACATTGTTTGCAATAACTAATACCACACTCGTGTTGACTGTGCTGCGTATTTACTATTTTTAAACAATTTTCGCATAGCCGCACGACGTCGCACACTTTGCGATTATTTTTTTTGTACGAACCCGCGCGCTTGTGATTAACGAAACAACCATGCCCGAAAAATTTACGTCCACACTCTGTGCACTCTATCATTTCTACACCGTCACTCCTACATGAAGGTGTAACAAAGCAAGATTCACAAGTTCGTTTACACTTGTGTTGCCCAATACGGCGAAAACCCTTGTTACAATAAGAGCAAAAAAATTTTGACCCGGCCGCAGCAAATAAATTAGTGATCACGTTAAAGTGTCTAGACTGCTTCTCAAAGATTAAATAAATAACACCGTGAAGCGGTGCATTTAAATCTTGAATCTTGTTTCGGCCGTCAAATAACGGGGGTTCGCCGCTACCCAGGTTACACTTTTCAAATATAACCATAGCAATACCCTCCGCAGCAAAAAAATCTTGAAACGCCATCAACTCGCGGAATCCACACCCCTCTAGCGGTAAAATTACTCCTGCATCGTGCACGAGTTTCTCTGCGCGCTCTTTCTGTAATTTTCGCCGGCCGTCGCGGATTACGCGCCACTCGTCGCGCGTCGCCGCGCATTCGGATGTTTTAAGAGCTATGTGTGCTCTCGCTACTACGAGCGCGCGCGGTAAACATAAATTGTCCTCGTTTTTTACTGTTACGGTCGAGCGTTTACGAAGACTACCTATGCTTAGCGCTTGTTTTGGTCATGGTCTCCCTGCGCCAACAGGCATTTCAACGTAATATATTTGTAAGGCTAGTGTGTCATCGATACCCATAACTGCGTTACTTTGACTTATAGAATTTATCAAATTCCATAAATCTAAGTAACTGAAATTTTTAATAGGCCTGAACGACAACCCTCCGGGCCCCCGCGCAAACCGATCACTACGAATACTCACGCCGATTAATGTGCTAGGTGGAACGTTAGATGTAATGTATTCGTAAATGTCTCTAATGCTTTCCTCGAGCCATAATACAGGGTTTTCCCCGGCAGGTGGGTCACGTATATTAAAACTGACCGTGCGGCCGTGAACAGCAAACCTACGCATGTACTGCTCTCCCTCGGCAGCTATAATAAACCGCTCGAGCCCTGCGTCAGCCTCGTCGTCGCGCGTGATGCTGCTACTGCTGCTATGGCTGCTGTTGCTTCTGCTACGACCTTCACCAGCGCCTACCTGAAGAGGGGATTGACGGGTCTCTAAATGAATAAAATGAATTGTCGTCAGCTTTTAATATTATTTAAACATTTCTCTTTTTTAGTCATTTTCTATTCTTCCGGTGGCCCGCGAAAACTTTCGCTTACACGTACTAATAGATCCGCGAGATCTATTTCCGTATACAACGGAGAAAATATATTTTCCACCTGGTCATGAAACCAACGCAACACCTGTGCGCGTGGTGAATGGAGTATATTCAAAAACTGCTCGTAAACCCCAGGTATATCGGGAATGTCATAGGGATAGTGGTACGATATACTATCCCGATGTCTTATGACTAAAAAAGAAAAATATTTTTTTCAACAACATGCTCTTTTTTTTTTACATTACAAAAAAGAAAAATTAATTTAACTTACGCTCATTTATACGCAGATGAACTTCGTCCCACGGGTTAAAGTTATTATCGTATGCTCTGGGATCTCCAAGGTAAAAATTGCTCAAGATGTTGTAGCGATTTTCAGCGGTATTCGCGATGCCTGCATCTGACGACGCCTGAGGAGGATCGCTCAAAAACGCCCGGTGAACGGCTTCCCCCGGCTCCACGTATGATGATAACGCCTCCAGTATATACTCTCGCTCATTTTCTACCGCCTCCATTTCTAGATTCGCCCTTTCATGGTCCTCCGCATTAATAAGGTTCGGGCTTACGGTGCGCTCCTCTTCGCTGTCAGACACCATTTCTGTTGGCGGATTATCGTCGGAAAGAGGTGCGTTGTGTACGTCGGCGATCCAGATTTGCTGCTGCGAGCTACCGTCATCAGCCGCGTCGCTATCAGTGTCAAACGATAACCTGCGAGCTACAGGATTTTGTCGTCCATCAGTGCGCGCCGAATCGCTTGCCACCCCCGACGGCCCTGGTTGAGACGGTGTATCATCGGCATTCCACTCAAAGTGAGTGGCGTCGCTGCTCTCCTCGTCATCAGCATCGATATTTTCCCTATCAGAATCGCTGTCGCGGAATAAATCTTCTAAGGCTGGAAAAAAATGTTTTTAGAGAACTAAATTTTTAAAAAATTTTAGGAAAAATATTAAAAATTTGTTCACTTACCCATTAGCTCCTCGTACTCGCTCATGAGCTTTCTAAAAACAGGCAATCTGTCCAAGTTGCACTCGACCACAAATTCCCCGATGGTACGCTGTACATCTCGCGA
Organism: Torymus aiolomorphi; assembly: GCA_036365515.1. NCBI lineage: Eukaryota > Metazoa > Arthropoda > Insecta > Hymenoptera > Torymidae > Torymus > Torymus aiolomorphi. The sequence continues at coordinate 115,375,413 of CM070877.1, forward strand.
ATGCCTGAACGTACGAAATAATCTTGCTATCGCCCGATAGCCAGTCAGCCGTAACAAGCGTCGTAACTGATTGACAAGTTCCGTAGAAGACAACGTTCTCAGTCGTGTACGCCACGCGCCGCCTCTACTATAGCGTGATTGCGCTGCGAGACGCAATACGGCTTCCCGTAAACTTTTACAAGCGACAAAATTCTCCATGGTGACTCTTCTCGTTCGAAAGAAAGACTGGTAGGAGCGTAAGTGGCCCTCACCGCTTTTATAGCGCGACTTTTTGGCGGTGACAACGGCGTCGAGTGTTTTGAATACAGTATACACGTGGTATCAGAAAATATCTTTCCCTCGGGGTTTTTGAGCATCCGTTTACGTTATGTACTCGTGCCGTCTCTGGAAAATCTCACCAAAGCGCAGGAGGTAACTTTTTTTCGTCAAAAATGTGTAGCTGGGTGAAAAATAACTCCGAGTATTGCTATGCGTGATCGCGCGACGAAAACCCCGGTGCGTAAGCTTTACACGCGAAACATCCTGTTGCGGGGCTGCTACCGTGATATATTGTTTCGAAAAAACAACGGGGCTTACTTTCTTCGCAGCGGATGCAAGTTTCGAGGATAACGCCTTGGCATTATTGCATGGTCCTGTCACGTAGCGATAGTTTAGCTCGAAAGGTTTTCGTCACGCGTGCCGACGGGTTTGAAGAAAGAGGTAACTTTTTTTCCGTTAAAAATGTGTAGCTGGGTGAAAAATAACCCCCGAGTATTGCTATGCGTGTTCGCGCGACGGAAACCCCGGTGCGTAAGCTTTACACGCGAAACATCCTGTTGCGGGGCTGCTACCGTGATATATTGTTTCGAAAAAACAACGGGGCTTACTTTCTTCGCAGTGGATGCAAGTTTCGAGGATAACCCCTTGGCATTATTGCATGGTCCTGTCACGTAGCGATAGTTTAGCTCGAAAGGTTTTCGTCACGCGTGCCGACGGGTTTGAAGAAAAATTGAGAATCCCCCGCGAAGCGGGGTACGATTACTATGGCAGTCGTACAGCTTTTCGATAAGCAAAGAAACTCTACAGATGTTAAAAAATCTCTTCCTGTAAAAACCCGAAGTATCCTTCCAAGGATTGTTTTCTACGCCTACACGTGTTTCTGTTTTTCTCACGTGCAGATACTTAACTACTCGTTCCATGCGCGCGCTCGTAGAGCCAGAAACTTCTGCGAGGCCGCTGTGCTTAAACCATGAAAGAGTAATAAAAAATTTTCATTCGGGAAAAATTTCGCCGAGGTTCTCCGCGGCAAAACATATGCGCTTTCATCAGAGCGTCTGGAAACCCGGCATGTCGTAAATTTCATTTTCGAAAAGCGTCGAAATACAGTCTGTCGTGGCATCCCCGAAAGAAAGATGTACCGACGACACATTGCTTTTTTACGTTTTTTACTCATCCCCACTCTAGCTGCCCTCACTAACAGCAGTTTAACCCCCACCATCCCCGTGAACCTCCAACACTGTTAGCGAACATCGAGTCAGTCAGTTATGGCCAGTCTCCAGCAGCAACTAGCCAGATTCGAAGCGCGTCTCGCCAAGTGGCGAAGAATCTCACTCAGAAATCGGCAAGCATTGACGATTTCAACTTCGAAGGAGGCCGTATACACGGAACGGATAAGGCACTTGAAGGTGCTAAAACGCTTGCGCCAAAGACATCTCCGTCAGTGCCGGCGCAACCTGTTGGAACACCGGGCGAGAGCAGCAACACCAACACCACCATCACCACCACCACCAGCACCACCTACAGCACCAACCATCCAGGAGTGGTGTTTTGACTGCGGACTGTATCAACGTACAGCACTGAATTGGGTGCGCTGTTGGAGGTGCGATATACTTCGGTGCCCTCAGTGCAGCAGCAGTGCGAGCTGTCCGTGCTTGAGACCTGGACCTGGACCTGGACATCCCGCGCTCCCCATAAAGCGGCTCGGTGATTAGTGCGTGTAGTGTAGTATTCCAGCGCAATGAAAGCGATCAGTACGCGTCGACTCGCGTACTACAACAAACTGTCGTACAAACGCGCCAAAATACAGCAATACATCAAAGTTAATTTTGCCGCGTTTAACGCTGTGCAGCGGGATTCAGCCTTTATGGCGGAATTTGTAGCCGAAATTAGTTGTCGGTTTGCCGCGGCAACATCGCCTGATACCCGCGAATACTACAGTGAGCTCCTGGAGGAGATGACGGCTGTGCTGTGTAAGTTAAATACCGCGGCAAATATCACCCTAGAAAAATTTGATAAGGCGCACAGGCATGCCATGGCGTATACCGAAAAATTACCTTCAGGATGACGATGGTGTCAACATACGCAAGAAGTACTCAAAAAACCGTTGCGTCCGTGCTCTATTTGCGAGCTACGATACGCACCGTGCATCACGTGTCGCCATCGACGGTGCATTTGCATGCCTCGAAAGTGACAGGGAGCAACCAGTATCAATGCTGTGTGTGTGTGTGCGTGTGTGTGTGTGTGTGTGTGTGTGTGTGTGTGTGTGTGTGTGTGTGTGTGTGTGTGTGTGTGTGTGTGTGTGTGTGTGTGTGTGTGTGTGTGTGTGTGTGTGTGTGTGTGTGTGTGTGTGCTAAGTAGCGCAAGTGTCAGCATCGTTATTATTAATACAAATTTTATATTTCGCGCTTAAAAACAATGATTAAAAAGTGCACCGAAATAAAATGTTTGCGATTGACTGAATGCGTATGGTGTGCTTCTAAAATAGTAATTCGTATTATAAGTTAAAATAAAAATTGTGCGTTAGTGATGTCGATATTTATATTGCCGTCAGACCAACTGTAAAATAGTAATTTGTGTATAAGTTAAAATAAAAATTGTGCGTTCGTGATGTCAGTAGTTATGTTAACGTAAGACTAACTTTCTTCTACGATTAAATAAATAAAAATTTTTTTGTTCATCAACAGCTTTTTTATTTGCAGACCTCTCCTTTACACCAACTCCCTATTCCCACCCCAACTTATTACGAACACACACACATACACACACACAAACACAAACACAAACACACACATACACACACAAACACACACACACACACACACGGTCTATACAGCGAGAGGGCCCGCTCCAGCACTCTATGGGACTTTATGGCGTAGAGCCTATAGCCAAAGGTCTCTCCCACCACCACCACCACGATGAGTCGGGACATATACGGCGGCACGCGCCTGGTAGGTATAGCGGCATGGCGTCATGGCGGGGGCGGTAAGTGGGCCGTTATTTATGGGAATAATCCGACCCATTGTTTATCATTATTATCTTGTGTTCACACCTGCTAATGACCTTGTCACACTTGGGACCTATACACACAGCACGCGGTCTATACAGCGAGAGGTCTTCATGGCGTAGCGCGTATAGCCAAAGGTCTCTCCCCACCATCCCCGAGTTGAGGCATATACGCCGGCACGCGCCGGGCAGGTATAGCGGCATAGCGTCATGGCGCGAGCGATAAGTAGGACATTATTTATGGGGTAATAATTCTGTTCACACTTGGGGCCCATACACACAGCACACAGTCTATACAGTGAGAGGCCTAGCACCCTACGGGTCTTGATGGCGTAGCGCGGACAGCCAAAGCGCTCGCCCCCCACCACCTCGAGTCAAGGCATATACGGCAACGCACGTAGGGCATGTATAGCGGCATGACGTCATGGCGGGTGCCATAAATGGGCCATTATTTATGGGGTAATAAATCACCCCCCATTGTTTACACTAATTAGCTTGTGGCCACACTTGCTACTGTAAACACTTGGGTTAATGACCTTGTCACACTTGGGGACCCATACACGCCGCACAGCGGGGTGCCACATGGCCCCTACACGCCGCACAGCGGGGTGCCACATGGCCCCCACACACCGCACCGCGGGGGGCCGTCTCGCTATACCGGTCCCCTTACTACTCAAGTTCCAAGATGAATCCATTTTAATTGCTATAATAAACAAAAATGAAAAAATTTCTCTTTGAGAAAGCAAAAATATTGAAATCAAGAGTCACCAATGATTTAATAATCAAATGCACAAAAGTCGCAAGGAAATCAAATTGTTTAACTGCTATTGACAAGAAAATCGAAAAAATTCGAAGAGGAAAAAGATAAAAAGTTATGGTAATTATATACTTTCGACGTGATGATTTACATACAGTTTGAAAAGTGTGGACGCCACCTATCGAATGAAAAATGAATGATTCCGTTCCGCGCGGTACCGCGCGCAGGAACCGTCTTTTCAGCGCCGTGCGTCAACTCTTACGCGTTCTATTTCTAGCAGAAAACATCTTGGACACTTTTTGGAAAATATCATTTCCTACGTAAAAAATACACAGCTTTCGATCTAAAGGGTAAAAAAATATTAAAAATATATTTTTCGAGATATAACACGTAAAAACAAACAAAAAAATATTATCTACACTGAAAAAGAAACGTTAGTACAAGAGTTACTATATTGCTGTTAATTTTGAAATTTTATTATTTTATAAAATAATTAATAAAATATTACTCCATGCATTATTAAGAATCCAGAATAATAGGTAAAGAATTAAAGATTATAAAAGGTTATTATATAGGCAACGAGGCGGGCGCAGTCCGCGCGCTGTACCGCGTAGTACCGCGCGCAGGAAAGGCGGTGCGTGTACGCTTTCGCGTTCTATATCTTGCAGAAAACATCTTGGGCACTCTTTGGAAAATATCTTTTCCTACGTTGTAACGGCAGGCGCGTCTGTGTGTGTATATGTGCGCGAACATGGAGTTCGGATAGAGCCGATCTCGAACGGACGATATACACACGGATAGATGCTCGAAAATATCAACATGCCGCGGCCTTGGCGAAGGCAAAGCCGTCGATTTCGGCATGAGGATCCGCGAATAGAGTCGGGCTTGTCCTCGTATTTCTCCGGGGGCTTACGTGTGTGTTGTGTAGTTGCGCGCACGTATAGCTGTGCGAAAAGTACCGAGCGCAACTACGACACACAATAAGCCCCGAAATAAAAACTCGCGACAACGTTGCGCGAGGGCGAAGGAGAGCAAGAGACCAGAGCCCGGCAGTATTGCTTTTGCTGCTGTGGAGAAGAGTCGCCTTCTATCCGCGCTGAGTTGTTCTCGCGAGGAGAGAGAAAGAAGGAGAGCGCGACAGTCTCCGCATGCACGAGAGTCGCGGTCGCGAGTGCAGTGCGGTGCACGAGAGCGAGAGAGGTGCGACGGTGTAGTGCACGAGAGTGAGAGAGAGAGAGAGAGACGCAGCATGGCTCCGAGAACCGCGTTCACCGGTGGTTGAGGGAGAGGGAGAGAGAGAGAGCCACACTCGACCGCGGCAGCGAAAGAGCGAGAGAGAGCAGCGCGGCCGAGCTCACTCACGGGAGCGAGTGAGAGAGAGTATCGCGAACGAGCCCACTCCAGGAAGCGAGAGAGAGTAGGCGAGGCCTGTAGCAGCGAAGAAGGAGAGAGAGAGAGACAGCGGCGCGCTGCAGCCAGCACTGCCGGGCGCGTTCAACCGCGCCTTCTCGCTGCAACTGAGGTAAGTCCTGGCCAGGCGGACGCGCGTTCTCCCCGCGGACGATATACGCCCGGAGAGCGGAACACGGTCGAGCGAGCGAGGCCGCCGACGCGCGCGTGAGCGCCGATCGTGCGCGGCGATCGGCCGACGTCGGCGCGAGCTGCTTTTGCGCGTACGCGTGTGCGGCAGAGCACACACGTACTTCGCGTGCGCGAGCGCACCACCCGAACCGGCGCATACTAATAGCACGTACTAATAGCAGTAATTAGCGAATGTAATTTGCGGATAGCCTCCAGGGGCAGTAAGGATAAATTCTTTTATATTAAAGTTAACTTGCTTTTTACTTGTTCGCATATTATTTCGCGCAACCCGAGTCCAATCCCTTATTCGGAGGCACGGTGAAGAATACCGCCGACCTCCGCGGTCGCGAGTACGTAGTATTCGTGTGATACTGAGTAGCTGGGGCAGCACGCTCGAGAGAGAGAGAGAGAGAGAGAGAGAGAGAGAGAGAGAGAGAGAGAGAGCGCGACGACGAAGTCGCGCGTTGCAACTGGTCGAAAAGGCGCGGCTGCTGCTGAAAGCAGCCGACGGGAAGCAACAGCACGGAGCTGGCGGGCCGCTAATCGTCGAGGGTCGGCACGAGTAAGTGCTCGCGCCTGTCAATTGCTGCGCCGTTCATCGGCAAGTCCGCGTCGAGATAAAGCGTACCGAGGACAGGTTTTAGCCCGTTACAACGTAAAAAATGCTCAGCTTTCGATCTAGAGGATCAAAAAAAATATTAAAAATATCGTTTTCGAGACATAACACGTTTTGTACTTTTTGAGGGTGAAAATGGAAAATTTCGAGAAAACTGCCAACACCATTGGAAAGCTGAGGAAAAAATACATTGGATATGCTTATCATAACATTTTTTCAAGTACATTTCAGTATCTTAAACATGAGCTGAAAACAGCACGATTTGGCGCTCGCGCACCGCGCTGGGGCAGTTGACATGAAACGCCTCATATAGATTATGAAACTTTTTCGTTTTTTGTTGCAGGTCTTACACTTTACGAGAAATACATCCTCCCGTGAGATTGTTTTAAAAAAGGCGATTTTCAAGATTGGCTTTGTCGCCCCCACTTCGTATTAAAATAATAATAAAAAATGTTTTTTTCATATTTCAATATGTGTTAAATAAAACCTCTGAAAAGAACTCATATTCCTTTTTCCATATTCCCAAAATAAATCGTCAAAGTCTGGCTTTCTTTAATTGGAACTACTTTCGATTTGACGACCATTAGTTTAAATGAAAATCCGACCTTGGTTCTAGAACTATATACGCGTACCCATAGAATTTTTAACTTTTAGGTTATTGCAAGTTTTAAGACATTAAAAATATTCAAAATTAAACAATTAACCTATATTTACATAAAACTAAACTTGTTTTATGTAGCCAAGGTACACCAGATATGCTAATTGTTCTAAGTGGTATCTAAGTTTCAACGTAAGAAGAGCAAGCTGAGTTTTTTACAAATATTTCACACTAATTGTAAACAAATAAATGAGGTAATAATAGAAAACTTGTGAAAATTAAAGTAAATCAGGTATGTGGATTTTTGAAAAAATCAAATCTTAAAAACCAGTAGAATATATTTCTACACTACCTGACAAACAAATATAACTTTGAAACAAGTATGTACCACGCCATAAAATGTTTTTATGAACGTTTAAATATGAACATTTTCAGCATGATTCCTCAGGTAACACATTTACAGAGTACTTGCAAATCCTGCCGATGATAGTATGATCACTTCTTCTGCGTGTATGACAACTTTTGAACACACCGTTGAACAATATTTCTTATGTTTTGGGTATGGTGAATCGAAATATCTTGGTTACCAGGCCAATAAGTTGCGCCGTTAATTGTTATTTAACAGTTTTAATAAACAAATTTTAAAAATACAATATTTTCGATTTACAAAATTCTAGGCTATCTCCGTCATTTTCTTGGAAAAATGTTCTTTGCCGATTTTCCGTCAGTCGCATAGTTTCTGAAAAAAAAAACCACTGCCAATTCATTGGCCTGTTGCTTCCTCAAACTTAATTTTGTGATTCCTTTAATTAATTTTTAATAACAAAATTTATAATTTTTGCAACAAATTATGCCATAATTATAATTAAATTTATTTTGAAGATTAAAAGGTATTAATTTTCAAATTTATTCATTCTTTTACTTATTTATATCAACCGCCATGAATTTTCCAGGTTTAACATAATATATACATATATACATATATAATATCACTAGTATTCTCGAAGCGCGCAGTGAGCGCTGTGATTTTATCGAAACTACACCACTTTTGTTTTTGTGACCTAGCAACCCGTTACACCCACCAACCAAACCACTAATAAATTGATATCATAACTAATCCATCATTTTTGAAGATAGGAGATAGGATTAAGGAGTTATAAGCTTTTTTGAAAAAAACACGTTTTTGTTTTTGTTCATAACAAAAGAACTGTGATAGCTAGACATAAAATTTTTTTTTTAAATATAGATATTTTAATTCTCTTTCGAATGCTACCTATCCGATCCAGATACATAGAACCGTTCTCCAGAAATTACGATTTGAAAAAAAGGTTAAAAAAACTTTAACCTTAAATATCTCTGAAATTTCTAGACCAATCATTTTGCCCAAAGAACTCGACCGAGAACTATACAAAATCTATCTCTACAAGGAATTTTAAAGCGATTAAGTCAATTTTACTTCCATAATCGTTGGACATAGAAAACTCGTTTTTTTTCATTTTTCAATTTTTTTCTCAAAAACTAACCAAAAGAATGGATTCAAATTTTTAGAGCTTATAACTATTTATATTCTGCATTATCGTGATTTTTCTCAAAAAAATTGACCGTTTAGTTTCGGAGTTATAAGCTTTTTAAAAAAAAAAACACGTTTTTGTCAATAACAAGAGAACCGGAATAGCTAGAGAAATTTTTTTTTGGAACTTATAGGTTTTTTTACGCTGTTTCGAATGCTACCCATTAGATTTAAATATCTCGATTCTATCATTGAAAAAAAGCCAAAAACAATTTTGAGAAAATCGAAAATTCGAAATAAAACAAAAACGAATCGGCCCAATCAAAAAACGGATTTTTGACCCGCCACCACACAAAAAAAAACAAAAAGAATGAGACCTGTCCGGTTAAAATCGATCGATTAGAAGCTGAGATCCAGGCGTATACACACACACACATACACACACACACACATCCATACAGACATTTTTCAAAAATCATGTATTTTGGTTCCTAACACCTCGAATATCATTTATAACATGTTTTTACAACAACTCAAAAAATTACTTCCTCTAGGAGGAAGCAATTGCCAAAAATTTGAAACATCGAATTTTTTGGCACTTTTCGTTTATTATTTTATTTCTGTTATAAATATGTTTTACTATTTTATAAAAAATGTGTCCTGATATTTATCGAATAAATATTAGGGGAGACCAGGGCTAGTTGGCATACGGGGTAGGTTGGAAAAATGCTAATAACTCGTGATTGAAATAACAGAGGTCAAGGCTATTGATGTCAGTAATGTAAAATGGAATCAGGAATATTTGTTTTTTATTTTTAGTCGGAAAGCATCATGTGTTTTGGAAATACGCAAGTTTTTAAACTTTTTGAGATGTTGGTGAAAATTTTACATTTTGAAAAATGTGTAATTCTTTGAAACATTTTTTTAATCTATTTTTTCTTAACGTAGGGCAAAATGATTGATTTTTCACAATTTTACTACTTGGTATTTCTTTATCTTTCAATTTTTAAGATTATTATGAGAATTTTTAAATTAGTGTTCGCTTGGGGTATGTTGGCTGACCTATTTATCCGCGCGGTGAGATGCGACGTTCTTCATCCACGCGGTGAGATACGATGTTCTTCATCCGCGCGGTGAGATACGACGTTCTTTCTCCACGCGGTGAGATACAACCTTGTTCCGCTCAGCCGTCGATATATTAGAAATGATATTGGCAGGGTGTCACCACCGTCGCGCTCTAAACGTATTGATAAGGAAATTATAATATAAATTACGTCCTAGGAGCACCAAAAACAGGAAAGAGAGAGAGAGAGAGAGAGAGAGAGAGAGAGAGAGAGAGAGAGATGCCCGTTGAGCGCCGAGGAATCGGTAGCTCACGGGTGCTCACTTTCCTTAGAGAGCCGAGCCTCCGGACTCCGATGGTGAGGCCGCGCATGGTCGGGTGAAGTTGTGAGAGTCAGTAATGCCTGAATATCTTTTATGTGAATTGTCATGAGTCATTATTCCCTATCTCTCTCAGCAAAGGAGTTGGCCTCCCACCGACATCGCAGCAGTTGGAGCGTCAGCCTCCGGTCCTACACAATATCAATAACTTGTAGCGGTTGTATAGGGAGCGCGAAATACATCGTTATAATGGTCAAAATATTATTTTTTTATTTTTTCAAAGTATACTAGAATGTTGGGCGCGCTACGCACGCCTACAATGCATCTGTATTCTCTTGAGTCAACTACAATAATTGTGTAATGTAAATCATAACATAAATGTATTTGTTAATGTATACTGTTAATTATTTTGTTAAGATGTTAATTCTGAACAACAAACTTCATTGAAACATAGAAACAGAGGTAAATAGATCTTGAATGCGGTCGATAGAGGAAAGCATGGGGAATAAAAAGCATAAATTTAGGAAAGAAGACAGTGGAGAGGGCTCTAGCACAGGTACAGGGTCTACTATTTACAATGAATGTATTTTATTTAGTCAATGTCAATCCTTCCAATTTGAAATTAAACAAATTATATAATTTTTTTATTAAAAGATAACTATTTGTGCAATGTTAAAATTTCATCGGTAAAAATTTGTTTAGTTACCTTAAGATCCATATTTTTATATGATGCCGTTTCTTACATTATAACATGTGAACAAACGATTGCAAACCAATTTTCATAATGTGACCAATTCTCACTCCCAAGCCGCCTTCATTCGATTACAATAATAGTTTAATTAATTACAAATTAATAATTAATAATTGTAATTATTGTTAATTAATATTTTAATTGGCATTGAAATGATTTTAGTTTATTATTTATCACAATGTTTTTTGATGATGATGTATTTTATCAAAGTGTATATATTCGGATAAAATGCCTCAAATTTCGCAGCTTCGAAATTGGAAAGGAGCCGAATAGAATAATTAAAAATTAAAGAGGAAGGGAAATGAAAAGCAAATAGATTTAGAAAAGAAGACAGTGGAGAGGACTCTAGCACGGGTGCAGTGTGTACTATTATTACTATAGTTAATTAGTTAATAATTAATAGTTAATAGTTTAATTAATTATAAATTATTAATTTTTCTCAAATATCATGCAAAATATCATTCAGAAATATAATTCTCAAATATCATTCGTTAATTTAATTACAAATTATTAATTATTATTATTATTACTATTATTATTATTATTATTATTATTGACGGGGCACGGCCTGTTCCGCGCATACCTACATAAGATGGGTAAAGTCGCGGAGCCAGGCTGCGCCTATTGTGAGGGCCTCCCGGACGACGTGTTCCACACCTTCTTCGTATGCGGAAGGTGGACCGTCGAAAGGGGGGCACTAGAGAGGGACCTTGGCTGCATATCACCTGACAATATAGTCAGGCTGATGCACCAAGGTCCTCAACAATGGGCGATAGTCGCCTCCTACGTGGAGGCGATCTTGCGCCAAAAAAGGGAAGAGGAAAACAGCAGATCAGCCGTCCGCAGGGCGCCGTAGCTGTTCACGGGAAAAAAAAGACCCCTGCGGGTCTCAACGGCCGATCTGAAGTGAGAAGGTGCCGCTCAGGCGAAGCAAGCCCTCCCCTGAAGTAATGTGTAAAACGGTGCCGGGGGAGGGTCTGTACAGTAGTGCAGAGCAGAAAGGGTTAGTGTTTTTAGTGGGTAGGAATCCCACACGCCGTGGGAGTGCGGAGCCTCTTGCGGTGTCTCCTGGGCTGGCATGGATATGCGGCCCAGGCGGTCCGGTGGAGCATTTGGTCCACCGGACTGATGCAAGATTTCACTGTTTCCCTCGTAAAAAAAAACAAAAAAAAAAAAAAAAATTATTATTATTATTATTATTAGTTAATAATAGTTTAAAATGTAAATAAATGCAAGTAAATGTAAAAAACCTTTTTTTTTCTAAAAATGAAGATAATCTCTTGAAATTTTTATTAAATATAACCTTTAAAGAGTTTATTATGTGGTTAAAAATTTAAGTCGATAAATCAAGTATTCTCTGAGTAAACACGATTCGAAAATTTAAAACACAAATTTTTAACCTCAAATATCTTTGGTCGTAATGGACCGATTTTTTTGGGCAAAGCACTCTATCTGAAGTATATAAAAGCTACATCTGTGCTATTTTCAGGATGATTGAATAATTTTTACTCTTGTTATCGTGTGGTAACGAAAACGCAAATTTTATTTAAAAAAATTTTGTGCTAACAAACAAATCAAGATAATCTCTCAAAATTTTAACTAAATATAGTCTTCAATGAGTTTAATAAGTGGTTAAAATTTTAAGTCGATACAAAAAAAAATCAAAATCGTTTTTTGTTTATAGAAAAAAAAGAAAATCAATAAAAACTCGGTACTAAATAAGAGTACCGAGTTTTTTTCGCGAGACGAAGAGAATAGTCTTTGTCCGTTGAAAATCGGTCGATTCGTTTCCCAGATATAAAGAGTTTAGACACACACACACACACACACACACAAACACACACACACACACACACACACACACACACACACACACACACACACACACACACACACACACACACACACACACACACACACACACACACACACACACACACACACACACACACACACACACACGCGCGCGCGCACACGCGCACACGCGCCCACGCGCCCACGCGCGCACACACACACACATCCACGAAAACAAATTTTCTCAACATCAACAAAAAAACGACATATATCGCCTTAAAACATCTTTTGAACATTTTTTGTCTCGAAAATTTCTTCACCGTTACAAAGCTTCCTGTATAAGGAAGCAATAAATTTCTGAAATACAGCATTGATTTTATTACATTTTAAATAATTTGCTACATTTTCGGTTTTTGCTAAGGAAATTAGGAATTCATTTTAAATATCATTCAAAATTATTTGAAACTGTTTAAAACTCCTAAAAACTATTTGAAAATGTGTCGAAAATCCTACATTTTGTAACATTTATAAACAATTTGAAATAGTTTCAAATATCTTTAAGTAATTTTTAACAGGTATTAACTGTTATTAACATTTATAAGTTACGACAGAGATGTTGACAATTTTAGCAACATGCTAAAATTACAATAAACTGTACTCTAATTTTGTTATAACATATAAATAAAACCAAATAATCGAATACGCCCGATTATAGGAGTCGGAGAAAGGATAAAAAGTATAAAGCATATATTTGAAAAAACCGATAACGGAAACGGCTCTAGCACTGATGCAGTGTGCGCTATTTACATTTAATGTATTTTATTTAATGTTTATTATCAATGTAATATTTATGAAATCTACAATTAAATAAAGAACAAAAAGTCGTACAAACTCATCTTTATTTGTAATTTATAATTATATATTTACATATCATAAAATAAAATATTTATTTTTTTACGAATGATTTTTTACGAAATCACTTGTTCACAGCGTCATGATTACTTATAAAAAATAATTTTTGGTTTAAATCACAAATAAACTTTGTAACACTCTGATGGGTATCAGGACAGAGGTTCGCGGGTAAATAACTAAATTACTTTCAAGGCGTAATGGCAACTGTAAATTTATTAATAGGCTTAATACTATATACACTTCAATGGGCGCCAGGTGCATGCATCACTTGCACCAAAATCTAAGTTTCGCTGGCTAGTGTAGCCGGGAGCGCAAACTCTAACTCTAAGCTATAGCTACAGCACGTGCTGCAGCTTGCACGAATTCGGAGTCTCGTGACTCCCGACGCGGATGCGCACACACTTACGCGTGGAAACCGGGGACAGGAAAATAAGGGGGCAAACCTCGACCAGGATGTCGTCGCTGGAACAGTCCTCTCTCTCTCTCTCTCTCTCGCCCTGGGTCGCCGACGGCGATCTTCTTTCTCCTTCTTCTCCTTCTTTCTCTCTGCGGCGCGGAAGGCAACGACACTCCCGGTGTCGATGGCGGAAGTGGTCGGGGTAGCACGGGTAGCGCACTACGAAAATAAACGGGGTCGAGGTACGGGAGGCTCAGCACGGTGGGGAGATTGCTCACGTGCGTGAACCATGCAACACGGCGATAGACGACAGAATGCCGGCCGGCGTTGCTCGGGCTTCTTCGTCGCTCCCTTAGTTCCTGCTCGGCCGTCATCTTCACTGCGGCGCGAGCGGGCCTTCTGTTCGGCTGCCGATGCTCGCACACGCCGTATCTGCCGACCGACCGAGGCGTTGCTGCTACTCGGTGTCTCTCTCTCTCCCTCTCTCGTGGCGTCGGCTGCTCCTGTCAACCGCATGGGAGAGCGCGACTACGAGGCTCGCTTCTTCTCTAGCTTCAGCTTGTTCTCACTGTAGCTGCTACTGGTGTCTCTGTCTCATGACCGGCTTGACACGGGCATGGGAAAAGCTTTGAAAGACGTGTGCGCAGGGACTCGGGATATCGGGAGGGAGGTGCGCGCGTAATTGTATGCGTGTGCGCAACGTCGCGCGTCGAACATCCTCGCCGCGGCCGCCGTGTCTTCCCAAATACTTCTTATTCTAGTAACAAGCAATTTGCGACGTTACAACTCCTTCCTCCTAAACTCGAAGTAGTCCGTCGACTACCTTCGCACGTTTCACTGCTCTAAACTATTAATCTGATTACGGCTTCTTCGCTCTAGCTAACTTACTCTAAGCTACTCGATCATAGCTACAGCAGTGTGAGTGTAGGTATTTGCGTCCATTAACATCTTCTTCTGCAGCTGGGCTTAGGAGTAGATCTATGTGAGTGTAACACGGTGAGTGTGTATCCTGCTTATGCAACCTGACGCCAGTAGTTTCTCGACAATCATCCTTACTAATTACTAAATAAATAATAAAGCAATTACTAACGCGATCGCGAACTCTTATGCGACTCTCTAACATGTTCACTCACTCATAGATTACAAAATTTTTATTAAAAGAAATTACTGCAACAACGTCTTACTTGGCCGATCCCTTGAATTACTGCTCTTTTTGAGCTGCGTTCTGGCAACCTATGGAGAGCATGTTCAATTTAACGCGAATGAGGAATAAAATTCAACCAAACTATTCATTTAATTGTACTCAATTGCGATTTGATTCATGCTTATGTTATAGGAGAGCGCGCTCGCTTACTTGTAGGAACCAAACGGAAAGGGGAGGTAATATCAAGGAAAAAGCAACAAGTGGGGTAAAGAGGATGTTTATTGCTTTTGCTCTCTCACCGACGACACAGTATTTACATAAAAAAATAACTGGAGGTGCTCTCTGGCCTTTTCCCATTTCCAGCTGTAGCTACAGCTGTAGTTATTCCTTGGCCAATCTCCTCCGCTGACGCTGGCCCCAGGCTTGGCAGCAAGTTGGGCAGGTGGTCACGCTGTGACACCCACCCGGCCGCACATGAAGCACAACTTGCGACGGGGATGGGGGCAATTCACGCGGCTATGCCCAAATTCGCCGCAGTTCCAGCACCCGGGCCGCACGTAGCCTGCCTCACGCGACAGCAGGGTACTTTCCCTCTCTCGGCACGGTTCGTTCTTCTTGAGCCATTCCGTTGGTGGCTCAACCATGTCCAACGCGCCTCCATCGTCGCTCGGCGGCCCAGCGAGATTAGGCAGTGGCTTTCCCCTGCCGCGGCTCTCTGTGAGAGACCTTGCGAGGCCTCCCTCTTCCTCTGCTGGGGGCTGGTGCGGAGCCGGGCCTGGCAGGAGCGGGTGCTCTGAGAGTCGACCTCGCCCTCGGCCTCGGCCGAGTTGTCGCGGTGGTGGTGGTGAGCGATGCACGAGTGGTGCCCCCCTACCGATGGCCAGGCGTGACATCCATTCTTCGTCTGATGAGTCCATGATCTACAACAACAGGGGTTTGGGCTGTAGTCTGAACTTCTAGCTGCTGCTTACCTCTCGGGGGCGTGTACTTTTTCAAATCGTTTACGAACACTTTCGTCCGCCTCTTCGAGTCAAGGTCCTCTACTAAGTATACTACGGGAGAGTATACTTCTACTATCTCAGCCGGCTGAACAAACCTAGGCGACTGCTTAGCTGCAAATCGGTCCTCTGTGGACGATAAAACATGATTCCGGCGCCTTACGGGGTCTCCGACTTGGTAGAGGACCTCTCGACGATTCTTATTATAGTTGCGTGCTTGCCTTGCTACAGCTTTACCAGATGCCTCCGTACTAAATCATGCAAGGCAGGCAATCGGCTGGCTCGAGTTTTCCACTTATCCAATTCAGGAGATGAGGTAGGGAGAGTACTTTCAATGTGATTCCGGAGTAAGATGGAGGGAACAGGATTACGCCCTAAATTAAGAAACGCGGGAGAAACCCCTAACGACGAGTGCACTGCACTATTTAATGCGAAACACAGTTCATTCAAGTGTAAGTCCCAGTCTCGGTGATCATTGGCTAGAAAGTTATTGATCACTGGTCGCAAATTACGGTTGACTCTTTCCACTGGGTTTGCTTGTACATGGTAGGGCGGAATCGTGGATTGCAGAATTCCATACTCATCTAAACTTTCAGTAACCATTCGGTTAGAATTATCCGTAAGCAAAACCCGTGGGCAACTCCAACGATTCACGATCAATTCTTCAAAAGCTTTTAGCACTGATTTAGCATAGAGCTAGCAGCTAGAGCTTTTTCTCGGTCTGCTTCTGGGAGAACGAGCTTCCATGCATCCATGCATGGCAGCAACGGGTCTACGGTCTTATTCGGACGATGCGCATACAGAAGGCCATTTACTACCTTCAAATCCGGGAACACCCTTGGATTTTTCTCGATATTAGCAATTCTCCCTTGATACCACGGATCTTCAGCTGTACCAGTGGCGATAGCTACACGCTTATAAGTTCCTTCCCAAGCACGCGACAGCGCGTCTGGCACTTTGTGCAGCGCACCTTTGCGGTGTACAAACTCAATGTTGTACATTTTCAGAGCCGTATTCCATCTGGCTAATTGACCAGCTGGATCTTTGAAGTTATTTAACCACAATAAGCTGTGGTGGTCGGTGATTACGGTAAACTCCTCACCTTGTAAATAGCCTCTCAGCCTCTCGGCGGACCATAAGACAGCGAGGCACTCCTTCTCAGTGACAGTCTAATTTCTCTCTGCCTTAGACAGAGTCCTACTCACAAAATAGATAGGATGCTCCTCGCCATCAAATACCTGCGTCAGTACTCCAGCTATAGCATAATCACTCGCATCTGTTTGCAGAGTGAAGGTTAGCGACAGATCTGGCCTCGCAAGCACAGAAGCTTGCGCTAACGCGAGCTTCAGCTTCTCAAACGCTTGCTGTTGCTCTTCATGCCACTGCCACCGAACATCCTTCCTCAGCAGGTTAGTTAGCGCTGATCATGCCGAGGAATCTTCTCAACTGCCTGATGTTGATGGGCGCTGGATACTCGAGCATGGGCTTCACTTTATCTTCATCAGTCTTCAGTCCCTCTTTGTTAACGATATAGCCTAAGTACTTAACCTCCGCATAGTAAAACTCCGACTTTTTGAGGTTAATTTGCAAGTTCACCTCCTTCAACGCCGCTAGCACTGTCTCTAACCACTTGATGTGCTCCTCAAAAGTCGGCGAAACGATAATAATATCGTCTAAGTAGGCGAATACGTACGGCTCCCACGCAGCTTTGATCAAATTTACCATAATACGCTGAGACACAGCTAGAGCGTTCGTTAGTCCGTACGGTAGCCTGATGAAATGGAAAAGTCCTCGCCCTGGTACTGAAAACGCGGCGACCTCTCGACACTTCGGATCCAACGGAATTTGGTGGTACACTTGACTCAAATCTAACTTACAATTAGAAATATATTTGGTCGAGCTTAACTTATCAAGTATATCATCTATGTTTCGCAATGGATACGCGATAGACTTTGTGTGCTTATTTACTTGCCTATAGTCTATGCACCTATCAACTTCCGCCCACGCCGTCTGTAACATCTTCGGGATCCTGGATGTCGATATAGTGAGGGGCGACTTTAACTAACCCTAATTTGTCCGGGGTTGGTGGAGTCAGTTTCTCCTTGATAGCTTCGATTATTGCCTGCTGCTCAGCTGTAGCGCGACTCAATCCTCCTATGCTGGCTAGAGCTGGAAAACATGTTGGATCTTATCCGTAAGGGTAAAACTGATGCACTACTCCCTTCGGCGTCCACCATGTGTCATTCTCGTAGTCGATCTTCATCTTGAAAAGCCGCTTGAAGTCGATTCTGAGGATGCAGTCGTACTGAAGCTCGTCTGCTACGCAGAAGGGCACAGTTAACTGCGCCTTATAACTTCACTGCACCTCCGTCAGCTGCGCGTACTGACGATGCTTCCTGCTCCAATTTTCCAGCGATCTCTTTGCTGACGCCTTTGCCAAGACAAGAGTGGACGGAGCCATCGTCGAGCATGCCTAAGAGTTTTCGTCCATTCTACTCTATGTTGAAGAATAACCTTGGCTCGACGTTGCTGATGGCACTTCTCATTATCAGCGACTCTGGAGCTAAAACTTGAGGATTGTTTCCCTCGCTAATAGCTATAGTCGAACTGATTTCTTGAACTGAATGAGCCTGATCAGGAGCAGGAGTAATCGAGTCTAAAGTAGGAGGGGGTGAGTTGACTCCGTTAATTTCCCCTCTTACTCGTCTTCCTCCGGCTCAGAGTTGCACCTTATACATTTACGCGCCGTCGTATTCTGCTATCCACAATTTTGACAAATTGCCAAGTAAATTAACAAGTAACCGAGGTAACGTTCAAAAGTGAGCTGCGACAGTTACACACCTGCTCCTTGCCCCGAATAAGGGAAAATCCCGTCGAAATTTCCCCCCTCGAATCTATTCTGGAGGCGTGGGGATTCAGGATTGTTATGCGGAAAAGGAGCGCAAGCGAGAAATCTCAACAAAAGACAATGATAAAAACTCAAAATTGATAAAAGTAAAATTGATTCCGTCGTGCAATAATGAACAGGAAGTTTCTCTAAACTCTTTACACTTCCTGAACACGTTGCAATTCTATGCGCCGCGTGGCTAAAGCTGTAGCAAGATGTGAATTTGCGAGTATTCCATTTACTCTTACCTCACAAAATCACGTAAAAATCGCAATAAAATGATTTATTTCAAAAAAAGGAAATAATAAATTAGCAAAATAATTCAAATTTCAATCGCTTGAAGTATCTGACCTAACCTTCACACGCCTCAACTGCGTGATATACATGCTTGCACGCGGTCAATTTCTCAAAATGGCCGCCAGAACGCTTC
The DNA here is from genome assembly GCA_036365515.1 of Torymus aiolomorphi. Classification (NCBI taxonomy): domain Eukaryota; kingdom Metazoa; phylum Arthropoda; class Insecta; order Hymenoptera; family Torymidae; genus Torymus; species Torymus aiolomorphi. The sequence continues at coordinate 115,394,432 of CM070877.1, forward strand.
CTCCTCGCGGTTTCTCGTTGTGTGTATGCGCCGCGATGGCGAAATTACGACGCAGATCCCTTCACTTTGCCACGGCCTTTACCGTGGCCCTACGTTGGCTGCGCCACTTGTAACACTCCGCTTCGGATCAGGGCAGAGATTCACGGGTAAATAACTAAAGTACTTTGAAGGCCTAATAGCAACTGTAAATTTATTAATAGGCTTAAATTATATACACTTCAATGGGCGCCAGGTGCACGCGTCACTTGCACCAAAATCTAAGTTTCGCTGGCTAGCGTAGCCGGGATCGCAAACCGTAACTCTAAGCTACAGCTACAGCACGTGCTACAGCTTGCGCGAATTCAGAGTCTCGTGGCTCCCGACGCGGACGCGCACACACACACGCATGGAAATCGGGGACAGGAAAATAAGGGGGCAAACCTCGACCAGGATGTCGTCGCTGGAACAGTCCTCTCTCTCTTTCTCTCTCGCTCTGGGTCGCCGACGGCGACCGGGGTGGCTCTCCTTCTTTCTCTCTGCGGCGCGGAAGGCAGCGACACTCCCGGTGTCGATGGCGGAAGTGGTCGGGGTAGCACGGGTAGCGCACTACGAAGATAAACGGTGTTGAGGTACGGGAGGCTCAGCACGGCGGAGACATTGCTCACGTGCGTGAACCACGCGACACGGCGATAGACGACAGAATGCCGGCCGGCGTCGTACAGTGGGCTGAGAGTACACAAAAATGCACGAAATGCTTGATTCACTGGAATTTCGTACAAAAAAGTATTGTATACCGATGGATCTCTTCGTTTTAACCTACTTTTTGAGATAGCATTTCCCTCGAATGGTCAACATGTGTTTATGAACATGTTTTGGTTGCAGTTTTACCGTGTGGTCGCGAATTCGAAATCGTGCTATCGCATAAGGCTCTGTAGCAATATAACCTCAAAACTCGATTTTTATTAATGTCATACTCATTTTATTCTTCGTCAAGTTAAATTAAAATTTCGCACAGAGATTGGAATAATCATTATTTATCACGTATTTCAATTTTATTTAAAAGTATTGGTTTTGATTTTGCGAAAACTCTCCTTAAAACGTTAAAAAAATTTTTTTATAAAACAGCTAACAAGGAAGGGTATCGAACCCGAACTCACCGATTTCAAAAATTTCGATATATGTTGTAGATCATGAAAAAATATGAGACACGTGTTTTTTCTTATCTGCGGAAAAACACTTTAGGGGGTGAAAACCACCCCTAAAGATAATCCCCAAAAACGGTTTTTTAAATATATCTCGGCTTCTACTGCGTATTTCAGAGTAAAACAAAATAGAAATTACTTCTTATAAAAAAACAAAGATAACTGAAGCAATTTTGACCCTAAGGGTTGCAACCCTTATTTTTTATTTTCAAAAAGCTAATTTTTTGATTATGTATATTGAAAATAAAAAATAAGGGTTGCAACCCTTAGGGTCAAAATTGCTTCAGTTATCTTTGTTTTTTTATAAGAAGTAATTTCTATTTTGTTTTACTCTGAAATACGCAGTAGAAGCCAAGATATATTTAAAAAACCATTTTTGGGGGATTATCTTTAGGGGTGGTTTTCACCCCCTAAATATGTTTTTCCGCAGATAAGAAAAAACACGTGTCTCATATTTTTTCATGATCTACAACATATATCGAAATTTTTGAAATCGGTGAGTTCGGGTTCGATACCCTTCCTTGTAAGTGATATATTATGATATACTAGCTTTAGTAAAAAAATTTCAAGCATTATGAAGGGCGAATTACACTAAAAATTGCAAAAATAACAAAATATCTGTCAATATGAAGTATTTTTTATCATTTCCGTACATAATAAAACGCTAAAGATTTCGAATTCGCGACCACACGGTAAAAGTGCAACCACAACATGTTCATAAATACATGTCGACCATTCAAGGGAAATGCTATCTCAAAAAGTAGGTTAAAACGAAGGGATCCATCGGTATACAATTCTTTTTTGTACGAAATTCGAGTGAATCAAGCATTTCCTGCCTTTTTTTTGTACTCTCAGCCCACTGTGCGTTGCTCGTGCTCCTTCGTCGCTCCCTTAGTTCCTGCTCGGCCGTCATCTCCACTGCGGCGCGAGCGGGCCTTCTGTTCGGCTGCCGATGCTCGCACACGCCGTATCTGCCGACCGACCGAGGCGTTGCTGCTACTCGGTGTCTCTCTCTCCCTCTCTCGTGGCGTCGGCTGCTCATGTTAACCGCATGGGAGAGCGCGACCACGAGGCTCGCTTCTTCTCTAGCTCCAGCTTGTTCTCGTTGTAGCTGCTGCTGGTCTCTCCATCTCCTGGCCGGCTTGACACGGGGAGGGGGAAAAGCTGTGAAAGACGTGTGCGCAGGGACTCGGGGTATCGGAAGGAAGGTGCGCGCGTAATTGGGTGCGTGTGCGCAACGTCGCGCGTCGAACATTCTTACAGCGGCCGCCGTGCCTTCCCAAATACTTCTTATTCTAGTAACAGGCAATTTACTATGTTACAACTTATTTATATTAATCGTAGACATAAAAGAGATAAACTGCGGTGCAGACTAGCGAAAGTAATACCTTTACGGATGCTCCTTTCACTAACCTGCACACCCAGTCTATCTATTTTGTCTATCTTGTGTCTATGATTTTAATTGACATGCTCAGAGCAAAAACAGTTTTAATTAACCTGTTAACACAACTTAACCTCTTTTTAAGTTAACCTGTTATCAGTCTCAAACTGAAAATCAAAATACTGGAAAATTCTCTTAAACTAAAGTTGAATATGATAATCGAAGAACAGAAATGAGACCTTACTTTTTGAGTTTAATATTGATTGAAACAAAAAACACGAGTTAGAAAGAATTAAAACTTACCAAGTTGAAAAGTTAGAAGGTTATAAAGCGACTGTAAATTAAAAAAGTAAAAATATTCTTTCAATTTTTCCAGTTAAATTTATTAAAACTCAAAAAGTAAGACCTCATTTCTGTTCTTCAAAAAAGGTAAGATTTGTTAAAAAAACAAATACTATTCAGCGCCCTTATGGATCACGTGATTAACTTTCGAAACAACGCTTACATCCATATTATCTTCAACATCGAGTACTATGATATACTCATTATCAGAATATAAAGTAATGCAATTTAAAAAAACGACTTGACCCTCTTTATCCCCCGATAAAATTTTACATTTTAATAAATTATTATTTAAATCTAAAATTCTTAATCGTGTTCCATTACATAATCCTTCATGTATACTAATATTTCTGATAAGCATAACAATAGAATTTACTCATAAATGCAATTCGTGAGGTGGTTAGTTTTGTGGATTCAATGATTTAAGATATTCTGGTAAAATTGCTTCACCCATTAAACTATGCACAATGGTCAGCTGAATCAATACTCGTATATACACGCTTATTGTGGCTATCTAATAACGATACGACAGTTTTATTAATTTCGTTCACATCTATATTTCGTGCAGCTAATATAACTCATGAGCTCATTTCATCATAAAGGTGATTTCTAATCAAATGCCTATACATAGAATTAATGAAATTAGAATCTGTAGTTATACACCGTTCAGGAATATCAATATTATTATTATTATTGTCATTTAAATCACCGTTTCCCACATCCAAAACAAATTTTGAAAAAGTAATATCTTCATCTATAGCCCTCATGTTACACATTAACTTAAATTTGCAAAACACATTCCACAATATACTACTTTTGATAGATAAATTTATTACTTCACTTCGAATGCTTCGTGGTAATATAGGTAATAATTGTCTGAAATCTCCACCTAAAATGACAATTTTACCACCAAACAATAAATCATTACTCATAATATCTTTCGAAGTCCTATCCATGATTTCTAATGCGTAACGCGAAGCCATTGGTGCCTCATCCCAAATAAACGCATCTGTTTGCCTCAAAAATTATCCTTCCTTTGATTGCACAGCAATATTAGATGAAAAATCCGATAATAAAGGTACAGGCAAACCTAATACTTTATGAACCGTCAATCCTGTAGGTAATAAATAACGTTGTAGCGATTCCTGTAAAAGCCGTAAAACAAAAATTTTTGCTTTCACTTTTTAATAAATTATATAATGTTGTATAAACATTATATAATTATATGTTTTCCCAGAACCACCAGAGCCGTAGCATTTCAGCATAAATATATGGTCTAGCTCAAATATCTTCTTTATTCAAATCAAAATAAGCTAATAATGTACTGCTTTGATTTAATGCAGCCTCCACAGCTACATCTTCATCAATATCATGAATTATAATTGATTGTTGTTGAGATAAATGAACTGCTAAACGTATGATACTATGACTTTTACACTGTAATGGTTTACTTAAGATACGATAACATGCTTCAACTGGGCTAACATATCTCGTTTCTATAAAACTACGAACTTCATCATGATTAATTACCCTCTCATTATTCCCTATTGAAAAATATCGCGCGATTATTGTGCGATGAATCGCGCGAAGATCGTGCCAGTTTATCGACCATTTTCTGACGCGATAATCGCGCGAGTTAGCCGAAATTCAACATTAAAAAATAAGTTTAATTTGACAACTGTGTACGTGCTTGCATAATTGAAAAACATTATGACTAAATGTATCAGTGCGTAACTGCAATTTTAATGTACGTGTGAGTATGTGACTGTATGTATATCCTGTTGAAAATATCCACGCGGATTTCCATGTGGATAATCCATGTGGATATCCACGTGGATATCCACGTGGATTGACATGGATTCCACATGGATTCAAATGGATATCCGCGTGGATCATCCACGCGGATATCATGATGAAAATCCATGTGGATTATTTGAAATCCATGTGGATTCTGAGAAACCAACCCGATTTGAAAAATCCACATAGATTTGTTGGAATCCACGTGGATTCCAACTAATCCACATGGATGTAGACAATCCGGCTGAAAAAATTCATATGAGACCCACTTGAATCTCACGTGATTCTCAGGTGAATCTCATGCCAAATTCTCATGTAAGGCTCATGCGAGTCTCATGTTTCCAGTAACAATTTTAAATGAATTAATACTATTTTTTATTGTAATTAATTGTTTAAATTAATTTAATCGTTTTAATTTATTATCTAATATGAAATTAGAGATGTAAATAAAACTCAATGAAAAAATAAAACAGATGTATATATTTTTAAATGTTTTATTTTATAAAAGTATAAAAATATGTATTTCGGTACAAATAGTACATTACGATACTATAGTGGCATATAAGTCGCACTTTACGGCACGGCGTGTATAAACGCCCGAGCGTAGCGAGTGCGCTTAACGCCCTGCCGTAAAGAACGACTTATGACACGAGTATCGTACATTATTTTATAGCACTGACTGTATAAATCCGCCATTTCACGCCTATTCATGCGATTAGCAGTCCATTTTTGTACCGTGCAGTATCGCCTGAGCGATAGCGAGGGTGATAAGAACGGTGCAATAATGGACTACTTATGTCACGGAGTGCTATAATAGTATTTCGTCACCCTGAATATGGCCAAATAGAGCGTATGCCCTATTGAAAAAAAATCTTGTGATCAATTACATGATTTTTTCCAAAATCCGGGAATATACTCTGCTTGATATATAACTCAATTTATTTATTATTTAGCTTTTTAATACTGCTTACAAATGAAGAATAACAGTTTAATGAAACTTTGAACGATAATATATTATCGTGCAAATGTTTCATTAGAATGTTAGTATAATTGTTTGCAAGTATTACATTTTAAAAAATAATAAATTTAATTGAAAATATAGAATTAACTTTATTATTATAAAAATTGTAATGTACCGACACAACTGTAAGTAAATAATAGAGACATGTAACATACCTGCAACATTAGAATAATGTTATTGATGATATTTTGCTTAATGTAGAAAAAGAAGAAACGATGTTCAACGAGCCTCGTGCTCGCGCTCTCGACGCCGACCCGTGATAGCAAATTCACACGAGGCCGGCGCCGAGCGCGCCCACGTGTATTCGATATTAGTAGATACCGCAAGAACAGTCACGATGGCGACGGCGACAGGACGTGCGAGAAGGCGACGTCTTGGCGATGTTGTCCCCGTTGACAGAACTCAACTGAAATTTCGCGTCAAGCCTCATATAACAGAACAAAGTCCAATTAAGTATCTTACAAATTTGTGTCCTGACTGGTCTTGGCGAATTCACATATAGTTATAAAACCACTTCACATATGAAAGAGTATTGACATGTGGATGGCTTTACTATAGTTTATAAATTTTAATCGATTTTTCAATAAATTGTTTGTACATTCATTATTTTATTTCATGTAATTGAGGTTTTTTGTCCACCACTCACTGTTACAATGTAATACACATTTTAAAATATTTTAAATTATATATTTCTTCATTTTGTTATTTTGTTATAGACATATCTCCTTTGAGATCCACAATTCAGTTGTTCATTGATAGATTTAAGACTTAGGTGGCTTTAGCGTAAGAAATATATTTTAACCCAATGAACTAAATAATATTGTAGATCTCTTATACAAGAGGACCGAAATCATGTGCAAACTGTAGCTAAAGAGACCAAGTACCTATAAGCCTACAAAATTTTCTAATTACATAGAATATTTTATATATTCATAGGTAGTGCCTTTAGTTCCAACTTTTATTAGTCGATAAGTCACTTATGGGCTGGGTGACTTTATCGCAGGAAATATTGGGATCATATGTATATAGTTCTATGTATAAATGAATAATGTGAAAGAGTTTAAATTATACGATGACTCATATTAAATAGTATTGACATGTGCGTAGCTTGGACTGTACTTTCTTTAATGTTATATTTATACTTATTCGCAAGTATTTTATACATAATACTATATAAGTTATTGTTATAAAATTTACGGCTAAAGAAGAAACCCATGCTTTATTGTTTAATGCTTCTTAAGTAATCATAAATGTGGATTTTTTATAATAAATTATGCTATTAATTTATTTATATTATGACCAGTTCTATTTATAAATGAATAATGTGAAAGAGTTAAAATTATATAATTACTCATATTAAATAGTATTGACATGTGCGTAGCTTGGACTGTACTTTCTTTAATGTTATATTTATGCTTATTCGCAAGTATTTTATATATAACTCTATACAATTTCCAATAAAAGAAGAACCCATACATTATTGCTAAATGATACTTGATCATTAAAATATATTGTTTTACAGCTTGTTTATTAAATGCAGCAATACATTAAAAACAATATTATATTCATAACATATAGTCTTTTACTAACTGTAAGCTCTATTTTAATGATTAAATAGCATTTAGCTATAATGTATTGGAGACAGGACAGAATCAAAAATAAATGAAAGTCTAAGACCTTACCTAGATATAAACGTGAAGAACATAATAAGCGCGAAGATGACAACTAGACTTAACCTATAGGCAACGTCTGCAAGAAACTCGGCATGGCCTCAGAGATGACAGCATGGACAGCAGCAGGTCTTTCTTAAAAAAACCACAATTAACCCTTTTTCACGTCATTAATCATTACTCGTAACCCATGAACACGAGAGCGTAAGTTGCAACACATTGTTTGATGACTACCGCGCCCGCATGTGTTTATTGAGAGTTTGAGAACTAGAGAGAGAGAGAGGAAGAGAGAGGGACGCCTATACAGAAGTGCATGTGTGCGACAGCTAGTCATAATGAAACGCAGCGTGTTGCGACCGGTGCTTACGCTTTAAGAGTTATGACGACTAAAGTCCGAACGTGAGAGAGAGGGTTCATTGTGGCTTCTTGAAGAAAGACCTGCTGCTGTTCATGCTGTCATCTCTGAGGCCATGCTGAGTTTCTCGCAGACGTTGCCTCTGGTTGCCTGTAGGTTAAGTCTAACCATCACCTTCACGCTTATTATGTTATCCAGGTTTATATCTAGGTAAGGCCTTAAACTTCATGTATTTTTGATTCTGTCCTGTCTCTAATACATTATTGCTAAATGCTATTTAATCATTAAAATAGAGCTTACAGTTAGTAAAAGGCTATATGTTATGAATATAATATTGTTTTTAATGTATTGCTGCATTTAATAAACAAGCTTTAAAACAATATATTTTAATGATCAAGTATCATTTAGCAATAATGTATGGGTTTCTTCTTTTATTGGAAATTGTATAGAGTTATATATAAAATACTTGCGAATAAGTATAAATATAACATTAAAGAAAGTACAGTCCAAGCTACGCACATGTCAATACTATTTGATATGAGTCATCGTATAATTTAAACTCTTTCACAATATTCATTTATACATAGAACTAGTCCTAATATAAATAAATTAATACCATAATTGATTATAAAAATCCACATTTATAATTACTTACTATAGGATGAGTGACTTTACCGCTGGATATATTTGAACCCGATGGACCTAATGACATCATACGTGATATGATTCTTTGTGACCATAATGGTGAAGTATTTTATTAAAACATTATTTTAAAATAAAATAAAATGTAAGTATGATTTTGTAAAAATGTCATGTTAAATAAAAATTTTATTTGTAAAAGTAATACGTACATGTCATAACTGTTATAGTCAAATATGATCAAGGTATTTTGTCCATATGATCCCAATATTTCCTGCTATAAAGTCACCCAGCCCATAAGTGACTTATCGACTAATAAAAGTTGTAACCAAAAGCACTACCTATGAGTATATAGAATATTCTATGTAATTAGAAAATGTTGTATGCTTATAGGTACTTGGTCTCTTTAGCTACAGTTTGCACATGATTAAAGTTGATTTTGGTCCTCTTGTATAAGAGATCTACAATATTATTTAGTTCATTGGATCCAAATATATTTCTTACGCTAAAGCCACCCAAGTCTTAAATCTATCAACGAACAACTGAATTGTGGATCTCAAAGAAGATATGCCTATAACAAAATAACAAAATGAATAAATATATAATTTAAAATATTTTAAAATGTATATTACACTATAACAGTGAGTGGTGGACAAAAAACCTCAATTATATGAAATAAAATAATGAATGTACAAACAATTTATTTAAAAATCGATTAAAATTTATAAACTATAGTAAAGCCATCCACATGTCAATACTCTTTCATATGTGAAGTGCTTTTATAACTATATGTGAATTCGCCAAGACCAGTCAGGACACAAATTTGTAAGATACTTAATTGGACTTTGTTCTATTATATGAAGCTTGACGCGAAATTTCAGCTGAGTTCTGTCAACAGGGACAACATCGCCAAGATGTCGCCTCCTCGCGCGCCCTATCGCCGTCGCCATCGTGACTGTTCTTGCGGTATCTACTAATATCGAGTACACGTGGGCGCGCTCGGCGCCAGCCTCGTGTGAATTTGCTATCACGGGTCGGCGTCGAGAGCGCGAGCACGAGGCTCGTTGAACATCGTTTCTTCTTTTTCCACATTAAGCAAAATATCATCAATAACATTATTCTAATGTTGCAGGTATGTTACATGTCTCTATTATTTACTTACAGTTGTGTCGGTACATTACAATTGTTATAATAATAAAGTTAATTCTATATTTTCAATTAAATTGATTATTTTTTAAAATGTAATACTTGCAAACAATTATACTAACATTCTAATGAAACATTTGCACAATAATATATTATCGTTCAAAGTTTCATTAAACTGTTATTCTTCATTTAGAAGCAATATTAAACTGCTAAATAATAAATAAATTGAGTTATACATCAAGCTGAGCATATTCCCGGATTTTGAAAAAAATCATGTAATTGATCACAAGATTATTTTCAATAGGGCATATGCTCTATTTGGCCATATTCAGGGTGGCGAAAATACTATTTGTACCGAAATACATATTTTTATACTTTTATAAAATAAAACATTTAAAAATATATACATCTGTTTTATTTTTTCATTGAGTTTTATTTACATCTCTAATTTCATATTAGAAAATAAATTAAAATGATTAAATTAATTTAAACAATTAATTACAATAAAAAATAGTATTAATTCATTTAAAATTGTTAGTGGAAACATGAGACTTACATGAGACTTACATGAGAATTTGGCATGAGACTCACCTGAGAATCACGTGAGATTCAAGTGAGTCTCATATGAATTTTTTCAGCCGGATTGTCTACATCCATGTGGATTAGTTGGAATCCACGTGGATTCCAACAAATCCACGTGGATTTTTCAAATCGGGTTGGTTTCTCAGAATCCACATGGATTTTAAATAATCCACATGGATTTTCATCATGATATCCGCGTGGATGATCCACGTTTTAATGTTGAATTTCGGCTAACTCGCGCGATTATCGCGCCAGAAAATGGTCGATAAACTGGCACGATCTTCGCGCGATTAGTCGCGCGATAAACGCGCGATATTTTTCAATAGGGTTTGACTCTTCAACTATGATATTTGCGGCATGGTAACCTTTATAAACATATTTATACAAATATTTCACGGACTTTATGCTGGATACTACTTCAACGTTTATATGACAATTGAATATACGTAATAACCCAGGACAATATGGTACTACAAATCGATTATCTACAGTTTGATTACAACGCATAATTTTTTTCCCATCATTTCTTCGTTTCGGATATACATCAGACGATATTATAGTTTCTTCTCGAAATTATCTTGGGCAATGTTTCGAACATTGACTGTCAATAATACATCTGCTATCACATGGACCATAAATCATATTATTAACCACAGCGTTATACAATATTTAATCGGTCTCAGAATCATAATAAAATCACTCAAAAAAACTTCTGAGCATAGTATTTACATATACGGAGCGCGTGACAAAATTGTTTTTCCAATTAAACGTTCGAATATTAATTTATTAAATAATGAAATTGGGTTGATTTTGGACTTCACATCACCTTAAGGAGATACATAGGTGATACGAAGATGCAGAGATCATAATGAAATTTGAACACATTATTCTTTGAATTATGCGGAGCACGCACGATTTTTTTCTATATTTATTATCGCATATATTTTGAAAATATTTGATTCGAAAGTTTGCAGGTTATACATGGGCTGTTATGGAACTCGGTCAAAACAGCTGATTGACATAGAGTGCGATTTTGTAAAAGAGAAAGCAATAAAAAACTAACGAACATATTGGCTAAAACCTTAAGAAGCTGTTCGCGAAAGTTCAACCCGTGTAACCGCATGGATTTCCGAGTATTTAACGAAAACGTAAACAAAACATCAAGCTTGGTGGCTGCTCGCGGAGATGCGCGGTAAGAGGGGGATACCCCTCTACTCGCCCCGCGGCATGACTGTTATGTACCTCCTTAATTGAAAATGAGTACACATAATTAAAAATTTTTCCCATGTAGGCAAAGAACAAAGATAGTTTGTTTTCTTAACATTCTGGAGATACTACAAGAGGACTATAATTTGTGGTTCTAATTCACCATGACTCTGGTTAGACTTACTCTAGACGAGTTGAGGTACTTATGGCCACCATTACTGCGCTAAAAATAACCGTTTTTTTCGATTAAAACTAAATATTTCTTAATACAAAGTACCTTTATTAAAGTACGATTATATTAAAAATCTACTAAATTCTTGAAATTTATTATAATTTTAATATAATCTGTGAGATATGAAAATGGAGTTTTATTAAAAATTGTATCATTTATGACATTGTATTTTTACTTTTGAAAATATCTTTTATTGTAGCAAAATCAAAAGAAAAAAAATATATATAATTACACAACTTTCATTATGTTTGAAAGGAAAGCCATCGCAACAGAATTAATTAGCTCAGTGCGTGAACACGTGGCCTTGCAAAGCATGTAACAGAGCGCTCGCAAACTCTTACCTGTTCAATGCAAAAAACACGCATTCTGCAAACGCGGTATCACTCTGTTGCGACTGCTTGTTCTACCCCCTGCCGCACTAAAACTTTCTGTTCTGTTTTCTTGTTTCAGTGCACTTGGATCATTTTACATACCCACGTTAGTAATGCTGTTTTTCTACTGGAGGATCTATCATGCCGCAGTCTCAACCACCAGGGCCATCAATCGGGGCTTCCGCACAACCAAGAGTTCCAAGATGATGGGCTCAAGGTGAGAATTCTTTCGTACCAAAATAATGAGGCTTTAAGTTATTAGATATGTTTTAAAAGAAAAATAATGCTGTCAATAATATATAATATACATTTTATAAAGATGAAATTAAGAGACTTAGTCGGAGGTCACGAGCAAGTATGTCTCAAGTAAGTAAGAAATCAGGTGTATATTCTTGGTAGTTTCATATAAATAGGTAATCTTAGCGCGTGTGTTGAAAAGGGGGTGTACGTAGTAGGTAGAATCGCGGGAAAAGCGAGCATATAGGCATAACTACAGAATTTTTTATTTTTTATTAAATAAAAAAAACCGCTGCCAATTCATTGGCCCGTTGCTTCCTCAACCGTAATTTGTTGATTCCTTTAATTAATTTTTAATAACAAAATTTATAATTTTTTAAAAACTTTATTGCATAATTATAATGAAATTCATTTATGAATATTAAAAATTGTTAATTTTTAAATTTATTTATTTATTCATTATTTATTTATATCAAATTTATATAAATTTTGAGCTGATAAATAAAGTTATCATTTGAAATAGAAGTAAAATATCTATATTTTATAATAAAACAAATAGCTATCACGGTTGTTTTGTTATTAACAAAAACGTGTTTTTTTTTATATTTCATAACATCATTGGAGTTATGAGTTTTAAAAAAAAAACACGTTTTTGTTTTTGATGATAACTAAAGAACCGTGATAGATAGAAAATTAATTTTTTTAGAAAATATAGGTATTTTAATTCTCTTTCCAATGCCACCCACCCCATTCAGATACATAAAGCCGTTCTCGAGAAATAACGATTTTTAAAAAATGTCAAAAATTTTTAACCTCAAATATCTCTGAAATTTATGGACCAATCATTTTGCCCAAATGACTCGACCGAGAACTATAAAAAATCTACCTCTAAAAGGAATTATGAAGCAATTAAGTCAATTTTACTCTTGTAATCGTTGGACATACAAAACTGATTTTTTTCATTTTTCAATTTTTTACTCAAAATCTAGCCTACAGAATGTATTCAAATTTTTACAGATTATAGCTATTTATATTCTGTATTATCATGATTTTTCTCAAAAAAATTGACCGTTAAGTTTAGGAGTTATAAGCTTCTAAAAAAAAACACGTTTTTGTTAATAACAAAAGAACCGTGATAGCTAGAGACTTCTTTTTTTTTAGAAAATATAGGTATATTAATTCTCTTTTGAACGCCACCCATAAGATTCGAATAACTCGATCCTATCATTAAAAAAAATCAAAAAACAGTTTTGAGAAAATAGAAAATTTGAAAAAAAACAAAAAGGCATCGCCCCAATCAAAAAACGAATTTTTGACCCGCCATCACGCAAAAAAAAAAACAAAAAAAATGAGACCTGTCCGGTCAAAATTAACCGAGTAGAAGCTGAGATCCAGGCGTACACACACACACACACACACACACACGCACGCACGCACGCACGCACGCAGACATTTTTCAAAAACCATGTATTTTGATTCCTAACACCTCGGAACACAATTATAACATATTTTTACAACAACTCAAAAATTTACTATCACAAAGCTTCCTCTATTGAAAATATTTTTTCAAATGTATTAACACATAATATAGTGTTAAAAAATAACGATACTCTTTTTTTAAATTGGTTAAAAATTTGTCGTACCAAAGTCTTATTTTAATTAATAATTATCGTTTACATTATTTTCAAATGGGGTTTAAAAAATTTTGTGATATAATGGATCATAAAACAAGGTATATTTAGAAGTAAAACTTAAATCTTGAAAAGAAAGAAAATATTATAAATCAGTTAATTAATATTATTTAAATTAGATTTAATCAATAGTAACTGATAATAAATAGCTATTGCGTTTTTTTATTGTAATATTTATTCGATAAATATCAGAACATATTTTTCACAATATTAAACGTAAATTTTGACAACAAAATAGTAAAACTTGTTTATAACATTAATAAAATAATAAACGAAAATATCGAATGATTTTCCACTAGACGCATAGTTTTTGGGTAAAAATTCTGATAAGACCAAAAAAATACACTTTTTAAAATTTTTGGCAATTTTTTTCTTGGAAACTATGGGTCTGACAGAAAATTTTCTAAAGAATATTTTTCTCACAAAATGACGAAAAATAGCCTAGAATTTTTTAAAACGAAAATATAGTATTTATAAAATTTGTTTATTAAAATTGTTAAATAACAATTAACGGGCCAACTTATCGGCATTGAAACCAAGATATTTCGATTCTGCTTACCCAAAAACATAAGAAACTGTCAAGGTACCGAGGGGATTTAAAAGTTTATACAGAACCTTTCTGAGCGCCCGGACTATATCGAAAGTCCCTTGGATATGTAAAGCTTATAGAGTCTTATAATTGTTCAACGATGTGTTCAAAAGTTGTCATGCACGCAGAAGAACTGATCACACTACCATCGGCAGAATTTGCAAATACTTTGTAAATGGGTTACCTTAAAATATTGTTTACTTTCACTAATCACGCTGAAAATGTTCATATTCAAACGCCAATAAATAAATTTCATGATGTATGGCACATACTTGATTCAAAGTGATATTTGTTTGTCAGTCAGTCTTGAAATATATTCTATTGGTATTTGAATTTTAAGTTCATTGTTAAAAATTATAGAGTCAAAAAATGACAAAAATTAGTTTTTTTTAAAAAATCCATATACCTGATTTACTTTAATTTTCATATGTTTTCTAAGTGATGCACAACTTTATTACCTTATTTATTTGTTTACAATTAGTTTGACATATTTGTAAAAAAAATTCAGCTTACTACCTCTTACGTTGAAACTTAGATACCACTTAGAACAAAAAAAGTACGACATACCACTAAACAGAGTGCGGTTATCCGCTGACAGCATCTCGTGGTCCATCTTGTCGATGTTCTACCGGGGGGTTATGCTCCTGCTTGGCATCGAAACCGGCCCTACAGCACGGATACGGAATGTGATGTATTGGTGATCGCTTTCTGTATAGTCTTCGATCACCTTCCAGTACTCGATTCGTGCAGCTAGTCGTTTGCTAGCTACGGATACATCTGGAATAGTCTCCCTAAAGCCCGGTCTCCTAAAGGTTGGTATTGAGCCGGTATTTAAAACCACCAGCCCATGTCTGGCCACCATATCCATAACTCGTCTCCCTTTAAATCCAGCCAGGCTTCCCCTCATTCGAGAGCCTTGGCGTTAAAGTCTCCCGCGACTACTAGTTTGCCAATCGTATCCCGGATGGCATCTTCCAGATCATCGAGTTTAGTCTGGAAGTCTCCGATCCTTTCGTTTATGGTGAGGTACACACTAAAATAGGTTAATTTGTTTTATCTCACCCCTACGAAATCGCGGTCTGTACCCTTGTCCGACAGTGGGAAATTTCGTGGATTAGGGATTCAGATTGATCCATACAGCCGCGATGCCGAGTTCATAGGGAAACCATCCTACTCAACCTCTGTTACGGCACTGTTCGCTGATAAGAACTATGTCAGCTCTTTTCTTTGTGCAGATCTGGAACAGAAGGTTGTGAGTTGCCCTGCCACTGTGTAGATTCCCTTGCAAGATCACCGCCATTATCGAGCTGATTTCGCCCTGGCCTCTTGAAATGCCTTACATCCTCTGGATCCCGCTATGTGGCAAATATTGTTTGGGTCTTGTCCTTGCTGGATACAAAGAAAACATGCACGCTTAGCTTTGCAGCTTATTCCCTTGTATCTCTCCTCCCCGCATCGATAGCATAGCTTACTACTTTTGTCGGGACCCTTACAAGCGTGGCTCAGGTGCCCGTAATCCAGGCATCTGAAACACCTGGTTACTCCTTCTCTGGCTCGAATCCGGCAGTTCACAAATTCAATCCTTATACGTGCAGTCTGCAGTAGCTTGTTGGCTGACTCTCTGTTTACCTTTACCACTGCAATTCGCTGCTACCGTTGATTGGGTTTGGTTACCAACACGGCGTTGTCCATAGGTTGGTCCTGCAGGCTGATTTTTAGGGCCCCCTCGACTTTTTCTTTTGTGGTGTAGTAGTCAAGGTCTCTGATTTCTAAAGTGATTCTGGGAATCAGTTCCTTGATGCTGTTCCGTTGACCGACCGTTTCGCGTAGGGCGCTTGCGAAAGTTGCTCTGCGGTTCCATCCTTAAGCTCCAGCAGGACCTCGCCCGCTCTGGTTAGCGAACGCTCCTCAACTCTACCCCCTTTTTTCAGATTGAACCAGTTCCTGGATTTTACTACTATATCCGCGTAGGTGTTGCCTTCAGTGGGCTTGAGTAAGATTGCGTTCGGCTTTGTCATTTTCGCTTTTCGAGAGACCTCTGTCCATTCCCTTTGGAAGGTTGATTTTGGTGCTTGAGGGTCCTCCTTCTTCTTTTTTTCACTGCATCAGAGACCTGCAAGGGCCTCTATACCGATCTTTTTTGTCCCCCCCATTTTTAGTCTTGGGTGTCAGGGCAGGGTAATCCCCACCCAGTGCCGTTCTCTTCTCGCCCAGACGTGGAGGGACCATTAAGGTGGTTCGCCTGATAAATCAAATGATATCTCGAAAGTCAATAGAAAAGTCGACAATAATATAGAAAAAAAATGGCGACTTGATTGTTCCCCTGTCAGTCATTGTTGTCACGAATTGACGCGTAATGAAGCGCTAGAGGCGCGAAATTCAAAATAAGAGTTTTGGTGAGGTGTCGAAACGTATGCAATACGTGGTCTAGGTGTTCGAGGTGGGGGATGACGGAGACTAGGTAGTGCACTCTGTAGGTTTTTGTGTCTAGGTGCCGGAACGCATTGAATGCATGCTCTAGGTGTTTGGGGTAGTCGATGATGGAGTCTAGGTAGTGCACTCCGTAGGTTTTTGTGTCTCATAAGATATTCAGGGAGTCTCCTCTTACGGACTTGATATATATGTTCCCAGTTAGCCGTGTTGAAGGGGTTTTTTACGTCGAGTTTTACCACGGCACAAAAGCCTCCCGGCTTTGGTTTCATGGTGAATGCTTTGTCTACTCTTTTCTGCACTGCTTATACCGCATGCAGGTGCTCCGTCCTGCTCGGAATCCGTATTGCATCTCCAATAGCCCTTCGTTCTCCGAATCGTTCAGTTCGCTCTGCACGCGATTGAGAATCATCCTCTCATATAGCTTGCCCGTAGAGTTGAACATGTATAACGGCCTCCAAAAAGTTTTTGGCCTTTCCATTGTTTCGAGAAATGGACTCTTTCTAGACACATGTTGAACAGGTCCAGGATGAGTTGAGGCTTCTCCCGAACAGTCGCACTCAGAACTTCATTTGGAATCCCGTCGGGTCCCAGTGCCTTTCCGGAGTCCAGTCTCTTCGCAGCCAGTTTTAGTTCACTCATCTGGAACAGATGTACCTCTAATGCCACGTCGCTCGGGTAGCTCTTTCTGGACGTTCCCTTTGGAAGAGCGCGTCTACAATCTTGAGTACGGTCGGTTCATCTCTTGATGCATGCGATCCTTAACTCGTCTGAAGCTTCCGCATCACTAACCGATAGAGCTTTTCTAAGCTTTTCTCCGTTGTTTTTTACAGCAGTTCCTCAGTGCTGAGATTTCTGAGTTCCACCAGAAATCAGGCCTTTGATTCTTGTACTGACTTCTCCGAGGCATGGATACATCACACGCACGGCATATTTCAGCTGTGTACTGTCACGTCATGTCGTCCGTTATCTCAGTCTCGTCCAGTCCTGGTATCCCCGAGATGCATTCTGCAAAGGCGTCCCTGTCAAATTTCTCGGTAGCCCATCCTCTGGGCCTGTCTCGCGGGGGATCGCGTTTTTGATAGGACTTCGGCTCTTCAACTCGAAGCAGACATAACAATGGTCACTGAGTGACTCTTCTTCCAAAATTGTCTACTTGCGTAGGTGTCTCCTTAGGATTGGTCGAAGAAAGGTCAGACCTAGTACCGATGACAACGCTCTTCTTTGCAATGTTGCCATCCCCGGCTGATTGACCACTGTCAGGTCAAGTGAGATCACCATTTCGTCTAAAAGTTGTTCTCATCTGTCTTTCGGACCTCCGCTCCATGACTTAGACTTCGCGTTGAAGTCTCCTGCTTCAATAATGGGCCCGGGCCGTTGTCTTGCACTCCCCTGCAACTCAGCCAAGTCTACCTGAAACGTCTCAAGCGATGCGTTCGGGGAGTAGTAGCAGCTATAAACTGCAGTGCCATCCAACACGCACCATATTTATCCATTTTCTTTCTCTGACGAGTCTACCTGCGAGTTGGCCCCAGGCAGTACGTGGATCGCCGCGTCGCCCGGGTAGTCCGAGTGGCAGCCACTGTTGTCCGGGTTTCTGTATTGTTCGGAGATAAGCAGAATACCCGCTTCTTAGTCTTTAGCCGTTTGGTAAAGTAAGTCTTGTGCCACTTGAGTCCGGTGTAAATTTATTTGTATAAACTTAGCAATTTCCTTTCCTAAGTCTCCTCTCCTTAGCCTTTGCCAGGGCTGTGCAGTTTGCGCTCTCAGATCGATGTCTCATATCGCCTCGCACTGGGTGCACATTGGTTCGTTCTCGCAGGTCGCGGCAAGATGGGCCGTGGTCCTGCATAGGAAGCACGGCTTCGTCACGTTATTCCCCTTATTGCAGTAGTGCGAGAGGTGTCCAAAAGCTAAACATCTCGGGACCGTGATCTTTTCTCGTATTCTGACTATAACCCAGCCGATCGTTACCTTCCTGCTCTTGATGATACCCAATGCGTTCGCACGTGGCATCGTCATGATTGCCATCTGCGTGCCGCAATATACGTGGCGCATTGCCTTGATCTTTAGTGCTTCTACTGAAACCCCAGCAACTTTAGTAAGTGCCTTCCGTACTTCGCCCTCGGTTGTGTCCAGGTTCATGTCTCTCACATCGAGTGCTACTTGCTGTGAGAGCTGCAAGACTGTTGCTTCCGTACCGATCGCTGCTGCAACTGCGTCTTTAATGTCCTTGACGTTACTGCCCCTCTGCAGCTGTAGTAGTACGTCTCCAGTCTTGGTTTGCCTAATTTTGTTGACATTTTCAGCGACTTGCTGCTTGTCCACTCTGTCCTTCATCAGCTTGAGAATGCTGGCGAAAGTCGCATTTTGGTCATTTCTCCTGACCAGTATTGCGTCTGGTTTCGCTCTCATTCTCACAGTACTCTTCTTCCTCTCCTTGTGTTGCTTTGTTCTGCTTCTCTTTTTGCTGACCTCCAACTCGCTTTCTGCGTTGGAGCTAGCTGCTGGCGTTGGCGGTGGAGGTAGTAGGGTGTTTGGATTCACCCCTCCCATCCTCTGGAACTGAGACTGCGTGGTCGCTCTTTGGTCCTCTCTCCGCCTCTTGGTTGTTTCTTCGGATGAGGGCAACCTCTCCTCCCTCTTTCCTTCTGATACTGTAGTCTATACAGAGATATTAATTTGAGCTCTGTTGGCTTCGGGCACTGTTCAGCAGCATTAACGCGAAACTCGATTTGTTCTTGCTGGTCCCTTCTTTTGCGCTGTTTAGTCATCTCATCAAGGACATTACATTCTGCAGATCCTCTTTGACGCACTTGTGAATGTTACGTGCCTCACTGACTACTGACAACAAGTACACACCCTCCGGGAAACGGATTTTCGTGGCCATTGGAGAGTCGATTTCTGGTGTTTAAAAATGAAGCACAGGACTCACATTATCGTCAAATATGCCCTTTTTCTTGAGATATGGGTAATCTCATCTCAAACAGCCTTTATTTCGTTAAAAAATTATGTCTGTTCAATTGATAGTCACATTGTAAGTCTTTAAGATACGAAAACGAGGAAAGAAAAATTACAAAAGTAGACAGTAAAAGCTAAAATTTAAGCTCAAACTTAATTTGCTGATTCCTTTAATTAATTTTTAATAACAAAAGTATTAATTTTTAAATTATGTATAAAATATCAATAAAATAATAGTTATTGTGACGGGGTTGCCTTGCATGCTCCTGCATGTTATCCCAACTTACCGTTGTGTCTTACCTACGTATTCTCCCCAGGCCGGAGTACAGGGTGCGAGACAGTCGCGTCGCAAAATGCGGGAGCCCGCTCGCGTGGGCTCGCGCTCGGATGATTGCCACGCTGCTCTAATGAGGGCGCAAGTCCGCTGCTACGGCCGATATTACCTGGGTGGCCTTATCTCGTTCCGTTAGGCTGAGCTGTAAAGGGGGTGTCGCGAAACGTTGTCGGGAAATGCAAATGAGACAATGCAAGCGTGTAGTTGAACGTGGATTATTATTTATTTCTTAGATATTACATTGACCCGTTGGGTCTTACACTATCGCGCGCAACATCGCGTTTATCGTTCGCCTATTATTATGCCGCGTTCCTGGGGTGCGGAGAAGCGGTCCGTTTGAGGCAAGGCGCAGCGGTGACGCGCTAGTACATACGCACTTTTGCGATCACGGTCTATATACGCGGTGAGAGAGAAAGAAAAGCCGCCCTATCGATGAGTCGGCTTATAATACCGGCCGGCCCACCTTCAGCGAGCGCTTTAGTGTCGTGCACTTACGGATGCTACAGTCGGGAGTCTCGTTGTGTCAGCTGTTGGCTATCGGGACATGGAGACGTCCGCTCCGCTCGCTCTTGCTTTGCGCCTCGCTCACGGTCCGTGGAACCGCCGGTACCGCGTTCTCCAATGTCGTCGGCCGACGACGTGGTCGGCGAAGAACGATTTTGAGCGCAGCTCCGAAACGGGGGAAGACTACGGGGCCGAAGTCCAGGGCTCGTGTCGTAGTGCGCGTCTCGTCTGCCGTCGCCTCGGCGTGACTTCCCGGGCATGTAACTATTCCCTCACAACTACCTCTCAGCCCCTCTGTCCGCGGTCTCTTGCGTCATCTTCGCCGTGTCTCTCTCCCGCTCTGTTTCTCTTACTCTCTCTTTACGCTGGTATCTCTTTTTCCTTCTCTCTTACCTTTTCGTCTCTGCCCTACTCGTACACATGCCGCTCGTGCGCGGCTCCTGCCGACTCGCCTCTCGCTTCGACTGCTCGCGCTCTGTTTGTGTTTGTGCATGTGTGAGTGTATGTGTCGTTGTTTAGTCGCGTTTGTGAGGTGACTTGTCTCCGTCACAGTATGATTTGTTTTTTAAATTATGTGTGAAAAATAAATAAAATAATTGATTGTAATATTATCGTCAAAACCTTTTAAAATTCCTAAATAACCTTTACTTCAAATTATATTCTCTTTGTGAAATTTAACACATAGGGTACTCGTCCCTAGTAGTGTGCCTGTCCGTATTTGTGTGCTCTTTTTGGGATTTTCGATGTAAGAAAAAGGTTCTAACCTTAAAAATAATAAATGGCTATTACAAGAAACAGTAAAAAGACGATTTATCCCATAAATTGTTGGATGTATTATTTGTTTAAAAATCGTTGCTAATACGGCCTGTCGACTGCTTTAAGAGCAAAATTGTCTATAAATGTCATGTTCATACATAAAGCCGTTCCCGAAAAATTATGATTTGAAAAGAGGACTAAAACAGTTTTAACCTCAAATATCTCTGAAAAACATAAACGAATTCTTTTACCATAAGAACTTGTATAATAAATAATATACAAACTCTACATCTCTACAAAATTTTAAAGAAATTAAAACAATTTTACTCTAGTTATTGTGCGACAAAGAAAGTCATTTTCAGAAATAGAGTAATTTTAAATATCAAATATCTCAAAAAGTAACCATATGATCTTGATATACCGCAAACAAAATAGTCTATAAATTTCAAGCTGATACATGAAATTTTTCAAAATCACGATTTTGAAAAGAAACCGTAAAAAAATGTTAACCATAAATAGACGATTCTTTTACCTAAAGGACTTGTACAATAAATATACAAACTCTACATTTCCACAAAATTACAACATGATTAAACCAATTTTTTTTTCACTAGTTTTCATGCGACAAAGAAATTGACTTTGTAAAATACGAAAATTTTCAATATCAAATATCTCAAAAAGTAATCGTTCAATCTTGATGAAAATTAGCACACATATTATCTATATCACATACAACATTGTCTATAAATTTGGAGCTGATACATAGAGCCGTTCTCGAGAAATAACGATTTGAAAAAAGTTTTAAAAAATTTTAACCTCGAATATCTTTGTAATTTATGGACTAATAATTTTGCCTAAAGAACTCGGCCGAGAGCTATCTATAATCTACTTCTGCAAGGAATTTTGAAGCGATTAAGGCAATCTTACTCCCGTAATCATTGGACATACCTGTTTCGTGTTGTGTTAATGAGGGGAACGAGCTGGTTCGCCAATAAACAACTTCCGTGTCGAGATTAAATGTGGGTTTATTCAAGCGTGTCCATCGCGCTAGAACTGATGCTGCCGGTCGGCGTTGCGAAGTGCTCCCGGCGTGCCTGATAGAGAGAGGGGCGGTAAGAGGGCCGCGTGGAGAGCGAAGTAGTGGGGCGCTTCCTAGCGGGCTCGCCTATTTGAGCATCGAGCTCGAGCATGCTCGCCTTCGGTCGAGCTCGAGCGTGCTCGCCTTTGGCGATGAATCCTCAACATACCAAACTCATTTTTTTCATTTTTCAATTTTTTATCAAAAACTAACACACAGAATGAATTCAAATTTTTACAGATTATAGCTATTTATATTCTGCATTATCATGATTTTTCTCAAAAAAATTGACCGTTTAGTTTGGGAGTTATAAGGTTTAAAAAAAACACGTTTTTTTAATAACAAAAAAATCGTGACAGCTAGAAAAATTTTTTTAGATAATATAGATATTTTAATTATCTTTCGAATGCTACCCATCTGATTAAAATATTTCGATCCTATCATTAGAAAAAAGCAAAAATAAATTTTGATAAAACCTAAAATTCAAAATAAAACAAAAACGCATCAGGCCAATCAAAAACTGGATTTTTGCACAAAAAAAATAATAAAATGAGACCTGTCTGATCAAAATCGACCGAGTAGAAGCGGAGATGCAGGCGTATACACCCATACCCACCCACCTACCCACCCACCCACACACACCCACACACACATTTTTCGAAAACCATGTATTTTGATTCCTAACTCGAAAAACAATTGTAACATTGATTTGACAACAACTCAAAAAATTACTATCACAAAGCTTCCTCTAGGAGGAATCCATATTGATTTTGCAGGAAATTACATATCTGGCGAGCTCCTCCTATCCACCACCTGGGGAGGTGCCTGATGCGAGACTAGCAACTCAACACGTGTGTGTGTGTGCGTGGATGAGTGTGTGGGTGCGTAGGTGTTTTTTTAGGAGGTTAGGAAAAAAATACATATACGCGTATAAAGATGTTATGTAGGACTCAACTATTTCTGGTAATACCTACTAAAACCTACTTGCTGATGTTCAGTAGCAGGGCCTCCCCCGACTGTAATTCCCCCAGCGGAAACCTCCGTTAGGCATTACTTCGCGGGGACAGTCGCAGCCTTAGCGGCTCCTTCTGTTGCTTTCTCCTCTTCTCTCTTGTTCTCTTCTGGTAGAGTTCAGTCATCCTATGATGGTTGTGGCTAGAGCAGTCACTGCGTCCCATCCATTCTGCGAAGCTAGTAGGCACCTTCCCATGGCCTCCGGGGATAGCAGCCCGGTAACGCTCTCTTTCTTCCTTAACTCTTGGGCACCGAAACAGTGCGTGCTCTACGTCTTCATCGACTCCTGGGCATGCCGGGCATTCGTACACGCCAACGCGCTTTAGTTAGCTGCGGAAGCATCCATGCCCAGTCGGTACCTGAGTCAGGTGGAAGGTGATGAGTCCGTGTCTCCTTGATGTCCACTCTTTTACATCTGGGATAATGCGATGGGTCCATCTGCCTACTCGCACTAAGTCACATCGGTGTTGCCACTCCTCGCTGATCCTCGTTGACCAACGGTTGCGTTTTAGTTCCTGGAGCAATCCATCCACTTCGCTACTCCTTCTTTTACGGTACAATTGTGCTCTCTCATTCGGCATAAGGTCTACTGGAGGTATCCCAGCGATTACCGCGTGAGCAACACCGGAAACGGTGCGATAGGTACGAGCCACCCTTAGCACAACTATCTTGTAGGCCCTTTGACATGTTGCTCCATAGCTTGCGTTCTTGCTTAGTGCATCAGACCAGATCGGAGCTCCGTATAGAATCATGGAACTCACCACCGATGCCAGTAGCGCCCGCCGTGGCTGTTTAGGCCCTCCTATGTTTGGCATCATGCCCGAAAGCGCTCCAGCCACCTTTGATGCCTTAAGACCAGCCCTTGATAGATGCTCTTTAAACGAAAGCCGTGAATCCAGGGTAACCCCGACATATTTAAGAGTGTCCGTCGTGTAAATATCTCTTCCTTCTATAGTCAATGTGGCGTACTTCCTCTTCTTAGTACGGGAAATGAGCAGCGCCTCCCTCTTCTTGACTGCCAGCCCCAGCCCGTTTTTGATTAGCCACTCCGCGACTACTTCTATAATGGTATCTCTTGCATCGTCGATCTTCTCGGTCGTCTTGACAACTAGAACAAGAGCAATGTCGTCCGCATAAGCAACTATCGATATGTCCTCTGGCAGGGGCTACCTGAGTAGTCTAGAGGTTTCTCACTCTTGGGGAGGAGCACTATAGCCTTTGTAGCTTCCAGTGTGACGGAAAAATTCCCTCGCGTACACAGGCGCTGAACGTGTCCCTCCAGATATCAGGAGCATTCAGCGCTACTGTCTTTATGGCCAAACTGAGGATTCCGTCCGATCTTGGAGCTTTCCGAACGCAGATCCTCTTCGCAACCATCTGTACCTCTGCTTTGGTGACTCCCGGCGGCTCGATCGCATCGTCACCAGTCATCAGTCCTGTTCCCTGCGGCTTTTCTCGATGAGCTGGGAACAAATATTAGACAGCACCGTCGAGGAAGGCAGGACATGTAGGAACACTACCACCTCATGGCTTGATCTTACTCATCACCATTTTGTACGGGAGGCCCCAGGGGTCTTGTTCCACTTCCTCACAGAAGTCCTGCCAAAATTTCCTCTTCGCTGTCTTGATGGCTATCTTAAGCTGCTTTCTCTTCGTTTCGTAATCCGCACGAAGCTGTTCGATCCGTGGCCCGCCAACCGCTCTCTGATACACCCTTCTAGCCCGGAGGCATTCGCATCGTATTTCTGCAATTCCTTCGCTCCACCAATAAACCGGTCTTCGATCGCGCGGGTTTGTCTTTTTGACCATCGACGTATTGCAGGCTACTATTATGGCTCGTGTGTGACTTTGTGCTTTCTCTTCAGCAGTCCCTTCGGACTGTACTCTCTCTAATGAGTAAAGGAATGTGTCTGTCGAAAGTGGTCGGAGCTCACCTCTCTTTCCCTGGTGGTTCCGCCATACCTGCTCCTTTCCGTGACTTTTGCAGTCGGTATACAAGAGCGCGGTGGTCACTACCCGTCAGCTTTGAATCAATGAAGTTTGCCTCCCCTGACAAAGGTCGACTTTATCCCCGAGTTAACGATCTCCAACTCCAGTATCGCAAAGCCTCCCAAAGTGCCTTACCGTGCTTGTTGGTCTTCGCGCTGCCTCACTCTTCTGATTCTCCTCACTCTTCTCACTCTTAATACTTCTCGCTGATGATGAGGACGTTGGCCTTTTCTTCTTGTTCTAGCCGAGACAATAGACCCTAGGCCACTTTGCAGTAATTCAGGTTAAACTGAAGTACGTTCGCCATCGTTCTGTTGTGTTTCCATCGCGTCTTGTATTCGTTCAGCTATGGCGGAACACTCCATTACTTAGTCGCCCTCTTTGCCACACCGATAGCATTGTGCTGACCGGTCTATCTCACTCTGGCACTCACTTGCCTGATGGCCGGTCGCGTGGCATTTGTAGCAGCGCGGTGCCGTCTAACGCAGGCGAATTCGGCAATTCACCCAGCTAACCCTCAGCTTTCCTTTTTACAGTAGCTTTCTTGCAACTGCAGTTGAGAGCAGTAGATTAGCTTCCTGAGTGTCCCTGTAAGATTGTCTTAGCCTAATGTCCTTCGATTGTACGTTTCTCGGACTAATCACCTCATTAATGACCTGTGCCACTTCCTCTACTGTCACGGTCTCGTGTATGTTCCTGATGTTAATAAGACTTCCTCTGTGTCAGCACTTGGACATCTGCTGCTTGTGTTATCCTCGACCTAATTGTCTTTTGGAGTTCTGAAGTTTCAACACCAGGCTTCCCTAGCTCCAGAAGTAGTTCCCCAGCTTTAGTTCGCCTGATGTATGTCACTCTTGCTTTAAGAACCAACAGTTCCTCTGCGTTTTTAATCTCTTTTATGACGCGCCGTAGCCGTCATTACTTATGGCCTTGATCTTAATGGCATCGGAGCGTGGCGGTCTCTGTTTGACCTTGACCAGAGAGTTGCTCTGCTCCTGCTTGCTGGCATCCTTCTTCTTTTTACCCCTTTTAACGACTGTGGTCCAGTCCAGCTCTTTTGACTGGTCTTTCTGGTTCTCTATGACTGTCGTAAAGATAACTATAGACGGCAACTCTTTTCTCGCTTCACTCTTAGTTGTTTTCCTTGCTGGAGACTTGGGCGGCGTTAATTGGTCACGGTTAGTATTCACCTGTGACGCATTCCCATTGCAAAAAAGCGGAGATGTCTTGCTTGTTCCATCCTTGGTAGATCTAGTTGTTTGCCCCGACTCTCGGCTCTGTTGTGTCTTAAAGAATTCTGTTAGGGCTCTTTGAGTAGTCCTTGCTATGGAATCTAGCTCGTTGTGGGTATTCTTTTTCTCAAGGGTGAAATCCATCATCAACTCGAGCTTTTCCCTTAGTCTTCGGAAACCAACGTCCTCGCTTCCCTTTCAGGAGTCACCGGGGTTTCGCTATTCTTCTTCTTTTCCGTCATCCTATTTGATTGCGTAGTGTACTTGGCTCCCTCCAAAATTCGTGGGACCTACGCCGACCACCGGGGCTTTTACCCAATCGGAATCGGCGGTGGGATTCCCCCCTTTAGCGGCGGTACCTACTTGGGGTACTGCGTCTCTCTCGTATACTACATCCATGTTTGATTTATATTCGGGTTTTTTTTCCCTAGCTAGTTTTGGTCCACCCCGGGTATTTTATTTCCCCGGTGCCCTTCATATCTAACGAGCGTTCCTCTATCCGCCACCTGAGGAGACGCCTGATGCGAGACCAGCAACTCAACACAGGTGCTTGTGTGTGTGTTTGTGTGCGTGCGTGCGTCTGTGCGTGCGTGCGTGTACGTGTGAGTGTGTGTGTATGTGTGTGTGTCTGTGTGTGTGTGTGTGTGTGTGTGTGTGTGTGTGTGTGTGTGTGAGTGTGTGTGTATGTGTGCTATAAATTTTTCCGCAGCATAATTCGAAACTGTCCAGATATCAAGTTTATCTTTGGCAGGTATTTAAAGCTTATTTTGAAGTTGTGCAAGTTCAATTATATAGTTGATCAGATAATATTAAGTCGGTTAAAAAAATAAAGCAAAATATCGAAAAATCGAAAATAATTTTTTTCTGCTCTGGATTTGTATATCGGTGGGAATTAGGCCCATTTTCTGAAAGGACTTGAAATTACCTATCAATCCATATTTTTGTCGGCCCAATCGGATATTATTAAGTCGGCTAAAAAAATAAAGAAAAATGTGGAAAAATCGAAAATAATTTTTTTGTCTCTGGATTTGGATATCGGTCGTAAGTAGGCCCATTTTCTGAAAGTTCTTGAAATTACCTATCAATCCATATTTTTGTCGGCTCAATCGGAAATATTAAGTTGATTAAAAAAAATAAAGAAAAATATGGAAAAATCGAAAATATTTTTTTACGGCGTTGGGTTTGTATATCCGTTGGAAATAGTCACATTTTCTTAAAAGTCTTGAAATTAACTATCAATCCATATTTTTGTCCGTTGAAACGGATAATATTATGTCGGTAAAAAAAATAAAGAAAAATATGGAAAAATCGTAAACAATTTTTTTCATTGCTTATACAGAAATTGTACTTTATCATCCTAAAGCTACCACTACTAAATTCAAGGAAAAAAAACGCCTGTGTTAGAGGATATTTGAAACCTTCGCCGTGTTATATGGTTTTTGAAACCACTCTATGAGTTGGTGGATTTTCGAAGTCTTCGCTGAGTTGGCGGGGTTTTGAAGCAAACACTGAGTTAACAGGTTTTCGAAGAAAATGCAGAAGAAATTCGAAGAAATGCAATTAATTTATAAATTCAATAAATAGCATGTGATAATACCTTAACCTTTTTAATTTGTAATTTAATAATTACTACATAACTATTTGATGTAATTATCAATTCTCTTTGGAAAGCATTCTGCTAAAACAGTTAGCAGCGGTTTTTAAGTTGTGTATACGATTTTTTTAGATTTGATTATTGTTTGAAGAAGTGTCTGTTTTCCAACAGTTTTGTTTCCTCAAAGAGGAAGCTTTGTAACGGTCAAAAAATTTTTGAGACAAAATACATATGTTTAAAAACATGTTTTAAGAATTTTGGCACTAGATTTCGTCATTGTTGAGCAAAAAAATGTTTGTATCTGTATGTGGATTTGTGCGTGCGTGCGTGCGTGCGTGCGTGCGTGCGTGCGTGCGTGCGTGCGTGCGTGCGTGTGTGTGTGTGTGTGCGTGTGTGTGTGTGTGTGTGTGTGTGTGTGTGTGTGTGTGTGTGTGTGTGTGTGTGTGTGTGTGTGTGTGTGTGTGTGTGTGTGTGTGTGTGTGTGTGTGTGTGTGTGTGTGTGTGTGTGTGTGTGTGTGTGTGTGTGTGTGTGTGTGTACGGACGATGTCTTTTGAACTATTCGAACGATTTTCATCGGACAAAGCTTATTCTCTTCATTTTGTAGGATATTTTGAAGGACGTAACCTATTTTTTTATTTTATTGATTTTCTTTTTTTTATAACCAAAAAAAGATTTTGAATTTTTCTTTTTTGCGATTTTTAAAAATGTTACAGCTAATAATACTTAAGATCAAAATTTTTGTTGAAAGGTGTTTAAATTACCAACATTTTCTTTTCTTAATATTTAAATTATCTTAAGTCTGTCATTTGTTATTAATGAAAATGTGGTTTATACTTCTTTAATTTAGTTTTTAAAAAATATTTTATTTATTGACTTCAAATTTTAACCACTTATTACACTTATTACACCATTTAGCTAAGGTTTCAAGAGAATCTTTTGTAAGAGTTTCCCATCGCCTCGAGTAATTTGTAGTCATTATCGAGTTCCGCCTAAGCACGCACTAAGATCGTAGTAGCAAGGGAGGATAATGAAGGTGCACATCTCTGCGTTACAGGTTTGACGAACAGCGGCTGACCCTGAGAATACACCGAGGCAGGGCAAGCGAGTACAACGGGAATAACGAAAGCCCCCGAAGCAGCGACTGCGCCAGTAGCACGGTGGCTCGTAGCCCATCGCGCCGCGATCGCATCAAGATCTCGGTCTCGTACCCGAGCACGGAAACTCTTAACACGAAGTGCAACAACACGCTTGAGAGGACGCCCTCGAGGACTTCCCAGGTCTCCGTGCACTATAGCAATGGCCAGACTCAGAGCCAGTTGTGTTCGTCTTCCAGGTCTACTCATTTAAAGGTATGCATGCCTTACTTTATATATTTCTCATATTTAGTATGATTCACCTGTTCTACTGAGTACAGCTTTATATTCTGCACATTTTAGCAAAATTTAATTCCCCTTTGCGTGCAATATAAATTAAATAATAATATCTTACAAGTTAAAAGAGTGTTTGAAAATATTATGTAAGTATTACGTAACACTTAACAGCGATATACTAATTCAGTATTAAACTAACATTTCAAATGTCAATTGAATGCAAATTATAGAGAATGAGTATGCTATAATAGTGTGTGACCTACATGAATGCTTATCGAAATTTGTATTTATAGAAGTATCAGGCCCGGATTTATTAATAAGAGAATATATTCTTATATTTTAGGTATATTTATTCAATAATAAAACTGATTTATAATTAATTTAGTGTGCATTTTTATGCTTTTTGAAATGAGGTATAATATATAAAATAAAAATGAATATTTTATGTAAAACAATTAATGTGCCAAATATTATTTTGATTTTAAAAAATATCACAAAACATAACGTAAATTTTATTTCAGTTATAAAATTATTTATATTGGTTTACAATTATTGTGATAAACAAGTGAATACAACAAATGAATTGTTGTTATGTTTTACTACAATTCGAATTTACTCATAAATCTTGATAAAAATTTTAAAAAAGGTTTGAAAGCTTGAAAAGGCGTTTTTAGTAAACACATTATAAATCTAACCTAACTTATTGCAAACAAAACTTGTATCTCAAATGATAAAATACTTTAAAACTTTAATTTTGTTAACACGTCTTTACTTACTAGAAGTCCAAATTTAATTAAAAATGAAAATAGCAATACATATATAAAAAACAAAAAGAAGTATTTGCAGATATTAGCTATAGAAGCTAATGAAAAATTGTTTAGCCAGTAGTTTTAAAGTATGCTATAGGTTGTTCATTATTTTTTCAGTTTATAAAAATACTTACCTTCAGCATCTCCGGTTAAGTAAATATAAAATCTGTATTTAAAAAATAATTCTCTTTATTAAATTCTTGCAATTTCGGCAAAAATAGATAACAGATATTTTTCGCTGAATTGCCGTGCAGATACGGTCATAGAGTGAGTCACAAGAGAGAAAAGAAAAAGGCTGAAAGCACAATTTTTCCTCCTCTCTATGTGACCGAAAAATCTTCAATGTTCTCTGTCTCCTTCGTAATTCAATCGCCGTGGAGTACTAGAGACGTCAGAGAAACGGAAGAAAAGAAACGAGCCGAAGAAAAGAGGATAGAGTGCGATAAAAGTGCGATAGAGAAAATCTGTGAAAGAGGGAAAAGTATGAGAGAGCGAGTAAGGAAGAGATCAATTTTCGTTTATTGCTGCTATTAACTACATCTACATATATGAAATGTGCAGAAACACATAGACGAATTATTTTTTCTAGATAATATCAGGTAGCGTGATTAATTTAAGCGAGGCAATATCGTAAATTGAATGCTTATGTTATTTAGGTCGGAGGCATCGGCAGAGTGGGAAGCGTCAGAAGGCCGAGCCGGCGAAGTAGTTGCGAAAGTCAAGTAACCGGAGACGCCGTCTCGCTCCGGGAATTGACTCCAGGGACGAACGAGGAGAAGCCCCGTGTGATGAAAATGGGCAAACGAAATATAAAGGCTCAGGTGAACAACCCCTCTCGCTAATTACTTTCAAATTGTCGCGTAGTCACGTTTCTACCTCATAAAATGCTTACTACCTACCTCTAGTGCATGCATGTATGCTTACATAGTAAAAGAAGCACTGAAATGACCGACACAAATATTTCGTTTCTGTTGTGCTTCCTAAATATACTTCAGTAAACAAGCTGACGATACAATATTAATTAAAGGAATGGCTACAATCTATACATTATATAATTTGTTCACACTTCATCTTTCTGTAAGAAAAAACATAAATTATAAATTATGTTATGAATACGAAATAAAATAGAGTCGGTACGCAGGTTGTGAAACAAAATTTTTACTCGTGAATTTTCACTTTACCGTCCGGTAAGTATAGCCAAAATTACTTTAGACAATATTTATTAAAATGAAAGTTTTTTTCACCCCACAAGCAGTTGTAGTAATTTTTCATATTCTTATTTGTAATCAAATATTTTTCTTCCTGTGAGCTAATCGCGATGGTGCTAGTTGAATACATTATAGGTTACACATTGTTTTGCTGAATCGGCATGTCTCTCGTATTATAACAAATCGTGACTTGAAAATAAAGCTCAATTGATTTGAAATAAATATTTCCCTAACAATAGTTTTTGGCTTTCAAAGATGCTTTGCCCTTTCATAAACTGGAGATAATCGCGGTAAATACTAAAAATTAGAAAAAGTATAATCAATATTAATTCATTTTAAAATCTGTATCTTTTTGAATTTCGGATTTTAGTAACTTACAAATACTGAATTAAAATTGTATAGACAATCAAACTTATGTTCGAATTTTTTTTATTTTATCCATATATGAGCGAATCCATTTCAAATCAAACGGCCTAACTGTGCTCATATCATCGATCATTTTTTAATTTAAGTGTACCATTCTTCCCTTAGAAGGATTTGACACGTATTGTTATATTCTTTTTTTGCACTAAAATTGCATCCAGTTTACAATGTTCAAAATTTTTTACAATATCCTGACATTGAAATTTTATTTTTCAAGGTTATTTCCAAACTGCTGTCATTTTACGAGTTTTTGAAGCATATATTTGAGTAAACTATATGCGATTTTATTCAGTTTGACGTCCTCTTTCACCCCCTCCATGATGTTTTGATAAGAATTTAAAAATGCATAAGATATGCAATTTTTACTAAAACAATGCACTTTTTAGAAAAATGTATTTTTCTCAAAAACCCCATCTTTTTTTTTGTTGAATTTTTTTGTGATAGGGGCTATAAATACCTATTATACCATTATGTATGTCAGATCGTTCACTTTTTCCCATAGAAAGAGAAAAAAAATATTAAGTACAATCAGATTTTTTGCCTTATGAGATGGTCAATAATAGTCAAATAAATTGCTTTGTTTACATATGTAAGTAATATACAAATCCATACGTGGGTGCGCACATCTGTACACAATAAATGATCTTTGTCTTTTTAGATTTTTTATTTTTATTAGTACTTTTGTTGTATTGCTTCCTCATAGAGGAAGCTTTGTAATAGTAAAATTTTAATTTTCTTTAAATTGCTCTAGAAACTTGATTAAAGGTGTTAGAAGTTTGTGTCACATGATTTTAGAAAATGTCTGTATGGATGTGTGTGTGTGTGTGTGTATGTGCGTGCGTGCGTGCGTGCGTGCGTGCGTGCGTGCGTGCGTGTGTGTGTGTGTGTGTGGGTGTGTGTGTGTGTGTGTGTGTGTGTGTGTGTGTACCGCTTTATTTTCGGATCTACGCGGTCGATTTTAACCGGACGGGTCTCATTTTTTTTTTTTTTGATTCCGAATTCGGGAAAAAAATAATTTTTACGACTAACTGATTCGTTTTTGTTTTATGTCCAATTTTTCATTTTCGAAAAATTTATTTTTGATTTTTTGTAATGATTGGATTTAAATTTTATAATCGGATGGGTAGCGTTCGAAAGAGCATAAAAAAACCTATATTAAAAAAAAAAATTTCTCTAGCTATCAAGGTTATTTTGTTATTAACAAAAATGTGTTTTTTTTTAATGCTTATAATTCCCAAACTAAATGGTCAATTTTTTTGAGAAAACTCATGATAATAGAGATTATGAATAGCTATAATCTGTATAAAATTGAATCCATTCTGTTGGTTAGTTCTTCAGAAAAAAATTAAAAAACCGCTGCCAATTCATTGGCACGTAGCTTCCTCAAACCTAATTTACTGATTTCTTTAATTAATTTTTAATTCCAATATTTAAAATTTAATACTTCAGAAAGACAGAAATAACAAAACTCCAACATAATTTATTCAAATTTTTATAGATTATACATTTCCACAAAATTTCACATACATAAAATATATATCACAATTGCCTATAAATTTGCAACTGATATTTAGAGCTCTATGTATTTGAATGTAATTTATAGCATTCGAAACATAATTAAATTACCTATATTTTCTAAAAAAAATTAATTTTCTAGCTATCACGGTTCTTTTGTTATTAACAGAGACGTAAAAATTTAAAAATTATAACAAAATGAGTTTTGGATGTTCAACTATTACGATAGTAAAATTGTCTTATTCGCTTCAAAATTCATTGTACAGGTATATTTTTGATAGTTCTCGGCAGAGTCTTTTTGGCAAAATGATTGGTTCATAATTTTCAGAGATATTATAAACTAAAATCATCTTTTTATAAATTAAATTAAATTTAATTATAAACTAAATTAAAAAAAAATTATAAATTATCCTCAAGAAATAGATTTTAAAAATGTCTAGAAAAATTTTAACCTCAAATATCTCTGAAATTTATGAACCAATCACTTTGCCAAAAGAACTCATCCGAGAACTATCAATAATATACCTCTACAATGAATTTTGAAGCGAATAAGACAATTTTACTCTTGTAATAGTTGAACATGTAAAACTCTTTTTTTTTCATTTTTCAATTTTTACGTTTTTGTTAATAACAAAAGAACCGTGATAGCTAGAGAATTAATTTTTCTTAGAAAATATAGGTAATTGAATTCTCTTTCGAATACCACCCACCCCATTTAGATACATAGAACCGTTCTCGAAAAATTACGATTTAAAAAAAATTGAAAAAAATTTTAACCTCAAATATCTTCGAAATTTATGGATCAATCCTTTTGCCCAAAGAACTCACTCGATTGGTATACAAAATCTACCCCTACAAAGAATTTCAAAGTGATTAAGCCAATTTTACTATAGTTATTGAACGACAAAAAAAATCACTTTTTTTATAAATTATTTTTTTTCTCAAAAAATAATGAATAAAAAAACCTAAAAATTTAGTAAGTTATAGTATTTAATATCCTTTATAACCAAAAAAATATTCATGTTAATTTCTTTTTTTAATTTCGAAATATAACCTATTTACAAAAAATTACGTTTTCGCCATACCCTGGCCGAAAGTGCCACATTCCCGCCCTGCTCAAAAACGGGAATGTGGAGTTTTCGGCCCGGGTATGGCGAAAAATAGTATACGCACCACGGGAGTAAAATTGGCCAGCCCCCAGCTCGTGTTTGCCACCCTCGCCTTCGGCTCGGGTGGCAATTTACACGAGCTGTGAACTGTCCAAGTTTTTTCCTCCCATGGTGCGTAATATACTATTTCATCAATAACTTATGACGAAATATAGCTACCGACTTTTTTGTTTTTTTAAATTGTAGATAATTTTATCCTACATACAGAGAATTCATGATATATAAACAATATTTGTTCTAAATATTTAAAAAATCGAAAAAAAAAATTTTGAAAATTAAAAAATTTTGGATAGCTCTTGGACGAGTTCTTTGGGCAAAATAATTGGTCCATAAATTTCAGAGATATTTGAGGTTAAAATTTTTTAAACTTTTTTCAATCAGCTACAGATTTCTAGACAATTTTGTATGTGATATAGATATTGTGTATGTGAATTTTCATCAAGATCGTACGATTACTTTTTGATATTCAAAATTTTCCTATTTTACAAAGTTATTTTATTTGTCGCCTGATAACTAGAGAAAACTTGTTTTAATTTTTTTTTTAATTTGGCGGAGATGTAGAGTGTATATTATTTATTATATGCGTTTTTAGAGTGAAAGAATTCGTTTATGAATTTCAGAGATATTCGAGGTTAAAACTAATTTAGCCTTCTTTTCAAATCGTAATTTTTTGGATATATCTATACTAGAAAATGGAAATAACACGTGCTATGCGTGCGTGTTGTTCACTTGCTTTTGTTTTTTATTGAGGGTAATTTACAGCGCGATCAAGTTTTAACCACTTATTATACTCATTGAAGAATATATTTGGTTGAAATTTCAAAAGATTATCTTTATTTTTTACTCAAAATATCGAAATTTTTTGTATAGAACATTGATTGGGAAAAAGTTTGCATTTTACTTGCAGAATATGACAGTATTTTTGTTGTAACCTTTTTGGAAAGTCTCTTGACTGATTGACTTGATTGGTGACTTTATAATAAACATTCATATGTGTAATAAACGAATATATGTAATACAGAGTTTGGTAATTTGTTCGAATTTATTTTTAAGTTTTCAAAATATTATGGATTTAAAATATTATCCAAAGTTGAAGGTGCACCATAAAAAATAATTCTGCTACTTTTTTTTGTGAAAATCATCAGATGATTTGGAAACGTGATGTAGAGACAAGTCAATATAATCGGAGCGCTTGTATGTACGAAAGCATCGGAAACCAATAGTCCTAAAATTTGGGAGAGATATATTTTTTTTATATCTTCAAACAGAATTCGTTGCCCAATAAAATCGAACTATTACGACGAAAGATATTTGAGGTTTAAAATAAAACTAATTGAACATGTGATAATATTTTGAAAAAATTGATTTATAAAAATATCGGGTTGTCGCACGAGAAAAAGAGTAACAAGAATAAATTTTCGAAAAATATATATTAATTTATTACGAATATTCATAAAGAAAATTGGGTATGACACAATTAATTATTGTTATAAAAAATTTAAAAAAAATGAATAAATACATTATTTTGAGAAAGCTAAGTGCCAATGTATTGGCAGCGGTTTTTTTCTTTGTTTTACTTCAGTGAATTGATGATTAATAGTTTTTGCTATAAAAGTAAGAGCTTTACCTTGACAATTCTTTAATCCACATAGGAGTTCTATAAATTCCATTATACATTGTAGCTGTAAGCTATTTAACACTTTCTTTTTTATAATTTTCTATATCCTTTTGTAAATATATTATTTATAGAACTAATGTATGTGGGTTAAAGAATTTTCAAGGTAAAGCTCATACTTGTATAGCAAAAACTGTTAATCATCAATTCACTGAAGTAAAAACAAAGAAAAAATACAACATAGGTACTCATAAAATTTAGAAATCTAAAAAGACAAAAATCATTTATTATGCGTATAGTTTACTCAAATATGCTTTAAAAATTCGTAAAATGACAGCAGTTTGAAAATAATCTTGGAAAATAAAATTTCAATTTTAGTACAAGCGAAAAACATTATAATAATACGTGTTAAATCATTTTAAAAAAGAATAGCATACTTACATTCCAAAATGATTGGTGATATAAGCGCAGTCAAGCCGTTAGATTTGAAATGGTTTCGGTCATATATGAGTTTACACTGCGGTGTATTGATCCGTTTTCCAATGTCGCGTCAATTCAATAATGCTAGTGTTGATAACTAAAAGTTTTACTAATCAAATTTGCTAATGTAATATTGTTGATAAACAATTAAAAATTAACGTCTATCTTATTAACGCTGATAGGATCAGATCGAATTACAATTGTTTAATTATTCGTATTCGTGATTTGAACTTAATGAGGTACAGAATCGGTTCCTTTAATAAATGTGATTATTCATGTGTTCAATAAAATAAATTTTATGCAGAAAGGTTTTTATAAATTCATTTAATGGTTTGAACCTTTCATTAATAATTAATTGAAAAATGAAATTTATTAATGTAGTTTTAAACAATATGAAAACAATGTTTCATTTGAATTGTATTTACATATGGAGTATTTCAGCTCTTTTATAAAATTTGAAGTCAGTGTACGATTGTGAAGATACTGCATTAACTAATATCAATAGGTATTACTTAGATTTAGCCCATGAGTTTGGCGGCATGCAAATTGAGCTTGATTGTGTTAAGCGTGTCTTAAAAGTAAGTCAAGAGTGTAATATTGATAAAATTGTAGCTAAGTTTGGAATGAACGAGGCAAATCCGTCGAGTGTACCTGCAGAGCCGAGTCTATACTTACAGGAGTATGATGTAAGTAAAGATAACAAGAAAAAGATCAAACGAATTTCCTACTGAGAAACAGTAGGTTCAGTTTTGTTCACCGTTAGCAAAATAATCTGCGCATGCACGTTCTTCGCTCACGCTCTTCAATAGAGTATGTAAATAAGCACTTAGCTCACGCCGAGGCTCACACAAAAGAAGCGCGAAAAAGCGAGTTTCACACACTCCGTTAAAAAAAGAATCATACGATACTTGGAGCGCACGCGTGATTATAGCACCGTATTCGACGACAGTGGGAGTAACTCTGACGTAATGGTCCCTTACTGACGCTGATTACCAGGAATACTGAGAAACACGAAGATCAAGAAACGGTTTTTATTAAACGAGGGGTCAATATGCTCGTCCAGCCAGAGACAGAGTATAGTTTATTAACAATGGAACCTGAGTTATTGTATTAACTCATGAAACAAAAGAAGCAAATTGGCTGCAACAAATGCTTACATATTTGCATCAATCCGAAATTCAATTAGCGAAAAATTCTGAGTTTCATTAGAGATCGAAACATATTGATGTAAGATTTTATTTTGTCTGCGAAGTTATAGAGTTTGCTGTTTTGCAAAATATTTTTGAAGGATATTAACACCTGTCTGCAAATGTCAATATTTCGTATTTAGATAACACAATAATTAGGGTTTGACGAATTAAAATACGTCATATCACCCTGCCGGACTGATAAAATCTTTGCTTCTAAAATGCGTTTTGAGACTCTTGTGTATCAAACAGTATTTTTGGATACGATGTGTATATTTTATCCAGGCGTGTGCAAAATCAAGCTTGGCACACGGACTGTGTCAAAATAGAACATTTCAATACAAGTGTGCAAAGCGGGTGATTCATGCACATCACCCATATGCATCGAATTTTATTTTTTTTAATGGAGTGAACGAAACTCGGAGAACCATCATTATGTACTTGACGAATGTGAAGTTTGTCGAGGACAAGATAAGGAGGTGGGCAGGAGGCCGTGGGAGGCGGCAATACATCGTCGCCTGGGAGATAAAAGGTTTCAACTCGACGCGGCGCGTAAGAAGGTTACAACTTGGGTCGGTGCGTAAGATGGTTACAACTTGGCTTGGCGCGTAAGAAGGTTTCAAGTCAGCTCGGTACGTAAAAAGCTTTAAAAAATGTTTTAAATATACAATATTCCGAAAAAATTTTTTATATAAAAATGAAAGCTGAGAAAATGAAAAAATGACTGATGAGTACATCTATACCATATTTGATAGTGCACTGGGATGGGGAAACTTATTCCAGATAGAATTGCATGTAAACAGATCGATCGTTTAGCCATTCTGATGTGCAGTGGAAAAATTGAAAAAATTATTGATGTGCCTGGATTAGAAAACCAAAAAGGGGTCGACGATAGCTAATACTGTTTATCAGGCATTGGAGGATTGGCGATTGGTTGATAAGGAGGTTGGGTAGCTCATAGCTCGCGGAATGTGGGGAGGAGGTCGTCTTGCACCGTGCGTGCTGCCCCGCTCACCGCGCACCCCCTTCCGCAGCCTATGAACTCGATTGTGTGTTTACGTTTTGCCGCAGTACTCGGAGTCGGTGTTGTCTATCGCCTTCAGATTTCGTATAAACATTCTCTTGTATACGTGCTATATTGCCGGTAGTTTTTTAAATCATTCTTATCATTTTTAAAGAATCGCATCCTAAGTGTTTTGTGTTTTACCAAGGTACTTCCATAAGAAACCGTATATAAGAGTTAAACTTTGAAGTTGAATAATTTCATAACCGAGTTGAAAAATAATCTGAAATTCATCACACTTATAGGAAACCAATCAAAGAGCAACATATTAAAATTTTGGAATGATCTTATCTTTTATATTCTGGTAACCAACCTCCTAAAGGGGGCAAGCCCTAGTTAAAGGCTGAAAAAAAAAGATTTGCTTTAATTATTCCAGTATCTTTTATTTTATGTTATATTAAAAACAATATTACCTATTAAAAATACACATAAAAATGAACATTTCAAGCTCTGAAAGACTCGTCTATCTTGATTTTCAACTTTGTAATAGCCACTTAATTTTAACACTATTTTTTGCATATGAGCTCAGTTCTCACAGATTTTCTCTGGAACTGATCAACCAAATGAGCTGAAATTTCTTGAAGATCCTCCTGAAAAACTGAATATTTATAATCATTTTACACCATTAATCAGATTTTCCATTATAATTCAAATCGAAAATTATTTTTTCAGTATTTAACTAAGGATTACCCTGTCAATTTGGGCATAGAGGTGATGCAGCGGTAATATTGGAGCAAATGGTTCAAAGAGATTTGCGTGTCGTCACCATATGCTTGAAATTTTATTAGCAGCAGTTTTTGGGATAAAAATACATGGTGCTAATGGGCCAAATGTACCTATTTTCAAGAAATTTCAAAATGAGTGGCCTAACATTGAACCTACAACCTATGAAAACGGAATAGAAGGATTAGAACCATTATTACACAATAAAATCTCTCACTCTGTTAGTTTCATAAAGAAACACAGACAAAAGTAACAACTTAGAGAAGACTATAAAGAGTTGTTAGAGTTAAGTTTATTATTTTATACAACTCTAACCACAAAATCACAACGTTGATATGATTTTTCAGCGCTAGTGGTATAAAATACGGTTCGAGACTAGTACGAAAGTAGGTTATTTACCTCATGTGACCTTTTGCTCTCGGTTCGCTTGAGCGAAGAACGTTTACAGCACCATTGGCAGTAGCAGCACTAAATAATGATCTAAGATTATTAAAAAAATTAATTAAATATGAGTCTATCGATGCTAATATTTCAAAAACTACTCTAAATAAAATTAAAAATCACATGTGATATTTATCTCTGAAAAATGTGCTCTATCATTTTTCGACGGAGGGGTACCAGATAGTAAAAAAGGAGAAATGGTTCATGCATTACAAACCAAGCACATTGCAAAGATACTGATATTACAAAAAAATTTTATGCGTCTAGAACCGACATCAAAGTATTGTTGAACGAAGAACGCGATTATAGCATTAATAGTCAAAGTTCCCATTTCTGTGAGAGATTTCGATTCAATATAGAGTATTTAGCACACGGCTGCACCACATGGTGTACGAGGGTCATTTGATAAGTACCTAGCCTACAAATGAAAACACTAAAATTTTACAAAAAATAAAATTTATTTTTCAATGTAGTCTTCCTTTTAGTTGAATACACTTGGTCCAGCGGTGTTCCAATTTTTTTAACCCCGTTGAAAAAAATGTTTTCTCTTGGTTTGCAAAATAGGCCTCCGTGGCGGCGATTATTTCCTTATTGGAGTGGAATCTCTTCCCGGCGAGCGAATTTTTTAGGTTCGGAAACAAAAAAAAGTCGCACGGAGCCAAATCTGGAGAATACGGTGGATGGGGCAGCAGTTCGTAGCGTAATTCGACCAATTTAGCCGTGGCGAGTGCAGAAGTGTGAGCCGGTGCATTATCGTGGTGGAAAAGTACTTTCTTTTTAGACAAATGGGGCCGTTTTTCTTCTAACACGGCGTCAAATCGGCTCAATAGTTCGGCGTAGTACTGTCCTGTGACCGTTTTGCCCTTCTCCAGATAGTCAATAAAAATCACACCTTGAGAATCCCAGAAAACAGTGGCCATCA
Organism: Torymus aiolomorphi; assembly: GCA_036365515.1. NCBI lineage: Eukaryota > Metazoa > Arthropoda > Insecta > Hymenoptera > Torymidae > Torymus > Torymus aiolomorphi. The sequence goes on from CM070877.1 coordinate 115,435,690, forward strand.
CCTTTCCGGCCGACGGGACCGTCTTCGCCTTCTTCGGAGCAGGTTCACCGGGTAAGGTCCACTGTTTTGACTGCTCCTTGGTCTCTGGAGTGTAGTAGTGAATCCATGTTTCGTCGACGGTCACGTAACGACGCAAAAACTCTTTTGGATTGCGATTAAACAGCTCCAAACACTGCTCTGAACTGGTCACACGGATGCGCTTGTTGTCTGCAGTCAGCAAACGCGGCACCCACCTTGCTGACAGCTTCCTCATGCCTAAAATCTCATGTAGGATATGTCACACGCGTTCTTCTGAGATGCCTACTATCGCAGCTATCTCGTGCACCTTTAATCGGCGATCTGACAAAATGATATCGTGTATTTTTGTCACGTTCTCCTCCGTAGTGGGTGTTTTCGGAGCACCTGGGCGTGGATCATCAAAAACCGACGTACGACCACGTTGAAACTCGTTATACCAAAATTTAACGGTCGCCATCGAAGGAGAAGCATCCCCATACACTGCATCCAAGCGTTCTTTAATTTCACTGCGCGATTTCCCTTCCAAAAACAAGAATCGAATCACCGACCGATATTGTTCTTTCTCCATTTTTTCAAAAATCAACGGACACATTTGCTTTCACACGCTCTCAAAAATAAACTACAACTCCGATCCGGCTGAAATTTCGTCTGTAACCGTTTACAGGAAGATACTGCACTGTAGTGTATTTCTGGTGCGATAGTGGCACCATCTGGCGGTGAGGCTAGGTACTTGTCAAATGACCCTCGTATAAATAAATCTTTCATTGTAAGCCGAGAGAAAGTTGAAAGATTAAAGTAGTCAATAATTCTGCTGAGAGAGCTGTGCACTTGCCGCGGTTCTGCAGTTAGTCTTGACCGTAGAAACTATACTGACCCTAGAAGTGTCATGATACCAGAACCGTCATGCTTCCAGAACCGTCATAGCTAATCTACTTATATTATCTATATTTCCTACTATTAAAAAAAATTCATTTTTTTATAAGCTTAGCCACAAAAGGGTGTAGTGCTTATTTCCACAAGTGGTGACTCTAGAAGCGGCATGACTCTTGAACCGGCACGAACGGGCAGCCGTTCGCGGCGCACGGTTTTCTGTATGTATATGAGGGACTACGTTCAAATAATAATAAACGAAATCGGGTGCCCAAGTGGATTCGAACCCACGATCTCTAGATTACTGAGCAGCCATCTCATCACTCTGCTACTCACAAGGAAGGTACCCCAAGTGTAAGTCGCCGATTTGGACGATATTGTTGTAGTACATTAAAAAAATATGTTGTAGTACATTAAAAAATAAGAGACACGTATTTTTCTTACGTGCTGATAGACACTTTAAGGGGGTGAAATCTACCCCTAAAGTTCACCCTCAAAAACAGTTTTTCCAACTATTTCAAAAACGAATAAAGCTAGCTTAATGAAACCGACGCCAAAAGTTGTAGAATAAAAAAGCCTTCAAAATAGCATTACTTTCAATTTTAAGGGTAGCAACCCCTATTTTTTTTTTCAAGAAAACTAAGCTTTTTTCAACAATTTTCAGCTATAAAAATTACAATAAATTATATATCGCCTCAAAACTGATTCCATTTAAAATAAAATTAAAAAATAAAGTTGACCTGTCTCGTGGTTTTGACCAAAATTATTTTTTAGGGGGTAACTACCCCTTATTTATTTTTTGTTCATTATTTCAGAAATAAATAAAGATAACTTAATAAAACCAACGCTAAAAATTTTAAATAAGAAAGGCTTCAAAACAGCATTACTTTCAATTTTAAGGGTAGCAATCCCTATTTTTTTTCAAGAAAACTAAGCTTTTTTCATCAATTTTCAGCTATAAAAATTACAATACATTATATATCGCCTTAAAACTGATTCCATTTAAAAGAAAATTAAAAAATAAAGTTGACCTGTCTCGTGGTTTTGGCCAAATTTATTTTTTAGGGGTAACTACCCCTTATTTATTTTTTGTTCATTATTTCAGAAATAAATAAAGATAACTTAATAAAACCAACGCTAAAAATTTTAAATAAGAAAGGCTTCAAAACAGCATTATTTTCAATTTTAAGGGTAGCAACCCCTATTTTTTTTTCAAGAAAACTAAGCTTTTTTCATCAATTTTCAGCTATACAAATTATAATAAATTATATATCGCCTTAAAACTGATTCCATTTAAAAGAAAATTAAAAAAATAAAGTTGACCTGTCCCGTGGTTTTAACCAAAATTATTTTTTAGGGAGTAACTATCTTAATAAAACTAACGCTAAAAATCTTAAAATTAAAAAGGCCACAAATCTGTATCACTTTCAATTTTAAGGGTAGGAACCCCTATTTTTCTCTTTTTAAGGAAATTAAGAGACTTTATTGACTTCAATGGTGAAACTTATCGATTTTTATCGACTTCTACTAACTTTTTCTAGCAGGGAGGGTAAATGTGTTTATTTTTTTTTTCTGAAAAAATTGCGTAAATAATCAAAATTTAGTGAGATTAATTTTTTTTCAAAAAAATAATAAAAATTAAAGTTACGTGTTGCAGAAAAATACAAAATGAAATGATAACTAATGTAAATATGGTTTTTGTTTTAACAACACAAGTTTTATTATTACTATTACTACACAAAATTTAAAGTATTCTCAAAAAAGTAATTGTTTGTCGAATAGCTCGAGGCATTATGGATTGTAAGTTGTACAATAATGATATTCTTCAAAATGTGTTTTAAGCATAAAGATTTTGTACACCACGAACATCTAACAATTGCAACATTATTACAACCATTGATCTCACAATGCGTTGCACAGGAATCTCCGAAACTGAAACTTACGGGGTCATCGAAATCTCCTGGTCGATTCACAAGATACCCACTTTTATACCACGAATATTTAAATAGATTTTCATATCGTGAAGATGAAAATTGGTTATGAACCAAAGACTGTAATTTAATTATATTATTTCTCAAATGTAAATTTAAGTCTTCGTCTATGAGCAAAACATGGTCTGAAAAATGTTTAACATAGTTCTTTCATGTGCGGAATCCATATACATCTAACGGCTGTATGTTTCCAGTCGTTCCTGTAGGTATCATTTTGAGATGTAGTGTTTTATCGTGTGGCGTAACTTCCTGTACAATCGTTGGACAATGACCACTCCACGAATCAATTAGCAGCATGCTTCTAGGTTGAACTTGAGGAAAATATACCTCTTTTAACCACGCCTTAAAGAGTTCTACAAATTTTGATTTTATTTAAATGTGTCTTCCGAAATAATTAACGTTTTATTTTTAGAAATTAATAGAACGTGATTTTACCTGAATTAAGTTTTCCAGATGTCGAGGATGTAACATATACGTTTGTAGGCACAAACAAATTTTGTGAGACAATTGGTCCAAATTCTCCGCTTCGCTCCTTTAATACTAAAAATAATGGTGATAGTAACTTTCCTGTGGGTGAAATTGTCGGCTGTACAGTATAGCTATGAGTTGTTGATGTGACCGACTGTACAAGGCACTGTAATTTCTTTTCTCCTTCAAAAGCAAGAGATCGACCAGAATGCATTTCCAACTGAAAACCAGACTGGTCTGAATTATATGTATTGTCAGCGCCTATTTGATTAATCAATTGTTTGACTTCTGTTACGAATTCTACTTCTTTTTTATGCAAATCATTTCTATTTTCTATACTTTTCTTTGTGATAAATTTATTAATTTTTCGATAAACAATTCTATGGGTGTTTTTAAATTTTGAAAGTCAATGTTTTGAAGCTGTAAATCTTACGTCCTCATTTCCGATTAATTTTCGTGCTTGTAGAGCCCATCTTCTTAAATCGTTGTCATGAATTATTAATCCAGCTTCAGTGGCAGCTTTAAAATTTTCTAGTGTGAAATCGCAAATTCTTGCAATTTTTTCTCGGTAAGTTCCACCTTGATTGATTTGGTGAGCCCAGCGATGTAACTGTGTTTCAGAACTGACTTTTCTGAATCTATTTTGAACTGTTTTAAGCGATAAATTCTTTTTTGTTTTTCCACTTCTCCAATATTCTACAGCCCTTTTTTTGTATTCAAAACTCAATGGTTCTTCATGCCCCGTACATTGATCCGTAGGTAATTCAGGATAGTAAGGAAGTGTATGTAAATCAACATCTTCCACAATACGTGCATCTGTTTCTTTATATTCTTCTTGAAAATCCAACGATTTTTCCATTATAACATCTATTCTATTAGACGATTCCATTAAATCTAACAGTATCATTTGGAAATGGTCTTTTATTTCTATTTCTTTAATATTATAAGAGCTATCTTCAATATCAAGTGTTTGGAAATAGGCAAGCAGCAAATTAATAACATTCAGAGGATTAATGTTCATTTTGAGTGCTAAAATAATCAAACATTTATAAGAATAATTGCATACAGAAATAGTTTCTTTACAACACACATATATAGAATGCTGAAAATAAAAACATTTTTTTAATTTGTATGCGTCACCCCTCTAAACGTTACATTACTATGTTGCGAGAACATAGCTATTTCTCAATGAGGAAGCTTTGTACGTTGTACATTGTACGCTTTTACTGATGTACGCCATCATGCGACCGATGTCTTTTTACCCGGAAATATTTGTTTAAATATTAAAAAAATACCATATTTTCACAAGATAATAATGTTGCATTTAAAAAGGCGACACATACAAATAAAACAAATATTTATACTTTGGGCCATCCTGTTAAGAATCTATTAAGAATATCGTATCTGTATATTTCTTTACTAAAGCGCTTGATTAAAATGAAAAGAAGGTAATCTCGAGTTTTTTTTTTAAATTTGTAAACAGTAATCGATAAGATGTATTGCACAATGCCTGTTAATTTAGATTTATTAAAATTAAGATTTAGTTATTTAAAATTATTATTTGTATGTAAAATTTATTATTTGTAAAACATCTAATAGTAAAGGAACCGTATACAATTTAGCTAAAAATTGAATCAGGAGTCTATAATTTTGTTAATAACAGAAAGTAAACAATACAGTATACAAAATAAAGTATATTTTGATACATTTTTTAATTTTCGTAAAAATATTAAAAATACTTTATGCACTTATAAATCAGGATTTTTTAAATCTTTAAAATTAAAGAAAAATCAATTTAAACTATTTGTGCTCTATAACGTCAAATGTATCTCCAAAAAATGTCACAATGTACGAAATTGCATACTTTCTAATATGTTCATTAAAAATAACGCAAACTATAATTTTAAAAACTGTTATAATTTTATTAAAGCCTATAGACAGATATGAAATTCTTACAATTAATGCATTAGATCTGATATATAAATAGACATTTACCTGCAGTTTTGTAGTGCTGCTGACATTAAAAAAAATGAATTGATGCAATATTACAGCCACAATATTGTAGAAATAACCACTTTCACAAAACAATACTGCACGACTGCAAACTCAACGGTCAATTTTTTTAAGAAAAATCATGGTAATGCAGAATATAAATAGCTATAATCTGCAAAAATTTGAATCCATTCTGTTGGTTAGTTTTTGAGAAAAAAGTTGAGAAATGAGAAAAACTAGTTTTGTATGTCCTACAATTACGGGAGTAAAATTATCTTAATTGCTTCAAAATTCCTTATAAAGGTAGATTTTGGATAGCTTTCGGTCGAGTTCTTTGGGCAAAATGATTGGTCCATAAATTTCAGAGATATTTGAGGTTAAAATTTTTTTAACCTTTTTTCCAAATCGTAATTTCTCGAGAACGGCTCGATGTATGTGAATCGGATGGGTAGCACTCGAAAGAGAATTAAAATACCTATATTTTTTAAAGAAAATAAAATCTCTAGCTATCAGGGTTCTGTTGTTATTAATAAAAACGTAAAAATTAAAAAATGAAAAAAATGAGTTTTGTATGTCCTACAATTACAGGAGTAAAATTATCTTAATTGCTTCAAAATTCCTTATAAAGGTAGATTTTGGATAGCTTTCGGTCGAGTTCTTTGGGCAAAATGATTGGTCCATAAATTTCAGAGATATTTGAGGTTAAAATTTTTTTAACCTTTTTTCCAAATCGTAATTTCTCGAGAACGGCTCGATGTATGTGAATCGGATGGGTAGCACTCGAAAGAGAATTAAAATACCTATATTTTTTAAAGAAAATAAAATCTCTAGCTATCAGGGTTCTGTTGTTATTAATAAAAACGTAAAAATTAAAAAATGAAAAAAATGAGTTTTGTATGTCCAACGATTACGGGAGTAAAATTGACTTAATCTCTTTGAAATTCATCGTAGAGGTAGATTTTGGATAGCTGTCGGCTGAGTTATTTGGGCTAAATGATTAGTCCATAAATTTCAGTGATATTTGAGATTAAAATGTTTTGAACCTTTTTTTCAAATCGTAATTTCTCGAGAATGGCTCGATGAATCAACTCCAGATCTATAAACAATTTTGTATGTGATATAGATATTATGTATGTGAATTTTCATCAAGATTGTACGATTACTTTTTGAGATATTTGATATTCAAAATTTTCATATTTTACAAAGTTATTTTCTTTGTTGCATGATAACTAGAGAAAAATTGTTTTAATTTCTTTGAAATTTGGTGGAGATGTAAAGTTTGTATGTTATTTATTATATGTGTTCTTAGGGTAGAAATAGTCAGGCCCGGATGAAGGGGCGGGGGGGGGGAGGGCTAGGGTGGGCTAGAGCCCCGGGCCCTGACTTGAAGGGGTCCCCGCCACCGATCTTCCTGTTTGAATCAAAATCAATTTTTTTAATGATATAAAATGCACTTTACGTTTAATAGTCTAAATAAGGTTTGAAATTTACGGAATCTTTTAAGAAAAGCTATGTGATCGTGAAAAAAGAATATCTCAGAAAATCGTAAATTAATTTAATGATTAGTTATAATACTCCTGATACCAATTTTTCTCTTTAAATAATAAATAATAAGCGATGATAGAATAGTATATTGTGCAGCGAGTGTGGATAAGTTGCCAATAGCGCACGAGGGCGGCGTTTGAGAGCACGAGCGAAGCGAGTGCGAGCAAGCCGCTTGAGTAGCGCTATTGGCTCCTTTTACACACGAGTTGCTCATACTATTTTTTATCATGAATGCGTGAATGCGTGGGTGCGTGTTTTGAGCGGAGGACGGGGGGGGTTGGGGGGGGGGGGCTTCAGTCAGAAAAATATTTATGTCGTATTATTAAGTAAGAAAACCTAACCTAAAAAGGAAAATATTTATTCAATTTATGTTGATTCATTGAAAATAGGTTTTGAGGTTAGATGCTGAGATTTTACTTTTGATATGGCGTGTGTATACATATAAAGAAATTGTGTATCACGAAATGTACAATTTTATTGGTTGTGTTTATTATTTTTATACTTACTCATTCTTTTCTTAGCAAAATCTCAGAAATCTCAGCTAGTGTTATACCTTTACACGGTAATTGATCTGTCGCTGATTAAACAGTTCGTCATTTGACTGTAGCGTGACTGTTTATTCACTGCACATCGAGGGCGCTGCGTCTCGAGTAGCACTGAGTGTATGTAAGGAGGAGGTATGCGTATATGTAAGGAGACTAGTGCGCAGCCGCCACCTCTAGCAGCGTGCGATATGAGAAAATATCGCACACGTGTGATATTGGCTACTTATCCACACGGAAAACCGTTACGATATAGCCCACTTTTCACGCATGAATGATAAAATAGTACATTTCGATACTAGTGCGAGGATTTGATTTTCCCCTCGTGTGACTGTTTGCACCCGAGTGAAGCGAGGGTGAAAAGGTCACACGAGGAGAAAATCAACTTCTCACACAAGTGTCGAACCGTATTTTTTGACACGACGTGCGAGAAGTGAGATTTTTGCACGCATCGTTTAACGCAGCGTGCGAGAAATCGAACTTCTCGCACGGAGTTTCAAAAAATTAATAAAATATACGTAATACCAAATACTGGCATCAAGCATACAAATGATTAATACACAAAATCATAGAACAATTAATTAAATGTAAGTATAAAATGAAATGCGAAAGAGTATAAGGCTATATGTTCAATATTTACATATCATATTTTTAAATTATAGGAGAAAATTATCGCTGTACTTAAATATATGAGAAAGTTTCAAAAAATCTAAAACATCAATTAACCAATAAATATTAAGAAGAATAAATTTCAATAAACAATTAAAACAAGTATGAAATATTAATTAACTTAATGTATTATTAACTGTATCATTTGATGTTTTAATAGTCTTTTTAATCATTATGAAATTAAGTTTTTTTTATCAGATATTTACCAATAACATCTTTTATAAATTATGTTATCTTGAGCTATGTTTATATTTTTGCGTGCAATATTCAAATAATTATATTTATATAATACATAAGTAGTATTATTCTATACTAAGATTTAAAAGTGTAATATTGTTGAAATATAAGTACAATAATTACAAAATTCTTTTGTTTTTTTCATTAATTATATATTTTTTGGTCATTATTAGAAGGAAATTGAAAACAAATTCCAATGTTTACAGTTACGGAAGTTCGAGGACTGTAATGTAATCATATATGTATTAGAAATATAACATTTTTATCAATCGAAATTAAGTATCGGAAAATGTTTATTTTGGTAACCATTCGTTAGGCTTGGGTCCACAATCACGTAGAAATTGCATACCCGCGCGTGCGATTTTCGCGTAATTGTCGACCCAGCCTCATTCGCGGAATATCGGAAAGCGGCCGGCAAAGGGCGGTATTCACGTGTCGACGCGTGTGGACGCGTGTTATTGTTTTTGAGAGCGCTTCGTTTGTTTCGGGCAGTAGCATAGTGTTACATAGAGACTTGGTCGTCAACAGTTTCCACTTTCTTTGCAAAGAAGAATAATCTTAGAGAACGAGGTACGGCGCTATAGTTTAATAACTTCAGTGTAAATTTTATTAAAAGTGAACAGTGAATAACAGTACTCTTGTGAAATCAGTGAAAAACTAACGTTTTCTTATTGAATGTTTTGTTTTTGAGAATTGAATATGTCAAGAAAATACGATAGCGGTGCTTTAAAAAGAAAACTAAAGAAAGAAAAAGAGAAGTTTCAAGCTAAATTGCCAAAATTGACAGAATATTTCGTATTGCCTGAGTCGGAAATTGATAGAGAAGATGATTTAAAATTGTCAGAATGCATGCAGCAAACTGAAACAATACGCGAGACAACGCAACTTGATACGGCTATTAATGAATGTTCTAGCTCTTTTGAAGATGTTCTTGGCGACGATATTTTAAGCAAAACTACTGAAACTAATAGTAGTGATACCAGTACCATTGCTAAATTAGAATACTCGACTGAAACAGGTATTTCAATTATTTTTATTAAATAAATATAGTTTTATTTAGATTTTGATTTTTAAATTTGTCATCACAAGAAGACTGATTTGATTAATTGTTAAATACCTGATAGCAACATGGTGCGTAAATTTGAAATTAAAATTTTTTTCGTACCTACTAATGTCAGAACTCTAGTTTTTAATTTATTTGAAAAATCGAAATATAAGAAGCCGATACTTTTTAATTAGCAAAAAAAGGTTATATTTGTAAATTATAATTTAAAAGCATTTCCTAAAGCAAATCAACCGGGCTTTTATACTTTTTTCTTTTATATGTAGAAAATCAATATTTATAGTAATAATTTTTATAGTATAGTACATTTCGAGACGGGTGGGGACTCGCTTCGCTCGTGCAAAAAATCACACCAGCTAAATAATCGACTTACGCACTAGTTTCAAACGGTATTTTATACCACGAGCGCCGAAAAATCATATCAAAGTTGTGATTTTGAGATTAGAGTGGTATAAATATATATTTAGATTTTTTAGCAGCAAATGGCAGTCAGATTAAAATATATTGTAAGATAGGACGTTAATGGTTCTACTACTGCCCATGTAGTACGGTGAAAATACGGTTTATATTTACCTAATTAATATCTCAAAAACTTTTTCATTTTTCCACTTAAAATTTTTACCACTTATTACATTTATCGAGTACAACATTTTGTTAAAATTGGAAGAGGTTATGTTGATTTGTTTCCGAGAAAAAAATTATGATCGGCGTGGGAAATGTCGGAAGTAGAGTCAACTACAAGCCCCCAATATTTCGTCTGCTTTATTTCCTCTTTTATACGCGCCATAACCTTTGTTGCCATTAACTGAATTATTTCTTCGCATATAGTTTTAGATAAATAGCTGCTATAACTCGCCTTAATATTTCAGTCCAATATGCAATTTCGAATTTCATTGCATTAACAAGTCCCTTATCTACGTGTGAATCTTCGTGTATAAAATTTAACCAATCTATCATGCATCGATGGTGCTCTTTGCTATTTTTATGGCTAGAAATGGTCTCCTCTCCTTTCTTCCAATTTGAAAATCCTTCTTTCACAAAAACATTTTCTTGATCGAGTGAAAATAGTTTACAGACATAACAAAAAAACAGTCCCTCGGCTCTCTGAATACATCAACTATTTCCGACCACATTTTTCGCCGTTTTTTTAATTTTCGGTAAAAAAATTTAGTGAGAAATATCTGCTTTGCATCGCATACTCTCGTTTTGAAAGTTTAAAATTCGATTCCTTGTTTTGAAAAAATTCGTATCGCTTATCCAAAAAATGTGTTCGTTTGTTCTTATTTTCATGTAACTTTAAAGGCCACAAAGCAGGATTTTTATGTAAAATATCTGCAAAAAATATATTAAGCAAATTTAGATTTAAAAAACATATGTTCTTAAATAGTATATTACGATACATGTTACTTAAGTGTCCCATTATTGTCCGGCGTGATGTTAGTGCCCGAGCGCAGCGAGGATGATAAATCACGCCTTGCTGTGGGCCACTGAAGGGACATGTATCGTACGATATTTTATAGCACGTTTACCTAAGTCCGCTGTCACGCCTATCCGTACCTTAAGCAGTCCATTTTTGCACCGTGAGGTTAGCGCGCGAGCGTAGCGAGTGCGATAAACACGGTGCAATAATCGACTACTTAAGTCACGGCTAGGCGCAGGCGTGACCTAAGTGCGGACTTAGGTCACACCGTTCTATAATATATATTTATACCACTCTAACCTCAAAATCACAACTTCGATATGATTTTTCGGCGCTCGTGGTATAAAATACCGTTCGAAACTAGTGCGTAAGTCGATTATTTACTTCGCTCGTGCAAAAAGTCACACCAGCTAAATAATCGACTTCCCCACCCGTGTCGAAATGTACTATTATATTGTAGGATAGGACGTTAATGGTTCTACTGTCCATGTAGTAAAGAAAAACAAATACCAATTATTTATCTAACGTTTCGGACGATTTATTTTCGTCCCTCTTCAAGGTCTATAAACAATATACAAATAAAAAACACAAGTTTACTTAAGAATCACATACTTAAGACGAATAATTTACAACGCTTACCAAAAATTATCGTTAAAAACTATGTTTAAGTGGGCATCCTAAGTGACCACTAGTCAATATGAAATTAAAAATACGATTTCGTCGTATTTATACTAGACTATGCCACAGTGTGAATCATGCAAGGGAGGGGGTAAGAGAGATATGCTATTGTACAACGATGACACGACGCGTATATGTAAATGTGAACAGTATTATTATTCGAAACATAGAATGGATTTTATAGCTATAGCTTATAATTATTAATAAACGTTTCATATTCTGACTTTAGGAAATTAGTATCAAACGGTCTGTTTAAGCTATTATGTTGTGAGTGAATGTGGAGCATTTCTGATAATAATCTTCTCTTTAAATTTTGTTCCTGATCTAGAATTTTAATGTTATTGAAATCAATTTTATGATTTGTAATCGCTATGTGTTCATATAAAACTGATCTGTCTCTCTTAAACTTACAATCACTTGCATGTTCTTTACTTCTTACAATTAATTTTCGGGATGTTTGTCCCACGTAAGAAGCATCATAATCGCCGCAGTTAATTTTGTAAACAACATGAGCTTTTTCATTTTTTTGGTATTTGTCTTTTCCTAATCTAATTATCTGATTAAATTTATTGGAAATTGAGTTGATCATTATTAAGTTATTCTTATTGCAGATATTTTTTAATTCAGAGTTAAGATATTTAATATATGGAAAAACCAAAATACTATTGTAATTGATATTATTAGAATTACAGGTATTTTTGTTATTATTTTTAAATTGTAGAAAAAGGTTTATTTATGTGTTTATTTATAAAGTAAATAGGATAATCATTTTCCAATAATAAATCTCTAATTAGATTAAGATTATTCTCATGAAACTGTATATCAGCTAAGTTAATACATTTATCAACTAATGAACAAATTATACCAATTTTATTACTAACAGGATGGTGAGAATTAAAGTTTAGAAATCTACCTGAAAAAGTTGGTTTCCTGTACCAGTCCATGGAAATTTTTTGTTTATTTTGAATAATCAGAATATCAAGAAAACTTATTTTATTGTTGTTAGACCTCTCCACTGTGAATTGTAAATTATTATCAAAGCTATTAAATACGTTAACGGTATAGTCTATCATCCGCTCCGGTACACAAATAATGATATCATCCACATATCTATAGTAGAAAGGCACAGGAAAGCAAATTTTTGATAACTTTAGGGGTAGATTTCACCCCTTTAAAGTGTCTATCAGCACGTAAAAAAAATACGTTTCTCTTATTTTTTAATGTACTACAATATATTGCAATATCGTCCAAATCGGCGACTTACACTTGAGGTACCTTCCTTGTCAGAGTATTCTCACAGCTGAGGGCGCAATTTTGCAGGCCACGCGTTTGTGAAAATTCTTTCAACGTCGTCGGATGGTATGTCAAAAGTATCTCCCCCCTTTAAATATATCCCCAAAATTTCGTCCATTTTTTGATCGGAGCGCTCCTTTCAAAGAAATAAGTGAAAAACCAAAATTTCTACCCCCACCACCGATTTTCGAAAATTCTGTTAATATCGTCAGATAGTATCTGAAAAGTATCTCCCTTCTATATATGGGAGCGTCCAGCAGAAACCGGCCACCGAGCGCGCGCGGTGCCTTTTTTCGCGTAAAAGGCGCTCTGTTTAACTCGTTCATAATCGTATGCTGCGTCTTTAAAAAAAAAAACAAGGACCTATATCGATAGATTTTTTCCTGCTCTTTCCAATGGTGCCATTGTTTTTATTGCGAAACGCTTTCTTCCGGACGAAAACTCGAGTTGAATATTGAAAGCCATTTTTCTCAAAGTATATCATGTTTTTTTTCAAAATAAACTACACCATTGGAAAGTACAACTCTTAAGCTTCAAAACCCTATCTTGGAGAAGTTGGAGAAATAAAGGGTTTAAAAGTAATAACATGAAAAGGACAGCGCCGAGGGTCCGCGCGAGCCCCTCGCGCCCGTGCGTACGGCACGTTTAAGTGCACGCTCTATTGAATTTGCTAATAATCGTGTACCAAGTCTCTGAAAAAAGAACTAAGGACATATATCGATAGATTTTTTCCTGCTCTTTCCAATGATGCTATTATTTTTATTCCGAAATGTTTCTGTTCGGGATTAGTACCCAAAGTGCCCGCTAGATGGCAAGCACCAAGCGCGCTACCTTCAATGAAAAACATCACCCCGCGGGCTTAAATAGAGGCCTGCGTTGCCCACTAACCAGGTGCTTTATGCACATGCCTTATTACTTTGCCCCTTTGTCTTATTGCCTTAATAAAAAAAAGCTTAATAAAATGTCTAACATTTTAAATCGTTGCTGTAATCCATTTGATGAAATAAAGCATTCATCGAAACTTAGGTTTGTTTCCGATAAACTTAGAGCTTGTTATCCGCATTTAACTGATAGAGACAAAATATGCAATTCTTGTCGAATAAAGTCTAATGCTCAGATTGAAGAAGATAGTGAGATTTCAACAGAAGATTCTAAAGAAATTATTTTTAATTTGAAAAAATTGTTGAATGACCAAAATTTGACAAAAATGGAAAAGATATTACTTTTGAAATTACTTCCTAAAAACTGGAGCACTCGCAAAGTAGCTAGATTTTCGAACTTGTCTCGTCGACTTTCATCGAAATGTAAATTATTTGATAACCCAGCCCAATTAAATGACAACAGAGGAAATAAAAAAATATCAAGTGATACTTTAGATCAAGCAAAGCTCTTCTACGAAAGTGATGAGAATAGTAGAATTATGCCAGGCTATAAAGATAACAAATGTATCAAAAATGATGATGGCACAAAAAGTTACATCCAGAAACGGCTTGTTTTATACAATCTTCGAGAACTATATTTAAAATATAAGCAACAGTATCCTGGATCGAAAATAGGATTCAGTAAATTTGCCGAATGTTGTCCTAAATATTGTGTTTTAGCCGCTGTCTTTTTGATCTTACTATTTTTGAACTTTTCATGTTTCAACTTAAAAATATAATATTTTATAGTTTAAGACTTGCACTTTTGAAGAATATAATTCATTTTGAAGAAAAAACTGATATTTTATTGAAAAAATAGAGTTTAAACATTCAAATGGAATTTTCAACTAGAAGGAAGCATTTCGGATTAAAAATAATAGCACCATTGGAAAGAGCAGGAAAAAATCTATCGATATATGTCCTTAGTTCTTTTTTCAGAGACTTGGTACACGATTATTAGCGAATTGAATAGAGCGTGCACTTAAACATGCCGTACGCACGGGCGCGAGGGGCTCGCGCGGACCCTCGGCGCTGTCTTTTTCATATTGTTACTTTTAAACCCTTTATTTCTCCAACTTCTCCAAGATAGGATTTTGAAGCTTAAGAGTTGTACTTCAATGGTGTAGTTTATTTTGAAAAAAAACATGATATACTTTGAGAAAAATGGCTTTCAATATTCAACTCGAGTTTTCGTCCGGAAGAACGCATTTCGCAATAAAAACAATGGCGCAATTGGAAAGAGCAGAAAAAAATCTATCGATATAGGTCCTTGGTTTTTTTTTCAAAGACGCAGCATACGATTATGAGCGTGTTAAACAGAGCGCCTTTTACGCGAAAAAAGGCACCGCGCGCGCTCGGTGGCCCGTTTCTGCTGGATGCTCCCATATAGGTGCATTGAAATTTTCGCACACCCATTTCAATGTATATCTTCTATACTTGCCTTCGGAGCGCTCCCGTGCTCCTTGATCTTCAGGCCAAGTATCCGGAGGACGCGAGTTCCACGTAGAAGAGGCTGCTGCGTGAGCATTCGAAAGAAAGCGACGTGATAATAAAATAATCTGAAACCTTAATAGCCGGGGGACGTGAGTTCCCAGTAGAAGAGGTAGATGCGCGCATAAGACAGAAAACGAGTTGATAATACAAAAATCTAAAACCCAAATACTTGGGGATGTTATTTTCGCGTAGAAGTGATGTATTGGGGCGCGTAAATCAGAAAGCTGCTTGATACTACAAAAATCTCAAACACATACCCTGAGGAAGCAAGTTTACTGAAGATAACCTGAGCGCGCAGAAGTACGACAGTATCCAATTAGCGAATAGAGTAAAATCGTAAAGCCAAGTACCCGGGAAACGCGAGTGTCCCGTAGTAGATGTATTTTGGCGAGCGTAAGAAAGAAAGCGACTTTATAATGAAAATTCAGAACCCCAAATATCCGGAGGATGCAAGTTTCGCGTAGAAGGGGCTAACACGTGAGCGTACGAAAACTTGATAATAAAATAATTTCAAACCTTAATACCCTGGGGATGCTAGTTCCCAGTAGAAGCGATAGATGCTCGCGTAAAACAGAAAGCAAGTTGATAATAGAAATAATCTAAAACTTAAATACCCAGGCGACGTCAGTATCCAGAAAAAGAGGTAAATGCGCGCGCAAGACAGAAAGTAAGTTGATAATAGTAAGAATCTATAACTTAAATACCCGGGAGATCCGAGCTTCCCGTAGAAGAGGTATATTGACGCGCGTAAGAAAGAAAATGGCTTATCAACTGACTTTCCGTTTTACACGCGCGTTTGCCTCTTCTACTGGAAATTTTCGTCCTCCGGGTATTTGGATTTGAGATTTTTGTATTATCAATCCGCTCTGTGCCGTACGCGCGCCAATATATCTCTTCTACGGGAAACTCACGTCCCCCGGGTATTTGGGTTTTAGATTTTTTCTATTATCAACTCGCTTTCTGTCTTATGCGCGCGTCTACCTCATCTATGGGAAGCTCCCGTCCTCCGAGTATTTAAGTTTTAGATTTTTTTCTATTATCAACTTGCTTTCTTTTTTACGCGCGCATCTACCTCTACTTCTGGCAACTGGTGTCCCCCGGGTATGTGTTTCAGATTTTTTTATTATCAAGCCGCTTTCTGTCTTACGCGCGCGTCTACCTCTTCTACTCGGAACTCGCGCCCTGCGGGTATTAAGGTTTCAGATTATTTTATTATCACGTCGCTTTCTTTCGTACGCTCACGCAGCACCGCCTTCTACGTGGAACTCGCGTCTCTCGGATACTTGGCCTCAAAATTTTACTTTATTGGCAGACCGGATACTGTCGTAAACTCGCGCGTTCTGCTCTTCCTCAGTTAACTTATGTCACCTGGGTATTTGGGTTTGAGATTTTTTTATTATCAAGCCTCTTTCTGTCTTACGCGCACATATACCTCACCTATAGGAAGCTTGCGTCCCCCGGGTATTCGAGGTTTAGATTTTTTCTATTATGAACTGGCTCCCCAAAAAAATATGAATATGTGTTTAAAATTATTTTATTATCAAGTCGCTTTCTTTCGTACGCTCACGCGTCACTCCCTTCTACGCGGAACTCGCGTCCCCGGGTCTTGGCCTTAAGATTTTACTTTCTTGGCAAATCAGATACTGTCGTACACCTGCACGTTCTGCTCTTCTTCAGTAAACTTGCGTCCCCGTGGTATTTGGGATTCAGATTGTTTTATTATCAAGCCGCTTTCTGTCTTAAGCGCGCGTCTACGTCTTCTACTGGGAACTCGCGTTCCCAGGGTAATAAGGTTTCAGATTATTTTATTATCACGTCGCTTTCTTTCGTACGCTCACGCAGCATCGCCTTATACGTGGAACTCGCATCTCTCGGGTACTTGGCCTCAGGATTTTACTTTATTGACAGATCAGATACTGTCGTATACCTGCGAGTTCTGCTCTTCCTCAGTAAACTTGCGTCCCCAGGGTATTTGAGTTTTAAATTTTTTCTATTATCAATTTGCTTTCTGTCTTAGGCGCGCATCTAGCTCTACTTCTGGGAACTGGCGTCTCTTAGGTATATATGTTTTAGATTTTTTATTATTAAGAGATTTTTATTATTAAGAGATTTTTTATTATGAACTTGCGACCCCCGGGTACTTCGCTTTAAGATTTTACTTTAATGGCAAGTCAGGTACGGGCGTACGCTCGCGCGCTCAGCTCTTCTTCAGTAAACTTGCGTCTTCCGTGGTGTTGCAACGGAATATTTATTTGTCATGGAACTGGCCGACCGCTGCCGACCGCGCATCTACCTTTTCTGCTCGGAACTTGCACCCCCCGGGTATTTGGGCTTCAGATTTTTCATTATTATATCGCTTTCTCTCTTACGCTCGCCAAAATACCACTTACCTCTGGCCGCGATGATAGATAGAACCAGGATCGACAGGAGAAGAGACGAGAGCCTCTTCCGGAGCAGCAGACAGCGTCGGTTGATAGCCATAATAGTCGACCGGAGTAGCGGAACTTGAACCAAGCAGGCAAGGACGTCAGCCTCGTAGCAGCTACCGTCGTGCAACCGCAACACGCTAAGTGCGACGACTCGTGAGTTGTCCGGCCTGTCTCTCCATCTCTCTCTCTCTCATGCGCGATCGCGAGGGCATCGAATAGTGCGTATTGTCCGCCCCGCTCGCTCCTTGCAGACCGCTACACGCGCACAATCCGTGCACAACAGGCGCGTTGGCTAGCCACGAGTGTATCGGGCTCTCATCGCGCAAATCAAACGCTGATGCACCAGCGGGTGCCCGGGTAATGTACCCTAGAGAGAAGACCCTGAGGTCTTCCATATTTCGCGGAACCATTGCAGAGCCGATTCGCCATCCGAACAAGCAAACTCAGACCCCAACATTGAGCAGCCAGGCGATTGTCTGAGCACGAGTCCTGCGAGCGGACTCTTGCATCTTGTCGGCGTGTGCGTCGAGCGCACAGCACTCCGACCTGGGGAGATGCAAGGTTAGACAAACCACAGTAAGTTTAGGCAGCACGAAACCCTGCGCTCGATAACCACGTCACAAGTTTTTTAACATTTTCTAGAATCACGAAGTATCTTATGACTATTTATTGCAATTTTTGCACGAATACTTGATAAAAGCATGCGCGGTGTATAATCCGGCGTACTACACGGAAAAGGTTTTAGTTATGCAGCCGCGATAAGGGTGCTATACCATGGTGTTCCGAAAAATTCAACAGAACCATTTAACGAGAGAGAGATTTCTTTCGTGAATATCTCTCTTGCTCTCACGAGCTTAAATGGTTTCGTTTAATTTTCCGGAACACCATGGGATAGCACCCTCACAGGCTTAAATGCATTCCGTCTAATTTTTCGGAACGCCATGGGATAGCACCCTCACAGGCTTAAATGCGTTCCATTTAATTTTTCTGAACAGGTAAGGTAGCACCCTAATTGTGAGAGCGACGCGCTATTTATCGGTGGATATAGTGACCATCCTTCTTGAGAACGCCACCCTCCCGATCCGAGACAATTGCGCACCGAAATCGCTCATCTCTGGTCGCACTATCCCGCAACTTGCGCGCGGCAACTGTTTCAGGCGCTTCAGCAACAGGTAAAAGTACTACTTCCTCTAGCCTAAGTGAACGGCGGAACTACGTACTTTCGACCCAGGGATAGAAAAAAAACTTATTTCTCGCCATATGATTGAGCCAGTCAGTCATTACCTATATGAGATCACGTGCATTTAAATGTGCCCCTCAAAAACGCCAACATGGCGCCGGGACGGAAACAAAACCGGTGGCAATTTGTATTATATGTGACGATGCATATCATCAAAGTGATTTCGATAGATTAAACAATGCAAAAAATCTAGAGAATAACTTAGTAATTTGTCCCGAGCATGTGCACGTGTCTAACATAACCTACGATGAGGCAGAAGGACAGTTAAGTGAGCTAGCAAAAATGATAATAGCATATATTAAAATGAAAAAAACTGATGAAATAAGAAGGAAAATACTTGAGGAACTAGCAGAAAAGACACTAGAATTGCAAAATGTAACAATAAATGATGCAAGTGAGAGTGATATCATGGTAGCCGAACATACTTTATTAAAACAACTGAATAAGGAACTGTAAGACAAAAATAAATTATTACAGGAGGTCCTTGAAAAATATAGAGAAAAAGAAACAGACAACCAATTTACTAAAAAATCTTTCGCTGAAGTAACGACGGAGATAAAAATACAACCTAAAAAGATACCAAAACTTGTAGTTAATATTGGCAAATGTGATCAAGATGAGGTTTTAAATACAATAACAAAATATCTAGTAAGAGAAAAGAACATTCAAACCAAAAGTATATATAATAAATATAAAAGTGATATCATAGTTAACTGTATGAACATTGAGAGTGTAACAGCTGCTGAAAAAGTATTTAAAAGGAAACTACAGAAGTGTGATATAGCTACTGAAAAATTAAATAAACCAAAAATAAAAATAGTTGGCATAGACAACTATACAGAGATGGACATTAAAGAAATTGAAAATGATATAAATACAAGAAACTTTAGTGACACAAACAACAGTGGTTCAATTCTTCACATGTATACAAATGAAAGAACAAAACTTAGCTCCGTTATAATGGAAGTACCACCTGAAACATACAAGTTGATCAGAGAGAACAATAAAAGGCTTTTTTAGGACACCAAAGATGTAGGGTCTATGATCTAATAAATATCTCACCATGTTACAACTGTGGGAGGTTAGGTCATAATGGAAAAAATGCAAGAACAAACAGATATGCATAAAATGTACAGGTAATCACGAAACAAACACATGTAATAGTGACAAAACAGAATGCACTAACTGCATCTTTAGTAACAAAACATACAGAACAAACTTATATACTAATCATTCTCCATATGGTATAAGTAACTGTGAAATACTTAAAAATAAGATAAAAAAATACATAGATTCAACCGATTACCCTATGAAAGCTGAGTTATTGACCTGGAAATCAACAAGGCCGTCCCAACTAAATATACGACAGAGGGCAGCTGCAGCTAACCCACTTAGCAGATCTGAAGTACCGACATGGAAATTACCAAGACCGCTTACGCAAAAACTACGACAGAAGTCATCTCATCAATCTATAGGAAGTGTCTCTAGTCTTGGAACAAGCCCAAAAACAACTCCAAAAACACCAAATGCAACTAATGGAGCAGAATCGTGAAGTTTTAGAAGACATACATAAGCATGTATACCAGCAGGAAATCCCATATAATGATTTTAAGTCTCTTAATCAAGATAGAAAAGCAATAGATAATTTGATTTTATATTTGAATATAAGAGGTTTAAAAACTAATTTTGAGAAATTGCAAATCTTGAATAAAAGGCTCAAAATCAAACCATATGTGATAGTATGTGCGGAAACCAGTAACTTAGAACACTATCAATATTATCAACTGAATGGGTACAATATATATTATAACCATAGTCACATAAACAAATCAGATGGTGTAGTCGTATATGTAAAAAAAGACGTAACCCAGACAACTAATGTAATAGAACTGGGTAGGCTAAAAATACTAAATACAATTATAAACCTTCAAAACAATAGTCATTTGGAAATCTCAGCTATGTACAGATCACATGATTTGAATAATACAGAGTTTATTTTAAAAGTAAATCAATATTTGCAACTTAAGAGAAACGTTAAAAACCATTTGATAATAGGTGATTTTAATATAAATATAATGCTACAAAACAATATTAGTCAGAATTTTCTATACAATTTCCTTGAAAATGGCTATTACCCTGGTTTTATTGATACGACTAGACCATATAATGTAACTACTGATAGTGGGGCATGCATAGACAATATTTTTATAAAAACTAGCTCAATCAATGCAAAAATTTTCAAATTAATGACACTTATTACTGATCACTATCCGCTATCTATAGACATAAAAAAACACTAGTGAATACAGACATGGAAAAAAAGAAAACTAATTATACATTAAATAACAAAAAAATAGCTATTATAGCAAGTCAAAAATACTGGACTGAATACAAGCAAATCGAGGATCCAAACGAAGCATTAAACCTCTTTATAGATGGAATAATACAATGTCAAGAAAAATCAAAAAGGAACCCGGTTAAAGACAATAATTTACCCAGAAATGAATAGATTACAACTGCATTACTAAAATCTTGTAAAAAAACCGCTGTCAATTTATTGTAAAGATGCTTCCTCAAACTAATTTATCGATAAAAAAAACAAAAGTAAATTTTTTACAACAAAACATTATTAATAAATAAAACTGTTTTCTTTGTTGTTCTTTTCTGTTTGTTAAACAATTTGACTGAATATAAAAAATATCTTTTTTGTTTTTTCATTTATGTATCCTATACAAACAATTAGTTATTGTTATAAAAAATTTTAAAGAATTACATTAGTTTAAGAAAGAAAAATATGTATTGGCAATAATCTAATAAATATTTGTTTTGAAACAGGTATTTAACTACTATCCTGCTCGACTTAGTGGTTTAAAGTTAATCCATCATTGTAACAATCATACAAATATAATAACAAGTTATACTTCTTAACAAAAGACAATGGATCGTTTTGAAATTTAACAGACAGGTAGTTTTTTTCATATTTAAGAATCGATATTTTTATGAAATATTTTTATGAAATTTTTACGAAATTCATATTTTGAAAGTCAATTATTATCGTTGCCCTAGTACATGTTGCCGCGGGACTCAATCTGAAATTACTTTCTCGAAGATATGCCCTAGCACACAATAATTATGTTATTTATATATGATATACAACTTAAATAGAACTATTGCATATTTTGCTCTAAAACTTTATATTTGTGTTTTGGGGCTAATTTGGAATGAGTAAAAAAAATTTTGACCAACATAACCTCCTGAAACTTTAACACAATGTTGTACTCGATAAGTGTAATAAGTGGTAAAAATTTTGAGTGGAAAAATGAAAAAGTTTTTGAGATATTAATTAAAGAAATATAAACCATATTTTCATTAATAACAAATGACAGGCTAGAGATAATTTAAATTAAAAAAAAAGAAATTGTAGGTAATTTAAAGACCTTTTAATAAAAATTTAGTTTATTAAGTAATACTGGCTGAAAAAAATTAAAAAATCAAAAAAACGAAAAATTCAAAGTCGTTTTTTGGTTATAAAAAAAAAATCGGTAAAATCAAAAAGTAGGTTATTGCTCTCTCTATTCTCCTCCGAAACGATGAGAATAAGCCTTTTCCGATGTAAATCGGTTGATCGGTTCAAAAGTTATCGCCTACACACACACACACACACACACACACACACACACACACACACACACACACACACACACACACACACACACACACACACACACACACACACACACACACACACACACACACACACACACACACACACACACACACACACACACACACACACACACACACACACACACACACACACACACACACGCGGACACGGACACGGACACGGACACACGGACATTTTCTAAAAATAGTGTATTTCGATTCCAAATTTGCTAAATAACATTTCTAACACATTATTTCATAAACTTTTTTTTTACTATCACAAAGCTTCCTCTATGAGGAAGCAAAATGAAAAAAACGTGTTTTAGGTGGCGACAATTTAGCTTTTCTAAAATGGCGGATTTTATGAAACAGCGTAATGTTAAAATTCATGATTTTTTTTCTTGAGATGTATGAACTTAACGAAAAAATGTTATAGAACAAAAAATGCTTAGAATCACTCAAAAAATACGTATGAATTTTTTCAGAAGTTTTTGAACCAATTTTGAATTTGTTAATTTTTAACATTTTTGAAAAATCAAAAAATGTCTAAAAAACTTCTGAAAAAAATCATACGTATTCTTTGAATGATTCTTAGCACTTTTTATTCTATAAAATTTTTTCGTAAAGTGTATTTTTTTCGAGAACAAAAATTTTGAAATTATGCGTTACATAAACACACAAAACGTTGAATGGATTGAAGACTGTATAATCGTCATTCTGCCACTATAAATGTAGTAAAATATAGCGTTGCCCAGTTCTCACCACGGGGAGGTAGACGATGCAAGAGAACATTGTTCTTTTTTTTTATATATTTTTTTTATGTTTTATATTTTTTATATTTTTTATATTTTATTCTATTCTTTTGAATGTATAGAGAGAAAACAGTTTTTACAAACATGTAAACCACACACCTTGGAGAGCTTTCTAGTTCTTAGAGAACATTGTTTGTTAGAACAGTTTCTTTGACTTGCGGACTGAACGGCATTACTGAATTTGTCATTACATGTTTTTCTTTTTCCAAATAGCATTTAGCAATAGCCATACAATCATCTTTAGTACCTATTTTTTTGCTCTAACTGCTGTAGCAACATTGTACAAGACAGTGGCGTTGGTAATTGCTATTTGGATACCTCTGATACAAATGACCCAAGTGACCCACTGTCTTGTACAATGTTGCAACAGCAGGTAAGAGAAAAAAAATAGGTACTAAAGATGTTTGTATGGCTATTGCTAAAAGCTATTTGGAAAAAGAAAAACATGTAAAGCCCAAATTCAGTAATGCAGTTCAATCCGCAAGTCAAAGAAACTGTTCTAACAAACTAATGTTCTCTAAGAACTAGAAAGCTCTGCAAGGTGTGTGGTTTACATTTTTGTAAAAACTGTTTTCTCAATATACATTCAAAAGAATAGAATAAAATATAAAAAATATAAAAAATATAAAAAATATAAAAAATAAAAAAAATATATAAAAAAAAGAAGAAGGATCTCTTGCATCGTCTACCTCCCCATGGTTAGAACTGGGCAACGCTATATTTTACTACATATTTATAATGGCAGAGTGATGATTATACAGTCTTCAATCCATTCAACGTTTTGTGTGTTTATGTAACGCATAATTTCAAAATTTTTGTTCTCGAAAAAAATACACTTTACGAAAAAATTTTATAGAATAAAAAGTGCTTAGAATCATTCAAAGAACATGTATGATTTTTTTTTCAGAAGTTTTTGATACATTTTTTGATTTTTCAAAAATGTTAAAAATTAAAAAATTCAAAATTGGTTCAAAAACTTCTGAAAAAATTCATACGTATTTTTTGAGTGATTCTAAGCATTTTTTGTTCTATAACATTTTTTGGTTAAGTTCATACATTTCGAGAAAAAAAATCATGAAGTTTAACATTACGCTATTTCACAAAATCCGCCATTTTGGAAAAGCTAAAAGGAGAACAAAGATTCACAACCAGTGTTTTGGAAACGCCAGACATTCAGACCGCGATTTCTGGCGGTAATATGATTATTCAAAAACAGAAACAGTAACAAAAATTGATTTGAAAAAATTTTATTAAATTTTTTGACTTTTTTTTTTTTTAAACTCAAAAATAATACACTTACTGACTTTTTTTTACAAAATAAGTTGCAGATTCTGAAAGAGCACCCTTGAAAACCCCCTATATAGGATTTTTGATAAAAATGACTTTGTTTTTCCAATAGAATTCTGTACTTGAAAATGTGTGCACAAAAATGTGCATTTGCGCGTTAATGGGTTAAAACATGTTTTTAAACATTTTTTGTTTCAAAAATTTTGTTCACCGTTACAAAGCTTCCTCTTTGAGGAAGCCAAAAGGACAAATTATATAAACAACTAAAAAAAGATCCAATAAATGAAAGTTTACAAAGTGAATATAAAAACTATGTTAAATGTCTAAACAAAGTTATAAAAGATGCCAAAATTAAATACGATAAGAATCTTATAGAGAAAAACTCAGGTAACCCAAGGCAACTATGGAATAGTATATTACGCACCACGGGAGGAAAAAACTTGGACAGTCCACAGCTCGTGTAAATTGCCACTCGAGCCGAAGGCGAGGGTGGCAAACACGAGCTGGGGGCTGGCCAATTTTACTCCCGTGGAGCGTATACTATTTTTTTGCCTAGCGAGGCCGAAAATACAACCTTCGCGATCGGGCGGCGGGAGCAAAAGTGGTACTTTTAGCCCGCTAGGCAAAAAAATTATAAATTCCAAACTTGGCAACAAAGGTAAAACCGCTGCCAATTCATTCGCACGTAGCTTCCTCAAACTAATTTATCAATTCCTTTATTTATACTTTTATAAAATAATTTTTCTCAAAAACAAATGAAGAAAATGTATTGAAATTTTAACCAAATATAGTTTTTAATAAGTGTAATAAGTGGTTAAAATTTTGAGTTGATTTATGAAATATTCTCTGAAAAACAAGTATTCGAAAATATTTCAAAATAATTAGTTCTTTAAGAAATAACAAACATCTGTATTATTTTAATAAATTGTTTATTTTCATAATCTTATCTGCTTTCATAATGATTGAAAACTCGCTGTAGGGGTATATTTTTAATTTTATTTAAATAATAGCGTCTTTAGTTATTCATAAAAAAATACATGTTTTTTGAGTGATCGACAATTTCATTAACCTACCTTCATTGTACCTCGTTGCGATATTTTTAAATAATGAACCTAATAGCTTATTAAATTAGAAAAAGCAAGTAAACAACACGCGTGCGTATCGCGCGTCATTTCCACTGGAATAAACCATATATTTGTGAAATAAACAATATATTTGTGAAATTTTATTAAGAAGTATTATCTATTAATTATACAAAATATCACAGTAAAATAAGTTGGAGGTAATATTAATTATGAAAAGGGTTTTTATATATTGTGAATTGAATGTGTATTAGTTGCGTTCCAAGTAGGTAGGTTATTTTGTATTATTTATATCTTAACATTAATACTTTTGTATTGACACATTATTAATTGCATCTAATAAATGATTTAAAGAAGCGATTAAGTCAATTTTACTTCCAAAATCGCTAGACATACAAAGCTCAACTTTTTTCATTTATTAATTTTACTAAAAATATTTTAACCTCAAATATCTGAAAGGACCCCGCACATAATGTATTGGAAAAATCATCCGGTCAAATTAAAAGAAACTTTAGAAAAACATAGATTTCTTCAGGACCTCAAGATCTATCTTTTTTCTAAGTTTCGTTCAATTTGACCGAATGATTTTTTCCCATACATTGTGTGCGGGGTCCTTTATGGACCAATCATTTTGCCCCAAGAAATCGACATAAAAATCTAAAAAATACACCTCTACAAGAAATTTTCAAGCGAATAAGTCAATTTTATTCCAGCAATCGTTGCACATACAAAACTCATTTTTTTTATTTTTTCATTTTTCAATGCTTACGTTTTTGCTTCCTCCTAGAGGAAGCTTTGTGATAGTAAATTTTTGAGTTGTTGTAAAAACATGTTATAATTGTGTTCCGAGGTGTTAGGAATCAAAATACATGGTTTTTGGAAAATGTCTGTATGAATGTGTGTGTGTGTGTGTGTGTGTGTGTGTGTGTGTGTGTGTGTGTGTGTGTGTGTGTGTGTGTGTGTGTGTGTGTGTGTGTGTGTGTGTGTGTGTGTGTGTGTGTGTGTGTGTGTGTGTGTGTGTGTGTGTGTGTGCGTGTGTGTGCGCGTGTGTGTGTGTGTGTGTGTGTGTGTGTGTGCGCGCCTGGATCTCAGCTTCTACTCGGTCGATTTTGACCGGACAGGTCTCATTTTTTTTGTTTGTTTTGCGTGATGGCGGGTCAAAAATCCGTTTTTTGATTGGGGCGATGCGTTTTTGTTTTTTTTCAAATTTTCTATTTTCTCAAAACTGTTTTTTGATTTTTTTTAATGATAGGATCGAGTTATTCGAATCTTATGGGTGGCGTTCAAAAGAGAATTAATATACCTATATTTTCTAAAAAAAAAGAAGTCTCTAGCTATCACGGTTCTTTTGTTATTAACAAAAACGTGTTTTTTTTTAGAAGCTTATAACTCCTAAACTTAACGGTCAATTTTTTTGAGAAAAATCATGATAATACAGAATATAAATAGCTATAATCTGTAAAAATTTGAATACATTCTGTAGGCTAGATTTTGAGTAAAAAATTGAAAAATGAAAAAAATCAGTTTTGTATGTCCAACGATTACAAGAGTAAAATTGACTTAATGGCTTCAAAATTCGTTTTAGAGATAGATTTTTTATAGTTCTCGGTCGAGTTCTTTGGGCAAAATGATTGGTCCATAAATTTCAGAGATATTTGAGGTTAAAAATTTTTTGACATTTTTTTAAAATCGTAATTTCTCGAGAACGGCTCTATGTATCTGAATGGGGTGGGTGGCATTCGAAAGAGAATTAATATTTTAATTTTACCTATATTTTATAAAAAAATTAATTTTATATCTAACACGGTTCTTTAATTATCATCAAAAACAAAAACGTGTTTTTTTTTAAACTCATAACTCCAATGATGTTATCATCAGTAAATTATAAAAGTATATAGTATTGGCGTCAAAATGTAATATGTTTGAATTTTCAAGATTGAATTCTTGAGTTTAAGTATTCAAAACTGATGAATAATTAAAATAGTATAAGAGAACGTGGCGCTCCGATCAGGGTAGCGTGTAGTGCAGTATGTATTCCGGCTGGGTCCAACAATCTGTGGGTTAGTCACGAATCCCGCAGTTTTTTTTTTTTTTTTGTTTTTTCCGAGGTACTAGGTGAATCTTCCGAGGCCCCCGTCCTTGCTTACAGCATGGAGGGGGGCCCACTAAGACCATCACGAAGCTTCGGGCTCCGCGGTGTGAGGGATTTCTACCCTCTAAACACCCAAAACCTTTCCCGCGGCGTTCACCGGAATCCGGCCCGGAACTGTTATACACATTACTTCGGACAGGTCGGCGTTCCTATTCTCTACGGCAATCTTATATATTTTGTCTGGTCTGTCTATTTTTTGTCTTCTGTATCAGTTTTCAAGGCAACCGTCAGTCTTTTTGCCTTGTAGTGCGTGAGTCACGTAGCGTGCTATGTCATCCCAGTTTTGTTTGCTTGATAGCATCAGTGTCACGACGTTATCCGGTGTGACGTCACCTGTCTTCGTCTGTAGTCTGTGTCTCGCGACTATCCAGCGGGGGCACACGAAAAATGTGTGCTTCGCGTCGTCTCTATTATGTCCGCAGTACCTGTAGAACGGGGTCGTTACCTTCCCCATCCGATGCAGATACTGGCGAAAGTATCCGTGTCCGGATAGGAACTGGGTCAGGTAAAAGTTCACCTCCCTAGCTCCTCTCTTATGCCAGAGTCGCCCGTCCGTTATGAGGCGTCTCGTCCACTTGGCTTTGTCGCTGTCTGTCCATCGCGTTGGCCAGGATGTCAGCGTCGTCGTCCGTGCATCTATAGAGGCCCTCGCTCTTCCCCTTTCTTCGCTGTACTCGTAGATCCTCTTCCGCTCGAGAGCGAGAAGGTCTACTAGGACAACTCCTGCGATCACTAGTACCGCCACCTCTGAGACGGTGCGGTACGCGCACGCGATTCGCAGCGCTCCCAGTCTTTGTACCGCAGCGATCGTTTTGCGGTATTTCTCTATTCGCGTCGCGTCTGCCCATATCTCGGCCCCATAAAGGAGCATCAAGTTGGTCACTGTCATAAGCAGTCATCGTACGCTCGGTCTCGGTCCCTTCGTATTTGGCATGAGGCGGGCGAGGGCGGCGGTCTTTAACGCCGCTCTCTCAGCGACGCCACGTATGTGCGGCCAGAAGGTCATCCTCGTATCCAGGGTCACCCCGAGATATTTGGCGGACCGCCCAGGATGCACAACGGACGTCCCCACCGTCATGGGTATTGCCGTGTCTATCCGTTTCCTAGTTAGGTATAGTAACTCCGTCTTTTGCATGGCCAGCTGTAGTCCCCGACTTTGCATCCATTCATCCACCCGTCTCGTGGCTTGGGTCAGCCTCATCTGAGCCAGTCGCGTATCCTTGGTCGTGATGACGATGACCAGATCGTCTGCGTAGCCGACCAGATAGACCCCCGGCGGCATCGGAAGATCCAACACCTCATCGTAACCTACGTTCCAAATATCGGGGCCAAGGATCGAGCCCTAAGCTACTCCCGCCGTCATTTTTCTTTTCTTGACCACAGTCTGCGTCCCGTACGTAATGTAACGGTCTTGTAGATAGTCCTTGAGGATTCGGAGAAGGTATAGGGGCATGCCCGCACGATGTCCGTCCACCTCACCGAGTTGAAAGCGTTTCGTACGTCGAGTTTTGCCATGAGCACTATTGGCCTGTTCTTGTGGGGTCTAGTCTGTGCTCTGTCAAAGGAGTCGATCACTTCTTGAATCGCCCCTATCGTCGACCGTCCTTATCTGAAACCGTACTGTCTGTCGTTCAGGCCGCCAGTGTCCCGAACCACCTGTTGGATTCGCGGCCCGAAGAACTTAGCCGAGATCTATCCAAAATCTACCTCTATAAGAAATTACAAATCATTTAATCCAGGTTTACTAATTAAAACGTGCGACATAGAGAACACATTTTTTCCATTTTTTAATTTTTTTCTCAAAAACTAACCAACAGAATGGATTAAAATTTTCACAGATTATAGCAATTCATATTCTGCATTATCGTGAATTTTCTCCAAAAAATTGACCGTTTAGTTTAGGAGTTATTAGCTTTTTAAAAAAAAAAAACACGTTTTTATTAATAACAAGAGAACCGTGATAGCTAAATAATTTTTTTTTTAATTATAGGTTTTTTTATGCTCTTTGGAATGCGACCCAACCGATTCAAAAATTTAAATCCGATCATTAAAAAAAATCAAAAATAAATTTTTCGAAAATCAAAAATTTGAAATAAAACAAAAACGAATCAGTAAATCATCAAAATTATTTTCTTCCCGAATTCGGAATAAAAAAACAAAAAGAAATGAGAACCTGATGGTTAAAATCGACTGCGTAGATCCGGAGATAAAGCGGTATACATACATACACACACACATATCCATACAGACATTTTCTAAAATCATGTGAAACAAACTTCTAACACCTCTAATGATGTTTATAGAGAGTTTTAACGAAGTTGAAAATTTTACTATTACAAAGCTTCCTCTAGGAGGAAGCAAAAAGATAATAATATAACTCAAATATATGATGAAAACATGGAGATAGTAAAAGACCAATCTGAAAATGCAAATATCACGAATGACTATTACGGTAATATGGGCAAAGAAATGAGCGATAAAATTACTGCTCCAAGTAACAATATTATTCAACTGACACCTAGCAACTTGAATTCAATACTCCTAAATGCGACAAATGAAATTGAAATTAAAAAAATAATTGAAAATTTGAAAATCAAGAATGGCGGAGTTGATAAAATAGATGCTAAGACACTCAAAACAATATCTGATCTTATAGCAGACCCTTTGGCACATATCATCAATAAATGTATTGAAAAGTCAATATGGCCGGATGCGCTAAAAGCTACTGAAGTGGTACAAATTTACAAATCAGGGAAAAAATTAATAGTTAATAGCTATAGACCGATATCATTAATATCGAATATTGCAAAAATCTTCGAAAAGGTAATCTACAAAAGAATTTTTGATTTTATCAACAAGCATAAAATACTAAGCGAAAAACAGTTTGGCTTTATTAAAAACAAAGGAACCAGAGATGCTCTAAGCTATATTACAAAAAGAATCTATGAGAATTTAGATAAGAGTAAGCCCATTATAGTAACATTTCTAGATCTAGCAAAAGCCTTTGATACAGTTGATCATAATATACTTCCTCAAAAGTTGCAAACATACGGGATAAGAGGCAATGCTTATAAATTAATGAAAAGCTACTTAACAAATAGAAAGCAGAAAATAAGAATTGACCAAAGTGAGAGTGAACCGATAACAATAACGATGGGAGTGCCCCAAGGAATAATCCTTGGGCCTCTACTTTTTATATTATATATCAATGATTTACTGATAAAAATGCCAGAAAACTCAATTTTATCATATGCTGATGACACAGCAGTCATATCGTTAGGTAAAACCTGGACAGAAGTTGAAAGGGAAATGAATAAATATCTTGAAAAAGTAGCAATATGGCTCGCATTGAATAAACTGACATTAAACATAAGTAAAACTGTGTACATAACTTTCGGGAATTATTGTGACAGTGTACCAAAAAATCTAGATATTTATATTAACAAAGAAAAATTAAAGAGAGTGGACTCGTGTAAATATTTAAGAGTTAATTTTGATTACATTCTAAAATGGGATAAACATATTAACTACCTAATCAAAAAAACAAGTTATTTAAATTTCATCTTCTACAAAATTAATAAATTTATGCAAATAAACACTTTAAAGGTTATTTACTATGCGTTATTTCACAGTGTGATTAACTATGGGATAATTGCCTGGGGGGTTGTATATAAAAACAATCAACATTTGCTTCAAAATATTCAAAATAGACTACTTAAACTAGTTTTCAAAAATACTTTCGAGCAAAATAAACCAATGAATATTAAGCAAATATTCATATGGGACTGCTTCAAATATTATTATAACGAAATGAAAAATATATTTACAAACTCAAATAGTAAGACAAGAAATAAAGCTATTTTATTACCAAAAATTGATAAAAGAGTAAGCGAAAAAAATAATCACATAACCTCTGTTTGAGAAAGCCATAATAATATTAATATGAGTAACATGCTGTGGGTGTTGAAATAAATTTGAGTCACACACATAAGTAAATAAAACTTCAATATATTATATCAGTTCTAAGTCGCACCATAATTACATTCTGGTTATAAAATTACAATGTTCAAATTCTAATAACAACTACTAATAATTTTCAATATTTAACATCAGTTCATAAAGAGTTTAAATTACATTAATTCTAATAATAATTAACAGCAGTTAACATTAATTCATGTACAAGGAGTTTGGTTCTTATTATACTGAATAAGTCGTAGGCGAGTAGTGTGTACGCTGTACCAAAATTAATATTGAGTGTAATTAATTTGAGTAGTAATCTCTCACTAGAGATGACGAACCTGTGAGATCTGAGTTTGACTACGAGTACACTGAGGTTGCCCGCCGAGAGTGAATTGAGTTTTCCTAAAACTCCCTCCTGGGCTCACGTACAATGATGCTGATAAAGTGAGGAATAGCAAACAAATGATTATTGATTCGTTGCCTTAATTACTGCTGAGTTTCACGATTTACTTTCACTTCACCATTAATCACCGGTGCCAACACGTGGTTGGCAATATAACCTCAATAATAGTGAATTGTTACCTTGAAACAGAAGCTATTGAATTAATCGTCGTCGCGCTTGAGTGATGCGTGAGTGAGGAGTGATGTTGTGAGAGTCCCTTAGATGAGTAGAGCCAGTGAAACAGTTGAGTAGAGCCGATGAAAATGCTGAGAAAATCCGATGTGGAATTGCAATGTAGTTGCCGGCCGCTGTTGCCTCGTGGCGAGCTAGATGCAGAGAGAGCGAGGCCTTGAACCACTTCCATCTTCTCGGCCTCGATCTCGTTACCGCGATAATCAAATCAATCACTCTCTCACATTTGCATGTGAGAGAGCGAGAGAGACGGACATATCACGTATAACTTGAGGAGTCAGTGTAGCGTCTCAGCTTTTCCGCCGAGACACCACGAGGTGCTGCCGTGCCGCGGCGACGCAATGAATGGAGCCGGTCCGCGAGAATGCGCGAGAATTCAAACTTACTGAATTCCCAAACATTCCGCCCGCCAATCAACCTCCAGGTTGATTTAAGTTTCGATTGGCACTGGCAATATGGTGAGTTTTGAAATTGGGCGGGTAAGCTGAGTCGTTGCCGTCTTGTGACAACTCTGGTGAGATTGTCGGTTCCAGGATGAAGTTGAGTGACTCTTGCGAGTGGCCATTTGCTAGGTGGTGAGCTTTCATCAGTGAGTAGTACCATGGAACCCACTTTGATCTCATGAGAGGGGTGATGCCATTTTGAAATGGATTGAAGCCGTTGAAGGTATTGAGTTGACCACTGCTTCCAACATTGCTGAGTGATCCGTTGGATGAGTTGCCATTTGGACAGCCGTGATTCATTTAGGTTGAGTAGACTAGGTTCAGACACTGAGTTCAGTGCCTCGCCGATGAGAAAATGTCCGGGTGTGAGTGCGTTGAGGTCTTCTGGGTCTTCACTGAGCGGTTCTAGTGGCCTTGAGTTGAGCAGAGCTTCTATCTGAGTGAGCAAAGTGACTGAAGCTTCAAATGTGAGTAGGGTGTCCCCAATGGTCCGTCGCAGGTGAAATTTGACTGATTTCACTACTGCTTCCCACTTGCTTCCCATGTGAAGTGCAGCAGGTGGGTTGAATATCCATTGGGTTCCCTCGTTGGTTAGTGAGTTGTACAGGCTTGAGTGTTCAAGTTGAGTTTGATTAAAGAGAATCTTCAGTTCCTTGTCTACTCCGACGAAGTTTGTTCCACAGTCTGAGTAGAGGTTAGAAGGTATTCCTCTCCTTGAGGTGAATCGTCTGTAAGCCGCTAAGAATCCGTCCGTTGAGTAGTCACTGACCAGTTCTAGATGAACAGCTGATGTTGAGAAGCACACAAAGATACAAATCCAGCATTTGTATGATTTGGATCCACGACCTTTCCATGAGGTTATGGTGATTGGCCCGGCGTAATCGATCCCAGTGTGAGTGAAAGGTGATGATGGGGTGACCCTAGCCATGGGTAGTTGCCCCATGAGTTGCTGAGCCCGTTGAGCCCGATACCTTGCGCAAGTCACACATTTTAATATATGTGACTTGACCGGTGCTCTGCCTCCGATAATCCAAAATTCCTGCCGAGTGTGTGCCAGAGTGAGTTGAGCGCCACCGTGTAAAGTTGAGAGATGAGAATTCCGAATGATCAGTGAGGTGAGTTGACTGCTCCGTGGTAAGATTGCTGGGTGTTTTGAGTGATGATCCATCTGAGTTTTTTGTAGCAGACCTCCTACTCTAATAATTCCTAATGGGTCTATGTAAGCAGTCATCCTGTTGAAAACATGAATTCTTGGGACTTGAGAATTTTTCAGCATGATGAGTTCTGAGTGAAAATGAACTTGCTGAATCTTCTTGACCCAGAAGAGTTTTGCCTTGCTGATTAGATCAGTAGTGAGTTTTGATTCATGGTGAGTTTTGCCTTTCGCCTTGAATCGATCACATGCGAGCATTACCCATCCAGTGATTCTTATGAGTTGAGTGAGTGACCAATAATGCTCGATGATGTTCCATAAGGTGCTTGAGTTTGATTTGGCTGTGGTGAGTATGACCTTGGCCCTCAATTCTGGAAGGTTGTTCTCTTGAATGGAGGTTGCTTGAGATGGCCAAACTGAATCTTCCTTGCAGAGCCAACTCGGTCCGTGCCACCATAAATGGTGTTCTCTGAGTTGTGCAGTAAGTACTCCTCGCGAAGCGCAGTCTGCTGGATTTTCAGCTCCAGGTACATATCTCCATTGTGCTGTTAGGATGAGTTCTTGAATTAAGGCGACTCTATTTCCAACGAAATCCTTCCATTTTGAGGGGTGTGAGTGTATCCATGTGAGTGCTACCTTTGCGTCTGTCCACAGATAAATTTGTGAAATTGGCAGACGTGAGTTATCCAAAACGTATTTTGCCAACTTCGTGAGTAGCACTGCCGCTCCTAATTCCAGTTGTGGGATTGACAGTCGTCTGAGTGGTGCCACTTTTGTCTTGGAGATGAGAAACGATGAAGTTGAGTGAGATGAGCGCGTTGTAGTCTTGATGTACAGAACTGCTGCTATTGCCTCTTGTGAAGCATCCAGAAGCCATGAAGTTCCACGACTGAGTTTTCCTGAATTCCTAACCACCTTGGTATGGCGATTGTGTTCAAGTTTTTGAGATCTTCTCAGATGTTCAACCATTTTTTCACAATTGAGTTTGGCAGTGATTCGTCCCAAGAGAGCTTGTGAAGCCACAGTTCTTGCAGGAGGATTTTTTATGTGATTATTACCGGTGAGATTATTCCGATGGGATCGTACAATTGAGATACTTCTGAAAGTATAATCCTTTTCGTTATCATCTCCTTGTGGGGCGGCAGAGTCATTCTGAAGGTGAGCTGATCCGAGTGTGGGAGCCATTTCATCCCGAGTATATTTGTAGCGCAATCATCTAGAGGTACAGCTTTTTCTGCTGCTGGCTCTTTAAGAAATTCTTTGAGGAAGCCATGTGAGTTTGAATTCCATTTTGCTAATGGAAAACCGCCCGCCGTGCAGAGAGCGGTCAACTGCTTGGCCTTTACGATGAGAATTTCCGTTGATGCAGCTCCACCGAAGATATCATCCACATACCTTCCAACGAGTAGCGAGTCTACCGCAAGTGGATAATTGTCTCCTTCATCCTTGACCAGCTGAAGGAGTGTCCGAATTGCTAAGTACGGAGCTGCTCGTGTTCCATAGGTGACTGTAGTCAGCTGAAAGTGAGCGAGTTGATCCTTTGCATCTACCCACAAAATGCGTTGTAGATTCCAATCCTGAGGATGAACCTTAATCTGACGATACATTTTAGTAATGTCAGTTGAGAATACAAATGGCTGAGTTCGAATCCATATGAGAACATCCACAATGTTAGGTGAGAGGTTGGGTCCAGTATGCATTATATGGTTGAGTGAGTTTCCATTTATCGTGAGTGCTGAACCATTGAATACTGCTCTGAGTTTTGTTGTTAAACTATCTTCTCGTAGGACTCCATGGTGAGGAAGATAGTAAGATGGTTTGGCAGATATTTCCTGTTGAGGGATCTGCACCATATGGCCCAATTTGCAGTATTCTTCCATAAATGCATAATACCTTTCCTTGTAGATGCTTTCTTTATTGTATTTTGTGAGTATTCGTTTGAGGCACGCTCGAGCTTTTCCAAATGAATTTCCTAGTACTTCTGCTGAGGTTGTGAGAGGTAGGCTCACTTGGTATCGTCCATCAGTATCTCTCGTGTGAATTTCAACAAAATATTGTTCACACATTGCTTCTTCCTTGTTGAGTTTGACTGCAGAAGTTGAGGGTGGCTCTTCTTGAACCCAAAAACAAGTGAGTAGTTCCTGCAAGCCTTCAGGGTTGAGTGAAGCCGTTGTGTGAAGTACTGTTTTGTGTTGAACAGCTGAGTTGAATGGACCTACTATGAGCCAGCGAACGACTGATAATTGTGCAACTGGTTCAGTTACACTCCCCTTTATGAGATTAGGTTTCATAATTTGTCCATAATAATCAGCACCGATGAGTAAATCCACTGGTTGAGGTTTCCAAAAGGTAGGATCAGCCAAGTTTAATTTTTCCGTATGATTCCACGTTAGTTGCTCACATTGCTCTGATGGTAACATTGATGATACTTGGCGTATAATATGAGCAGTGATCCGAACCTTGAGATTCCTGTGGATGGGCCTTAAGTCTATTTGAACCTTTCCGAGTGTTTGAGTTGAGTGCGTGCCTCCAATTCCATGAATAAGTATAGATGAGTATTGTCGTTTGAGTCTAAGTAGATCCACAGTATCCTTGGAAATGAATGATACTTCAGAACCTGAATCGATGAGTATTCTGAGTTTGTGAGATGTTACCGATGAGTCATACCATGCCAAGGCAGTTGCTAATAATGTTGAGTGAGTAGATGAGTGTGTCCGTTGAGTTTGGCCGTGAGACGAGATGATTCCGCCGTTTTCTTATTGTTGAGTTGTGCCGGGTTCCGAGCTGCCTTGTGGTTCGTTGTCTGAGTAGCGTGATATGTGTATCATGGTGTGATGGTTACCGTTACACGTCTTACACCGGTACTGTGACTTACAGTTCTTCGCAGAATGCAAGCCCAGACAGTTGAAGCAGAGAGGCTTCTCCATGACAAACTTCCTCCGTTCCTGTTCAGAAAGGCACTTGAACGTTGGGCACGCAACAATAAAATGAGGTGCTCCACAATGTGTGCACGGATGCTATGAGATCCTGCTTGAGTGCGTCACCTTTGATGAGTTTGGCGACTTGGCTTGAGAGACTCCGGAGCTTGAGCTATGATGAGCCTTGACGACCTTTGAGGTTGGAGATGATGATGGTTTGTGAGATCCGGCTGGTGTATCCGACGCAATCTCCAAAGCACGGACCCGAGCTATCAGAAAAGATTCAAATTCCTCAAAAGTCGGCAGCTCAGTGATATTTGTTCGAGACGTCTCCCATGCTTCTCGAGTAGTCCTATCCAGCAGCCTCGCCATCCGATGCGCCAAGATATAATCTCCCAATTCTTCCTTTAGTACCAATATGTGGAGAGATTTCCGTATCTTGGACATTTCCGTTACTAATGTGTTGAGTGATACCGAGTTCTTAATTTGTGCTGCTGCCAAGTCTGCCAAACGATCCAGCTGATCATTGAGAAGGACCCTTTTGTTTTCATACCTCGCCACAAGAGTGTCCCATGCAGGCTTGAGTGATTCATCACAGAGAGTGAATCATTCAATGAGTGTGAGTGGTGCACCTGTAAGTGAACTACGCAAATAATGGAGCTTAGCGTAATCCTTGAGTCCTGCCCTCTTGAGTATTAATCCAGTAAGGAGCTCCTTGTAGGCTGTCCATTCAGTGTAAGTTCCGTTAAAAGTTGGCAGCTTGATCTCCGACAACTTACTGATCTGGAAGTGTTGAGTGTCACCGGTGCTTAGAGATTGAGTGATTTGATGTTGAGAGTGCCATATTTGCTCCAACTTGCTGAGGTTAAACAATATTGAGTGGTACTATTCGTGGAATATGTTGTGGAAGTCTGCGCAGAAATAAGGATTGGTGACTAATGATGCTGGACATGCATCCTCAATCAGTGCATGTTCTTTCCCGTAGAGTTCATATATCTCCTCAGCATCCTTCCTCCACGTCACCAAATTGTTCATGTGAACAGTGCCTTCCTTGTCCTCAACATAATTGGAAATCCGTTTCAGCTTCTGGAGTCTCACATATGGTGAGCTAACCTTGCAGATCAATGAAGCAGGCACAGTCATCGGAGACTTTGAGCGAGTCCTCTTTGTCGAGTTGTCCGATACAGTCAAACCAGGTGGCACCAAGGGCATGAAGGACTTGGTGGTGGTGGTGATAGATCCGCTAGCAGTGCTCTGGAGTTTATCGTCAACAGTTACTTGTTGAGTCCCTTCCTCCTGCTTGTTTGAGTTTTCCTCGTTGTCTGAGCTGTGGACGGATTCCACCTTCTTCTCCTTGTCGTCAGCCATTGTGAGATTCTGTGACATCATCAAGAATGAGTATGTTTTCACTGGCTCTATTACACACCACAGCATGATATCCGGCTCGAAGGACCAAAATGTTTGAGAAAGCCATAATAATATTAATATGAGTAACATGCTATCGGTGTTGAAATAAATTTGAGTCACACACATAAGTAAATAAAACTTCAATATATTATATCAGTTCTAAGTCGCACCATAATGACATTCTGGTTATAAAATTACAATGTTCAAATTCTAATACTACTAATAATTTTCAATATTTAACATCAGTTCATAAAGAGTTTAAATTACATTAATTCTAATAATAATTAACAACAGTTAACATTAATTCATGTACAAGAAGTTTGGTTCTTATTATACTGAATAAGTCGTAGGCGAGTAGTGTGTACGCTGTACCAAAATTAATATTGAGTGTAATTAATTTGAGTAGTAATCTCTCACTAGAGATGACGAACCTGTGAGATCTGAGTTTGACTACGAGTACACTGAGGTTGTCCGTCGAGAGTGAATTGAGTTTTCCTAAAACTCCCTCCTGGGCTCACGTACAATGATGCTGATAAAGTGAAGAATAGCAAACAAATGATTATTGATTCGTTGTCTTAATTACTGCTGAGTTTCACGATTCACTTTCACTTCACCATTAATCACCGGTGCCAACACGTGGTTGGCAACATAACCTCAATTATAGTGAATTGTTACCTTGCAACAGAAGCGATTGAATTAATCCGCGCTTGAGTGTTGCGTGAGTGAGGAGTGATGTTGTGTGAGTCCCTTAGATGAGTAGAGCCAGTGAAACAGTTGAGTAGAGCCGATGAGAATGCTGAGAAAATCCGATGTGGAATTGCAATGTAGTTGCCGGCCGGTGTTGCCTCGTGGCGAGCTAGATGCAGAGAGGGCGAGGCCTTGAACCACTTCCTTCTTCTCGGCCTCGACCTCGTTACCGCGATAATCAAATCAATCACTCTCTCACATTTGCATGTGAGAGAGCGAGAGAGACGGAAATATCATGTATAACTTGAGGAGTCAGTGTAGCGTCTCAGCTTTTCCGCCGAGACACCACGAGGTACTGCCGCGCCGCGGCGACGCAATGAGTGGAGCCGGTCCGCGAGAACGCGCGGGAATTCAAACTTACTGAATTCCCAAACAACCTCAATAAAAACATTCAATCTACTGCCAAACGATCTCAAAACATTAGATATAGACAAAAGGCCCACTATGTACAAGTTAAAAAAATGGACTGAGAAAAATATTTATTGAAAACGAGTTGAATTTTCTTTGAATACGATTTAATACTATAACTTTGTTATAGGAACTCAAGTCAAAAATTTAAATAATTGCATATAGCATATATACATATTATTGTTTTAGAAATTTTATTATACTGTTAAAAAAATTAGAGATGTTTCACTTAATAATGTTAAGATTTAGTATTAGTTTTAGTTTCAAGTTACTTTATATTCTGAACCTGCGAACAGGAAATTTATTTTCCTCTGCAGGGTTACCCCAATGTAATGTACTTCTATAATGTACTCTGGATAAATAAATAAATAAATAAAAGGTTAGGTAGCTAAAACGCTATTCATCCAGACCCAGGCCCTGTATGATCAGGATAGCCAGGCGTGTGACAGGACCTGAACAGGTTGCCTTAAAATTAATTGTTTGTTAAATACATCTAAACCTAGACATATACCCTATTTTTCGAACTATCATACGAATAGTACTTCCAAAATTGGCAACTCCGTATCGAGACAGTGTATTTATTCATAAGAAAATTATAAAAGATGTTAGGTCCGGCGTCGTCACCCATCCGGCAATTATTGATGTTTAAGTCTGTACAGGCGAATCAGGCCGCCTGACTTAATTAATGTGATTGGTTCTAGGAACAAAAATTTAAAATATTTACCTCACACTACTATGAATATAGAAAATAGTTTGAGACCTTGAAATGATGTATCATAAAAATAATACTGATAAATAATATTCTTTTCATTCACAGAAGTTGTCGGTAAAATTAATACTTTTTAATATTTAGAAAGGAAATATAATAAAATAGATTAAAATATGTATCATTACTGGGACACTTACGACCACTTTATACGTATGATACGAGAATAGAAAATTGTTCTTTTTTGTGAAATAATAATAGAAGCAAAGAGTTTGTTTCATTGATTTTACAAATAAAATAATATTACTAACATATTATACAAGTTAAAGAAGTACATTTCATAGGTAGTCTATTTACCCTTTAGTGGGGCAAGATTTTGAGATAAAGTGAGACAAACAGCCGGTAGTAGGACAATTTGAGGTTCTACTGGTCTATATTAGATTTTAGTAAGTTTTCAACACTCTACAAACATTACAAATAATGTTTTTGCTCGCAGTACAAATATTTATTGCAAAACTATAGTAAAAAATAAACATCATGGAACCCCTATTCAACCAGAGTATAAATAGTATATTACGATACGTGGGCCGGAAATTGTATTTCCGGTCCAAGTATTGTATACTATTTTTCTTACTCCCCGGCCGAAAGTGCGTTCTGTAATTGTTAAATAATTAATAAAATTGCGTTGTCGTCTGCTAGCTGTGTTTGAGTGTTAGTTTTTCTTTCGACCCGCTCGATAGTAATGCCTCTCTCAGCCGCTTTGGGTAGCTCGGTCGATATTACCGACTGTTTTTTCTTTCAACCCGGCGTGGAGAGCTGGTTTTTTGGGCGTCTGCTACTTTCGCTGTTGCAGAGATGATTTGATGCCCGCCCGACATTTGCAAAACCGAGGCGAAGCCGAGGTTTTGCTGGTCGGAGCGGGCATCAGAAACATATTCATTAAAAAAAGAAAGAAATAAGGTGATGAAATAAGTACATTAAAGTTTGATCAACTAACTCTTTTTTCTCGTCACCCATGCACTTTCCTCTGTCTATTTCGTACACCCAATGGACATTGATTCGTGTCGAACGTGCCCGTTAGTGACCGTCACGCATAACCTTTTAAACGTTAACATACATAAAACATGAGAAAACAATTGAAAAGGTTATGCATGACGGTCACTAACGACACAAATCAATGTCCATTGGGTGTACGTGTCTAACCTTCACACCGCACAAACATCTTTTCCTCGGACGCTCCCGTCCGCACGTTTACTTAATTATTTCTACACGACTCGTAAATACGTGTAGAAAACAAGAGAAAAAAACAATGACCACGATCAAACAACACCACTTTTTATTTCAACTAACTCTTTTTTCTCGTCACCCGTGCGCATGAGACAGAGTGGCTCATGCGCGCGGGCGCTCAAGCGCAGCGGGTCGGGAAATTTCGGCAGCCAATCAGAGCGCGCGGTTGGTCTAAAATAGGGTGTGAAAGTTAACTTTCGGCTCGGAGATGAGGGCCGAAAGTACGTACTTCGGGTGGGGGAGTAAGAAAAATGTATTTAACTACTAAGCAGTAATTTATATTATCCTATCATAAGCAGTTTATACATGTAATAAATCTTATAATATAATAAATCTTCAAATTTATTGTATAAAATGGCAATGCTATCCGTAAAATAAATAAGTAAATACTCCAGTATAGACACCCTACATACAAAACTTATTTTAAAGCATACAAAACAGCGAGTTCATGTGTGATTGATATATAGTTTTTTAAAAACACTTTTTATTGTTAACGTTTTAGAATTGAAAAAAAATGAGGTGGTTGAATGGACAAGGAAATAATAATTTCTACTTTTATGATTTATACTAATATTTATTGGATAATCAATTTAATACTGTTCCGGACACCTACGTTTTACGCTGTTCTGCAGATTACGTAACCAGGGCTTCATAATACAAATAAAACTGCTCATTTGTTATTTTACATTACATTCTCGTTATATTATTTTTTTCATCACTTATGCTAGAAAATGGACATTAGTGGTTGGAGGGAAACAGGGCACAAAGCGAAGAAGAAGTTTATGTTGAAAATTTAGTGTCTATTTGTTATATATCCATTGAGAATTCGTTATATACCCATTGAGAATTTGTTATCACAACACCGACTGCCATATTTTATATCAATTTTTTATACCAATGCAAATTTAATTAGAAATTTACTCTAAAACATTTCCTATTGACTTTATATCTTGATACCAAAATAGGTTGGCACGCCTAGCGCACAATGTCTCTTGTGACACTTAAACATATTTTTGTACAAATAAATATAATGCGTTGTTTCTTGAAGAATGGCCAAGAATATAAAAATGCTTGGTAGAGGTTTTGTCCAAACATATACCGTACCTTGGCCCAAGTAAGCGTTACATATGGAGGCGG
The DNA here is from genome assembly GCA_036365515.1 of Torymus aiolomorphi. Lineage (NCBI taxonomy): Eukaryota > Metazoa > Arthropoda > Insecta > Hymenoptera > Torymidae > Torymus > Torymus aiolomorphi. Next base: position 115,478,358 of record CM070877.1, read on the forward strand.
CCCTAAGCTGTCATGTGTAACATGGAAAAACTCATGTGCGCAAAACATGGACCAACTTACTCCACGTAGTTAGAAGTCTCAGCACGAGATATCTACATGCTCTCGGCAGTTAATGCAGTTTTCCCGCAACTCTGATAGTTGAATCCTTTGTGTCGTTTACCTTAAATAATCGGTAATTCCAGTCTGTCCATTTGTCAACAAAGCATGGCGGAAAATAAGTAGTGCATTACGATACGTGTACCTTAAGTGGCCCATTATTGCACGGCGTGAGGTTAGGGCCCGAGTGCAGCGAGGCCACTTAAGTCACAAGTATCGTATACTATTTTATAACTCGTGTGACATAAATCCGCCATATTCTTATTTTATTTATTTATGCATAGTTAATTATAACCAATAAGCATTATATGCGTAGACCACGTTGACCGCTATTGAGTGTCACATTACCGTTTTCCCGTATGATAAGTGGACTGTCTTCATCTGCGCGCGGGCTGCCTTTATTTAATTATAATTGATTATAGTTCTTCTCTATTTAAGATAATAAATAATAGTCGGAAGTTGGGGAGAGAAGGGTGGGGCGGGGGAAGCGGGGATGGGTAGGGGGTTCGGAGGGCACAACCTCCCGCCTTTAAAAAACTTAATAAAAAATCATTTAAATAATAAAAATCCATATTCAAGCGTAACTTAAGTGCGGATTTAAGTAATTCATTATAACTTGAAAATGTATGTAATAGACTTTACCAAAATAAGTTTATTGAAAATTAACATTGTCAAAATTGGCTCAGCGAATATCTCCATTCTTTAGATAATCTAGTACAATATAACTTTTCAAAGATTAATTTATGATACTACCATTGTGAAGTTCACTAAGAATAAAATGGATTTCATCATAAGTTAATTCTTATTCCATGTTTTGCTCAGCAATGAGTACTCAAACGCGATCAATTAATTTTTTAGGATTATTCCAGACATTGAGTTCATATCAATGCCCCTTACGGAAACTAGCACGATTCAGTTTCCGTCGAACACTAGTTCATTTCAGCGTTTGCGGCGAAGACTAGCACGTCCCATTGATTCGCGTCGAAGACTAGCGCGATCCGCTTGATTGCGGCGAAGACAAACACGTTCCACTGCTTATAACTTAAATTAGCACGGTCACGCGCAGTGTTAGTTTTCGCAGCAAGCTTGTGAATCGCGCTACTTTTCGTCACAAACTCGTGAATCATGCTACTTTTTGTCGCAATCTTGCGAATCGTACTAGTCTTCGACGCAAACTCGTGAATGATGCTAGTTTTTATCACAAACTCGTGAATTCTATTAGTATTCTGCGGAAAGTCATGAATTATGCTAGTTTTCGTTGCAGTTTTGGGAAATGTGCTAGTCTTCGTAAAGATCTCATGAAACGTGCTAGTCTTCATAAAGAGCGTCGATACGCAGTTGTAACATCTGTAAATTCTTCTTCTTCTTCTTTGTCACTAGACCACTTTTCACGTTCATATCTCGAACTAATAAAGCTATTGCATTCAGGGCGCTTCCGCGTTCCTAGATCACGAATGCTTTTCGGTAAATATTCTTTGGTTGAGAAATCTGATGCATCTTCACTAGAATGATCAGCTTCATAATAATTATCGGTCTTGTTAGAAGTTGGAAGATCGGAATCAATTCGAGTATTGATAAGACTTTCATACGGATGAAAGTATCTCGTTTGTCTGTAGGATTACGGAATCCTACAGACAAACGATAGTTCCGCTCGTTTACCTGGACAAAGTCGCCATCAAACTTCATTGGAGAATTTCTGATCATAAGTAAATTTCCTCGCTTGTAAAGCCATAAATATTATCCAGATATCTCCTAAAATTTCCGTTTAATTTGGTTACATATTTCTTGACTAATTTTTTACTTTTACGATGAATTTGGTTAAAACAAACAAAATTGCAACACATAAATACAAAATAACTTTTAAAGTCTGCAAAGTGACCACAGTAGAGCTGGGAATAAAGTACTATATGTACTATTATTTGCGAGATGTATATTGTATAATGTTTAAGCCATACTTTTTTATTTTTTTAGCTGATTTTGGCTTTAGAAGCTATTATGTCTAAGACCGCCTTCATGCCAATCAATTTTGGTTTTGATAATAATTATATTAAATTATATTAATGATGCTATGATTTGAATTGTGACAAATAACTTATTTCTTTTTAGAATTAAAAACTATGTGCATGATTCTAGGGCTATATAAGAATTATGCCTTTACGGAAAACCACTGTGGGAACATTGATGTATTTTATAACTTCAGTAGGAGTGTAAGTATCCCAATTTATACTTAATTTTGGGGGCTTACACCATTTATTTTGCCATCTTTTTTTGGTACGAGTAATACACAATTCATAATGATAATGATTGTTTTTTTTTCAGATCTTCTACAAATGTAAAACTAATTAGAATAAAGAAATAGATTTTTAAATTATAACAAGACCAAACAAATTGATTACTGAAATATAAATAAGAACACTGTTGTAAAATAAGATATTAGAACTTACGATTATTAGAATTATAAGAACTACAAGAATTATCTATAAAAATTATACACAATTGTAATAAAATAAATAAATAACAATAAATAAATCAACTGATGAGAAATTTTCCATCGGTCTTACAGTCTTATAAATTAAATTAAAATAATTCATATTTATGGCAGTCAGATTGCCCTTGTTTATAATCACCCCCGCAGAATATGAAATAAAAACTTCATTAAAACCTGGAAAAAAAAATTTATTAGCAAAGGACTATCTGACTGTCCCCCAACCACCAATTGCCTAATTGTCCAACGTTTACAAATTCTTTGTTTACAAATATACATCTAGAGTTTTTGAATGATATTATACAAGATAAATGGTCTGAAATTAAAGTACATACTAGTTTAACAAAAGATGAATTTGTAAAGGCCCTTAATTTGGTTTTTAAAAACACAATTTTTTCTTTTGATAATAGTTTATATGAGCATAAATATGGTTGTCCAATGGGCTCGCCTTTGTCACCTGTTATAGCGAATTTAGTAATGGAAAAATTGGAAAATGTTGCTTTGTCTAAGTTGGTTTTTCAGCCGATTATTTTTAAAAGATATGTTGATTACATTTTTGCAGTTGTACCTGAATGTTTTGTGGATGATATGGTGGATGTGTTTAATTCTATCCATGATAGAATTAAATTCACAAAAGAGGACGAGTCAGATAATCAATTGAGTTTTTAAGATATTAGAGTCATTAGAGTTAATAATAATAGAGTGAAATTAGATTGGTATAGAACACCTTCATGGTCAGGTAGATTTTTCTCTACTGAAAAATCTCACGTGAGATCTCAGGTGAGAACTCACATGAGATCTCACGTGAGATCTCACGCCAAAATCTCATATGAAATTCTGGTCCGCGAGCTGCTAAAATTTCTTCAATAATAAAAAACCAGTTTCTGGGAATTAGGAACTGCCTATTAGGTTACGCCGACCCCCAGATAAGTTCAAAAATCTACGTTTTGAAGCGTTTTAGTCATTTTTTACATTTTTAGAAATTTTACACATGAGATCTCACGTGAGATCTCACGTGAGATCTCATGTGGAATCTCATGTTTCAAATTTCTCACGTGAAATCTCACGTGAGATCTCACGTGAGATCTCATGTCTAAAATTTCTAAAAATCTAAAAAAAGACAAAATCGCTTCAAAACATAGATTTTTGAACTTATCTGGAGGGTGGCGTAACGTAATAGGCGACTCTTAATTCCCAGAAACTGATTTTTTATCATTAAAGGAATTTTAGCTGCTCGCGGACCAGAGTTTCAGATGAGATTTTGGCGTGAGATCTCACGTGAGATCTCATATGAGTTCTCACCTGACATCTCACGTGAGATTTTTCAGTAGGGTTAAATTTTGATTCTCACCACCAATTCGGAGACAAGACAGGTGCGATCAAAGGTGTCATTGACAGAGCGATTAAATTGTCACATAAAGATTTTAGGAAAAAGAATTTAAATTTAGTTAGAGAAACATTTATTAAGAATAGTTATTCGGTAAAATTTATTGATAAAATGACTGATGAGAGAGTGGGAAATTTATAATGGTGGATTGAAGAAGCGGGCAGATAATCAAACAAGCAATAGAAATGGAAAGAACGCATATTTCAGTTGACCATATGTTAGAGGTTTGTCAGAAACGATTAGAAGGGTTTTTAATAAACATAATATTCAAGTTTTCTTTAGAAACGATAATAATTTAGAAAGGTTATTTAGTAATTGTAAAGACAAGGATGATAAAGGTTTAAAATTGGGAGTAGTTTATAAAATTAATTGTAGGGATTGTAATGGATGTTATCTTGGTCAAACGGGTAGATATTTGAAGAAGAGAATATATGAACATCAATATAGTTTACGTAGTACAAATTTTACATCGGGATTGAAAGAACATTGTTTAAATAGTTTGCATTCTTTCGATTTTGGGAGTGTGGATATTTTGGAACAAGGGATTAGGAATAAATATAAGAGGGAAAGCCTTGAAAGTATTCACATTCTAAGAAATCGGAATAATGTAAATTTAATGGTAGAGTCAAGTAAATTAGATAACATTTATCATTCTTTATCAATTTAAGTGAGAATGGAACGTTGGAGAGGGGAAGGTGGATGGTGGTGGGGGTAAGAGGAAATAAGTGAGTATGGATATATAAGGAGTTGTATCGTGGGTTTGATTTCAGTCCCAGAGGAGGAGCCGGAGCGGGCTCGAAACGTTGGGCAATTTGGTGGTTGGGGCGCAGTCAGATAGTCCTTTGCTAATAAAATTTTTTTTCCAGGTTTTAATTAAGTTTTTATTTCAGGTTCTGCGGGGGTGATTATAAACAAGGGCAATCTGACTGCCATAAATATTAATTATTTTAATTTAATTTATAAGACTGTAAGACCGATGGAAAAATTCTCATCAGTTGATAGTAAGTTGCAGTCGACATAAGTAATATTTTTAATAATAAATAAATCGTTTAAATTGTTGTTTTATTATTTTCAGATATTCGATAACTATGGGACAACGTGTGAGAATGAAGAATTAATGTAAAAAAATTACGTTTCTTTAGAATAATAAGAATTAAGTGAATTATTCATAATTATTTAATAAATAAAATACATAAAGTACAATTTCGAATATTTTTTTATTACTGTTATTAGAGAATATTAAGTACTATCCTAAATCATTTACTATATTTATTGATTATTTCCCATTAAAATCGTAGAGTTACTAATGTTATTTAGTGTTGCAAATTGTTGGTCAATATTATTGCTGAAAATTAATATATTTACTATTACTTTTGCATAATCTATAACGAAGTTCCAGGATAAAATACGGAGGAAATAAGAATCTCGGTTCTCCGTATTCTATCGAACTCGTTTTCCTCTCGTTCCCGCGAATTCGTGCATCTAGAGCGTTTGTTTACATCGCTCGGACGATGTATTCGCGAGCTGCGTGCGGAGACAGCGCGACTTTAGCGGTTGCAAAGTCGCGCACGATTCATTTTCGAATCAGATTCTCTCGGGCTATCGAACCGCGCACAGGCGAATTAGGACGTCGAGAGAAAACGGTCAACGTGCGTCCACATCGGTGCAGTGTAGTGCAGATTCACGCGAATCGTCCACAAAGAGCAGCGCACGTGAACAATCCGAGCCACTCCTGGGGTCCGAAGCGTTTGTAGGTGAACGCTGGACGTTAGGACTCGACCTGAATACTCCGAAGTCGACCGGAGCATAAGGTCTTACGCAGGAGCGGATTAGCGAGTGGGCGACGAGAGGAATGCACACCTCTCCGGTAAGACTCTTTGTTATTTCGGGCCTCGCCTCCTTCTTTTTGTATGTTCGGTTCGCTGCAGCGAGCGGCTGGTAGTGCATTCACCAGCCCGGCGAAAATAAATACATTAATCCGCCCGCGCCGAGCGGCGGATCCCGTCTTCTTGTCAGCGCGTAACGAGATCCGTATTTGATGTAAAGTCTTTTAGAATAGACCTTGTTATTGTTGTTCTATATAACTGAGGCTATTCTTCGTTTCTTGACCTCAACTTAACCTTCTCCCGGATACCGCTACCTTCGTGGGATCGTTGCTCCGAGATGACGATTATTCTTAGTGGCCGTGCCTCGCGTCTAGCTAGCGCGAGTATTAACCCTTTCCGGCACACGGAAAAGTCGAGTTCAACCGCGAACTCGACCTTTATAATCGGAGTTCCAGAGAACATCAACCCCGGGTGCTTGTCGTAGAAGCAGCACCCGACGGTACCGTGTTCTAGGGATCGGATCGCGGAATTACCCGAAATAGTCTCCCTGGCCTCCTGTTACAAATGGCGCCCTAACGTGTTGAGTTGGGTTGGGTTTAAGGAGAAGGTTAGCGACCGGTACGTTCGAAACCGACCTATTCAAAATGCGTTTCGTTTTGAATTCACCCGTGCGCGAATCACTGCATCCGACTATTCAGCAGACGGCCAGTGGCCATAAGTCGTTACAGCTGATAAGCGCAGTGATTTAAACTCGCCAAGTCATGGTGCCGCGCGTAAACAAACAAACAAGAAGGCCCGCCGCGCGCATAGAAACATAAACACAAAACAGCAGATTGCTTGTTTTGGTAGGTGTTTATGTTTACGCTCGGGCAGTATTATGTATACTTGTCCCGAGCCTTTTAAACTGCTGTAAAACCAGGGCGAGAGCATGTAAACGACGATTGTAGTTGTTTTCGTCGTCATATGGGGCGAAATTAAATTCCTTTTTTTTTGACGCGAGATTTTAAGCGATTTTCACGCGATTCTTTTTTTAGAATTTATTGACCATACCTGTGCGTGCAGCTGGTCGAAAGTAAAAACACTTTCATTCTTTTTTTTTATAGCGGGATTTATTTAAATCGTTATCTTCGCGAAATTTTTTTTGGAATAGTCACGCTTTCCCCCTAGCTAGCTGCATCGAGATACGTTATTCTCGAGCGGCTTAGGGCAATTGTGTGTGGTAGTTACGATTCTAACATTGTAATTTGCGTAACAGGCGACCAATTCGAGAGAGAATCTCAGCAGCTAGTTGCGCACACACACAATTCGTCGCCAAATTTTTGTATAATCGGTCTAGCTTTAGAAGATGGAATCATTGACCTCAGAAGAACTAGCCGAATCAATGGAGCAGTGACGCAAAAATCTAGAGCTGAGCTTCCAAGCTGTAATAGAAGCAAATATAGCTCTAGATTTAAAAAGTACCGGATATCTCGAGGGGGATTCTAGGCGAATTGCTCAATGGCTGCTGGGAAATTGCAACCCAGCTCACTTCACACAAGAAATAAGTGAAAGTGCATATGAGCAGTTCAGAAGGAGGCTCAAGTCGAGGAATAAGTTCATCAACGCGACGACCCTCAATGCGGTGCTCCCGAAGTGAACCACAACGCAGATCCCTCGACTCACGCCTGTTTTAGCAATTGACGTCGAACAAAACAGTCGACAACAACTTGCTGAATTCCATGAAGACGCATGTCTTGCCGATTAGGGACAAAAGAGCAAGCAGTCCTCTCGACGTAAGACACGAGGCTCTCACGTCACTATGGAGCCCATTAACTCCAACAGGAGGATCAAGTGAAGTCCAGGTGCAATTAAAGTGCAGCACGGCCTGGGGGAGGGGAGATTCCCCTCCCAGTTCGAAGAATCTGAGAACGCAAGTCGCTCGGGGAATTCAGACCGCACATGGATTTTGGACAGCTGTGCAGCAACCATACCAATGCCATCCACTTCAGCGTCCATCCACGAAATCGACGTCGGAGTAAGCACAGCCTGGGGGAAGTGAGATCCTCCAAGATTCCCCCTGTTCGAGAAGAGTGATACTTCACGTCGCTTGGCGTATACAGACTACCTGAGGTCACAGAACGGCTGTGCTGAATACTTCCAAGCTCATGACGACGGAGCAAATACGGTCTGGGGGAGGGAAGATTCTCCAAGCTTGGAACGTCCGATATAAGTCGCTTAGAGAATATATCGGCAGCGGACGGCTGTATTACCGACCCTCAGACTCCTGAAGACGAAGAACAGCCAAGCCTTCCAAGGAACAGCGAGGGAAAGATCGACAGTTCGGTGACCACACAACCGGTGAACAAAATGCCGATTGCTTCGCAATTCCTCAACGTATCGACACGAGCTGAAGTCGAGCATCATTGTGAATACGAATGTAATCGAACGCGTAAATTGGAAGAGGAGAAGTTTAGGCGCCTAAGCGAAGAGGTGAGGAGACTGCACGATGAGCTGCGGCAGCTACGCGTGCAAATATCGTCGTTTCACAATTCAGCTGCCAACTCGACCTTTGTAATCGGGGTTCCAGAAAACATCAACCCCACGTGCTTGTCGTAGAAGCAGCACCCGACGGTACCGAGTTCTAGGGATCAGATCGCGGAATTACCCGAAATAGTCTCCCTGGCCTCCTGTTACAAATGGCGCCCTGACGTGTTGGGTTTAAGGAGAAGGTTAGCGGCCAGTACGTTCGAAACCGGCCTATTCAAATTGCGTTCCGTTTTGAATTCACCCGCGCGCGAATCACTGCACCCGACTATTCAGCAGACGGCCAGTGGCCATAAGTCAGTAGTGCGTTCATCGGATCCGCGAAAATAAATACATTGATCCGCCCGCGCCGAGCGGCGGATCCCGTCTTCTTGTCAGCGCGTAACGAGATCCGTATTTGATGTAAAGTCTTTTAGAATAGACCTTGTTATTGTTGTTCTATATAACTGAGGCTATTCTTCGTTTCTTGACCTCAACTTAACCTTCTCCCGGATACCGCTACCTTCGTGGGATCGTTGCTCCGAGATGACGATTATTCTTAGTGGCCGTGCCTCGCGTCTAGCTAGCGCGAGTATTAACCCTTTCCGGCACACGGAAAAGTCGAGTTCAACCGCGAACTCGACCTTTGTAATCGGGGTTCCAGAGAACATCAACCCCGGGTGCTTGTCGTAGAAGCAGCACCCGACGGTACCGTGTTCTAGGGATCGGATCGCGGAATTACCCGAAATAGTCTCCCTGGCCTCCTGTTACAACTCATACTATTTCATTATGAATTCAACATTGATATTGATTATTGATTATTCTTTATAATAATTACTACTATAGATATTGGACATTAAAATAATTGTTGTTAAACGTTATTATTATCATTTGGTATTTCAAAATGATCAAACAGCTGAGAGTGTACGACGATACAGAGCACGAAATCGTTCTAATGTTAGTGTTGATACAATTTTAGTTCAAGTGCTTATGGACGATCATAATCTCGAAAATTATCTGAATCAGTGGAACAAAATTCAAGTTCTGTTAAACCGGTTTCTATCAACTATTTATCTTAAAGTTAAATTGAACAAATAGAAGGTAATTTTAATTTATAGAATTGTGATGGGATGCAAATGTAAGGTGACAAGGAATTATTGCATCTAGAAAGGATACGTCATTTAACAAGGGGAAGAGTTAAGCAGTTTAGAATTAGATTTCGTGATAGAGAGCACGATGATGAGGATGATGAATTTGAACGTCGGTAACGTCAAAGAAATTTAGAAAATCGTGCATTGCGGAGACATAACATGAATAATTTTCAGGGTAATATCATTAATGATCATTATTTAGGTAAAATAAACGTACTCTCAAAGCATTGCAATACAAAATATTTCAAATCTGATAAGGTAAATAGAGGAGATTGATTTAACGATAGCTGTGGTCATGGGTTAGTTGAATTAGAAAATATTCCGGACTTTCCAGATGATTAACGATTGTTTGAAAATAGTCACATAAAAAGTCGGGTCTTTTAGCGTATTCGAAATTATAACAATTCATTTTCATTCGCATTATTGAATGCTAATTTAGTTAGTATGCCGTTAGGCAGAAGAGCACCACATTTTGTTGCGGATAGAAATAGAAATTAATACTTTTAGACCTATAAAATCGGGATTTAATTACGAATCCTATAAGCTCAAAGATTATTGTAAAATGTAGGAAAGTATTTGTATAGCGTAGAAAGATCAATGTTGCGAAAAGGGTGAGTTATTATTCATAAAGCTACTTAGAATTTACTCAATGTGTTGCGGTATTCAATGGTCTGTTAGTTGACAGCGTAATTTGAAAAACGCAACTAAGATCGAGGTTGGAGAATATAGTAGTAGAAAGGAAATATGGGAAAACGGAAAAGCGTGAGAAAGCGCGTTAGAATACAAATATGAAGACTTGGGAAACCGCAGGAATGCGCAGAAAAAGGAATCTGGAATCTGAGAGGTCGCGACAGTGTGCGGGAAGATCGAAAGTCTGCGTCCAGTCCGCCTTCACTGCGCATCGGAGCAGCAATTTAATGTGAATTGAGTTAATGATTGGATGTACCTTACTATGCTGCTCCGACTGCCTGCCTCCTTTTCGTTTTATAACGGAATTATGCCGAAACCAGGGATGCTTTGCGGTGCTGAGGTCGGAACAAGCATGGTGGTGGCTGGTGATCTGGGTGATATGTGAACCACTGATGTGTGAACGAGTGATGTGTGAACCAGTGATGTATGAACCAGTGATGTGTGAGGTGCAGTGCCTCGACTGATTGAAGTGTACACTGAAAAAATTTGGTACCCACATTATGTACGTATATTGCGAAACTGAAAGTTAATCATAACTGCTTGATCAATATATAATTTATTTATTTACGATACATATACAAATAATGGAGTACACTTATATTTAATTAAAGTTATAAAGTTATATCCAAATATACTGATTAATCCTTCTTCGCCATACGATAGAGAATATATATGATACTGTTTTACACCGCATCCGTGCTCGAAGTCCACCCCACTATTCACCTATTTTACTCTTACCCTTTTTAACTCACACTTAAAATCACAACTTATTATCCTCCAAGCCCACCCCGTTATGACGCCCCACCCTTTTTATTGCAATTTATTTCAAACTTTCACCCAAAAACCTATATTTATATTTTACACTTGGACAATGCTTTGATTGTTCGTTTATTTAGTCATCTATTTGTTTCATGATACATATTGTTAAATATCAATTTATATCTTTTAATTACGTTGTAATATAATTATTATCATATTATTCTTTAAGATTGAAATAAGGCACGCTGAAGTGCGCCAAATGATCCCTAGTATTATTATAATTTGGTAATAAATTCTAATTTAAAAGCTCTAACCTCTTATTATAAAAGCGATAAGGTTTTATACAATTATTAATAAATTTCGCACCTTATGATTCATGTATCTGTATCAAGCATTCACTCGGATCGACATTAATTTAAAAACAAAAACTTGCGTTGGATTTTAAATTCGACATAATTATATCTAGATATTAACTAAATCGTTGCGTTTGCAGGCACTGCTTACTTTATACAGAATACTTATTAGATCACACGAACATACCTGTAAGTGAAGTTCCCAACAAGCGTGGTAGGTTGGCCATGGATCTGGAGTAAGCTCATCGAAAACAAACCGTAGAATAAATTATCATAAGTATTATATTAAATAAAACAATTAAACTTGAGAACATGAAATTGAACACATAATAAATTGAACGAACTTTAATTAAACAACAAAACAAGTTAAATGTGTTAACAATTATAAATCATCCAGCTTTCATTAGTACAGTTTCTAAGAGACTCTGTTGGGTATTCCGCGTTACATCAAACCATTTTTATCTAGTAGTGAAGTAATTATTTGAATCGCGAACTTGCTCCAAAAAGGTCAGGCAACATGGCCCAAGGTGTTACGTTCTTTAGAACATATAATAATATTATACAGGGTGTCCGAAAAGTTCCGGGACTGCAGAATAACTCGGCGGGAGTGCATTTTAGGGAAAAATGTTAAATACTGATCGCTATGAAACCATTTTTAACCTCTCACAACCAATAATCGTGGCCAACGTTCAACGCTTTTGACTAATTTTGATTAGTAAAGGCCGTAGGTACCCGACCAAATCAGTTGCGACCGCTTTTGACCGCTTTTGACCACCTTTGACCATTTTTGACCACTCATGAACGATCGTGACCAACGTTCAACTCTTTTCACTAGTTTTCAATTGTGATCCAGTTTGACCACTATTGATAAATTTTGACTCGTGTTAACCATTCATATTTGGCCGTAATCTAAGTTAAATGATATTCAAGTCTGATATCCACAGTATCTGTCATTAAACAAAGTTAGGTTCAATTAATATTAGCTATGCATTTATAAGGTATATTATTTAAACTTTTGCGTTTTTTTCATGTAGTTGCTTGACGGGAGAATCATTTATCTTCCATCGTTGGTCACTTTTCCAACTGTCGTTCTTAAAGTCATTCTGAACTTTTACACCTAGTGCAGCCATTATTTGTTAGATTGTCTCTATTAGAAAATTTGGGAGCAGTTACTTTTGGTATTATTTCCTTATTCAATAGCTCTTTCAATAAGCTACCAGGTCTTAAGTACACCATTAGCAGTGTTAGTTTCTAAGTTGATTTTTTTCATCAACTAATGCACATTAACTTTTATCGTTGACTTTGACTCTAACTAACTTTCTTATAATACAATTAGTGAGCTATTATATGAGCTGCAGTGATTGTTTTCTAACAATCCTTTCCAAGGTAATTGAAAAACATCCACTTGTGGCTTTGGCTACGTCTTAAACCCTTGATAGTCTAACTGTCGGTTTTATTTCATCGTCGATCCAATTTTCTTATAAATCATAATCCAACGTCTTTCGGAGAGAGAAAGATTATCACTTTTAATGGTGCGAGGTTGGGGTGGGATAACACGATCTTATATGCAGGTAAAAAATATTTTTAATGATACCTTCAGAAATGGGTTGGCTCTGATATCATAATCAACCGTCGAGCGTACGGTAAAACATTTTGAGGAAACTGGTAGCGTTGAAGTTCGTCCACGACCAGGAAAACCAATTACAACTACAACCGAAGATAAATCATCGGATGTTTTATTATCTTCCACAGATAATTATCATTGTAGTATTCGCAAAGCTTGTCAAGAGCATAGCATAGATAAAGATTCTGTATATAGAAGAAAAATAAATTCATCTCTTCAAAGTTACACTCGTACATGAATTAAACGAATGTGATTTCGAACTTTGACATTAACATAGTTTTCTCTGATGAAGCAACATTCAAACTAAGTGGAACTTTGAACAGGCAGATTTTTGGGCGGACAAGAATCCTCATTAGATACGAGAAGAAAAGACGCAATATCCAAAGAAGCTAAATGTTTGGGCTGGAATATTAAATGATAAATTAATAGGTCTATTCTTTATTGAAGGGAATTTAAATTCTGTAAAATATGGGGATATACTTTGAAATGAAATAGTCCTTAAAATAAGAGAGATAAGGGGTAAAAACCTCGAACACACTTATTTTCAACATGAGGGCGCTCCACTACACTGTGGAAGAAATGTGCGCGATTATTTACGTGTCGTCTTTGATGATCGGTGGATAGGTCGGAGAGGATACATTGAGTAGCCAACTAGATCACCGGATTTAAATCCACTCGATTATTTTCTGTGGGGGTATCTCAAAGATAGGGTGTACAAAACTAAGCCTCAAAATTTACAAGATTTACGACAACGCATACTAACCGAGTGTACTGTTATCCCAAATGAATATTTCATCAATCCAATCAATAGCTTTTATGATCGATTGAATTACTGTCAAGAGGTAAACGGAGAACAGTTTGAACACTTATTAAAATAATTTTGACTAGCTGGACGGTTAACATCTGATCTAAAACCGCAAGCACTACCAAGTCTTACCTTAACTGGCTGGATAGTAACGAGTCTTACCTTAACTGACTGGGCAGTAACGAGTCTTGCCATAACTGGCTCCATGATAAGTAGTCTAGCCTTAACTGGCTGAATGGTAAATCGTAACTTATCTTATCTAGCTGGACAGCAACGAGTTGATTAAGGTGATACACTATCATTAAATTTTTCGTCCTATTTATACTGGGTCGAAGGCCTGAAGATCGATCCAAGGTCACCATTGGATCGCCAAAGAAAAATCTTACAACTTTTATCTAGCAAGGAAAGGATACTTGGTGTCCGCCACCGATTTACATGAAACTTTGAAGGTGGTTAGAGTATCAAAAAATAATCGACACGTATTTTTTTTATCGGCGGAGACGACATCTAGGGGGTGAAAACCGACCTTAAAGTTCAGCCCCAAAAACCGTTTTTTTTAATAGCTCGAGATGGAATCGGAATTTTTTAATGAAATCAACGTCTATTTGTTTCTTATAAAAAGAAGAGTATTTGGGCACAGTTTTAATGCTGTGGGATTGCATCCCCAATTTTTTGTAAGGGTAAATATGATTTTATCCCTTGTGTTTTTGATATAAAAATATTTTAATGGGCTAAATTTGGTTAAAAATTGCCATGTTATAAAGAAACTTAAAAATTATAGTTGACCTGTTTCGGGATTAAAAAAAAAAAAAAACACGTGGACGTGGTGAATTACCCCTAATTTAATTAATTACTTTTCGATATTTCCGTGGGATAGAACGCTTGATGCACACCTACGATTTTCATGAAACTTGGCATGTGGGTAGAGTAAACAATTACATTTTACCCATGTATTTTTTCCGCTGGAAAAGAAATCTAGTGGGTGAAAACCATCCTCGAAGTGAATACATGCACATCAGGCGCATCTAACACTTCACTGCGAATTACGTTTTTTGTGGCGGTTCTTTCTAAAACTTTGTATACCTATATTTTTTCATTGGTGATACCAAGTATATCAGAATCTGCAAGTTCAATATAATGAATCTAAGATGACCGCCATCGCTAGTAAATTAGTAAAAATTTGGATATTTTGCAGTAGACTCATCGTTTATCTATGTTTTTCTGGGTGGCTAATTCCGAATCAAAAGTCAACATTGGTAAATTCTATAATCGCAGATCCAAAATGGCTGCCTTCAGTTAGTTAATAAAAATTTCGATATTTTACAGTAATGCCATTGTCCTAAACATAAGAATTAAACAGTATAATACAGTATAATGATATGTATTAAAGTTATTAACAACGTACTTCAATAAATGGTATGTGCACATAAAGAGGCTTAAAAACACACACGCACACGCACACGCACACGCACGCATACACACGCACACACACACACACACACACACACACACACACACACACACACACACACACACACACACACACACACACACATGCACACGCACACGCACACGCAGCGCACACGCGCGCACACGCACGCGCCTTTTCACTCTGCTGTGAAGACACTCACATAGAGTAAACATATCAATATTTTTCTTTTATATCATTAATCATATTATCTCGAAATTCCATGATTAGCACAGTTTTGTAATATACTTATATCAAATCTTACATGAGCACTATCTACAATAATAAATGTATCACTAATTTTTTTACGTGTGATCTTAAATCATTATCGCTTATAACCGCATGTTTATTATAAACACGCCCGCCCGTCCGCCCTTGAGTCCGACCTTGATAACGTGCGAACCCGGAGTCCACACTCTCTCCTCACACTTGCTCTCTCCGCACTAGAGCGCCTACTCGAAGCCGTTGTCCAGGTGCGACGAGCCTGGACAAGCGGTTACGCGTTATTACTCGCGTCGCGGATGATGCGTGCACGCTTACCATGTTAGATGTAGCAGACTTGGTGGCCTAGCTTTCGCACGCGTACTCTCTGACTGTGGAAATACCGGACGAGCGGGTGTTCGGTACGAGGAAGTCACTTTATATTGACAGTACGGCAGGTAGAATCAGCCTGTCGCACAGTCTTAGAACACTTCGCGTACTTTCCCCGTAAGTACGTGAAATCACACTTTTCCGGTAGAGTAAATGGCCTCAGTAAAGTTCGCTAATTCGTTACTGAGGTTGAGCGGATGACAAGACTCATTGTCAATCTTGAAACTCGCGATACCAAACGCTGTGAACTCCTACCCGTGTCTCTATCGCGAGCGTCAACAACAAGATGGATGCCGGGCTCTCTCGCGCCGGCTCGCTCGTCGTCTCGTCGATGCAGCTCCAATTCTGCATCGACGCGCCCTTTAGCGTTCGCTACCACGAACTTACTAATTACCGACACTTTACTAAAAAGAGAATTTTTCAACTAGGTTCTACAAAAAAACATTAAATTCTACAAAATATTCTCCTATTGATGTAAAAAACGAGATTGTTTACAAAATATTCTAGATAAATTTTTTATTTGTAAAAAATTTTGTATTTAATTTTATCAACAAAAAAATTAGTAAAAATTTTAGTTCAATATATTAAATTTTAAAAATATTTATAGACAACAGTAAAATAATTTTAATACATATTGCTTTTGGTGTGATCTATATTTTTATTAATATTATTATTTTAGGTAGGTCCTTGAACATTAAATTTTGCCAAATATTTCCGAATACCGACGAGTAATATGATTTTTTGCAAAACTTCTAGGATAACTAACCCCATTAATGTGACCCCCCCCCCCCCTCACGTGATTTTCTTACGAAATCTAGAGGCACAGCAACATTAATTTTGAATTTTATGAAAATTGCAAAATTTTTTTATCAGCGTCAAAAATGTGCTTATATATAAAATTCTTTTGATAAGAAACAAACAGGCATGTGGTTCATTAAAAAATGAAGAAAAACTATTTTGGAAAGTATTCTATCCAATTAATTAAATTTCGTAAAATTTGCACGAAAACAGAATTTTTAGGGGTGGGAAATAAATCAAAAGAGTGTTGCAAATTAGACAAACATAACAACTGTTGTATTAAAAAATGTTAGATTCATCCATCAAATACCTAATTATACAAATTAATAAAAATGAAAAAAGTTTTCACTAGTAATGATGAAGTTGATAGGGGTTTCCACCCCTACTAAAATTAGAAAACTTTTTATATACTTCACATTTAATCATAAATAATTAGTCAAAATAAGCATTTCGAAATTAAAATACAAAAAGAATTGTGATTAATTTTTTATTAATCACTAAAGGGTAATTAATTAAATTAGGGGTAATTCACCTCGTCCACGTGATTTTTTTTTTTGAACCCCGAAAGAGGTCAACTATAATTGCTTCCTCCTAGAGGAAGCTTTGTGATAGTAAAAAAAAAAAGTTTATGAGATAATGTGTTAGAAATGTTATTTAGCAAATTTGGAATCGAAATACACTATTTTTAGAAAATGTCCGTATGGATGTGTGTGTGTGTGTGTGTGTGTGTGTGTGTGTGTGTGTGTGTGTGTGTGTGTGTATGTCCGTATACGCTGATATCTCATGATCTACTCGACCGATTTTAACGGGAGAGTGATCATTTTTTTAGATTTTGCTTCCATAATTGGGGTCAATATTCTATTTTTGTAAAATTTAATTTTTTTTCTTTATAGCCATTTTTTAATTTTCAAAATTTTTATTTTCGATTTTTTTAATATTTAGAACAAATATTGTTTATATATCATGAATTCTCTGTATGTAGGATAAAATTATCTACAATTTAAAAACAAAAAGTCGGTAGCTATATTTTGTCATAAGTTATTGATGAAAACGTAATTTTTTGTAAATAGGTTATATTTCGAAATTAAAAAAAGATATTAACATGAATATTTTTTTGGTTATAAAGGATATTAAATACTATAACTTACTAAATTTTTAGGTTTTTTTATACCCTGTCTCATACCCTGCCGGAAAGTGTTGTCTTCCCACCCTGCTCTCACGGCCGAAAGTGCCACATTCCCTCACGCCTAGAAACTGCGACGCGCATGCGCGTTTCTCTAATTTTCGGCCCGGCTGGCGCCGCCTGCGTGTTGCAGCCCTCGCTGCCGCTCGGGCCGCAAATCACCTGCAGGCGGCGCTAGTCGACAGAAAATTAGAAACGTGCATAAGCCTCGCAGTTTTAGGAGTGAGGTTATGTGGCACTTAAGACCCTGAGATCAGGGTGAAAAGACAATAATATACTTTCCTCCAGAGAATACATGAGACAAAATAGTATACGCAACACGGGAGGGAAGTAGAACATCTCAACCCGCGTGTTTACCGTCCTCGCCTTCGGCTCGGGCGTTAATATCACACGCGGGTTGGGATGTCTTACTTCCCTCCCTTGGTGCGTAATGTACTATTTATTTCAAAAACACAAGGAGAAAAATCATATTTACCGTTATAAAAAATAGGACATCTAGATGTCGTTCTCCGCTCATAAAAAAAACCGCTGTCAATTCATTGGCAAGATACTTTCTCAAACTAATTTATGGATTCCATTTTTTTAATTTAAAAAACAAAAGTAAATTTTTTACAACAAAACTTTATTAATAAATAAAACTGTTTTCTTTGTGGTTCTTTGTTGTTTGTTAAACAATTTGACTGAATATAAACAATACCCTTTGTTTTTTTATTTATGTATCCTATACAAACAAATTAGTTATTGTTATAAAGAATGTTAAAGAAATACATTAGTTTGAGAAAGAAAAGTATGTATTGGCAATAATCTAATAAATATTTGTTTTGAAACAGGTATTTAACTACTATCTTGCTCGACTTAGTGGTTTAAAGTTAATTTATCATTGTAACAATCATACAAATATAATAACAAAGTTATACTTCTTAACAAAAGACAATGAATCGTTTTGAAATTTAACAGAGAGGTAGTTTTTTTCATATTTAAGAATCGATATTTTTATGAAATATTTTTATGAAATTTTTACGAAATTCATATTTTGAAAGTCAATTATTATCGTTGCCCTAGTACACGTTGCCGCGGGACTCAATCTGAAATTACTTTCTCGGGGATATGCCCTAGTACACAATCATTATTTTATTTATATATGATATACAAATTAAATAGAACTATTGCGTATTTTGCTCTAAAACTTTATATTTGTGTTTTGGGGCTAATTTGGAGTGAGTAAAAAAATTGTGAGCAATATAACCTCTTGAAATTTTAGACCAATGTTGTACTCGATAAGTGTAAAATAAGTGGTAAAAATTTTGAGTGCAAAAATGAAAAAGTTTTTGAGATATTAATTAAAGAAATATAAACCATATTCTCATTAATAACAATTGAGAGGCTAGAGATAATTTAAATTAAAAAAAAAAGAAATTGTAGGTAATTTAAAAACCTTTTAATAAAAACTTAGTTTAAGTAATACTGGCTGAAATAAATTAAAAAATCAAAAAAAACGAAAAATTCAAAGTCGTTTTTTGGTCATAAAAAAAATCGGTAAAATCAAAAAGTAGGTTATGCTCTCTCTATTCTCCGAAACGAAGAGAATAAGCCTTTTCCGATGTAAATCGGTCGATCGGTTCAAAAGTTATCGCCTGTACACACACACACACACACACGCGCGCGCGCGAAATTTTTTTTTATCAAAAACAACGGATTTTAGCGCCAAAAGTCTTAAAACATGTTTTTGAAAATTTTTTGCTTCAAAAATTTTTCACCGTAACAAAGCTTCCTCTTTGAGGAAGCAAAATACGTGTCGATTATTTTTCGATACTCTAACCACCTGCAAAGTTTTATGAAAATCGGAGGCGGACGCCAAGTATCCTTTCCTTGTAGGTGATTTTTCTCTGTAATGCGTATTTCTCAAGCTTTAATGCCATAATTGTATTTGATTTTGTGATAACCCACAAGGTGATATCCAAGTCTCCCCATTTCCGGAGTCAACAATATGATGTCCTATTTAAAAATACGCTCATGACCTTTAAATGACCTTGAAGGTCAATATCAAGGTCACAACCAGACAGCCACTAGTGCTTAGCTTTTCTCCTTCCTATCGAAGTTCGCCGTACCGCAATTTTTTTATATTTGACCTTTAAATGACCTTGACTTCGGAATTTTTTAAATAGGTTTAAGGTCATATCTAAAACGAAAATTGTTCGCTCTTTCCAAATTCGCGATAAAAGATAGTGGTTCCTACTTGAAAAAATAACCTTGAACTTGATTTGACTTTCGAAGTCAATGTCAAGGTCAAATCCAAGATCATCATTAAATAGCCAGGGGAAAATCATAAATGTTTTGTATTTAACATTTTTCCCTAAAATGAACACCGGCCGAGTTATTCTGCCGTCCGCACTGTGCGGACACCCTGTATAACTAAAACTCTTGCAAGTATTACATATGTAGACAAGTAATTTATTATAAGATAGAGAGAGGTATACAAAGCATGTGCGATCATTGAAACGATCACAGTGTGGCCGACTTCATGTGCCAGCACGCACGTACACGTATAGTGTTTAATACATTACATAGTCACTAGATGGCATGGCACACTTTTACACATACATACATAACATAAGGGTACGTTTTAATTTAAAAATTAGGCTAATAATATTAAAAATTGAAACATAAAAAAATAAATCGTAAAATTATAAAGAAAGCAATTATTATAATCTACATTAAGTGAAAATATATAATCATAATTTTTTAAAGATATTTTCTAAAGTATAAAAATTGTTCCGGCATATAAGAAAATATTCAAACCCGCATCGCACGGCCCATGGTACTTTCCGACTGAAAATTAAAACGCATATTCCAGATTCCCTTTTACGTTACTGACATCAACAGCCTTTACCTCTGTTATTTCTATCACTAGTTATTAGCATTTGGCCACTCAGATAAAAATGTTCCATAAGAACTTACTTAAGTTCTTCCTTAAGTTCTTACGTAAGAAATTCAGACTTATTCTGCGACGGAACCGCGACTTGAACTTGAGATATGAGTCTATAGCATAGATCTCAAAAATATTTTATGCTTTGAATTTAAATCTTGAAAAAATATATTATTACTTTTTATGTTTATGTTATTTATATAAAATAATAAACTGTTTTATTTATAAATATTTGAACACGTAATTAATAAAATGGATGTATATTAAATAGAATATAGTTATTTTTTTCAAATATTTTACTTGCTTGCATGATTTAATTATTTGTGCTATAGGCGTCATTGTCGTCCTCTTATTATAATAATTTATAATGACAAAAAAGCTAATAAAGTGCACGACATGTACGCATATTAACACGTGCTAAGCGCCTCTTCCATGAAACTCATAATTTAATTAAGTTGGAATGTAGATATGCTAATAAGCAAATGAAATTTTTAAGGTAAAACGAATCCGCATGGAGACTAAAGCGGCAAAAACACTGGGCATAATCGTCGGTGGTTTCATCCTGTGCTGGCTTCCATTCTTTACTATGTACCTGGTGCGAGCATTCCGCCCGAACTGCATTCACCCAACAGTCTTCAGTGTGCTCTTTTGGTTGGGCTATTGCAATTCCGCAATCAATCCTTGCATTTACGCTCTCTTCAGCAAGGACTTTCGATTTGCCTTCAAGAAGATCATCTGCAATTGTTTCTGTAAGCAGCAAGCGAACACGCTACGCCGTGGAAGCGACGGTAGCCAACTCACCACGAGGTAACCCATTCTCACACTCGCTCTTCTCTCTATATCATTCTATAAATCTCCTATTATCTATTAACTTTTACCGTACATACATATAAACATCGTATAGCTTGAAAGTAGTAGAGAATGCCCGCGGGATCCGCGCTCGATTTACAGAATGCAAGCGAAAATCCCGGGAATCGATGCTGAGATATAGGAAAGGAAATTATTGAAAGCGCAACAGTTGATTTCCTTTACCTCCCTTTTAAATTTGAGAGCGACATAATTGAAATCGATGGTGCGTTTGCCATATAGTAATACAGTACATACTTTTAATGTAAAATTTCTCTTGAAATCAATAATCGTAAATTTCGTGGGCATTCCTGCATTGATTACCGGAAAAAAATTTCTTTTTAAAAGAGAATATTGAAGAATATTGAACATGAAAAACTTTAAATAGAATATTAAATAGTTACTTATTGTAGTAAATAAGCTCCGGTCATCAATCATTATTAAATAATATTAATCAGAGAAAAAAGTCCTTGTAGAAATTTATGTTAAGTGTAGAGTAGTAAATGGCCAGTTTTATCAGAAATGCAGAAACGGACATTTCTGCTATTAAAGTGATGTGAAATACCGACATAATTTTAGAACGAGTACATCTTATGCAAATACTAATAGAATCGATCAAAAAAAATTTGAGTGCAGTATTTACATGTAGCAAGGGCATAACAACCGTGTTTTTCCAAAAAAATATTTAGAAATTATTTAATTAAATATAAACCGTATTGTTGATAAGTAGGAATCTGTATTTTTATCATTTTACTTAATTTGCAAACAATTACATCTTATAAAAATACTAATAGAATCATTCAAAAAAATGTTCTAAGTATATTAGTCGCATGTACGGAGGGCTTGATTTATTCGAAATTTTGAAACTAATCAAAATGTTCTACCGACGAAGCCATAAATGACCTAGGAACGAATAATTTCTTTCAGAAAATTTTTGTGACATAGAATGCAAAAGTATGTCAGTGTGAAACTGCAAATAAAATGTGCCAAAGTATATCAAACTATGCGAAACTGTGCCCACATACCTAAATTTTGGACATTTTATACTTGCTTAGTATAGTGTGGCATAGATTGGCACATTTTGGCATACTTTAGGCCAGTTTGTCGCAAATTAATATCAGTCATCGAAAATGTATTTTGCCTGATTATTCGGCTCGGTTGTGCACGATTCGGCGTATTTCCGAAATTTCTGCACATTTTCACACAATTAACCACAGTATGTCTCATTGTAGCACAGTTACTCACACTTTTGCTTAAGTTATTGTAATTTTTTTTAAATAATAATGACAATTTATTATCAATAATGATTAATATTATTTTCAACGATTTAAAGGCACAAGGCTAAATAATTTTTAACTGTTCAAAATTGTTCGCGTTAAGACATGCTGAAGAATGTCCAGTCGACCTTAATGATGGATAACTGTAGTTAATTATTGAAAATTATTTTTAATAATCAATTATTTGTTTTTTTTCAAATTTTATTGCTGATAAAAGTGAACAATGGTTTGTGTTCAAGTGTGCATAACTGTACTAAAACGTAGTATACTGTGGTTAGTTGCGCCAAAATGTGACGCAGTATGTGGAAATTTATTTTCATTAGCTGAAAATTATGTGTCAAAATTTTCCAAATTGTGTCAAACTAAGCTAAACTGTGCCAAGCTAAATGTCCGAAATGTAGGTACTTCGGCACAGTTTGGCATAGTTTTGCAAACTTTGGCACACTTGGGCACAATATAGTACGAAAATTATTTCCACTAGGGGTTGAATCCACATAATAATAAAAATAGACGTAGCAGCAGTTTCTGTTATCAATTTTGTCTTCCGGACCAGTAGATTAAGATTCTTGTCACCCTCAGTCTCAACTTAGATAGTTTTTGAGTTTTTGAAAAATATCTAAATTTTGACGCAATTTCTGGAAAAAGTAATAAACGTTTATATTGTTCTATATTAAATTGCCTATAATATGAGGTATTTACGAAATATGTATTTAGAAGTTAACTTGCAAACAGCCGCTAACGATAAAAACCGCTACTTTTTTGTTATTTAATTACTCGTGAACATATCGTCGCTTCCTAACTAAAAGGCGTTATCTGGGAATCCACTTTAAAAAGGCGTTAGGTGAAAGTTCAGTTTAAAAAGGTGTTATCTGGGAGTCCGGTTTCGAAAGGGGTTATCTTGCGTAATAATGATTTCGCTTCTATTTCTATTGACCAGCGATGGCGAATCAAACCACTAGTAAACTAACAAAAAATAAAGAGCGATTCATTATCATCCAAGCTCTAGAATGTATATAAATTAAATGGTCAGTCATTTTTTAAGGTAAGGAAAAAAATAGTAAATACAAGCGAAAATATTATCTTTCGAGATAACGCCTTCTTCAACTGGACTCCAAGATAACGTCTTTTTTAACCGGATACCCAAATAACGCCTTTTTCAACAGGGTTCACCGATAATATCTTTTTCAATTAGACTATCAGATAACGCCTTTTTTAACTGGATTCTGAGATATACCTCTTCATTTGGAAGCGACGATATATCATCGCTTCCGAATGAAGAGGCTTTCTCTGGAAATCCGGTTGAAAAAGGCTTTCTCTCGGAATCCGGTTGAAAAGGGCTTTATCTCGGAATCCAATTGAAAAAGTCTTTATCTTGTGCATGTACAGACTGTCAGAAGCGATGATATTCCCAGGTTTCTAATGCAATTTATAAGTTTCCCAGGAAAAATGACCATAACTACTTAAAAAAATACCAAATTATATCAGTAAAAATGACCAAGTACACTGGTAAAAATTGAGATTTAGTCATTTTTACATCGTTATCTACGAATTTTTACTAAGAAAATTTTGCTAGGTGACTGATAAATTTTACCAAGTAAGCTGGTATTTGTCTATTCGCGCATGCGCAGTGTGGATTATTGTATTTCAAGAGATTGGCACTAGAAGCATACGTGAGGTTAAAATGAAAACAATACAGATATCGCTTCGCGAATTTAGTTATATTTTTAGCTAATTTAGGCATATTACAATTACACAATTCAATTCATAACGTAGATTATACTATGGAAATATTCAGTATTTTCGATATTCAATGTATTTATATCGGATGGAATACTGAACACATTTCAGTAAGTGATAACGGCGATTCCAGTGACTGTCTTGAACAGTTTCCGTGGCGCAGCCGGTAGGATGCCGGACTCTCAACCTAACGATCGTCGGATCGAATTACGCTTGGACCGTAAATAGCGCTTTTCGGTATTAGGCCGTAAAGTAACATTTTACGGCTGAGTAACATTATTTTTTGTTATATGTATCCGTAAAGCACGACTTTACGGACACGTATGACAAAAAATAAATTTTCTGTTTAATGTTTTTTCATCCTTGTTTCTGTTTCTATTTCTATATTAAAATACTATATATATATATATATATCCATTGACATGGGTAATAATAATTAATTTTTTTAATTTACATTAACTAAAAAAAAAATTTACCAAGGCACTTTCGTAAAAAGTTTGAAGTTGACAGTCCATCCATTCCTTACCATAGAAACTGGTAATTTTGTCTCGAATATTTGTAATTTTCACTATAAAATTTCTCTCCGTGTATGATTCAATTTCTAAATTATGTATAAAAAATGAATAAAATTAATGATTATAATATTAACTTCAAAACCATTTAAAATTACTAAATAACCTTTACTTTAAATCATAGTTTCTTGATGAAAATTTACACACATATTGCCTATATTACATACAAAATTATCTATAGATTTGAAGCTGATATATATAAAGCCGTTATCAACAATTACAAAGCGATTAAAGCGGTCTTACACCTAGTGGCCTCTGAGGCCAAAATGGGCTGAGAAAAATAACAAAATGTAGTTTAAGCAATATACAATCTATATATTGTAAGTATGCACTATTTTTGACAAAACGAACCAAGATTTAATCTGTAGACCAATTTTACTCAGAGATATAGCATTTTCAATTTTTTTGACTGGTGCGTATTTTGAGAAGAATATCCTATGGACTTTTATGAGACGGGGCCTAAATTACTTTAAATTTAAGTAATTATGGCACGAAGAGTTGAAAAAAAAAGATTTCCTGAAGTAAGTATTTTTTATGGAAATAAACTACTTTTAATTCATGAATTTTATGAATTTATATGTTTTTTTTTGTGGGTTTTATAGCATTTACAAATTATTTGCTTGAGGAAACCGTATATTTTCAACTCTTCGTGCCATAACTGCATGAATTTCAAGTAATTTGGACTCCGTCCCATTAAAATCCATTGGATTTAAATTTAAAAAATTTAAAAAAAAGAAAAAAGTTTAAAAAAAAATTCTTCTGTCAAAAAATTGAAAATATTATCTCTAAGTAAAATTGATCTACAGATTAAGTTTTGGGCCGTTTTATCAGAAATAGTGTATACTTATAGATTATATATTGCTTAAACTACTTTTTTTTCAACCCATTTTGGCCTTAGAGGCCACTAGATGTAAGACCGCATTAAGCCAATTTTACTCTAGTTATCGCGCGCGAAAAAAATCACTTTGTTTTATAAATTTTTTTTTCTTTAAAAATAATTAACGGGGTGCCATAGTCCTACCATTACCGACCGAGCAATTCACACAGTTTCAAGCTGATTAAAAATAAAATACATCGAATCACAAAAAATCAAGAGAACACTCTTCTGTGTTTTTTAACGTTCTATCATTCAGTCAAAGTTTGGAGTCGAAATATCAAGTCATTTCTGCAAAAACTTTGAACAAACGAAATTTAATTTCGTTCAAAGTTTTTGAAAAAACGGCTTGATATTTCGACTCCAAACTTTGACTGGATGATAGAACGTTAAAAAACACAGAAGAGTGTTCTCTTGATTTTTTGTGATTCGACGTATTTTATTTTTAATCAGCTTGAAACTGTGTGAATTGCTCGGTCGGTAATAGTACGAGTAAGGCATCCCCTTAAGGGAAAGATTTAAGAATTTAATAAATTATAGTATTCTTTATTCTTAGTAACCAAAAAAATGTTCATTTTAATTTTTTTTTTTAGTTTCGAGATATAACCTATTTACAAAAAATCATGCAGAGAAAAGAGATTCTTTGCGTCAAATGAGATTCATTAACTGTTAATAAACGTGGATTTGAATACGGCGAATTGAACATTCATTAACAGTTAAGTAATGGTTATTTGAAATCCACTAGCGCTACGCTGCTCGTGCTCTACATTACTTCTAAATAATATGTTATTCGGACCTCAGTTAGTTGTGAATGCACGATAAAACTGTTTTATAGATTACGTTTCAGTTCAAATACATATAGCTAAATAAAGTACGAAGATACCCATAATAATCGTAATTGCAACGTACCTAACCTAATTTTTTAGGTTACCAGATCTACGTCCCGGTAACTCATATTCTTAACTGTTAATGAATGGGAATTCGTCACAAATATCACAAAATTTTCGAAGCACAAACGAACCGTTGCTTTGTATTGATTAATTACTTTTCTCAGTGCACGTTTGCATGAATAACTTAGGACTATAGTTTGCGGCACGATTTTTGTTTTAAAATGTAGAGAATTTTATCCTGCACAAAGTGAATTCATAATATATGAAAAACATTAACTTTAAATGTAAAAAACAAGGAAAAATAGAATTTTGGAAATCGAAATATAGATATAAAAAAAATCGTTTCCGTCAAAAAAGGCATATCATATAAAAATATGAGCTCTGTCCGATTAAAATCGATCGACTACCTCATGAGATATCAGCGCATAAAGCCACACACACACACCCACACTCACACACCCACACCAACACACACACACACACACACACACACACACACACACACGCGCGCGCGCGCGCACACGCACACGCACGCAAGGAAGTAATAATAATAAAAGGATTGAAGAAAAGTGAATGAGATTAGTTTAATGGAGAAATAATTAAACATATAGAATAAATCAGAGTGAAAGGAAATTAAACGTTATGATATAAAAAGCTAGCTATTAGCAGGAGTATAAGGTTTAGACCATTCGTTGCTGAGAAAATCTCATCATCTTCGCAAGTTCGTTCCGAGAACGTGAACGAAAAACACGCCCATTCTCCTCACTACTCCTGTCTTTCTATCGACGGTGAGAGTCCTAGCAAGCAACCCTTCCATATAGTCTCTGTGACTCTGTGTGACTCTTTAGGTGGAGAGAAATGCAAGCACGAGGCATCGCTGTTCTCTGTATTTACTGGCCTCTTTATTTCAGGCCTCCAGTTGTTATTTAACATAAGCTAAAAATATATAAAAAGAAAATTTCCAATTGAACTGCGGGACTTTGTAGATTTCGTTTTGCAGGAACGACCGGAGTCCCGGGCGCACGCGATGCGGCCCGTCGCAGGGCCTTTCGATCGAAGACTCAGACCCCGATCACGGATCTGACGCCAACGTCCACTCGCAGAGCGATTCCAGATGACTGTAGCACTTCGGGGTCGGCGCGCAGTGCCTCACCCTGAACGTACACGATATCGCCGATGGGGAGCATCACCACGAGGGCAGGCGGCGTGTCTCCTTCGGGGGCGTCGAGACGCGCATGAACGACTGCACATTCGACGCTCAGAATGCCGACGTCGAGCGCATTGCTTTCGCCGACGTGAACGTTCACGCTATCAATGATGCGGAGAGCGTGGCCGAGCAGGCCCGAGTCAATGTTGACCGTAGCCGGGAGACTGTTGAAGAGTAGATGGCTGCCGAACGAGGTAGAAAATATTTATTTACAATATTTTCCATTCGTTTACATATTTTTTATCCTTTTTTTTATTTTATTCGACATACTTTTTCCGTTATTATACCTTCTATGAAGGGAATTTTCAAAACAATGTTTTCTAATTCAAATTAGTCACATTGCCATACCTGACAGCGCGTTGTAGCGGTGTGAGCCAAGGTAAAAATCTCTTCTTCAAATAGACGTTTTTGTTTACATCGTGACCGTGGTTAGGGCAAAATTTCTGGATGCCAAAAAGAGACGAATTCTTTAGCATATCTTCCTGCATCAATATTTTCTTTTTTTCTATATAAACTATAAATTAAAAAAAAAAAAGAATAAAAATAAAAAAGTAAACTCATTTTGAATTATTTTTCACTTAATTTAAAAGAAAATTTCATAAGTTTGTTCTTCAAACAGATTCATTCGATATGCCGTAATGAATTTCATCTCTTTAGGAAAATAGATCATATTATAGGGGAAAGTTGTACAGTCAAATCCAGCTATAACTTCCGATCCTATACAAGAAAAATGATATCTAAGAAAAGAAAGTGATCCTCGGCTGGCCATCTATAAAGGAGCCAAATACTTTAGTTAATTTTAATAATAATAATTAATTATTTATTTAACCAAATAAAAAAGTTAAGCATTTTCCATCCAAAAAGTTTTACGCACTAGGGTAAATATGCCAGTTGCTGTGCCCCCCTAAGCAGACGACAAGTTTCAGTTACTGTACATTTGAAAGCATGCAGAAATCAAGTAACTAGTCAGAGCAACAGTAACTGGCACACCTACCCTACTGGCTACTCTAATCTTTCACGGAATTTTCAATTTCAACGATTCTTAAATCATTGTATTGAATGAAAAAATATTTCAAAGGTATGCTACAACATTTAAATTAATGATTACAACCTTTCCTAATACCCTTACAGCGAAAATGACAAAATAACTGAAATTATATCATTTACAGTATTTCATTTATATATTTGGTAATTAAAGATAAATAACCTTTATTTTAGTTGGTATTAGTTTTTTTCTCCATTACCGCCGCAGCCTATTGGCCCAGCTGGCGGGGGCCTTCCACCATCTGGGTGTGGAAGTAGTGCCAATCCTATGACCTCACTATTTTTTTCCCCTCTCATATTATTGTACCTATTTCTTAACCCTCCTGGAAGACATTTCCGGTGAGGACATATGTCTCGCACCGTGTTGGTTAAGCCAACACTCTCTACCCTCGGAGGGGCATCGGGTCCGTCTTCCAGGGTAAGCCCCTCTAGAGAAGGTCCATATTTTAGGACCAGCTCCTCGCCGGTACGGCCGGCGTTCCCTGCCTAGTGCATCGGATCGGCCTACCTACCTTATCGACCTTCCTATTTCCCCACCACTTCTTCACCTTCGCCCAGGTTTTGCGCCTGAAAGGCAAGGGAAAACCCGGGATTCCACTGAAGGGAAATCCCGGGGAAAACCCGCCTTAAAGCAGCCGATGGCTTGGTGCTTTTCCCGCTGAAAAACAACTCGAAAAAAATCCGAGTGATTTCACCGGGAATTGAACCCACGACCCCTGGAACGACGTTGTTTCCGTGACTAGCATACTAACCACTGAGCCAAAGTCGCTCCTTAGTTGGTGTTAGCTTAACACACACTATAATGGGCCTATAGTGGCCCTAAATGTAATATACGGTCGGTACTCGGCACTAATTGAGTGACCAACACTGAGAAAAAGAAACAGTACTTATTTTGAATAATATTAGCTGCCAAGAGGTTTTATAAATTCAACAATGCGTAGATTTTTTTGTTTTTGAGCACTCAAAAATTATGCAAGATTATTGAAAACATTAACCTAGCTAATAAAACACGAGATATCAACTGCAACTCTCAACACTGTAATTGTTTTTTCTATCCTGTTTTCTTACATAACTTTGTCAATTCGTAGATTATAATATTAGACACGAAAGATTCGTGAAAAGGTATTCTGATGCCAATGGTCCAATGTCGACGCATAGCACTAGACGTTGAGCAACTTTCCCTTATACTATGTTTTTCTATTATTTGTGTGAACGTGTCACTTAATAAACTAGATGTCATTGGATTATAAATAAAAATAAAAATATAGATAGTATTTTAGATAGTATTTTTTTTTATAGATAGTATCTGTTGTTTTATTTTTTATTCCATTCTCAGTTTCGTAAATTTTTTCTAATCTAATTTTCGGCAATGTTTGTAAGCGTTGAGCCGTAATTAATGCTAACATAGTGACAAGTTTTTTCGATAATTTTTCTAAAGTCAAAGTATCATTCGGAAATCAATAGGAAATAAACGTTAATATTACATTAGGATTTCAAGTTATAGAGTATTTTGCTTTTTGTGGTTTCTCTCGGCAACCAGAATAACTTTCTGCGACAGTGGGTGAATTTGGCTGTAAGGAGGAAAAATAATTTAGGATCTGGTCGAAATCTATTCAGAGCTGTAGTCGCTAGCCATTTATAGACCGGAAACAAAAGTTGTGTTGGCCAGAAGGGCACAGCGGCAATCCCCTCTGCTTCACCAACCCACACAGCATGAAAGAAAACTGAAATAATTACATGAAATAATTCATGAATTAATACATTGAAATGATTTAGAAGGGATATTAAAAGAAAAAAATATTTTAACTTAATTTTTAAAATAATATATGAAATCCTTACAAAATACTTTCAAAAATCTTCCAAAAAGAGAAATAAATTTAAAAAAAAATAATTACACGAATTAATTCTGAAAGGACTCTGAAAAGATTTTTGAAAAAAAACAAAATAGTTCAGAAATTATTGCAATATTCTTTCATGAAATAATTCAGAAATAATTTCAAAAAGATACAAATTCTTATTTTACAAAAATAATTCAATATCTATTCAAAAACCTTTCATGAATTATTTTATGAAATCTTCTGCGAAACTCGTGTGAATTAATACAAGAAATAATTTAGAATTCTTTTGAAAAAGATTTTTAAAATAAAATTTTTTAAAACAAAATAGCGAAAAAAATAATTACACGAATTCTTCCTGAAAGAACCTTGAAAAAATTTTTTGAAAGAAAACAAAACAATTCAGATATCATTTCAACAATTATATCATGATATAATTCAGAAATAATTTCAGAAAGATACAAAGTAATCGTTCACCAAAATAATTCAATATCTATTCAAAAACCTTTCATGAATTGTTTCATGAAATCTTCCGGGGATTCTTGTGAATTAATACAAGAAATAATTTAGAATTCTTTTGAAAAAGATTTTTGGAATAAAATTTTTTAAAACAAAATAGCGAAAAAAATAATTACACGAATTCTTCCTGAAAGAACCTTGAAAAAATTTTTTGAAAGAAAACATAAAACAATTCAGATATCATTTCAAGAATTATATCATGATATAATTCAGAAATAATTTCAGAAAGATACAAATTAATCATTCACAAAAATAATTCAATATCAATTCAAAAACCTTTCACGAATTATTTTATGAAATCTTCCGGGAAACTCGTGTGAATTAATACAAGAAATAATTTAGAATTTGTTTGAAAAAGATTTTTAGAATAAAATTTTTTAAAACAAAATAGCGAAAAAAATAATTACAGGAATTTTTCCTGAAAGAACCTTGAAAAGATTTTTTGGAAGAAAACAAAACAATTCAGAAATCATTGCAAGAATTATATCATGAAAGAATTCAGAAATAATTTCAGAAAGATTCAATTAATCATTCACAAAAATAATTCAATATCTTTTCAAAAATTTTTCATGAATTACTTTATGAAATCTTCCGGGAAACTCATGTGAATTAATACAAGAAATAATTTAGAATTCTTTTGAAAAAAATTTTTGGAATAAGTTTTTTTTTAATAAAATAGCGACAAAAATATCCACACGAATTCTTCCTGAAAGAACCTTGAACAGATATTTTGAAAGAAAACAAAATAGTTCAAAAATTATTGCAAGTATTCTTTCATGAAATAATTCAGAAATAATTTCAAAAAGATACAAATTATTATTTTACAAAAATAATTCAATATCTATTCAAAAACCTTTCATGAATTATTTTACGAAATCTTCCGGAAAACTCATGTGAATTAATACAAGAAATAATGTAGAATTCTTTTGAAAACAATTTTTGGAATAAG
Source organism: Torymus aiolomorphi (assembly GCA_036365515.1). NCBI lineage: Eukaryota > Metazoa > Arthropoda > Insecta > Hymenoptera > Torymidae > Torymus > Torymus aiolomorphi. The sequence continues at coordinate 115,510,752 of CM070877.1, forward strand.
ATTTTTTAAAACAAAAAAGCAAAAAAAATAATTACACGAATTCTTCCTGAAAGAACCTTGAAAAGATTTTTTTAAAGAAAACATAAAACAATTCAGAAATCATTTCAAGAATTATATCATGAAATAATTCAGAAATAATTTCAGAAAGATACAAATTAATCATTCACAAAAATAATTCAATATCTTTTCAAAAATCTTTCATGAATTATTTTATGAAATCTTCCGGGATACTCATGTGAATTAAGACAAGAAATAATTTAGAATCTGTTTGAAAAATATTTTTGGAATAAGTTTTTTTTTAATAAAATAGCGAAAAAAATATCCACACGAATTCTTCCTGAAAGAACCTTGAACAGATTTTTTGAAAGAAAACATAAAATAGTTCAGAAATTATTGCAAGTACTATGAAATAATTCAGAAATAATTTCAGAAAGATACAAATTAATTGTTCACAAAAACAATTAAATATCTATTCGAAAACCTTTCATGAATTATTTCATGAAATCTTGAGGGAACTCATGTGAATTAATAAAAGAAATAATTTAGAATTCTTTTGAAAACGATTTTTAGAATAAAATTTTTTAAAAGAAAATAGCGAAAAAAATAATTACACGCATTCTTCCTGAAAGAACCTTGAAAAGATTTTTTGAAAGAAAACAAAACAATTCAGAAATCATTTCAAGAATTAAATCATAGTTGTAACGGGGTTCAGTTGCGGAGAGAGGGTATTAATCCCTCTCAGGTGTTCGCGGGGTAATATACGGGTGTAATCTACGCCCGGGCAACTCACCGTTGTAGAATCAACTGTAGTCCGGCAGAAGCGCCTCGGCACAGGTTCCGAACATGCGAGCCCGGCTTCCATTGCAGAAAGCCTAGGCCGCCTTCCCCTAGAACCGGCGCTGCGCTCTGCCGCTGCTGCCAACTCCTGCCCGCGAACTACCGGCTGATCGCTAAGACCTAGCGTTACCAGCGCAGCCGGCTTTTCCCGCGTACAACGCCGCTCGGGCTAACCTCTCGAGCGGCTATTGAGATACTTACACCCTGCTACCTTGTCCCCTCCAGGAGACGATGTGCTCGGCTAACTGCAGCTGCTGAAATGGGTAGAGGGCGGTATTCGGGAAATCATGCATAGGTTAAGGCGCGCTCAATAAATACTCGTGACTCGACAAGTTAAGATAAAAACAAGGTTTTAATACGAAGAAGATGGTCGCGCAAGGGGCGCGAAACCCGAACAAACTTTGTTACAACACGCGACAGGCCGAGACTTCAACTACCGCACGCACGCTCGCGGTTACGGCGGAACCGCTTATCCGCGGGTGACGGGGGGGGAATGCACCACGCGCCCGTCACCAAGAAGCACCGATGCAAGTGTAAGCCCTACTTACTCGGGGCTGGCCAGCCATCGCACGCAATCTATACGGAGCTGCCTCTCTCTCTCCCTCTCGTGCTCGTCCTCGCGCTCGCGTTCTCTCTCTTTCTCTCTCGCTTCCACTCCGCCCAGTGGTGGCGGCGCGATCGCTCGATTGGCTGCAGTCGTGGCGGCGCGGCACGCACACAAAACTCTCCGATGCACGGAGCTCACTCACGACGCGACTTGTTGCGTGTCACGACGGTCAACAACATGGCCGCTCGTTCCCGCTCACAGCGGCGCGGCGGCTTCGTCTTCTTCTCCGACTACTTGGCGCTTGTTCCGCGTGGCGCTCTGCCGATCACGATACGTGCAAGCGCGCGAGATTCAAGTCTCGCGGCGCAGTGTACGTGATCCACTTACCATATATCGGCGCCCGTCACAATCATGAAATAATTCAGAAATAATTTCAGAAAGATCCAATTAATCATTCACAAAAATAATTCAATATCTTTTCAAAAATCTTTCATGAATTACTTTATGAAATCTTCCGGGAAACTCAAGTGAATTAATACAAGAAATAATTTAGAATTCTTTTGAAAAAAATTTTTGGAATAAGTTTTTTTTTAATAAAATAGCGAAAAAAATATCCACACGAATTCTTCCTGAAAGAACCTTGAACAGATTTTTTGAAAGAAAACATAAAATAGTTCAGAAATTATTGCAAGTATTATGAAATAATTCAGAAATAATTTCAGAAAGATACAAATTAATTGTTCACAAAAACAATTAAATATCAATTCGAAAACCTTCCATGAATTATTTCATGAAACCTTGAGGGAACTTATGTGAATTAATACAAGAAATAATTTAGAATTCTTTTGAAAACGATTTTTAGAATAAAATTTTTTAAAAGAAAATAGCGAAAAAAATAATTACACGAATTCTTCTTGAAAGAACATTGAAAAGATTTTTTGAAAGAAAACATAAAACAATTAAGAAATCATTTCAAGAATTATATCATGAAATAATTCAAAAATAATTTCAGAAAGATACAAATTAATTTTTCACAAAAATAATTAAATATATATTCGAAAACCTTTCATGAATTATTTCATGAAATCTTGAGGGAAACTCATGTGAATTAATACAAGAAATAAATTAGAATTCTTTTGAAAAAGATTTTTAGAATAAAATTTTTTAAAAGAAAATAGCGAAAAAAATAATTACTCGCATTCTTCCTGAAAGAACCTTGAAAAGATTTTTTGAAAGTAAACATAAAACAATTCAGAAATCATTTCAAGAATTATATCATGAAATAATTCAGGAATAATTTCAGAAAGATACAAATTAATCATTCACAAAAATAATTAAATGTCTATTCGAAAAACTTTCATGAATTATTTCATGAAACCTTGAGGGAAACTCATGTGAATTAATACACGAAATAATTTAGAATTCTTTTAAAAAGATTTTTAGAATAAAATTTTTTAAAAGATAATAGCAAAAAAAAATAATTATACGCATTCCTCCTGAAAGAACATTGAAAAGATTTTTTGAAGTAAACATAAAACAATTCAGAAATCATTTCAAGAATTATATCATGAAATAATTCAGGAATAATTTCAGAAAGATACAAATTAATCATTCACAAGAATAATTCAATATCTATTCAAAAACCTTTCACGAATTATTTTATGAAATCTTCCGGGAAACTCGTGTGAATTAATACAAGAAATAATTTAGAATTCGTTTGAAAAACATTTTTAGAATAAAATTTTTTAAAACAAAATAGCGAAAAAAATAATTACACGAATTCTTCCTTAAAGAACCTTGAAAAGATTTTTTCAAAGAAAACATAAAACAATTCAGAAATTATTGCAAGTATTATGAAATAATTCAGAAATAACTTCAGAAAGATACAAATTAATTGTTCACAAAAACAATTAAATATCTATTCGAAAACCTTCCATGAATTATTTCATGAAATCTTGAGGGAACTTATGTGAATTAATACAAGAAATAATTTAGAATTCTTTTGAAAACGATTTTTAGAATAAAATTTTTTAAAAGAAAATAGCGAAAAAAATAATTACTCGCATTCTTCCTGAAAGAACCTTGAAAAGATTTTTTGAAAGTAAACATAAAACAATTCAGAAATCATTTCAAGAATTATATCATGAAATAATTCAGGAATAATTTCAGAAAGATACAAATTAATCATTCACAAAAATAATTAAATGTCTATTCGAAAAACTTTCATGAATTATTTCATGAAACCTTGAGGGAAACTCATGTGAATTAATACACGAAATAATTTAGAATTCTTTTAAAAAGATTTTTAGAATAAAATTTTTTAAAAGATAATAGCAAAAAAAATAATTATACGCATTCCTCCTGAAAGAACATTGAAAAGATTTTTTGAAGTAAACATAAAACAATTCAGAAATCATTTCAAGAATTATATCATGAAATAATTCAGGAATAATTTCAGAAAGATACAAATTAATCATTCACAAGAATAATTCAATATCTATTCAAAAACCTTTCACGAATTATTTTATGAAATCTTCCGGGAAACTCGTGTGAATTAATACAAGAAATAATTTAGAATTCGTTTGAAAAACATTTTTAGAATAAAATTTTTTAAAACAAAATAGCGAAAAAAATAATTACACGAATTCTTCCTTAAAGAACCTTGAAAAGATTTTTTCAAAGAAAACATAAAACAATTCAGAAATTATTGCAAGTATTATGAAATAATTCAGAAATAACTTCAGAAAGATACAAATTAATTGTTCACAAAAACAATTAAATATCTATTCGAAAACCTTCCATGAATTATTTCATGAAATCTTGAGGGAACTTATGTGAATTAATACAAGAAATAATTTAGAATTCTTTTGAAAACGATTTTTAGAATAAAATTTTTTAAAAGAAAATAGCGAAAAAAATAATTACACGAATTCTTCTTGAAAGAACCTTGAAAAGATTTTTTGAAAGAAAACATAAAACAATTAAGAAATCATTTCAAGAATTATATAATGAAATAATTCAGAAATAATTTCAGAAAGATACAAATTAGTTGTTCACAAAAATAATTAAATGTCTATTCGAAAACCTTTCATGAATTATTTCATGAAACCTTGAGGGAAACTCATGTGAATTAATACACGAAATAATTTAGAATTCTTTTAAAAAGATTTTTAGAATAAAATTTTTTAAAAGATAATAGCAAAAAAAATAATTATACGCATTCCTCCTGAAAGAACATTGAAAAGATTTTTTGAAGTAAACATAAAACAATTCAGAAATCATTTCAAGAATTATATCATGAAATAATTCAGGAATAATTTCAGAAAGATACAAATTAATCATTCACAAGAATAATTCAATATCTATTCAAAAACCTTTCACGAATTATTTTATGAAATCTTCCGGGAAACTCGTGTGAATTAATACAAGAAATAATTTAGAATTCGTTTGAAAAACATTTTTAGAATAAAATTTTTTAAAACAAAATAGCGAAAAAAATAATTACACGAATTCTTCCTTAAAGAACCTTGAAAAGATTTTTTCAAAGAAAACATAAAACAATTCAGAAATTATTGCAAGTATTATGAAATAATTCAGAAATAACTTCAGAAAGATACAAATTAATTGTTCACAAAAACAATTAAATATCTATTCGAAAACCTTCCATGAATTATTTCATGAAATCTTGAGGGAACTTATGTGAATTAATACAAGAAATAATTTAGAATTCTTTTGAAAACGATTTTTAGAATAAAATTTTTTAAAAGAAAATAGCGAAAAAAATAATTACACGAATTCTTCTTGAAAGAACCTTGAAAAGATTTTTTGAAAGAAAACATAAAACAATTAAGAAATCATTTCAAGAATTATATAATGAAATAATTCAGAAATAATTTCAGAAAGATACAAATTAGTTGTTCACAAAAATAATTAAATGTCTATTCGAAAACCTTTCATGAATTATTTCATGAAATCTTGAGGGAAACTCATGTGAATTAATACAAGAAATAATTTAGAATTCTTTTTAAAAAGATTTTTAAAATAAAATTTTTTAAAAGAAAATAGCGAAAAAAATAATTACTCGCATTCTTCCTGAAAGAACCTTGAAAAGATTTTTTGAAAGTAAACATAAAACAATTCAGAAATCATTTCAAGAATTATATCATGAAATAATTCAGGAATAATTTCAGAAAGATACAAATTAATCATTCACAAAAATAATTAAATGTCTATTCGAAAAACTTTCATGAATTATTTCATGAAACCTTGAGGGAAACTCATGTGAATTAATACAAGAAATAATTTAGAATTCTTTTAAAAAGATTTTTTGAATAAAATTTTTTAAAAAATAATAGCAAAAAAAATAATTATACGCATTCCTCCTGAAAGAACCTTGAAAAGATTTTTTCAAAGAAAACATAAAACAATTCAGAAATCATTTCAAGAATTATATCATGAAATAAATCAGAAATAATTTCAGAAAGATACAAATTACTCATTCACAAAATAATTCAATATCTTTTCAAAAATCTTTCATGAATTATTTTATGAAATCTTCCAGGAAACTCGTGTGAATTAATACAAGAAATAATTTAGTATTGTTTTGAAAAACATTTTTGGAATAAGTTTTTTTTTAATAAAATAGAGACAAAAATATCCACACGAATTCTTCCTGAAAGAATCTTGAACAGATATTTTGAAAGAAAACATAAAATACGTAGTTCAGAAATTATTGCAAGTATTACATCATGAAATAATTCCGAAATAATTTCAGAAAGATACAAATTCATCGTTCACAAAAATAATTAAATATCTATTCGAAAACCTTTCATGAATTATTTCATGAAATCTTGAGGGAAACTCATGTGAATTAATACAAGAAATAATTTAGAATTCTTTTAAAATGATTTTTAGAATAAAATTTTTTAAAAGATAATAGAGAAAAAAATAATTACACGCATTCCTCCTGAAAGAACCTTGAAAAGATTTTTTGAAAGTAACCATAAAACAATTCAGAAATCATTTCAACAATTACATCATGAAATAGTTCACGAATAATTTCCGAAAGATACAAATTAATTATTCACAAAAATAATTCAATATCTTTTTAAAAATCTTTATGAATTATTTTATGAAATCTTCCGGGAAACTCGTGTGAATTAATACAAGAAATAATTTAGAATTCGTTTGAAAACGATTTTTAGAATAAAATTTTTTAAAAGAAAATAGCGAAAAAAATAATTACACGAATTCTTCCTGAAGGAACCTTGAAAAGATTGTTTTAAAGAAAACATAAAACAATTCAGAAATCATTTCAAGAATTATATCATGAAATAATTCAGAGATAATTTCAAAAAGATACTAATTATTATTTTACAAAAATAATTCAATATCTATTCAAAAACCTTTCATGAATTATTTTATGAAATCTTCCGGGACACTCGTGTGAATTAATACAAGGAATAATTTAGAATTCTTTTGAAAAAAATTTTCAAATAAGATTTTTTTTTTAAAATAGCGAAAAAAATAATTACACGACTTCTTCCTGAAGGAACCTTGAAAAGATTTTTTGAAAGAAAACAAAACAATTCAGAAATCATTTCACGAATTATATCATGAAATAATTCAGAAATAATTTCCGAAAGATACAATATAATCATTCAAAAAAATAATTCAATATCTTTTCAAAAATCTTTCATGAATTATTTCATGAAATCTTCCGGGAAACTCATGTGAATTAATACAAGATATAATTTAGAATTCTTTTGAAAAAAATTTTTGGAATAAAATTTTTTTAAATAAAATAGCGAAAAAAATATCTACACAAATTCTTTCTGAAAGGACTTTGAACAGATTTTTTGAAAGAAAACAAAACAATTCAGAAATCATTTCACGAATTATATCATGAAATAATTCAGAAATAATTTCAGAAAGATACAAAATAATTGTTCACTAAAATAATTAAATATCTATTCGAAAACCTTTCATGAATTATTTCATGAAATCTTGAGGGAAACTCATGTGTATTAATACAAGAAATAATTTAGAATTCTTTTGAAAAAGATTTTTAGAATAAAATTTTTTAAAAGAAAATAGCGAAAAAAATAATTACACGAATTCTTCTTGAAAGAACCTTGAAAAGATTTTTTGAAAGAAAACATAAAACAATTCAGAAATCAATTAAAAAATTAGATCATGAAATAATTCAGAAATAATTTCAGAAAGATACAAATTAATTGTTCACAAAAATAATTAAATATCTATTCGAAAACCTTTCATGAATTATTTCATGAAATCTTGAGGAAAACTCATGTGCATTAATACAAGAAATAATTTAGAATTCTTTTGAAAAAGATTTTTAGAATAAAATTTGTTAAAAGAAAATAGCGAAAAAAATAATTACACGAATTCTTCTTGAAAGATCCTTGAAAAGATTTTTTGAAAGAAAACATAAAACAATTCAGAAATCAATTAAAAAATTATATCATGAAATAATTCAGAAATAATTTCAGAAAGATACAAATTAATCATTCACCAAAATAATTCAATATCTTTTCAAAAATCTTTCATGAATTATTTTATGAAATCTTCCGGGAAACTCGTGTGAATTAATACAAGAAATAATTTAGAATTCGTTTGAAAACGATTTTTAGAATAAAATTTTTTAAAAGAAAATAGCGAAAAAAATAATTACACGAATTCTTCCTGAAGGAACCTTGAAAAGATTGTTTTAAAGAAAACATAAAACAATTCAGAAATCATTTCAAGAATTATATCATGAAATAATTCAGAGATAATTTCAAAAAGATACTAATTATTATTTTACAAAAATAATTCAATATCTATTCAAAAACCTTTCATGAATTATTTTACGAAATCTTCCGGGACACTCGTGTGAATTAATACAAGGAATAATTTAGAATTCTTTTGAAAAAAATTTTCGAATAAGATTTTTTTTTAAAAATAGCGAAAAAAATAATTACACGACTTCTTCCTGAAGGAACCTTGAAAAGATTTTTTGAAAGAAAACAAAACAATTCAGAAATCATTTCACGAATTATATCATGAAATAATTCAGAAATAATTTCAGAAAGATACAATATAATCATTCAAAAAAATAATTCAATATCTTTTCAAAAATCTTTCATGAATTATTTCATGAAATCTTCCGGGAAACTCATGTGAATTAATACAAGATATAATTTAGAATTCTTTTGAAAAAAATTTTTGGAATAAAATTTTTTTAAATAAAATAGCGAAAAAAATATCTACACAAATTCTTTCTGAAAGGACTTTGAACAGATTTTTTGAAAGAAAACAAAACAATTCAGAAATCATTTCACGAATTATATCATGAAATAATTCAGAAATAATTTCAGAAAGATACAAAATAATTGTTCACTAAAATAATTAAATATCTATTCGAAAACCTTTCATGAATTATTTCATGAAATCTTGAGGGAAACTCATGAGCATTAATACAAGAAATAATTTAGAATTCTTTTGAAAAAGATTTTTAGAATAAAATTTTTTAAAAGAAAATAGCGAAAAAAATAATTACACGAATTCTTCTTGAAAGAACCTTGAAAAGATTTTTTGAAAGAAAACATAAAACAATTAAGAAATCAATTAAAAAATTAGATCATGAAATAATTCAGAAATAATTTCAGAAAGATACAAATTAATTGTTCACAAAAATAATTAAATATCTATTCGAAAACCTTTCATGAATTATTTCATGAAATCTTGAGGAAAACTCATGTGCATTAATACAAGAAATAATTTAGAATTCTTTTGAAAAAGATTTTTAGAATAAAATTTGTTAAAAGAAAATAGCGAAAAAAATAATTACACGAATTCTTCTTGAAAGATCCTTGAAAAGATTTTTTGAAAGAAAACATAAAACAATTCAGAAATCAATTGAAAAATGATATCATGAAATAATTCAGAAATAATTTCAGAAAGATACAAATTAAACATTCACCAAAATAATTCAATATCTTTTCAAAAATCTTTCATGAATTATTTTATGAAATCTTCCGGGAAACTCGTGTGAATTAATACAAGAAATAATTTAGAATTCTTTTGAAAAAAATTTTTAGAATAAGATTTTTTTAATAAAATAGCGAAAAAAATAATTACACGAATTCTTCCTGAAAGAACCTTGAAAAGATTTTTTGAAAGAAAACATAAAACAATTCAGAAATCATTTCAAAAATCATATCATGAAATAATTCAGAAATAATTTCAGAAAGATACAAATTAATCATTCACAAAAATAATTAAATATCTATTCGAAAACCTTTCATGAATTATTTCATGAAATCTTGAGGCAAACTCATGTGAATTAATACAAGAAATAATTTAGAATTCTTTAGAGAAAGATTTTTAGAATAAAATTTTTTAAAAGAAAATAGCGAAAAAAATAATTACACGAATTCTTCCTGAAGAAACCTTGAAAAGATTGTTTTAAAGAAAACATAAAACAATTCAGAAATCATTTCAAGAATTATATCATGAAATAATTCAGAAATAATTTCAAAACGATACTAATTATTATTTTACAAAAATAATTCAATATCTATTCAAAAACCTTTCATGAATTATTTTATGAAATCTTCCGGGACACTCGTGTGAATTAATACAAGGAATAATTTAGAATTCTTTTGAAAAAAATTTTCGAATAAGATTTTTTTTTTAAAAATAGCGAAAAAAATAATTACACGACTTCTTCCTGAAGGAACCTTGAAAAGATTTTTTGAAAGAAAACAAAACAATTCAGAAATCATTTCACGAATTATATCATGAAATAATTCAGAAATAATTTCAGAAAGATACAAAATAATCATTCACAAAAATAATTCAATATCTTTTCAAAAATCTTTCATGAATTATTTCATGAAATCTTCCGGGAAACTCATGTGAATTAATACAAGATATAATTTAGAATTCTTTTGAAAAAAATTTTTGGACTAAGATTTTTTTAAATAAAATAGCGAAAAAAATATCTACACGAATTCTTTCTGAAAGGACTTTGAACAGATTTTTTGAAAGAAAACAAAACAATTCAGAAATCATTTCACGAATTATATCATGAAATAATTCAGAAATAATTTCAGAAAGATACAAAATAATTGTTCACAAATATAATTAAATATCTATTCGAAAACCTTTCATGAATTATTTCATGAAATCTTGAGGGAAACTCATGTGCATTAATACAAGAACTAATTTAGAATTCTTTTGAAAAAGATTTTTAGAATAAAATTTTTTAAAAGAAAATAGCGAAAAGAATAATTACACGAATTCTTCTTGAAAGAACCTTGAAAAGATTTTTTGAAAGAAAACATAAAACAATTCAGAAATCAATTAAAAAATTAGATCATGAAATAATTCAGAAATAATTTCAGAAAGATACAAATTAATTGTTCACAAAAATAATTAAATATCTATTCGAAAACCTTTCATGAATTATTTCATGAAATCTTGAGGAAAACTCATGTGCATTAATACAAGAAATAATTTAGAATTCTTTTGAAAAAGATTTTTAGAATAAAATTTTTTAAAAGAAAATAGCGAACAAAATAATTACACGAATTCTTCTTGAAAGAACCTTGAAAAGATTTTTTGAAAGAAAACATAAAACAATTCAGAAATCAATTAAAAAATTATATCATGAAATAATTCAGAAATAATTTCAGAAAGATACAAATTAATCATTCACCAAAATAATTCAATATCTTTTCAAAAATCTTCCATGAATTATTTTATGAAATCTTCCGGGAAACTCGTGTGAATTAATACAAGAAATAATTTAGAATTCTTTTGAAAAAATTTTTAGAATAAGATTTTTTTAATAAAATAGCGAAAAAAATAATTACACGAACTTTTCCTGAAAGAACCTTGAAAAGATTTTTTGAAAGAATACATAAAACAATACAGAAATCATTTCAAAAATCATATCATGAAATAAATAGTTCAGAAATAATTTCAGAAAGATACAAATTAATCATTCAAAAAAATAATTCAATATCTTTTTAAAAACTTTTCCTGAATTATTTCATGAAATCTTCCGGGAAACTCGTGTGAATTAATACAAGCAATAATTTAGAATTCGTTTGAAACAGATTTTTAGAACAAAATTTTTTAAAAGCTAATAGCGAAAAAAATAATACACGCATTCCTCCTGAAAGAATCTTGAAAAGATTTTTTGAAAGAAAACATAAAACAATTTAGAAATCATTTCAAGAATTATATCATGAAATAATTCAGAAATAATTTCAGAAAGATACAAAATAATTGTTCACAAAAATAATTAAATATCTATTCGAAAACCTTTCATGAATTATTTCATGAAATCTTGAGGGAAACTCATGTGAATTAATACAAGAAATAATTTAGAATTCTTTTGAAAAACATTTTTGGAATAAGTTTTTTTTTAATAAAATAGAGACAAAAATATCCACACGAATTCTCCCTGAAGGAACCTTGAAAAGATTGTTTTAAAGAAAACATAAAACAATTCAGAAATCATTTCAAGAATTATATCATGAAATAATTCAGAAATAATTTCAGAAAGATACAAAATAATTGTTCACAAAAATAATTAAATATCTATTCGAAAACCTTTCATGAATTATTTCATGAAATCTTGAGGGAAACTCGTGTGCATTAATACAAGAAATAATTTAGAATTCTTTTGAAAAAGATTTTTAGAATAAAATTTTTTAAAAGAAAATAGCGAAAAAAATAATTACACGAATTCTTCTTGAAAGAACCTTGAAAAGATTTTTTGAAAGAAAACATAAAACAATTCAGAAATCAATTAAAAAATTAGATCATGAAATAATTCGGAAATAATTTCAGAAAGATACAAATTAATTGTTCACAAAAATAATTAAATATCTATTCGAAAATCTTTCATGAATTATTTCATGAAATCTTCCGGGAAACTCATGTGAATTAATACAAGATATAATTTAGAATTCTTTTGAAAAAAATTTTTGGACTAAGATTTTTTTAAATAAAATAGCGAAAAAAATATCTACACGAATTCTTTCTGAAAGGACTTTGAACAGATTTTTTGAAAGAAAACAAAACAATTCAGAAATCATTTCACGAATTATATCATGAAATAATTCAGAAATAATTTCAGAAAGATACAAAATAATTGTTCACAAATATAATTAAATATCTATTCGAAAACCTTTCATGAATTATTTCATGAAATCTTGAGAAACTCATGTCCATTAATACAAGAACTAATTTAGAATTCTTTTGAAAAAGATTTTTAGAATAAAATTTTTTAAAAGAAAATAGCGAAAAGAATAATTACACGAATTCTTCTTGAAAGAACCTTGAAAAGATTTTTTGAAAGAAAACATAAAACAATTCAGAAATCAATTAAAAAATTAGATCATGAAATAATTCAGAAATAATTTCAGAAAGATACAAATTAATTGTTCACAAAAATAATTAAATATCTATTCGAAAACCTTTCATGAATTATTTCATGAAATCTTGAGGAAAACTCATGTGCATTAATACAAGAAATAATTTAGAATTCTTTTGAAAAAGATTTTTAGAATAAAATTTTTTAAAAGAAAATAGCGAACAAAATAATTACACGAATTCTTCTTGAAAGAACCTTGAAAAGATTTTTTGAAAGAAAACATAAAACAATTCAGAAATCAATTAAAAAATTATATCATGAAATAATTCAGAAATAATTTCAGAAAGATACAAATTAATCATTCACCAAAATAATTCAATATCTTTTCAAAAATCTTCCATGAATTATTTTATGAAATCTTCCGGGAAACTCGTGTGAATTAATACAAGAAATAATTTAGAATTCTTTTGAAAAAAATTTTTAGAATAAGATTTTTTTAATAAAATAGCGAAAAAAATAATTACACGAACTTTTCCTGAAAGAACCTTGAAAAGATTTTTTGAAAGAATACATAAAACAATACAGAAATCATTTCAAAAATCATATCATGAAATAAATAGTTCAGAAATAATTTCAGAAAGATACAAATTAATCATTCAAAAAAATAATTCAATATCTTTTTAAAAACTTTTCCTGAATTATTTCATGAAATCTTCCGGGAAACTCGTGTGAATTAATACAAGCAATAATTTAGAATTCGTTTGAAACAGATTTTTAGAACAAAATTTTTTAAAAGCTAATAGCGAAAAAAATAATACACGCATTCCTCCTGAAAGAATCTTGAAAAGATTTTTTGAAAGAAAACATAAAACAATTTAGAAATCATTTCAAGAATTATATCATGAAATAATTCAGAAATAATTTCAGAAAGATACAAAATAATTGTTCACAAAAATAATTAAATATCTATTCGAAAACCTTTCATGAATTATTTCATGAAATCTTGAGGGAAACTCATGTGAATTAATACAAGAAATAATTTAGAATTCTTTTGAAAAACATTTTTGGAATAAGTTTTTTTTTAATAAAATAGAGACAAAAATATCCACACGAATTCTCCCTGAAGGAACCTTGAAAAGATTGTTTTAAAGAAAACATAAAACAATTCAGAAATCATTTCAAGAATTATATCATGAAATAATTCAGAAATAATTTCAGAAAGATACAAAATAATTGTTCACAAAAATAATTAAATATCTATTCGAAAACCTTTCATGAATTATTTCATGAAATCTTGAGGGAAACTCGTGTGCATTAATACAAGAAATAATTTAGAATTCTTTTGAAAAAGATTTTTAGAATAAAATTTTTTAAAAGAAAATAGCGAAAAAAATAATTACACGAATTCTTCTTGAAAGAACCTTGAAAAGATTTTTTGAAAGAAAACATAAAACAATTCAGAAATCAATTAAAAAATTAGATCATGAAATAATTCGGAAATAATTTCAGAAAGATACAAATTAATTGTTCACAAAAATAATTAAATATCTATTCGAAAACCTTTCATGAATTATTTCATGAAATCTTGAGGAAAACTCATGTGCATTAATACAAGAAATAATTTAGAATTCTTTCGAAAAAGATTTTTAGAATAAAATTTTTTAAAAGAAAATAGCGAAAAAAATAATTACACGAATTCTTCTTGAAAGAACCTTGAAAAGATTTTTTGAAAGAAAACATAAAACAATTCAGAAATCAATTAAAAAATTATATCATGAAATAATTCAGAAATAATTTCAATAAGATACAAATTAATCATTCACCAAAATAATTCAATATCTTTTCAAAAATCTTTCATGAATTATTTTATGAAATCTTCCGGGAAACTCGTGTGAATTAATACAAGAAATAATTTAGAATTCTTTTGAAAAAAATTTTTAGAATAAGATTTTTTTAATAAAATAGCGAAAAAAATAATTACACGAATTCTTCCTGAAAGAACCTTGAAAAGATTTTTTGAAAGAAAACATAAAACAATTCAGAAATCATTTGAAAAATCATATCATGAAATAATTCAGAAATAATTTCAGAAAGATACAAATTAATCATTCACAAAAATAATATAATATCGTTTCAAAAATCTTTCATGAATTATTTCATGAAATCTTCCGGGAAACTCATGTGAATGAATACAAAATATAATTTAGAATTCTTTTGAAAAAGTTTTTGGAATAAGATTTTTTTTAATAAAATAGCGAAAAAAATATCTACACGAATTCTTTCTGAAAGGACCTTGAACAGATTTTTTGAAAGAAAACATAAAATAGTTCAGAAATTATTGCAAGTATTCTTTCATGAAATAATTCAGAAATAATTTCAAAAAGATACAAATTATTATTTTACAAAAATAATTCAATATCTATTCAAAAACCTTTCATGAATTATTTTATGAAATCTTCCGGGAAACTCGTGTGAATTAATTCAAGAAATAATTTAGAATTCGTTTGAAAAAGATTTTTCGAATAAAATTTTTTAAAACAAAATAGCTAAAAAAATAATTACACGAATTCTTCTTGAAAGAAACTTGAAAAGATTTTTTGAAAGAAAACATAAAATAGTTCAGAAATTATTCCAAGTATTCAACACGAAAAGAGCAGCGTCTGTATATAAGAGGCACCGTATAATGTATTTATTTTGTTTTTAATTCAAATTTCTTTCAATCAAATAAGTCCTAATTAATACAATATTTAATAAACCAAACTTATTAAATTAGTATATACTAATTAAGCAAAGTTAATATTAAAAAATAAAGAAATATTAGAAATAAATATTCTAATTTATTTTGTTAGTCATTTTGCACTATATAATGCAAAAAATGAAGTGATTGGATAATGATCGGATTTAGTCGTCCATTGTTTTCTACATTGGTATGATCGTATTAAAGAACGTATTAAATTTTGTGCGGGGTATATAATTTTTCGTTTTTGTGAACTAAGAGATTGAAACATTTACTAATTGCAAAAAATATTAATTTGAAAAGCTAATGTAAGAATGTAAAAACTTAAAATTAAAGAAAAAAAAAACATTTAAAGATAAATGATATAGGTACTAAAAAGAAGCAATATGTTTTATTATTTTTCATAATAGTATTCTTTCAGTTTCACAAAGTTTAGAAGTCCCCTGAAAAACGACAGGACTATTATTTATACTCCTGCCAAGAGTAAAGAGCCTTTGACTCTAAAAGTTGATTCTAAATTGAAAACACTGCAAATAATAATAACGACGGTAAGATAGAGCTCATCCTATTCATCTCTGCATTATATGCAATTATAATTTTTTTATTTTTATCGAATTTCGGGAAAAGGGCTCTTTATTGCCCTTCGTAATGACAAAAATACACTATGTGTAAATTTTCAAGTTATTACTCGTTATCAATTTTACAGGAAACGGGTTGAAAAATTTTATACCAGTTTTTTATAAAAAATAATGAACAGAATTTCTGAAAAATTCATAGGTGTATTATTTAAGCAATTACGGAGGGCAATGAAGAGCTTCATTCATCAAAAGTTGAATGTAAGATAAAAAAATGCAAAAACTCATAACGTCGGTAAGGAAGAGCTCTCTTTATACATGTTTCACATCCACTTAATACAATATTTAATAAACTAAAAGTATTCAATAACTATGAATTAATTGATCAAAGTTAATATTAAAAAATAAAGTAATATTAAGAATAAATGTTCTAATTTATCGTGTCACTCATGTTGTACTATATAATGAAGAAAATGAAATGATCTAAGCGAGCGATAGCGTAATGGATAGCGTAATGGATAGCGTAGTACCCGAGCGACCCGGGTTCGAATCTCCATCATGTAAAAATGTTTCTGCGTTTTTTTCTGCGAAAAAATAGTGTAAAATTATTAACAATGTGAATATATGTAAAAATAGTTAGAATATTATTTAAATAATATTATTATATTAAATAATATATTAAATAATATAACTAAATTTATTGTTAGTAATATTTACTAAATATTTTCTAATTAATTCACAATATTAATTCCTGAATCCTTCCAAAAATCTTTCATTGAAAGGATTCTGCAATAATACAGGATATATAACCTTCGAAATTTTTTATTAGTAATATTTACAAAATATTTTCTAATTAATTCACAATATTATTGTATCCTTCCAAAAAATCTTTCATTGAAAAGATTCTGCAATAATACGAAATTTATACCCTTCGAAATTTATTTTTAGTAGTAATATTTAGAAAATATTCTAATTAATTCACAATATTAATTCTTGAATCCTTCCAAAAATCTTTCATTGAAAGGATTCTGTAATAACACGGGATTGATACCCTTAGAAATTTATTGTTGGTAATATTTACAAAATATTTTCTAATTAATTCACGGTTTTAATTCCTGAATCCTTCCAAAAATCTTTCATTGAAAGTATCGTGTAATAATAATACAACAATAAACACATAACCAATGAAATATGTGTAGAATAATTCCTAATTTTTTTGCTTCCTCCTAGAGGAAGCTTTGTGATAGTAATTTTTTGAGTTGTTGTAAAAACATGTTATAATTGATATTCGAGGTGTTAGGAACCAAAATACATGATTTTTGAAAAATGTCTGTATGGATGTATGTGTGTGTGTGTGCGTGTGTGTGTGTGTGTGTGTGTGTGTGTGTGTGTGTGTGTGTGTGTGTGTGTGTGTGTGTGTGTGTACGCCTGGATCTCAGCTTCTACTCGATCGATTTTAACCGGACAGATCTCATTCTTTTTTTTTGTGTGTGATGGCGGGTCAAAAATCCATTTTTTGATTGGGCCGATTCGTTTTTGTTTTATTTCGAATTTTCGATTTTCTCAAAATTTTTTTTGGTTATTTTCAATGATAGAATCGAGATATTTAAATCTGATGGGTAGCATTCGAAAGAGCGTAAAAAAACCTATAATTTCCAAAAAAAAATTTCTCTAGCTATCCCGGTCCTGTTGTTATTGACAAAAACGTGTTTTTTTTTTTTAAAAGCTTATAACTCCGAAACTAAACGGTTAATTTTTTTGAGAAAAATCACGATAATGCAGAATATAAATAGCTATAAGCTCCATTCTTTGAATCCATTCTTTTGGTTAGTTTTTGAGAAAAAAATTGAAAAATGAAAAAACGAGTTTTCTATGTCCAACGATTACGGAAGTAAAATTGACTTAATCGCTTTAAAATTCCTTGTAGAGGTAGATTTTGTATAGTTCTCGGTCGAGTTCTTTGGGCAAAATGATTGGTCTAGAAATTTCAGAGATATTTGAAGTTAAAATTTTTTTAACCTTTTATTCAAATCGTAATTTCTCGAGAACGGCTCTATGTATCTGGATCGGATGGGTAGTATTCGAAAGAGAATTAAAATATCTATATTTAGAAAAAAAAAATTATGTCTAGCTATCACAGTTCTTTTGTTATGAACAAAAACAAAAACGTGTTTTTTTTCAAAAAAGCTTATAACTCCTTAATCCTATCTCCTATCTTCAAAAAATGATGGATTAGTTATGATATCAATTTATTAGTGGTTCGGTTGGTGGGTGTAATGGGTTGCTAGGTTACAAAAACAAAAGTGGTGTAGTTTCGATAAAATCACAGCGCTCACCGCGCGCTTCGAGAATACTAGTGATGTTATATATGTATATATGTATATATTATGTTAAACCTGGAACATTCTTGCTGGTTGATATAAATAAATAAATGAATGAGTAAATTTGAAAATTAATACTTTTTAATCTTCAAAATCAATTTAATTATAATTATGGCATAATTTGTTGCAAAAATTATAAATTTTGTTATTAAAAATTAATTAAAGGAATCACAAAATTAAGTTTGAAGAAGCAACGAGCCAATGAATTGGCAGATATTTTAATATGATTTCATGAATTATTAAGATAGAAGACTTTAATACTCGTGCATGGAATTTCTAAATACAATAATGAATTTAGTCATCTATTCTCCCCCCATCACTAACTGGTACAGGAAAACCACGGCTTCGGGCAGATTTATCAATTTCCACACTCATCCCCCTTTTTCACAAAAAACAGCGATCATTTATAATTTAGTTGATAAAGCCATCCTCTTGTCCCACCCGTCTTTTCACCAGTCTAATATTTCGACGATTAAGAATTTCCTCTTAGCTAATGATTACCCATTGAAAATTATTGAAAAATTTATTAATTAACGCCTACATCACATAAATTATCGCAATTTACCGCTTCGTACTCCACCTAACAATGAACATAACAATAATAATGAAAATTTTCTTAATCAAAATATTGCCTGTTTTCCTTTTCACAATACAATCAATAATAAACTAAAATCTACTCTGCGCAAACACAATATTTCTTTGATTAACAAAACTACTAATAAATTTAATAAATATATTAGATTGGGAAAGGACAGATTGGATAGGGGTGACATTAACAACGTGGTATACAAAATAGACTGTAAAGATTGCGACTCCACTTATGTAGGTATGACATCTAGGCCTTTAAAAAAACGACAATACGAACACCAGTCTTGTATAAAAAACAAAGATGAACGTTCTCCTCTATTCTTACACAAAGAAAAGACAGGACATGATTTCAATTTTGAAAATATAAAAATAATTGACAATGTTAAAAACAATTATACAAGAAGATTTTCAGAAATGCTACACATACATTATTTCGACAATACGTTAAATAGAACAGAAGACACTAATTTTTTAAAACAATCCTATAAAGACTCAATCAATTTACTAAAACCTCCCAAGGGAAAAACTCGTTCCTAATCGATCAGTTAATTTTCTAGCAATAATATTCTACCAATCTTGTATAGTCATATAGGTATGTCCCCTCCCTGTTCATTACACATTTACTACCCCACCTTGATGGCTTTTGCTCTTTCGTCGCTTCTGTCTTTCCCGATATCCGCTAGGCCTTCCCCCTCCTCCGTAAGTTCGAGACACACATACATACGTCGTTAGGGCATTATTCTCGGCTTCGCGAAAATTTTGAAATTTAGTCACATCCACCTGACATTAGAGTGAGGACGCATTAACACTTCGCGATCCTCCTCTTACATCCGAAGCGAGGGAACTCTTGTAGTACCAGTAAGCTGTCCTTTTTTAGACAAGTGTTTGCAAAGAAATAAAATTTTAATTTATTGTTGTACAATAATTTTTTAGTGTGGACATTAGTTAGCTTTCTCGGGTTACGTTCTTGTTTTGTTCTTGTCACAACTTGTAAATAAAAAGTAATAGTTTTATTGTTATTAACATGTAAATAATTTTAATACTTTTGTAAATAATTGTAAATTTCTCTATGGGTTTTAGAGTCCTTGAATAAGGGAAACTTGACTTTTCCGAAACGTAGGAAAATAAAGTTCTATAAGAAAAATGACTCGTTGAGATGACTAAATTCATTATTGTATTATGATTTCATGAATTCTTACAAAAAGCTTGCATTGGAAAGATTCTGTAATAGTGCTATGTCCGGGGTATTTTCCTTTCAGAAATAATTTCAGAAATAATTTTGAAATATCTTTTAGTAACCTTTTGGTAATAATCCATGAATCCTTTCAGAAATCTTCCATTAAACAAATTTTGCAATGATAATATAAATTTTTCTTTAATTATTTCATTGAATTAATTCTGAAAGAAAAATACCCCGGACATAGCATTATTACAGAATCCTTTCATTGAATCGTTTCTGAAAGAATAAAATTATTTCATGTATTCTTTCAGAGTCGTTTCAGAATTAATACATGCTGTGTGGGAATTATTATTTTACGTAAAACTTTAAGAATAATGAAAAATAGTGGAAATGAGTAAGAGAAAAGAATTTTCCATGATATCGTAAATGCATCAATTTCAAAGAAGTCTGGCTCTTTTTCCCAAGAAACAAATTTTTTAAACTTTTTGTTTAAACAAGAAGCAAAGATATCGATTTCCGGAAAACCAAACTCTCTCGTGATTATACAATGTTAAATGCGTAGTTTGCTATTTCCCATTCAGTTTCAGGTGGTAATTAGCGAGATTCTATATCTGCTCGAATATTATCTTTAGATTTAATGTAGGAGGCGTATAAGAAAATATAAAAATATCTTCGCACTATTGCCATATTTCGCACGCGACATATTAAGTGTTGGATATTTTACTCCTCCCATTCTATTGATGTATGAAATGGCTGTTGTATTGTCAATTCTAAGTAAAATTTCGCAGTCGTGTTAATTTTCTGCAAAATATTTAAGGTCGTTAAAACTGCTTTTATTTCTAATAGATTGATGAGCTTTGATTCATTATTTTTCCACCAATCATGAGCTTTTTCGCCTGCACAACCCGTGAGAGATGCGTCAATGAAAATTTCTAGATGGTATTTGTTTGCCCGAATATCATTTTTAGCGGTAGTTATGTTCTCTGACCGCCACTTTAAATCAAGCTTCATTTCGTTTGTTATTTGCTTTACTTTTTCGTAATCTTTATTATTCTTATGAGAGTTAAAAATGTTTCTCGTTCTAGTTTAGTATACAGCCAGCCATAGCGATAGCATACAGCCGAATAGGCTGCTATGAAGATGCTCATTGTCGCTTTCGGTCGGATATATTTTATGCGCACTGCTCTTTCTAAGCTTTTTATTCCGAAATTTTTTATTCGGATGTATCACCTCTTTCATAGCCGTCACGTTTTCTTTTACAAATATGCGTCCTTAGAGGTTTTAATGTCATCTCAAATACTCTCATTGGCGTTCTGCAGATTCGTCGGGATACGCTGTGTTGATAGCCTCTGCGGACTTCTGCTGCATGAACGAGTCGCACGATGCCTTTAATATTCAAGCGCGTGGTTACTTGAACGGCGATATGATCTCTTCTTTTTCGATTCATCGAAACTACGATCTTGCTTTCGTCTATGAGAACTCATTTCAACACAAAATTGCAGAGAGCTGGAAAGGTTATGCGTGTGGCGCGCAACGTACAGGAAAGCGTAATAATGAAGCATCAACAGTTATAACCCCATGGTAACGAGCGAGACAAACAATTCCTATTTCCTATCTTTAAAAAATTATGGATTTGTTGTGAAGCAAATTTATTCGTGATTTGGTTGGTGGTAGCAATGGGTTGCTAGGTTACGAAAACAAATATGGTGGAAAGTTTTGCTAAAAATTACGGTGCACGAAGCGCGCTTAGAAAAGACTAGTTATTTTAAAAATCATGCTTTAAAATCCTGTGGCAGAACGCTCAAGGAGCGATACCACAATTTAATCTAGAGGATGAGTCAGAGAATTAAGTACAATATTAGTTAATAAATTGCAAATAATAATCGTATGAACTTTAAAATAGACTACTTAAATATACAAATCTTTAAAATTTTCTTTTTTTCGATTGTCTACAATTTTTCTTTTTCTCGTATTGATTGTATCGCGTTATAATATAATTCGTGCAATAATTATAGGTTGTAACGAGTACACGACAGAGGCGCGTACTAGTCAGTACCGAGGATAGGCATTATTCATCCGCAAAATGTTTTTCGAATAAGCATTTTATTTTGGAAAATATTAAATGCAATGAGATAATTTTGTATTATAATCACGTTTCGTATCGTACGTAGGGCAAACTACTAGACGTTTGAATACAAGAATAAAAGGACATCAAAAAAACTAGAACTTTAGGCTTGCTTTGAAAAATATTCGAAAAAATATTCGTCGAATAATTTTTTCGAATAATCGATTATTCGAAAAATTATCTGACAAATATTTTTTGGAATATTTGATTATTTGAAAAATTATTCTAACTAAGCTCTTTAAAGAAAAAGTCCATTTTCTAATGCTTGTTTCTGGGCTCGGCAGTGGAGAACATAGCACTCTTTGTTGTATGGTGTGGTCATTAGTTATAACACGATATTTAGTCACGCACTCAATTACACTTACTTAGCGCGCCCCGATATATCGCGTACAATCTACTTCATGATACACGCCGAATTTGTAAGGTGCCCGGCGCGTTTACTCACTCATACACACACACGCAATCGTCGCTTGCCTGCCTAATCGAGACTCGCTCTCGTCTGCGGGGGAATTCGCGTCCTCTCTGCCATCTCGGGGACGACGGCGACCATCACTCTACGCGCTACTGCCTCTACGTGGCACGGCTGCCACCGAGACTCATTGTTACTCCTCCGTCCTTCCCCGCCGGGAAGGAGACCACCACTCACGGCCACAATATTCGCGCTTAAACCGCTCGCACGCAGGAATGATCGCTCTGGTGCTGGCTGCTGCTGCTGCTGCTCGTCGCACTCTGCTCGCTCGTAGATCTCACTCGCTGATCTCTCCCAGTTTCTCTCCTTCGTGTACTCGCGGTATTCACTACTAGAAAGCTCGTAGCGTCGCTCTCGCCGAACTCGTCCTCGTTCACACGCGGCTCAGAGGAGAATGCTGGCCGGCGCGTGTCTCTCTCTCTCTCTCTCTCTCTCTCTCTGCAGGGCCCGCTCTCGTGCGCTCGTGGCGCGGCGCGACACCACTGGCGCACACGCCAGTTGCAGTTTTCGCCACCCGTTACTTGCACAAGCCATCGAACATGCACACACAAGACATACATATGTACATCATTCCGTAATGATAATTAGTTACAAAATTTTCGCCGCTCGACAATACGTAACGACGTTCGCATCGTCGCATAGTTTTTTCTGTTTTAATGCTGAAGATGCTATATACTCAGCACAAAAGAGAAAATTCTGGTGCTTATCGTGGTACGATTTAAAATACTTCAAGTCGAAAAAGGCCCGGCTGTTGGACACCATCTACTCATTTAAAACCGTCTTACGGTAGGGGCTCAGGCATAGCCCATCCATACAAATTGTCGACATCAACGTACTTGTGTTACTTGTTATCTTTTTCAGGCTGGTAATCTTTCTCTATGTAGAAATTATTCGCTTTGGTATAGCGCTTACAGCACTGGCTTATACCTTCTCGTTACGCTTTATGAACATAAGCATGTCGATGTCCGTTAAAAATTCGAGTTTCATCATCAATAATGATAATAATTTATATTTTGACTTTGGTTATTGACTATAAATATTAACTGTGTATACTTTCGTATAGCATCCAGAAGAAAACGAATTTTTCATAGAAAGAAAATCAAAATCTTTAATTTAAGCTAAAAATCGTTAAAATCCTGTACAAGTAAAAATGAAAAAAAATATCCTAACTATACACAAGATCTTTCGATATTAACGATTCTTAGCTTAAATTAAAATTCACGGACCGATAGCCTCATGCTCACAAATTGTTTTCTTCCGTAATCACCTTAATCGCTTTCTAACAACCCCATAAATGTTCTTGAATTTTTTTAGATTTTTTGATGCATGCATTTTTAATCTATAGAGAGTGAAAGATGCAAATTTTAGCAATTTTAGACTTTTTAGCCTATTTTTGATGGTTTATAACTTAACAAAGAAATATTTTTCACTATAGCACTTATAGGACTTTTTTGTGAAATTTTTTGAATTTTCTAAAAAAAAATATCTTTAAGCTCATACAGGGGCTTTATTCAACCGAACGAGATATCGAAATCGATTCTAAAATTTTCGATGGTTGCCATTAGTTACGTCAGTATTTGCCGTCAGTGATGGAAATTATTGACGAAACTAATGGCAACCATAAAAACTTTTTGAATCGATTTCGATATCTCGTTCGGTTGAATAAAGCCCCAGATTCGTTTTAGACGCAGCTTACCTGCAATTTAAACATTATAAAGTTGGAACAGTATTATAATCCGCATTTGATTTAATAGTTTCAAAATACATAAATAAAGAGGGAATTAAGCGTATTGCAAGAATATGCCGAAAAAGTTATTTAAATACAATTGATATAACTATTATATTTTTCAAAAAAGTTGCTACTTTTTCAAATTTTCAATTGTAAGTCAAAAATTGCTAGTAAGTAGGTTTGAAATACATACACGGAAAGAAATTTGGGCGAAGAGTTGTCCACCGATGGAAGTCGGACACGCCAATTTTGATATAAACAGAACAACCAACAATTTGGCGGTTTGTAATTCCAAATGGGGCGATCTGTTCGATCAGTTTTCGGCGTCTGACAGACGAAAGTTTGAAAGCGCTGCTCTCCTTTGTTTTTCATGAGCTGTGCTAGTCGGATATGGAAGGTGATTATTTAGCTCATGTGACGTTTTTCGCACGAGCGAAGCGAGTGCAAAAAGTCACATGAGATAAAAATCCTCTTACGCACCAGTTTCGAACCGTATTTTATATCCCGAGAGTCAAATAATCATATTAAAGTTATGATTTTGAGGTTAGGGCTCTCCGCGAGTGAGAAGTTAGACGACCGAAGAATAGGGTGATCTGATAGCCCAATGGAGGCGGTCTGACGCCTACGTCGTTAGCGCGCTGTTCGCCGACTAGCTAAACGTCGGTTGGACCAAATTTCTTTCCGAGTAATTTAGAAGGAAATAGAATGTACGTTAAGAATATCGGTCTACATTTGAGATGTAATGCCGAAAAAGTTATTTATAATTCATAAAATTATTTAATTTTTCTAAAAAATTACTACTTTTTCAAATCAGTATTTTTAAGTCAAAAATAACTCGTGAGTAGTTTTAATAGACATAATTTAGAAGGAAATCGAATATAATTCAAGAATATTGGTCTCCATTTGGCATATCTTTAAAAAAATAAAAAAAAAAATTATTTTTGAAAAAAAATTTTACAAAATTGTTATTTTTTAAAAATAAGACCTTAAAGTCATCCATTAGACTTCAAAATTTAATCAGTTCTAAGTTAAGACATACCTAAGGTGCATGCGAAAGTTCAGCTAATTCCGTCTATTCGTTCAAGAGTTATGCCGGGGACAAAATTTGGTTTCATACATACATACATACATACATACATACATACATACATACATACACCCTGTACCGAGTTGCTAGTCTCGCATCAGGCGCCTCCCCAGGCGGCGGATAGGGGAAAGCTCGTCAGATATGAAGGGTACCGGGGAAATAAAATACCCGGGGTGGACCAAAACTAGCTAGGGGAAGGAACCTATAAATAAAACCGTAAATGAGTGGTAAGTCCACGGAAATGACTATCCATGTGGGTAACCCGGTAAACGGATGTCCCCCCGGTGGTTTCGATCGGGGTATAGTAGACCCGATGGCTGCCGCAGGCCTCCAACTTGGATATGGAGGAGACCAATCACTCGCTAAAGGCTCTGCGGGTAATGGTTTTGGCCCCCAGCTGCCTCCAAACGGCTACCAAAACCCTATCGGCGCGGTGGCACACTTGGCCGCGTCGACAGGAGCAGCAACAAGCTCAGCTCTAGCTGCAAAAGACAGAGTACTAGACTCCTGGAAACACATCCAGGGAGCAGAGTCGAAGGAAGACGAGCTATTGAATGAGATTCAAGAGAATCTAGACAAGATGGATGCAGTGGTCGGTGAGGCACGTAACATCCACAAGTGCGTCAAAGAGGATCTGCAGAAAGTAATGTCCTTGATCCGACGACTAACCAGTGCCAGAAAAGCAACTGGCAAGATCAAGTCGAGCTTCGGCCTAATACTGCTGAACAGTAACCAACGCCCACAGTGCTCAGATGTCTCGGTACAGACTGCAATACCAGAAGGAAAGAGAAAGGAAAGGTCGCCCTCATCCGTAGCAACTATCAAAAGGCGGAGAGAAGACAGAGGAACAACCATGCAGTCTCAGCCCCAGAGGACTGGAGGGGTGAACCTAAACACCCCACTGCCCACACCGTTGACGCCAGGAGTTAGCCCTGACGCTGAAATGGACTGGGAGGTTGCCACAAAGAGAAGCAGAAGGAAACAGCGCAAAGACGAGAAGAAGAATGCCGGGAGAACAAAAGCGAAACCAGACGCAATTCTGATTAGGAAAAAGGACCCAAATGCGACTTTTGCCAGTGTTCTCAAGCTAATGAAGGAGAAGGTGGACAAAGGGCAAGTCGCCAAAAATGTCAATAAAATCAGGCAAACTAAGACTGGGGACGTATTAGTGCAGCTGCAGAGAGGTAGCAACGCCATGCACCTAAAAGAAGCAGTTGCAACAGCGATTGGTTCAGAAGCTATAGTTTTGCAGCTCTCACAACAAGTAGTTCTCGACGTGAGAGACATGGACATGGACACAACCGAGAGCGAAGTACAGAAGGCGCTTGCTGAAGCTACTGGGGTTCCAGTAGAAACGCTAAAGGTCAAGGCAATGCGCCCCACGTATGGCGGCATGCAGATGGCAATCGTAACGATGCCACGTATGAATGCACTGCACATCATCAAGAGTGGGAAGGTAAGGATCGGCTGGGTTATTGCCAGAGTACGCGAAAAGATCTAGGTTCCCAGGTGTTTCAGATGCTTAGCCTTTGGACACCTCTCGCACAACTGCGACAAAGGGAACAATGCGACAAAGCCGTGTTTCCTATGCGGGGCCACGGACCACCTTGCCGTGACCTGCAAGAATGAACCAATGTGCACTCAGTGCGAGGTGTTAGGTGCCGACCATAGACATCGATCTGGGAGCGCAAAATGCACAGCTCTGGCGAAGGCGAAGAAAAGTCTGCTAAGGAAAGGAAATGGCTAAGTTTATACAAATAAATTTACACAGGGCCCAAGCTGCGCAAGACTTGCTTTACCAAACGGCTAAAGAACACGATGCGGGTATTCTGCTCATTTCCGAACAATACAGAAACTCGGAAAAAGTGGCTGGCACTTGAACAACCGTGGCGATGCGGCTATACACATACGAGTACTGCCTAGAGCTAACGTGCAGGTAAACTCAACAGAGAAAGGAGACGGGTATATACAATGCGTGCTAAATGGCACCGCAGTTTATAGCTGCTACTACTCGCCGAACGCACCGCTTGAGACGTTCCAGGCAGACTTGGATGACTTGGAGAGAAGCATAAGACAATGGCTCGGACCCATCATCGTTGCAGAAGATTTCAACGCCAAATCTAGGTCATGGAGCGGAGGTCCGGAAGACAGAAGAGGACAGCTTTTAGACGAAATGATGTTGTCACTCGACCTGATGGTGATTAATCAGCCGGGGATGGCAACATTCTAAAGAAGAGCGTCGTCCTCGGTATTAGATCTGACATTCCTTCGGCCAACGCTGAGGAAGCACCTACACGAGTGGACAATATTGGAAGAAGAGTCACTCAGCGACCATCGATATGTCTGCTTCGAATTAAAGAGCCGAAAACGCGATGCCCCGCGAGAAAAATCCACAGGATGGGCTGTCAAGAAATTTGACCGGGACGCCTTCGCAGAATACATCTCGGGGACACCAGGACTGGACAAAACTGAGACGGCGGATGACCTGACGCGACTTTACACAACTGAAATGAGCCGAGCGTGCGATGCATCCATGCCCCGGAGAAGACAGCACAAGAATCTAAAGCCTGCTTTCTGGTGGAACTCAGAAATCTCAGAACTGAGGAGCAGCTTAAGAAACAATGAAGGAAAGCTCAAAGAGCGCGGAAAAGAAAACGCCCCAAACAAGAAGAGGAAGAGGATAGGTACAAGGATGCCAGAAAGTCGCTCCAAAACGCCATAAAACAAAGTAAGAGGCAATGCTGGAAAGCTCTGTGCGCCGATGTCGATTGAGACCCATGGGGCACACCCTATCGCCTAATGATACGGAAACTCCAGACGAGTCGGGAATCGGTAGCACAAACAAATGTACCGACTGTACTTAAAATCGTAGAAGCGCTCTTTCTAAAAGGAGCTCCCAGAGAGAGCTACCCGAGCGATGAAACACTAGAGGTGCCTCTGTTCCAGATAAGCGAACTTAAACTGGCTGCAAAGAGGCTGGACTTCGGTAAAGCCTCGGGACCCGATGAGATCCCCAACGAAGTTCTGCGGGCAGCTATTCGGGAAAAACCTCAACTAATCCTGGACTTATTCAACACGTGTTTGGAAAGAGGTCATTTCCCGAAACAATGGAAACGCCAAAAACTGGTCCTCATACTGAAGGGTAAAAACAAGGATCCC
The DNA here is from genome assembly GCA_036365515.1 of Torymus aiolomorphi. NCBI lineage: Eukaryota > Metazoa > Arthropoda > Insecta > Hymenoptera > Torymidae > Torymus > Torymus aiolomorphi. The sequence goes on from CM070877.1 coordinate 115,539,558, forward strand.
AAGGCACCATCCTCCTGGAGACCGTTATGCATGCCTGACTCTACGGGCAAGCTATATGAGAGAATGATTCTCAACCGCATGCAGAGCGAATTAGATGACCCGGAGAATGAAGGGCTGTCGGAGATGCAATACGGATTCCGTGCAGGTCGGAGCACTTTGCACGCGGTGCAGGAAGTGTAGAAAAGAGTAGACAAAGCATTCTCCATGAAACCGCAGCTAAAAACGCCTTTAACATGGCCAATTGGGAACATATATGAGGCGTTTCGCCTCAACTCTCCCAGCGCGGCGCGCTAGCGTCAAATCATGCTATTTTCAAGTCGTGTTTACGATATCAATATGCATTTCAAAAAATTATGTGATAAGCGTTTCCGACGTATTTTTTCCTCAGCTTTCCAATGGCGTAGGTGGTTTTTCCGAAATTTTCCATTTTCCCCCCCAACAAGTATAAAACATACTATATCTCGAAAAGTATATTTTTAATATTTTTTTACCCCTAGATCGAAAGCTGAGCATTTTTTACGTCGGAAAGGATTTTTTTTCAGAATTTGCTCGAATGTTTTCTTAGAGAAACAGAACGCGAAAGAGCAGACGCAGCGTCTCCTTCGCGCGCGGTTTTCGGCGCGCTGTACACCGCGTGGACTAGATGCATTTCGCTCTCTAACAACCACTTAAAATTTTGATTTCCTTAATAATAGCAACAATAAACTAGTATTTATATTAATAATTCTTTTTTTTTAAAGTAGATAATTTTATTTTGTTTTGTTTTACGGGTTTTTTAGGGAAGATTTGATATTCTGAACTCATTGATGTTTTTTTTAGTATTAATGTTGTTTTATTCATTGGAATAACGGCATGGTACTGTAAAGTTCCCGGTATAGATTTAATTTTACTTAACCTTGATTTTAGTTTCAAAACGGCTTTTTCATAGGTCTCTTTAGTGCTGTAAAAAACTTTAGTTTCTTTGCAATTACGTAAAGCCCAGTTGTAAAGGTCTTCTGGTGTTAAAATATGATTACTCGAAGAGAGTTGAAGACTTGCTCTTTTCGCCCCTCTTTTCAAATTTGCGCCTATACCATCGCACGCACCTTTACCGTGCGCTGTTGCATGAAAATGCCATTCAGCAGGAACTCCAAAATCTTTTTGATGAAACAGAAGATTTTGGAAGGTAGACTTGTTCTTAAAATGCTGACCTGCTCCATCAGTTAAGTAATAAATTTTCTTGATTATGAAATTACTTTTTAAATACGATATTATAATTTTTTGATATTCATAAACAGCAACAGTATCGTGATTTAGATTATCAGAAATTATAGCAATACTTATATGTTTAAGATCTTGATTTTCGTTATAATATACCACTGTTGTAAAAACTGTTGCTTGATTATTGTTCCAGTGGAACGATTGTGTTGAATTTTGCACTATAAACGCATAGTTTTCTGCAAAATCACAACAAACAAGGAATTCTCCTTTTTGAAGGTTTTTTTTCAAATCGCTTAAGAAAAGATATTGTTCTCTCGCAAAGAAGTCATGAGTTTTAAATTTTATTAATTTTTCTCCCAGTATGTTCATGAATTCATAAACATTTACAGTTGTAGATACTATTGTGCAACGATCTGTCTGAAGCCATGACTCATACTGTATTTGAAAAAATCATTTCTCTCAAAACATTCAAGCAAATGTTTCCGTAATACAGGCATATTGGGGCAATCTAAACAGTCTCCCAAGTAAGATTTCGAACTAGCATTACTACATACGATTGCTTGGATGCAATCGTGGTAGTTTTTAAGAAATAGTCGAGTACCTTCAGTTAAACTCTGTAAATTAATAGCATTTAACATCAGCTTGATATTTTCGTGGTGTACACATACGCATACATTATGCGTACCACTGCTTCCCGCTAGAACACAATGCGGCGGCCTCAATTGAGTAAATTTAGTGAAGCCAATATTAACAGATTCATGCTCTTTTTTAAATAAACAATAAATTTCACGTAAATTACCAAGTAGTAACCTTTTCTGTACATGTTCTCTTTTACCATTATCCTGCTTAACAGATATACAATCTTTTAATCCGGGCATTACACGACTAATATCGTCCCTCTCATAAAAACGTTTAACTGAATCTACACTTTCAACTGGAAATATTTTGCCCCTTTTCTTTTCAGGTTTTGAAAAAATTCCACTTTCAGTTACTAACTTTTTCACTTCTCGAGCTTCCCACTCAGTACAACCGAACTCTCTGATTAAATCTCTACGAGACCAAAAATCAGGAGCAAGCGTGAGTAGCTGAATTTTATCTTCCTTACCCGGTGATTCTAAAAATTTTTTTTTTAATTGGTTGAGAACTGCCACGCCTGCTTTATGATATTCATCAGTACATTCAATTTTAGCTTTTTTGGCATCGCATGAAGGTAAATCTAACTTATGTTTATAAAGTTGACGTTGACAGCTGGAACAAATTTTCGCGTTTTCTGGTACGAGGGGATACGCACTCCTAAATATTGAAGGAAAATTCGACAAATTTTTACGCACAGAGTGATTAATTTTATTAAAAGGATTTATGCATTTCAACTTCAAAGCTGGATCCATTTCAGTAGCGAGAAAATAAATGCAATAAATAAACCAAAAATAAATTATGATTTAATCAGCAAACACACGAAGAACACAAATATAACGGAAACAGCGTTAAAATTCTTAAACAATTTCAAGGATAACAAAGATCGAAAATTCATCAGACTTATATAATTGGATACAACAAATTACTCTCGGGCAAAAATTTTCTATACGCAAGCCACCTATCGGGTAAAAAGTAAGTGAGAAGCGTTGCGTCTGCTATTTCAAATTGATTGTAATGTTTTTGCTTCCTCAAAGAGGAAGCTTTGTAACGGTGAAAAAAATTTTCGAAAAAAAAGTCTTCAAAAAGATGTTTTATGGTGGTATATGTGTATATTATTTGATTTTGATGATTTTTGATTTCGTGGATGTATGTATGTGTGTGTGTGCGTGTGTGTGTGTGTATTTCAACTCTTAATATCTCCGAAACTAATCAACCGATTTTCGTCGGGTAAAGCTTATTCGCTTCGTCTTGCGGCAAAAGGAAAGTACCCTGATGGATTTGGGATTTTATTGATTTTCTTTTGTTTTATAACCAAAAAACGATTTTGAATTTTTAGTTTTTTTGATTTTTTCGTATCTTATAGTAATTATTACATAAAATAATATACTTCTCTTAAAAGGTATTCAAATTACCTACATTTTCTTTTTTTAAAATTTAAAATATAAAATATCTTCACTCTGTCATTTGTTATTAATGAAAACTTTTTTATATTTAAAAAATTAATATCTCAAAAAATAATTTATTTTTCTTACTCGCCCACCCGAAAGTACGTACTTTCGGCCCGCATCTCCGGGGCGAAAGAGAAACTTTCGCATCCTATTTTAGACCAACCGCGCTCTCTGATTGGCTGCCGAAATTTCCTGACCCGCGGCGCTTCAGCACCCGCGCGCATGTCCGAGGAAAGATATTTGTGCGGTGTGAAGGTTAGACACGCACGAAATAAACAGAGGAAAGTGCACGGGTGACGAGAAAAAAGTTAGTTGAAATAAAAAGTGGTTTTGTTTGATCATGGTTATTGTTTTTTCCTCTTGTTTTCTACACGTACTTTCGAGTCGTGTAGAAACAATTAAGTAAACGTATGGACGGGAGCGTCCAAAGAAAATATGTTTGTGCGGTGTGAAGGTTAGACACGTACGAAATAGACATAGGAAAGTGCACGTGTGACGAGAAAAAAGAGTTAGTTGAAATAAAAAGTGGTGTTGTCTTTTTTTAATGAATGTGTTTCTGATGCCCGCCCCGACCAGCAAAACCTCGGCTTCGCCTCGGTCTTGCAAATGTCGGGCGGGCATCAGACCATCTATACAATAGCGAAAGTAGCAGACGCCCAAAAACCGGCTCTCTACGCCGGGTCGAAAGAAAAAGCAGTCGGTAATATCGACCGAGCTACCCAAAGCGGCCGACAGAGGCACTACTATCGAGCGGGCCGAAAGAAAAACTAACACTCAAACACAGCTAGCAGACGACAACGCAATTTTATCAATTATTTAACAATTACAAAACGTACTTTCGGCCGGGGAGTAAGAAAAATAGTATACAATACTTGGACCGGAAATTTGATGCCCTGGCCGTGCGTTATGACGCCCTCGGCTTCGCCTCGCGCGTCATACCACGCACGGCCCGGAAATCCAATTTCCGGCCCACGTATCGTAATATACTATATCGACTTGAAATTTTAACTGTTACTTATTACACTTGTTGGTGGCAATATTGTGTTGCAATTTTAAGTGATTATCTATATGAATATATATTATACATTTATTTTCGAGAACTATCATTTTAATATTTTTATATAATGTAGTAAATTAAAATATCAAAACGTATTAATAGTGCCATTTTTAGCCCCTTCTTTTATCTCTTTTTAATCTCAATTTTTTTTAAACTTGGTGGTCTGTCAAAGCTTTTTTTAAAATAGGTACGTAATATACTATTTTGCAAGAAACTGGTATAAGACGCATCGGTTCAAAGTATTATTGAAATTCTTTAGCATTCCTTTTTATGAAAAATGTATTTTCAGAATTTCAATTTTTAATTAGGAAACGATGAATTAGTTTGAGGAAGCTAAGTGCCAAAGAATTGGCAGCGGTTTTTTTTGCGAAATAACCTATGAAAATGTCAATCGTGCATATAAGTGAAATTCGAAGTGCAAAAAGATATTCCATAAAGAATTAAAAATGATAAATAAAAATAATAAGGTTACTAGAGAGCGAAATACATCTAGTCCACGCGCTGTACAGCACGCCGCATACCGCGCACGAAGGAGACGCTGCGTCTGCTCTTTCGCGTTCTGTTTCTCTAAGAAAAACATTCGAGCAAATTTTGCAAAAAATCCTTTCCGACGTAAAAAATGCTCAGCTTTCGATCTAGATGATAAAAAAAAATATTAAAAATATACTTTCCGAGATATAGTATGTTTTATACTTTTTGAGGGTGAAAATGGAAATTTCGGAAAAACCACTTACACCATTGGAAAGCTGAGGAAAAAATACGTCGGAAACGCTTATCACTAATTTTTTGAAATTCATATTGATATCGTAAACACGACTTGAAAATAGCATGATTTGACGCTCGCGCGCGGCGCTGGGAGAGTTGAGGCGAAACGCCTCATATATCAAGCCCTTAACAGAAGACTCCCTGAATATCTAATGAGGGTGGCTAGCAGCTACCTAGAGGACAGAACGCTGATGGTGAAAACAGACGATGGCACCACAGAAGTCGCGATCACGGCAGGAGTCGCTTAAGGATCTGTAGGTGGCCCCACGATATGGAACATACGTTACGACGGGCTGCTGCGGCTCAAACTACCTAAGGACCTGGTTTTAGTAGGATATGCGGATGATGTAGCCATGGTGGCAGTAGCCACTATACAAGAAATAGAGTGGAAATGCAACGAGTCTCTAGAAATTGTCAGCCGCTGGATGAAAGCACACGGCCTCGAACTAGCCCAGGAAAAGAGCGAGGCGGTTCTCGTAACAAAGAGAAGAAAGTTCGAGTACCCTAAACTCGAACTAGATGGCCATACGATACAGTTCCAGGATAGCATCCGGTACCTGGGCTTATGGATCGACAGGCACTGGAATTTCAAAGACCACATCAGGTGAACATCGACCAAAGCAGGTAATGTAGGTACAGCGCTACAACAGCTGATGCCCAATGTGGGAGGATCTAAACAAGGCAGCCGAGCATTTCTAGCGACTGTGGTGCACTCGGTGCTACTCTACGGCTCGCCTCTATGGCTCCAGTACAGCGACGAATAGCACTTCGAGTTATTAGCGGATATCGTATGTGATGTTATAAGTGAGTGAGAGATAAAGAGAGGGAGAGAGAGTGAGAGGGAGAGAGAGGGAGAGAGAGGGAGAGAGAGGGAGAGAGAGAGACAGCGAGAGAAAGGCAGCCACTGAGATCAACCGGCCAGTAAGTACACCTACTATATGTAAAAAGCCGCAACGTTTCTTTTCATGTACACGGCCGGAGAGATGTCAGCAGCTACCGATACAGAGGAACGCCGTCGAAGGTAAAGAGAAGGAGAGAGAGAGAGAGGCGAGGGAACGCGCCGGTGTAGGTAACATGGCGTCCGTCGATTCGGGCTCAGCGGCGACGCAGTAGTCATCTGCGCAGCCGGGGGAGGGTCGCCACCGCGCGGGCATGGTTAGGCGGCCACGAGGCTACAGTGCACGTGGGTAGCCAGGCTCGAACGGCGAGTTGCGCGCGAGAGCGAGAAGAGAGTCAGTCTGCCGGTGCAGAGAGTAAAGCGAACAGCGTGCAAGCGACGTCGTTTCTTCTTTTGTGTGTCGAGAGATAGAGCGAGAGGAGAGAGAACGTGAGAGGAAAAAAAGAGAGAGAGGAATTGTGCGAGAAGGGTGAGAGAGTGCAGTGAAAGGAGTGGAGGAGTGCTTGCTGAGGAAAGGGGAGAAAGAAAGTTCGAGTGAAAGACAATAGGCGAGGGGGTCGAGGAGAAACAATCGGCCGGCGATCTACCTCCCGCAGGGGTTGCGTCACAGCCCGCCTTCACCGGGAGTCAGAGAGCGAGAGAAAGAGAGAGAGAGAGAGGAGGAGGAAGTAAGGGGAGAAGCAGAGGAGAAGAACGGCAGGGAGGCATCCTCGTCGGCGCGGCTATTACTTCTGCAGCATCAACTAAGGTGAGAGTGTGCGAGCGGAAGGTGCGGCGCGCATTTTCACGAATCTCGTATTCGGAAGGAAAGCGCGCGCGAGAGATTTCATCGCGCGCACCGTTGGCGCGCTCCCGGAAAACGGGCGAACATACGAAAATAAAGAGAGTGAGTGCGTGCGAGGGGGAGGAGGGTATCGCGAACCTCGTGCGGCTCGCGTTTGTGCCTCTGCGCCCGCGAGGATAAAGAGAGTGAGTGAATGAGAGGGGAGGTTTTCCGGGAATATCGTGCGTCCTGGGATCCGGAAAGTTGCGCCGGGAAGTTAAGAGAGCCAGAGAGAGCGAGTGCGAGAGATAGTGGACCCCGGTCCTGGTGCAGTTCGCGCTTCGACGAATCGCACAGTCCGGATAAAGAGAGAGAGAGCGAGTGTGAGGGGGCTTACGGCGAGTAGTGTGCGGCTCGCGCTTCCGCAAAACGCACGATTCGGATAAGGGAAGTGAGAGAGAGAGAGAGAGAGAGTGTGTGAAAGTTTGGCTCGGACGTTCCGAGCGCAACTTCGTCTCGTACTTCGGAAGTCCGCGCACCTGAGAGCGAGAGTGAACGAGCGAGAGAGAGAGAGAATGGGATAGAAGTAAGGACGGAAAGAAAGTTACGGTCTCGACCAGGGGATATAAAGGGAGGGCGTAGTAACGGGTATTCGTAGAGGCGGGGAAGGGAGTAAATTGAATGCAGTAAGTTAGCCTGTAAAGGATAGGAAATAAAGATAAATCGTATAAATTTATTCGAGTGTTTGCATGCTTTATTTTGCGCACCCTTCACCTACAATTTTCAGGTTCTTTGCCGCCCGAATGAGAACAACACGGCTGAACTCCCTTTTGGTAAGTGAATGAGAGTAGATCGAGAGTGTGAAATTTATTTGCAGTATACCGGGCAACTATAGAGTCTCGCAGGAATAGCCCCGATATGGCTACTCGCTAAGAAAAGAGGCAAAGTGTAGGAGAGGCAGCAATGAGAGGACGAGACAGCCACCCTACTAAATATCAAAAGGGAAGCCCACGTAGCCCTACTGCAAGAGTGCAAGGTGAATGGAGCGTATACCCTAAAGGCAGGTGGAGTCACACGCTTATTAGGAGCGTCAAAGAGTAGATGACCCGAGAACACGAAAGACTCGATTACTGGGTCACGCAGGCACTCAGTGGACATGGGTGCTTTGGCACCTATTTGTTTAAGTATAAAAGGTGAAGCGAATAAGCGATTCAAGCTGCCAGGACTGTGGTGCCGAATGGGATGACGTGGAATACGCGTTTTTCCACTGCAGAGTCTACATGGAGAAGCGGGCCCAACTACAGCAGAGTATTGGCGCATCCTTAGAGCCAGAGACACTGGTCGAAATCATGCTGCGCGGACTGGAATCTTGGGACAAGATTGCGTGCTACTTCAGGTATGTAATCACCAAGAAGAGAGAAAAAGAAGAGGAGACGCAGCGAATGACGAATCACGGACCCTCGGACTAGAGGGAAGGAAAGGTCGCGAAGAGATGTGTTTCTGTGTGTGTGCGTGCGTGTGTGTGAATGTGCGTGTGCTGAAAAAGAAGATGAAGGCGCCCCGAAAGGGGGACATCGAAATGCGGATAAACTGTCGAGCCCGAACCCCTAATCCCTTAACCGCAAGGCTAAGGGGATGGAAGAGTGGGGATAATGACAGCAAGGGCGACGGGTCCAGCCGATCAGAAAGTGCTCCACTGAAGGAATGCTCACGCGGTGCCGGTGGGGTTCCGGTGTCGTAGGGCCACTGGCTGGGGAGCTTGTGCCCCCCCACGCCTACTAAAAAAGCATACATACATACATACATACATTCTTGCGGAATTCCCTTTTTTAGGTGGCTTGCATTTCCCGGCTATTTGAATTTAAGATTTTTTTTAATTATCGACTCGCTTGCTGTCGTACGTCTACGTAACTCCCGTTTTTGCCTGATGGGCCTCGCGACTCCCGGCTATATGGGTTTAAGAATTTTTCAAATAATCGACTCGCTTACTGTCGGATTATCAATAATAAGTTTTAATCACCTAAGTAAGCCAGTTGCGACTTGAATAAAAAAAAAGTAATCAAATAAGCTTATTCTTTGTATTTAAAGAATTTCAGAGTATCATTAAAAGTACAAACACATTTCTAAGTTTGATAGTTTTATTGGTATATTACGATACGTGTGACTTAAGGGGGTCAGACACTTTTAAAATGACGAAAAATAGAATTTTTTTTACATATTTCACTAGAAAAACACTAGTAGAAAATGTTCCAATTTGTTTCAAGGCATTATTTATTTTTGTTTTAAGGATATACACAAAACACCGATAACGCTTTTCATTTGTTTTTTGTTCAAATTACACTTTTCCCCTTGTTTAGAATATTTATATAATCGTACATTGATTTCTACTAATTTTTTCTTGATTTCTCTGGTCTTAATATACTCAAAATTCTCATTTCAAATATCTATATATACTGTATAAAATCCAAAAATAATATTTTAACTATTAATATAGAGATAAAAGATAAATAATATAATTTATGAACATTTTTGGGATTTTTCACATAAATAAAGTATTTGAATTTGAAACTTATAGCAGTTAAGTTGGCACCGTAACAACCTGACTTATCGACAGTCACTTATTCCTTTATTGTAATATATATAGATATATAAAAGTCAGTGCTAGTATCAGTGTAAACATGCATAGCTGTCATTTCACATTCATATAACTACTGTGATATAAGCAGCTTCTGTATACAAAGTGTTGATCTTAGTTTTCATTTTTTGCGATTTTTTGCATTCGTGAACGGGTTCTCGAGTAAACATTTAGTGTATAAGATGTGAAGGTATATTGGAAAAGTTATTGAGAGTGCAATATAAGTGTACAGTGACCGTGGAATTGAAGTTTTAGAAATAGCTTTTTAGTACATGAACAGTTATTGGAAACTTCATTCTTAAAATAACAGAGATCGATACTAAAGCAAAATTAAGTCCATACTGACTCTTACAAAAAAAATTTAGTGTACAGATTCAAATCAATTTGGAAAGGAAGTGAAAGATGTGCTATTGTGTAGAAAAATATTATGGAACCTTCGCTTCTGCCAGAAAGCTACCATTATTAACCAACGACTGAATCTCAATATGATATAATTGTCATATTATTTACTGAAGTGAAATCTGTTATGCACTGTAATAAATAAATATATGTATTAGTCGTATTCTCTTTATTATATCAGACATTAAAAGAAGATCAGTGTAGGAGTGTTGCTGCTATAAACATTTCTTTTAAAAATTTGGCTATGGCGATACTGGCTTCATAACATGCATTAAAGATTTTAAATTTCTCAACACATTCTACATTTACTTCAATATATATAATTATGTGTAAAAAAGTTTATTATTGCGATCTTGAATAAGTTCTCGCTGTTTTTTTGTGAAAATTGATGCTTTATTTAACGTATGTAGTAAGAAGCATGTCACTCAAAATATTGCCCATCACTAGTCACTACTTTCTCCCATCTTTCTGGCAATTTACGGATTCCATCTCGGAAGAACTGCTCGTCTTTTGAAGCTATCCAAGAATCGACTCATTTTTTGGCATCTTCATAAGAATGGAAGTGCTGCTCAGCCAAGCCATGAGCCTTCGACCGGAACAAGTGGTAGTTGAAAGGAGCAATGTCTGGGCTATACGGCGAGTGAGGTAGGGCATCCCATTGAAGCGCCTCCAAAGTTTCTTTGACGACTTTTGCAACAAAATCACCTTGTCGTGTCTCTGCTCGTACAGCGGCCGTTTTTCCTTTAGGGCTCGGCTCAAACACATCAATTGTAGTCGATAGCGATCTCCCGTGATTATTTCATTCGGTTTCAGCAGTTCATAATAAATTACATCCTGCTGATCCCAACAAATGCAGAGGAAAAGCTTCGAACCATGGATATTTGGCTTTGCGGACGATGTTGATGCATGGCCGGGCTTACCCCACGATTTTTTACACTTAGGATTATTGTACTGTATCCACTTTTCATCGCCAGTCACGATACGATGCAAAAAACCTTTCCTTTTCTGTCGTTGAAGCAGCACTTCACACGTGAAAAAACACCGTTCGACATCTCTCGGCCTCAACTCATACGGCACCCACTGTCCTTGCTTCTGGATCATTCCTAACGTTTTCAAACGTTTCGAAACTGTTGTCTCATCTACTCGTAATGATTTTGCAAGTTCAGCTAGTGTCTGACATGAGTCTTCATTTAGTAATTTATCCAATTCTTCGTCTTCAAACTTTTCTGGTGCACCAGCACGTTCTTTATCTCCAAGAGCAAAATCGTTATTTTTGAAGCGTCGAAACCAGTCTCTGGATGTCGTTTCCGACAGAGCATGGTCACCATAAGTTTCAACAAGAATCCTGTGCGCTTCAGCTGCAAATTTTTTTTTAGTAAAATAGTGCAATAAAATTCCCCATAAATTCTCTTTACTTGGCCCAAAACTTGACATTTTTAGTAGTAAGAACAAAAAACGCTGTTTACACTACGGCGAACTAACATACACTTAAGTTCAAACTTACCGACAGTACTTCCTTATAAATGCGTTAGCATCTGAAATTACATACACTTAGTCCTGGTAACGCCATCTGTTAGGAAACAGCGAGAACTTATTCAAGGACCCAATAAAAGTATGTTGCACTACAGGAAGATTACGTTTGACCACGCAACAATGCTTAACTGACTGATGTAGCTATGGCTGTTGCTGCTACGTGTGCTCATACGTGTGCTCATATAGCTTACAAGTCTAAAGGACCGTAAACTGAGGTATCAGAATATTTGTTTCAAATATAAAAGATTTTAAGCTAAAAAAAATACTTTTTTATATTCCAAGGCAGAGAAGGAGTTACAGAAGAAATAAAGAAGTATTTTAGTGATTTTATCTTTAAAGCTGTTTTCTACATAATGTAAGATTTTGGGCTCTGCCGTCGACTCCAGATCCAGAAGCTGCATATATTTTGATGGGACAGGTCCTAAAATCTTGGTATTTTATATGACTATTGACTGAAGAGTTGTATGTATCCAAATTATTTAAGTAGATATTTTTTTGCGGTCAGAAACTGCTCAAAAATTATAATTTTACTTAAATTTGAGATTTTTTAGCAATTTTTGATCGTAAAAAAATATTTACTTAAATAATTTGGATACATACAACTCTTTAGTCAATAGTCATAAAATACCAAGATTTTAGGACCTGTCCCATCAAAATATATGGAGTTTCTGAATCTGGAGTCCACGGCAGAGCCAAAATTTAGAAATGGCCATATCTTCAGTTAAAATAAATAAAAAACTTTTTTTGGGTCTCATTTCATCATAAATTAACTATTCTCGTTCTGTCTCTATCACTCATATCTAATATTTTAGTTGGATTTAATTGATGTAAATGAGTACACACATTCAATATTAAATGTACAATGTTTCGATAACTTGATTGTTATCCTTTTCAAGTACTGAAATTTATTAAAGGAGTATTTTCTACAAGTCAATGATAATACATTCGTCACAAATAATAGTCTTACCTATATTAAATTCCATGGATTACATCGTCATAAATTTATAGCCTCGACATAAGAGTTTTTTTCCTTTTCTAAACATTAAGAAACAAAAATGAAGTTGATGTATGAATTGTTGCACAGAGGTTAGCGTCAATTAAGTATAACTGATACCTTATAGTCATTTATAGTTAAAAATGTAACATTGCACATACTCAATAAATTGGGATAGCAATCGAATAAATTAACAAATATAAAACAACACCAATAATAAGTTAACAGATAAAACAGCATATAATAAATTAACACAGAAACTAAACTAAAACATTCAAGAGAGTAGAATAAAAGTAAACAAGTAACTGTCAATCTAATCACATTGTGACAACAATGATACCACAGTTATATTAGACCGTTATACTTAATTGTCATAGACTAAATATTATTTTCGTGATTTTAGTTTGTTGAGCAATTGCGAATAATAACTACTTAAGTTTTGTGTATCTTCTTTTATGTTTATCGGGTTACTTTGTAGTTTTATATTAATCATCTCTGATATTAATCTTTTTCTCCAATTTTCTTCATTATCTAATATTACAGTGTTCTGAAAATCGAAATTATGTTTGAAATTTTTTACGTGTTCGTTTATAACAAATTTTTTATCATCTTTTTTCATATTCGCAATGTGCTCCTTAATCCTTGTATCTAACATCCGCTTACTTTCACCTACGTAACTAGCATCGCAGTCCTTACAGTTTATTCTATATACAATGTTAGTTCGTTCATTCGTTTTTTGTCTATCTTTACCTCTTTTTATTATACTACTAAGATTATTTTTAATTTGCGGAACTGATCTAATACCAAACTTTCTTAGATTATTTGAGACCTTTTCAAAGATATGCGGTATATACGTTAAACTTAGTATTACATTTCTTTTTACTGTTTTTCTATTGTTATCTTTACTATTATAGTTAAGCTTGTTTAGTCTTTCTTTGACATAGAAACCTATGAATCTTTCTGGATATTGGTTGTTTTTTAATAGGTTCTTAACTAAATTGATGTTTTTTTCCCAAAATTGCCTGTTAGATAGTAAAATCGCTCTATCGACTAGATTATAAACCATTGCTCTTTTTTGTGATGTTGGATGATTTGATTTAAAATTTAAAAATCTACCTGAGAAGGTAGGTTTATGATACCAATCTGTAATGATTTTGTTATTCTCTTTTATCAATAGTACTTCTAAGAAACTTATGGTATCACTTTGTTCTACTTCGTGTGTAAATTTAAGTCTACTATGATAAGAATTGAAATTTTCAAGGACTTATTTTATTTTGTTTTTGGGAATACAAATAATAATGTCATCCACATATCTATAATAAAACACTGGTTTAAAATCTAGTTTTCTTATACATTCTTCTTCTAAATCTACCATTACCATATCTGCGAATAGAGGGCTTATAGGACTACCCATAGTTGATCCATAAGTTTGTCTGTAATAGTTGCCATCAAATTGGAAAAAGGTGTTGTCCATTAAGAATTCTGATGCTTCAATTATTTTTGTTAATGGAATATTTTTGGATCTAATATGTTGATATCTTTTTTCTATACTACTAATTACAAGTTCTTTAGGAACATTTGTAAATAACGATGTCACATCCAGAGATATTATAGTGTGATCGTTTGGAATGACAATATCTTTAATCTTTTCTATTAGGTCTTGGCTATTTTTTATATAAGATTTTGGTTTTGGAATGCTATTGCGAATAAGTGTGTCTAATGTTTTTGATATTTGGTATGTTGGACTACCAACACATGATACTATGGGTCTTAAAGGTGTATCTTTTTGTGAATTTTTGGTAGTCCATATATCTTGGATAAAGTTGTATTAGTTTGAGTTAATTCGTTTTTATGGTATTTTTTATTCAGAAAATTATTGTCATTCCAATTGTTCAGTATTTTTTGTGCATTTTTTTGAAGTCTACTAAGTGGATTTTTGGTAATTCGAGTGTAAGTTTCTTTATCAGTCAATAAGTTATTCATTTTTTGCTTGTATTGTGCATTGTCAATCGCAACAGTTACATTACCTTTGTCAGCCATTGTGAAAAAAACATCATTACTCTTTAAAAAGGTCTTTGTTTTCTTTTACCTTTTCTTTAAAAGTGTAGAAAACATGCTAGACACTTATGATTTCAATGTTGAAACAGGTAATTTAATTAGAAATACAGTGATTAATGGCTTAAATGAACACATGAATAGGAAAAAACATGTAACTTATGAAGATCGAATTTTTGCACAGAGGTTAGAGAAAACAAAGATCTTTTTAAAGAGTAATGATGTTTTTTTCACAATCGCTGCGCTCGGGCGGTAAACGCCGTGTAATAATGAGCCACTTAAGTCACGACTATCGTATACTATTTTTTAGCTCGTGTGACATAAACCCGTCAGATTCTTATTTTATTTATTTGTGCATAGTTAATTATTAAAATTATATTGAAGTTTACATTTAACAATAAGCATTACATATGCAGACATGTTGACCGCTATTGACCGTCACGTTACGACTTTCCTTTATGATAAATAGATTGCCTCCATGTGTGCGCGGGCTGTCTTTATTTAATTATAATTGTTAATAGTTCTTTTGTATTTAATATAATAAATAATAGTTGGAAGGTAGGGCGGTGAAGCGGTGGGGGAGGGGTGGGCGCAGCCCCCGCCTTTAACAAAGTTAATAAAAAATCAGTTAAATAAGAAAATTTCATTATATAAAATATTGTTATTATTCGATGAAGAATATTTAATACGCGTACAAAAATTATAAAATAAGATACTTTGCCATTTTTTTTTATTTTTAACAAGAAATTAAAATTTATGAAAGTGAAACGTCAAAAAGGTACATAACCTACTTCCACACCCATGTCGAAAAGTACTAGTTAATTTTATGAATAGTATATTGCGCAACTAAGGAGGTAAAGACTTGGCTAGTCCAGAGCACGTGTAAATTGACACCCGAGCCGAAGGCGAGGCAAACATGTGCTCTGGGGTGGCCGTCTTTAAATTAATAGAGTTTAAAATTGAATATTTAAAAAGCGCGCGGTTTGCTATCCGACAGCAGATGAAACTAACCTATAATATAGAGAAGTGTTATAATCATCATTTTTATTAATTTTTTATCGTTTGTCAACTGTTTACAAAGTTTTACTTCTTTGTCTGTTTATTCTCATATGTAAAACAACATTTCAGAATAGTTTTGGTAGATAATTGGCGTTAATTACGTGCCTGTGACTTAAGTAAATTCATTATTTCACGGTGTAATAATGGGCTACTTAAATCACAGGTAAGCGTGACTTAAATGCGGATTTAGGTAATACAGTGCTATAATAGTATATTACGATACTAGTGCTTTAAGTGGCCCATTATGCAGTGGACCACTGAAGGCACTAGTCTTGTACGATATTTTATAGCACGTTTATCTAAGTCCGCTGTCACGCCTATTCATGCCTTAAGCAGTCCATTTTTTCACCGTGAGGTTAGTGCACGAGCCTAGCGAGTGTGATAAACACGGTGCAATAATCGACTACTTAAGACACGGATAAGCGTGACCTAAGTGCGGACTTAGGTCACATCGTGCTATAAAAGTTATTTTTTAAACATTATAGAAATACCCCGCAAGAAATTCATTATTCGTTTACACACTATTGTATTATATTTACTATATACATTTATAATGCTATTCTTGTAATTTTAAATAAATACCTAAGTTACTTTATATAAAACACTAATCAGTCAGTATAACAATATTCGTATTTGTACCAAATCATAATATGAAGCGCACACAGTACATATGGTACATGTGATTTACGTTTCTCTATTTTAAACAAAATGTTAAGACAAAATTCTTGCACATTAAAGCTTGATCCAAGCCAGAATTTGTGGACGAGTCTGTTGCATCATTTATGAGCTTTTAAATATCATTTATAGATTTTGCTCTAACACAGCACAGAGTATAAAATTACTTTTCACTGTAATTTGTAAACATCGCAACTGCACTTGGTAATTGATTTTTTTACATGCTGTTCTTCTTATTCCTAGTATTTTTTTCTTCACTATCCACAACACTATTTTATAATTATTTAACAATTTTGATGGTTGATGACTGTAAACTTAATGCACGTTCTTATTGTCTTCTTCATGTCTGGTTGTCTGTTTGAATTCATAAACTTCAGTTTATACTTCTTTGGTTCATATGCATTAAGGGGGTTTCACCAACGAGGCCCGAACCCACAGAGCACAGCGCCCTGTGCGATGCGTACAGGCTCTCGCATACGCTCCCCCTCTCTTTCTGTTGAGAGTTGCTTGCTACGAGACTGAGCACAGACACCGAGAGACACCTGTCTGTGTATGCGCAGCAAGCGTGCGCGCCGGCGGCGCTCCCGCTCTCTCTCCCCTCGCCCTGCATGCGTCTCACGCACGCATGAAATCTAACCTGATATTCCACACTTTCAATTAACGTATCTCACGAACGAGACCGCTGGGCTTTCTCAGATTTGAATGTCTTGTTCTAATAGATGTCATTAATAACATTTCAGTTTTTAGAAAAATTGCTAAGATAACTTTTCGAGTTACAAACGAAAACGTTCATTTCGCTCGGGCCGTCCCATAAGGCGCTGTGTTAAAATGCGCGACTTTGATATTTAATATCTCGAGATCTAAACCGCTGGAAGCTTTTAGATAGAAATATCTTATAGATAATAGTATTATCAACATCTGGTTAAAATTGAGAGAAATTTCTAAGAAAAGGCGTTTTAGGTGAAACCCCCTTAATTACAACTGCACAATCTCCCGAAATAAAAAAAAATACACACAAAGTATCTATACAAAAATTAATTTATATTTGTCGAAGAATGTTTTGAGTATTTGAATGATTATGCAAAAGTATTTTATTGCTTTTAGAATTATTCAAATACACAATAAAATTTAAATAATAAGTAATACTTATCTAATTTTCTCTCCGTCGTTGCTAAAACGTTTTTCTGCATATTATTAATGTCAACACATCTTCACCACAATTTGTCTAAATTGGATTGGATTAAGTAAACATAACCTGCATATGTTTGTTCTGAATGTTCCGTCCCAATCTGCCCCGTGCTCCTATCGGAGCCGCAGACGGCCGCGGTGATGCACGACTCTCTAAGAAATCCCTAAATATTCTCGGCAGTGAATACAAATCACTAGAAATCTAGTGGCTGCCACACGCGGCCATGTTAAAAGGATTTTAATAACAGCGCTGGGCATAGACACAGATAGACACAGACGAAGACAGACACAGACAGAAATAGATACAGACAGACAGACACAGACGAAGACAGATGCATACACAGAAAGACACAGAGGAAAACAGACACAGACAAAGACAGACATAAACAGACACAGAAATACACAGACACAAACAGGCAGATACAGACGAAGACTGGTACAGGCGAAGACATACACAGATGAAGGAAGACACAAACAGACAGATACAGACAGTCAAGGACATAAATGAAGACAGACTCATACAGACAAGGACATATTTGAAGACAGTCGCAGACACAGACAGACACAGACGAAGACAAACACAAACAAAGGCAGACACGGACGAAGACAGATACAGACGAAGACATACACATACACAGAAAGGCACAGATAGACACAACAGACATAGACAAACACATACAGACACATACAGACACAGACATACACAGACAGATACAGACTTACACAGACTTACACAGAAACAGGCAGACTCAAACATACAGACACAAACCGGCAGATACAGACGAAGACTCACATAAACAAAGACAGACACAGATGAAGACAGACATAGTCGAAAATAGATACACATGAAGGCAGATAGAGACGAAGACAGACACATACACAGAAAAACACAGATGAAGGCAAACACATACACAGAATGATACAGACGAAGACAGACACGGGCGAAGACAAACACAGACGAAGGGAGACACAGATTAAGACAAACTCATACAGTCAAGGACACAGTTGAAGACAGACACAGTCTAAGACAGATACAGACGAAGGCAGACACAGACGAAGACAGACACAGACACAGGCGAAGGCAGACACAGACGAAAAGAATCACAGACGAAGACATACACAGACAGACAGAGACAAACAGATACAGACAGACAAAAGCAGACAGACACAGACACAGACAGATACAGACACAGACAGACACAAACAGACACAGAAATACACAGACAGACACAAACAGACACAAACAGACACAGAAATACACAGACAGACACAGACACAAAAATGCCCAGACAGACACAAACAGGCTGACACAGTCAAAGGCATTTACAGACGAAGACAGATACAAACACAGACAAACACAGAGAATTTTATCCTCCATAAAGTGAATTCGTAATATATGAACGGCATTAAGGAGGTTCCATAGTGTCATGCTGCGGGGTGAGGTTAATCCAGGTAATCGTCTTTCAAATTAAAGAACAATATATAAAAATTTTAAACTGTTGATTGCATTTTGTGTAACACATTTTTTCTAAAACAAATTCTTGAAAATCAAGTTTTTAACATACGCTCTTATGGGAGAGTGAGGTTATCTGACCTTTGAACATAAAAATCTCTTATAAAAAAAGCAGAAATAAAGTTAAAAGACCTTCATTTTAGTAGAAAAATAATCGAAGAATAAAAACACAGAGGGATCTTGGTCGCTTACAAAGCATTTGGGAAAGAAGTAGGTGAAAACGTAAACAAAACGCCGAGTTCATCGGCTGCGCGAGGAGGAGCGCAGTGAGCGGTGAGCATGATACCCCTGAACCTCCTTAACTTTAAATTGTGAAAAAACGATAAAATAAAATTTTAAAAATGGAAAAATCACTATAAAACAATTTTTTGTACTTAAATAATCGACTAACAAAAAGAATATATTGACCCCATTTGTGTAAGAAAAACCAAAAAATGAGCCCTGTTCGGTGAAAATTGATCGAGTAGATCCTGAGCTATGTTTGTGTACACACATACACTCACACGTTTTCGTGTAAACTCCAAAGGTTCTATGAGAAAACAATAAAAATATAATATAATTAAAAAGCATGTAACTACATCATAATCCTTTATACTTAATGATACTTGTAAATAGAATGTAAGCGTGAAGAAAAACAAACCGAGCGAAAATCTCTCCCTCTACATTTTTCTTTGGCGGGCTCGAATTGAAGAACATAGTCCAGAGTCATCATAGCTTATTTACTAACTTTACTGTATTATTATTTTATGTAGTCTAAGAAAATATTAATTTTTCTAAATCAATTTTCATCCATATACAGGTATCAGTGCAAAAAAATTAAAGTTTGGTTAAAGTTCAAATATCGTTCAGAACTTTTCCGCGCAAGCTCGTCGTATGAAACAATATTGTGCCCCTGCGCTCACTAGTTACGTAATGCGCTATAACATGTGTGTTAGCCACCTATTTCGATAGGTAGGTTTTCCAAGTTATAATTCATTCCCGGCACAGACTCTATTTGAGTGGAGTTTCAATTGATACTAAAAGTTTTGAAGTTTTTAGCTTTAATAATTATTACTAAGACTTGAGGAAATTGATGACAACTTAATGTAAGAGTATGAAATAATTAGTTCTTAGCATAACAGGTTTGATAATTTTAAAAAAATGTTTTTCTTTATTTATTTTTTTCCCTATCTGTAAACTCTAAAGTTATTATTTTCGTATATACTTTTGCTCGTAAATATATAAAAATGTCAATTTAATTCTTTTGGAATGATTACAGATGCAGCTATGAAAAACAATTACCTAGAATTGTGATCGCACACGAATGTTCATACGAAGAAAGAAAGAGATGGAATGAAAAGAATTCAAGAAATATAGAAGGGCCAGCAGTATCACATAATAAGAAGAAAAACCGTTGTTTTAATGTTTACAAAACGCGTATATATAGCCAAAGCACAAACGTATGTCGGAAAAGTATACATAAACATAAATATACGTAAATATTATAAATAACATTCGAACGACGGGTTTATGATTTCTAATATGTATAAATTTTACGGTGAGCGAGAAAAGTCGCAAAAAATATAGCTGCTGTGCGGTTGATCAATGCTACACATTACGATATATATTGTATACATAGATTTTTGCGTTTAAACGGTCTTTTTGCTAACTTTTCCGCTTACCGGACGTAACTTGTTCTTTTTTAAAAGTGATCGATGAATTCGAATATTCGATCCATGTATAGACTACTAAGTTTTCGAAGAATGTTATGGATGAAGAAACAAAATGTAATTTTAATCGTATAAATACAAAGAAAGTTGTGAGAATTTATATTATTATAATAGATTTATTTCATCCTAGGATCCACAATGATACATACGCACACGCACGCGCGCACATGCACACACACCTACACACCCACCCACCCACACGCATACGTATACACATACACACATGCGCACACCCATACACATACACACACATTTATATATTTTCATTATATTTGACGCTTTCTTACATATAGTTAAATTACTTTTATATTAACCAGAGAAAGCTTCTATTTTAAAAACAAAATAGAATATTAATGTAATATAAATCTTCCTTTAATTATAAAATTACATTTAATTATTCGAATTTAAAATAATTATCAGTAATCAGATTTACAATGGGATTATTTGTGTGATTACAGTCAAGTAATGTTAAACTTTTCTCGGTTGACTTAATCAAATATTAATATTTATGTGACGTCATGAAATTTACGGAACGTAATCTTTGTTTATTTGTCATAAACTACAGCTTTCTAAATATTCTTAACAAATATTCTTAGATGTCTGTTTACCGTGCGTAATGTACCCGTTTTTTAACTAGTGTGTAAAACGTTTTGCGCACTCGTGAAAAAAATAAATGGGTACTGTTCGTACGCTAAACAGACATCTAACGTCGAATTTCATGCGCTCAGTTATAAAAAATAGTAGTAATCGAAAACAATATATCACGACAATCAAACGAAAAGCAAGAACAGGTCGGGTTGAATATAAGAAGCCGATTGCAACACTTGAATTAGCAGGCAGCGGCAAACTTCGATTTAAACTTCATCCACAAATGGCCCGTGTACTTCAAGTGAAGCTGCTAATGATGACGAGGGCTTTCAGATTGGATCAAAGGAAGAGCGGGATATGTAGATCACATAGGAATCAATGCGGCACAAATTATAAAGATCATTCTCGATACATGCGTATTTCTAGAAATTGTTCTCTCTCCTGTGGATGTGTATCTTACGAACAAGTAATTGGTAAGCCAAACGATCATTGAATCGTTCAAATTCGCAGTTTGCACGCTGCTGTAAAAAGTAGAGACTTCCATGATTCGCGAATTAGACTGATAAAAAAGTTTAATAAAAATTACAAGTAGTTTTGCAGCACTTACGAGTCTGTCTGCTAAACTACCACAGGCTATTAAAATCCAAAACATTATTATACTTTAGAGAAAATTTAAAAAAACCGTAGGTATATTGATTTTTTCTTCACGAAGAGAGATTATGTAGAAAACTGTTCAATTCGCATATAACAAATTTTCTCAACTCAGGCATGAAATAGGGCGTTTTTCACGTGTGAAAGTAGGAGAGAAAATTTCGCATCTCGAGCGTATTTTATGAAAGTGGCAAAAAAATCCATTTCTACCCTAAAACAGGTGAAAAATTAATATGTGTACCTCCCTTTAGGAAGGTGTAGTTAATTGTGTATAAATTTCAAATTATTTTGATTTCCAACTGCTTTGTACATGATTCGCAATGCCCAATCCTCTATCCGACTCACACACGTAAAAAAGGTCCTGTCATGCCTTCATTAAAAAAAAATAAGGTGTACAACTTATTTAAATAAGGTTTATACTATCATTATATTATTATTTATTTTAAACGGGAAGAATAGTATATTACGCAACAAGAACGCAAAGTGGGTGATTCATGCCCAAGTCGAGTTTGTCGCCCGAACGAAGCGAGGGCGACAATAAAGACGAGGGCGTGAATCACCTTGCGCCCGTGTTGTGACTGAAAAATATGGTGAGAAATCACCTGAGTTATCACCTGATTTCTCACCTGATTTCTCATGCCAAAATCTCAGGTGATTTTTTGGGGACTTAGAAAATTTTTTCCCATCATACTTTTGAATCAAATAAATATCACAAATAATGATAAAAAACATGTTAATTCTAGAAAACCACTAATTCTAGAAAAAAAAAATAATTATATGTAACAAAAGAAAGATGTTTTTCGGCTTTTTTATGAGACAGTTGTTCGCGCAAAAACTAAGTCCCGAGTTGCGCGTCAAAATTACAAGTCCCGACCGGGAAAAAAGTTTCGACAAAGTATTTTCTTTCACTTACAACATTCTCAATTCAATGTAACTATCAAAAGAAAGACGTTTTCGACTTTTTTATGACACAGTTGTTGGCGAAAGTAACTACTCTATTGAAAAAAAAATCAGCTGAGAAATCACCTGAGTTCTCACCTGATTTCTCACCTTATTTCTCATTCCAAAATCTCAGGTGATTTTTGGGGACTTAGAAAATTTTTTCCCATCATACTTTTGAATCAAATAAATATCACAAATAATGATAAAAAACATGTTAATTCTAGAAAAAAACTAATTGAATGTAACAAAAGAATAGTATATTACGATACGTGGGCCAGAAATTGGATTTCCGGGACGTGCGTGGTATGACGCCCGAGGCGAAGCCGAGTGACGTACGCCCAGGGCATCCAATTTCCGGTCCAAGTATTGCATACTATTTTTCTTACTACCCGGCCAAAAGTACGTTCTGTAATTGTTAAATAATTGATAAAATTGAGTTGTCGTCTGCTAGCTGTGTTTAGTTTTTCTTTCGGCCCGCTCGATATAGTGCCTCTCTTGGCCGCTTTGGGTAGCTCGGTCGATATTACCGACTGTTTTTTCTTTCGGCCCGGCGTGGAGAGCTGGTTTTTTGGGCGTCTGCTACTTTTGCTGTTGCACAGATGGTTTGATGCCCGCCCGACATTTGTAAGACCGAGACGAAGCCGAGGTTTTGCTGGTCGGGGCGGGCATCAGAAACACATTCATTAAAAAAAGAAAGAAATAAGGTAATGAAATAAGTAAAATAAAATTTGATTTTAATAATTTAAACTTTTTTAATATATTAACATCAAGTAATACAATAATTAATACAAGATTTATATTTAAATTAATAAACTTTGGTCTTAATAATTTTAACTTTCAATATATTAATCTCAATATAAAATAAATTTTTGTTTGATTTTTTTTCTTTACAAATAATTTTCTTTATCAGATTTGTAATTATGAATATTTACAATGAAATTGCCGTTGATAGTACAATTTTTAATTTTAATATATTTTTTTAAATTTGAATTTATTTGATCATTCAATGAGTTATTCTGATCTTGATTTTGATTTTTATCTGCATTCAGTGATTTATTTTGATTTTGGTTTTGATTTTTATCTTGAACTTGAGAATTTAAATTTTTAAGAATTCTTTTTGATTCATTGGTGTTGGTTTGCGGTTGAAGAGTTGTATTGCTTGTTGTCGTAGTAGGTTTTTGATCTGAAATAAAGTTTGTTACGAATGAAAAGTAGTACAGGTGGCATCGGCTCTATACATTAGTATTTTTATGCTTACCTGAAGTTGAATTGAAGTTGTTCATAGTGATTTCTTCTTCGAAATCTAACCAATTTAAATTGTAATCAGATTCATCTTTGTCGGGTGTAGTATTTGTCGATGGTTTCGAATGAGACATTTCATCTTGAATTTGAGAATTTAAATTTTCAAGAATTCTTTTTTTACATGGAGGTGGTTGAGTAGTTACTTTATCTTTGAATCCTACTTTCACTGGTGTTTTTGAAAGAAATTTTTTGCTTTTGTGGTTGGTCGAGGGTTGATTTTCATTGTTTTCCGGTGTAAGTATTTTCTTATTGCTGGCTGTGGTAAAGTGGAGTTATTGGTCTGAAATAAAGTTTGTTAAGAATGAAAGGTAGTACAGGTGGCATCGAGCAAACTTATCTAGTATATTAATATTTTTTATGCTTACTTGGAATTGGATGGAACTGGTTCGTAGTGAATTCCTGGTTGGAATGCGACCAATTTGAATGGTAGTCGGAGTGAGTTTCATTGGGTGTAGTACTTGTCGATGGTTTTGGATAAGTGTTTGTCGTAGCTGTACGGATAATACCATTGAAAATCATTTGTCTATTATGTAGTGAATTTTCTATATACAGCGGAGTGCACCACAAATTCCAAATGTAAGTATTACCTGTGAATGTTAAAAATATAGTGTAAATTAACCAAGTATAAGAGTATTAATTGCGAAGTGAATATATAAATAATGAATTACCTCTGTGGCGAAATACACTTGATCATCGGCTGTTGTCATAAAATTCATAATTTCAGTCCAGATTTCTTCTTCGTCTTCAGAACCATCGGATGAGGATTCATCTGTGTTTGTTTCTTTGAAAGACATTTTTTTATCTCGATGGAAATTGAGAAATTGCACGTAATTTTATTGCTTTCAATCTTGACTTGTTTAGTTAAGCACGTTTTAGATTAGAACGCGGACACTACCACTGCATGTGAACGCAGTATTTATTGCTACATTTCTCGAGAGAATTTGTAGAAAATAACAATTCATTTTTACATTTCTCGAGAGAATTTCAGTCAGAGTGCGTGTCGAGCTATTCATTTTTCTGTAAGATATCGTGCAGCCAGAGTGCTGGGACTTGCGTAGTGTGTCACTTAATTATTTCTACACGACTCGAGAGTACGTGTAGAAAACAAGAAAAAAAAAACAATGACCACGATCAAATAGCACCACTTTTTATTTCAACTAACTCTTTTTTCTCGTCACCCGTGCACTTTCCTTTGTTTATTTCGTACGCGTCAACTTGCGCTCGAACGTGCGAGTGAGACAGAGTGGCTCATGCACGCGGGCGCTCAAGCGCAGCGAGTCGGGAAATTTCGGCAGCCAATCAGAGCACGCGGTTGGTCTAAAATAAGATGCGAAAGTTTCTCTTTCGGCCCGGAGATGCGGGCCGGAAGTACGTACTTTCGGGTGGGCGAGTAAGAAAAATTTATTTGTAAACTTTAATCTTTATAAGAAAATTTATTACTTTTATAGTAGCGCTGGGATATACTCAACATGTGGGATTTATTCTGTTTTAAATATTAATTTTTATTATTTTTGTAGCAAATTTTACTATTTGAAATAGTATTTTTTATGATTGCTGCAAAAATAATAAAAATTACTATTTTAGATAATAAAATTTGCTACAAATATAATAAAAATTATTATTTAAAAATTAAAATTTGCTATGAAAATTATAAAAATTACTATTTAAAACAGTAAAAATCCTACATGTCGAATGTATCCCAGCACTACTATAAAAATAATAAATTTTCTTATGAAAAGAGTAAAGTTTACAAATAAATTTTTCTCTGTGTACAAGAAAACAGAAAGCATATATTATTATGGCCAATTCACATATAGTTATAAAATAACTTCACATATTAAAGATTATTGACATGTGTGTGCCTAAGTTACTGTTATATAACTTACAACGAAAGAAAAAACCCATACATTATTGCTAAATGTTAATTGATCATTAGAATATAGCTTACAGTTCGTACGCTAAATGCAGCAATAAATTTCAAACAATATTATATTTATGACTACTCTTTAATGTGGAATGTTATTTTATAAATATATGAGAATTGGTAATAATTATAAATGTTTTTTATTGTCTTGTACTGAATCAACTGATATTCAAATTGTTTCTATTGTATTGCATTTTGGCTCTTGGGTGTCGCACCTACAACTACAACTCCAACAAAGAAAGTTGATATGGATTTTTAACAATAAATCATTGAAAATATACTCACTGTAACAAGCGTCATCCTTGGAAATGCATGCACAGATATGTCAACCAAGCCATCTCCAGTGACGGAAGCCAGCTAGTCATCTTTAGAAAAATAAACAGTGGTTGAAGTAACAATAGTAAACTATTATAAATATTGAAGTGTTATTCACCAGTAGAGGAGACACAAAAAGGGCTCTACTGACATCAAGTGCATTGTAGCAGGGATCAGAAAGAAGAATTTGCCACGACTGCCAGAGAAGGAAGAAATAGCTTTCCCTAGCTAATACACAGCTCCCTCGTAGCACAACTAGGAAAATGCAGAAGCATGAGACACAGCAAGAATACATGAAAGTGTGAGTGCACTTGCTCACCTATATGTAAACATGAGAAACATAACCACGAAGATGACAGCTATACTCTCTACAGGTAACGTCGGCGGGAAACTCGGCATGACCTTGGAGATAAGAGCGTGGACAGTAGCAGAAGGTCTTCCTCGACGTAGATGCAGCAACCATCAAACTCTCACGTTCGAACTTTCGTCGTCGTAACTCTTGAAGCGCGTGAGAGCACCGGTCAAAACGACGTTCGATGACTGCTGCGCACATGCATTCCCTTAGGAGGCGCCCTCTCTCCTCTCCTCTGCCTCTGCCCCTCGCCAGCTCTCGCTGACTCTCTCTCTCTCTCTCCCTCTCTCTCTCTCTCTCTCTCTCTCTCTCTCTCTCTCTCTCTCTCTCTCTCTCTCTCTCTCTCTCTCTCTCTCTCTCTCTCTCTCTCTCTCTCTCTCTCTCTCTCTCTCTCTCTCTCTCTCTCTCTCTCTATTAGTTTCTATTGTTATGAACTGCGTTCGCGTGAACGAGAAACGCAATATTTAGGTACCCTCTACAATGACCGTTGGGAAAATATGGAATTCATAACCGTATTCCCATAAACAATAATTAAATCAATTATTAACTTTAACCGAGTGGAATTAAGACAACCAATAATGAATTTATTAACTAATTACCTTTATCAAATAGTAATTCCGACAGTATAATATAGCAAGGTAAACGCGTTAACGAACAAATTGAGATTAGCAATAACAATTAAACAAACAGTAGTAATCTGTGATTAAATTAATAGGTAATAATTACATCATCAATAGTCGAGACGAACGTAATAATAATAATTAGGGAAAAGCTCGCTCAGGTAGGGTAAAGCTCTTTTTTCAGGACCTCGTATAGATTTCATCATGGATGGAAATCAATAACGGCTACCCGACAAGAAGGAATGGAGCGACTGTTAAAAAGGCAGCATGAACATAAATAAACTCCTCGAGGTTAACAATTCCACCAATAGTAAACAACCCT
The DNA here is from genome assembly GCA_036365515.1 of Torymus aiolomorphi. Lineage (NCBI taxonomy): Eukaryota > Metazoa > Arthropoda > Insecta > Hymenoptera > Torymidae > Torymus > Torymus aiolomorphi. The sequence goes on from CM070877.1 coordinate 115,567,101, forward strand.
AGCAATTCAGTGGGCAACGTTGCATCAGCCTGTAGGTCATGACGCAACCAACTCAAGAGGCTACGTGGCAAACGGGCCTTAAGAGAGGAGCGGCCAATCAGAGATTAGTACCCCCTCCACCATCAACCGTCATTCTTCGCTCGGCACTCTCGACCCTATTTTCAGGTCTGAGGTCCCTCCACCGCCACCCTCTCTACTTCAGAGTGGGGGAGGCTTCTAAGGCAACTTGGCATCCTACAGCCTCTACTCTAAACTATCCCCACTACCAACCTGGGGCTACTACGTCACAGAGCGCAACGGTCTACGGAGGAGAACCAATCAAGAGGCAAGCACAAGCGCCGCAAGTCGACAGCACCACGAAGCTCGCCCGTGATTGAGAGAAGAGAGGGAAGCTCTCGGCCCTTCTAGGCACCTATAGGCCTCGAAACCGACTTCAAGAGGATTCAGCTTTTCGCCACCAGAGGAACTGGCTCCTCCCATACCCTCTCGTCAACGGCTCAGGATCCACGTCAATGGTATAAAAGAAGAGCCCCGGACCGCCAGAGTCAGTCGCTACCGAGCACATGGGACGCTTCGTAGCTCTAGATCTGGGCCGTTACCAACTAGCTTGGTACTCTGCTGCACTTGTGCATGTTGCGCCCAGAAGCTCTAACCATCGGTTTGCCAACTAGTCTGGTCCTTGTTACCGTGTACGTTGCGCCGTTGAGCTTTTAATCGAAAGTTATCAAGTACTCTTAAAGCTTTGTAACAGTATTTCATCAGTGCGCGTAATCTTGCTCTATCTTATTGTCAGATTAAGTTTATATAGAGTCACGAACACGTTAAACGAACTATTGTTAATTGTTAACGTCATTAATTTCAGTTACAATTTATTTCAATAAATTGCATCATTAACTTGAATCTTCTTGTGAGTGTTTATTTCAACTTTCCCGCAACTCTATGCGCTTTAGCGCGTAATTGAGCGTATTCCACGTTCCGACTGGTCAGCTTGGCGACCATTGCAGAAGCGCCTTTCTGCTCTCAGACCCCAACTCGGATCGTAACACTACACACTGAGAAGTAGAAAGCACTACTACTAACCTTACCCTATGCTAGTATCCGCTGCCCAAAAAGCGTAGTAGCTGTACCTTTTAAACGCACTGGCAGTAGGTTTTAAAGTCACGTGATCTTCGTGCGGACACAAACAAAAATAAAACACCTTTTCCGAGTTAAGGACGTTCTTTTGGTCGAAATAGTAGTTTTCGAATTTTTAACTTTTAAATAATGTTTAATTAATTTAATAATACAAAAGTAAGTACATGTAACAAATATACACTAGAAGGAACATAAAAAAAAATTTTAAAACGAATTCAGGCAATAGTTACCATGATATTGTTAAAATTAAAGACAAAAACTTCAATAAGTTACCTAATTTTTTTTTGTTTCTTATCCAATCTTAACGAAATAAAGCTTATTTTGTTCGTTAAGAAATTTCAGAGGGAGTATCGATGGGAAAATTTATGATAGGAGTTACCAATACGATGTAATATCAATTTGTTTATTAAAACTTGACTTACTTTTCTTAAACAAATTGATATTACGCCGTACTGGTAACTCGTATCATAAATTTTCCCATCGATACTCCCCCTGAAATTTCTTAACGAACAAAATAAGCTTTATTTCGTTAAGATGGGATAAGAAAGAAAAAAAATTAGGTAACTTATTGAAGTTTTTGTCTTTAATTTTAACAATATCATAGTAACTATTGCCTGAATTCGTTTGAAAAAAAATTGTTTTATGTTCCCTCTAATGTATATTTGTTATATGTACTTACTACTGGCTTATTAAATTAATTAAACATTATTTGAAAGTTAAAAATTCGGAAACTGCTGTTTCAACCAAGAGAACGCCCTTAAACTACCATGTCAAGATTCTGCGTCCTAGTTATACTGGCGGTGTAGTAGCTGTACTTTTTGCTTCTCAATGTGCACATGTGCGCGCAGCCGGCGGCAGTTATCGAACGTCGTGTTGACCGGTGCTTTCGCATTTCAAGGGTTACGACGACGAAATTTCGAACGTGAGAGTTTGGTGGTTGCTGATTACTGCTTCTACGTCGAGGAAGACCTGCTGATATCCACGCTGTCATCTCCGAGGTGGTGCCGAGGTTCATGCTGACATTGCCGGTCGAGTACAGCTGACATATTCGTGGTTATGTTTCCCATGTTTACATCTAGGTGAGACCAGTGCACCCACACTTTCATGTATTTTGCGTCTGTCTCATGTTTCTTCAGTTTCCTATGCTAGTTGTACTACGAGGGAGCTGTGTATTACTTGGGAAAAACTATTTCTTCCTTCTCTGCCAGTCGTGGCAAATTCTTCTTCCTGATCCCGGCGACAATGCACCTGATGCTAGAGAAGTCCTTTTTGCAAGTTTGTTGCCGTCTCCTCACCTAGTGAGTAACATTCCAATATTTAATAGTTGGCTATTGCTACTTTAAGCACTGTTTATTCTTCTAGGATTGACTGGGTGGCTTGCGTCATTAAAGATGGCTTTGTCGACTTATCTGTGTATGCATTTCCAAGGATGACACTTGGTATAGTAAGTATTTTCCCAATGATTTATTGTTAAAAATAAAAGGGTTTTTATTAACAAAGCATCTATAATTATTACCAGTTCACATATATTTATAAAGTAACTTCACATATTAAAGAGTATTAACAGGTGCATGTGTTCGATTGAAATTGTTTATTCTGTTTTGTATAATTTAATATTTATGGATTGCCAGTTTTCCACATATAAAAGTATAAGTTATTGTTATATCCCGGTTGAAAATATCAGAGCGGATTTCCGTACTGAAATCTGCCCGGAATTCGGTACTGAATTCCGCGTAAAATTCCATGCAGAAATCAGTCCAACGAATCCACCTGGAAATCTACGTAGATATCTAGGTAAAAATCCAAGCCATCGTGTCGCGTCTACAACTGCTTTGAAATCCGCGCAGAAATCCGTGCGGAAATCCAAACGTTCGGTACACCTCCATATGTCCGAATTTCCGCATGGAAATCCATGCTGAAAACAGAGCGGTGGTTTAGCTTATGCATTTAGACGAAAATCCGCGCAGAAATCGGCGCGGAAATGAAAGTAATCGGTACTCCTGCATATACGTCCGGATTTCCGTGCAGCTATCCACGTAAAAAACCGAGCAGTGGTTTCGCTTATGCAGGTGCACGGAAATCCACGCAGAAATCCACGCAGAAATCGAAGTGATCAGTACGCCTACGTATATATATGTCTGGATCTCCGCGCGGAAATCCACGCGAAAATCCATGTAGAAAACGCAGCGGTGGTTTCGCTTATCCAGGTGTGCGGAAATCCACGCAGAAATCTGGGCGGAAATCTGAGCGGTTACTACTTGTCTACATTCGTCCGGATTTCCATGCGGAAATCCATGCGAAAATCCATGCAGAAAATCGAGCGGTGATTTCGCATATGCAGGTGCGCGGAAATCCACGCAGAAATCCGGGCGAAATCGAAGTGATCATTAACTCTCTAGATACGTCGGGATTTCCACGTGGAAATCCACGCGAAAATCCATCTAGAAAACCGAGCACTGTGTTGAAAATAATTACGTAATTCGATACGTAATTATATTACGTATCAAAATTACGTAACACAAATACGTATCAGTTACGTAAGAAATTCGAACGCTTTATTACGTATTAAAAATGCGTCCGAAAATACGTATTTTTGGTGTGTACCGCTTTGTTATGTAACAAAAGTACATACGAAAAATACGTATTTTTGGTCTGTGCCGCTTTGTTACGTACCAAAAATACGTACTTTTATACGAAACGCTTTTTACAAAATCAGAATACATACATTATGACGTATTTTTCATACACCTTTTTTTACCTAATGCTTTCTGTCGAAAAAAACATGTTTTTACTATATGTTAATTACACACGATTATAAATAACTATACTAGGTAAAAATTATAATCAATTTATATATAAGTTATAAATTATAATAAATTATTTAGCAATTTAACACTGTTTATAAAAATAATAGTTTAATGAAATATTTGTAGAAAAAACATTATTTATAATGGTATTGTAATTACTAGTTACTTACAATTTCCTCGACGAAACAAACGGGACAGAAAAGAGAAAGACGAGACGATGTTTAAAGAGTCACGGGCTCGAGCTACTCGACGCCGACCCGATATAAGAATTGGCAATAATTGTAAATGCTTTCTATTGTCTTACAATGAATCAATACTCAATCTTTTTTTTTTTGTCGAAAATAATGTAAATACGAGGGTCATTTGACAAGTACCTAGCCTCACCGCCAGATGGTGCCACTATCGCACCAGAAATACATTACAGTGCAGTATCTTCCTGTAAACGGTTACAGACGAAATTTCAGCCGAATCGGAGTTGTAGTTTATTTTTGAGAGCGTGTGAAAGCAAATGTGTCCGTTGATTTTTGAAAAAATGGAGAAAGAACAATATCGGTCGGTGATTCGATTCTTGTTTTTGGAAGGGAAATCGCGCAGTGAAATTAAAGAACGCTTGGATGCAGTGTATGGGGATGCTTCTCCTTCGATGGCGACCGTTAAATTTTGGTATAACGAGTTTCAACGTGGTCGTACGTCGGTTTTTGATGATCCACGCCCAGGTGCTCCGAAAACAGCCACTACGGAGGAGAACGTGACAAAAATACACGATATCGTTTTGTCAGACCACCGATTAAAGGTGCACGAGATAGCTGCGATAGTAGGCATCTCAGAAGAACGCGTGTGGCATATCCTACATGAGATTTTAGGCATGAGGAAGCTGTCAGCAAGGTGGGTGCCGCGTTTGCTGACTGCAGACAACAAGCGCATCCGTGTGACCAGTTCAGAGCAGTGTTTGGAGCTGTTTAATCGCAATCCAAAAGAATTTTTGCGTCGTTACGTGACCGTCGACGAAACATGGATTCACTACTACACTCCAGAGACCAAGGAGCAGTCAAAACAGTGGACCTTACCCGGTGAACCTGCTCCGAAGAAGGCGAAGACGGTCCCGTCGGCCGGAAAGGTGATGGCCACTGTTTTCTGGGATTCTCAAGGTGTTTTCATTGACTATCTGGAGAAGGGCAAAACGGTCACAGGACAGTACTACGCCGAACTATTGAGCCGATTTGATGCTGTGTTAGAAGAAAAACGGCCCCATTTGTCTAGAAAGAAAGTGCTTTTCCACCACGATAATGCACCGGCTCACACTTCTGCACTCGCCACGGCTAAATTGGTCGAATTACGCTACGAACTGCTGCCTCATCCACCGTATTCTCCGATTTGGCTCCGTGCGACTTTTTTTTGTTTCCGAACCTAAAAAATTCGCTCGCCGGGAAGAGATTCCACTCCAATAACGAAATATTCGCCGCCACGGAGGCCTATTTTGCAAACCAAGAGAAAACATTTTTTTCAACGGGGTTAAAAAAATTGGAACACCGCTGGACCAAGTTTATTCAACTAAAAGAGACTACATTGAAAAATAAATTTTATTTTTTGTAAAATTTTGGTGTTTTCATTTGTAGGCTAGGTACTTATCAAATGACCCTCGTATAATTAATTATTCCCTGGTAGAAAATTGAGAAGCTATTGCACAGAATCTGTTGTATTTTCTGTTTGGTGGGCAGAATATCTCCTAAATTCTGCCCAGAAACTCCTCCCACGGGTGACGGTGTTTGGGCAGAATCTGCTGAAATTTCTGGTGAAGGAAATTTTAAAAAATGGATAGAGGTTATGATAGCTACACCAATAAGAAAAATAAGGGGATTTTAAAAAGCACGAAAATTGATTGTAGAAAATCAAATTATTTATTATGTCTAAATAAAATCATTATATTTTTGGGAATGTAATTATGTCCAGTATATAATGATGCTCACCGCAGCACTCATCTGATTATGAATCAATTCGATATACACACATGTAAAACATAGCTACAGTAATGAAAAAAATACAATTAGAATAATCATTGTCAATATATATCATAAAATTTTCATTATGGAAGTGAAGAAAATATAATTAAAATTATTTTCAAGAAATGTATCAGAAAGACATTACCTCTGACTATATAAGCAAAGTTAGAAGTTCCAAAACCCATTTTATGCATCGATAAAGCATTTTCAGTACTTTGACTTTGGTATATAATCAACTGGGTAAAGGATTTTCATGAGCGAAGCTTATGATGTTCTTGGTATTTTGGTTATAGTTATGATTTGAAAAGTTGCAAATATGTAAATTTCCTAATTATAATTTTCTTATATTTTTTGTGATTTTTAACATTTAAAAATGACTTATTGAAGTAAATAACTTTTCCCAGCAACCGCGTAATAGATTTTTATGAGTCAAAGCTTACATTCCTTGTGTTCTGTTCACAGTTCTGGTTCAAAGAGTTGTACTTCAATGGATTACCTCAATAAGTCATTTTTAAATGGTAATAATAAAAATCACAAAAAATACGTAAAAATGTAAAATTAAGAAATTGTTATAATTGCAACTTTTCAAATCATAACTATAACCAAAATACAAAGAACATACGCTTTGTCTCATTAAAATGCTTTATGCGGTTGGTGATATAACAAAGTCAAAATATAAAAATGCTATATCGATGCATAAAATAGGTTTTGACTTCTAACATAACTTACATAGTCAGAGGTAATGTTTCTGTGATAAATTATTTGAAAATAATTCTAATTATATTTTCTTCATTCCAGCAGGGGACATTTGATCTAAAATCCAAAGGTGTAATATTCCTTTAACTTATTTGCATTACTGAGCGAGGTGAATATATACACTATTTCAGAACCAAAACCAAGTCTTTTATAATAGTAAGCTAAACAATTTTAAATAACATATTTGATATTTACATCTGTTTTTATTTTTTTTTTCTTAATGTTATATTCATGCTTTGCAAGTATTCTATATATACACAAGTTATTGTTAGGTATCTTACAGCAAAAGAAGAAATCCATGCGTTATTACTAAATGATACTTGATCATGAAAATATAGCTTACAACTTGTTCGCTCTATAAATGCAGCAGTAAATTTAAAACAGTATTGTATTTATTAAGCTTTTTACAATCTGTAAGCTATATTTCACTAATTAAGTAACATTTAGCAATACTGCATGGGTTTCTACTTTGGCTGTAAGTTATATAACAATAACTTGTTTCTTTACAAATGGAGATTTTATAAGTAATCCATAAATATTAAATAATTCAAAACAAAAGAAATATTTACAATCAAAGATATTCACCTGTCAATACTCTTTAATGTGTGAAGTTCTTTTATAACTCTATCTGAATTGGCCATAATAATGTATGCTTTTTATTTTCTTGTAGTGAATCAATTGATATTCAATCTGTTTCTGTGGCGAATAATGTACCTTATAAAAATTAGTCAAAATGTACTTAATTGCATCATAATAAAATAGAAAGCATCGTTAATGTAGCTAAATTTCTTATGCTTATGACACGGATGGTAATATGAATGAGTATTGGCATTTTGTATTGCTTTACAACAGACACTGATGCTACTGCATTTTTATTGTACTCGGTTCTAGTAAAAATTGATTAGTATAAGCTTACAAATTATAAGTTAGGAAATTGAAAAATTGGACGTCAGACGGACTATATTGAGTACTCTAATTTATTCTAGCTTAATACCAGGCTGGAATAAGCTAGCGTATCCAACATAGTTCGTCTGATATGTTCAATTTTTTCAATTTGTACATCACCTTGTACAAATTATGAGGAATTTTACAAACTCTAATTAAGTTTTGTTATTATAACTACATATTTTTCGATCAATCATTCCCAATTAAAATATATTAAGTTAAAATTCAGTTATTGTTATACAACTTATAGCGAAAGATAAAACCCATGCATTATTGCTAAATAATACTTGATCATTAAAATATAGCTGAAAGTTTGTTTTCTAAATGCAGCAGTAATGGTAAAACAATATTATATTTATTAGAAGGTCTTTTACAGACTGAAAGCTATATTTGAATGATTAAGTAGCATTTAGCAATACTGTATGAGATAGAACCAAAAATATACATGAAAGTATGCGGGAGCACTGTTCTCACCTATAGAGGTAAACATGGGAAACGTAACCTCGAACATAACAGCTTAGCCCAGTCCAACAGGCAACGTCGACGGAAAACTGAGTACGACCTCGGAGATGACGGCGTGGACAGCAGCAAAAGGTCTTCCTGATCGACGTAGAAACAGCAACCACCATACTTTTTCACGTTCGAACTCGTCGTCGTACTTTACCCTTGAAGCACGTGCGCCTTCTCGCCGGCTCTCCTCATGGCCTTCGATCACGGCCAGGCGTAAGTATACATGTTGTAAGCTGGCGAGTAGCGAGGGGTATAGAGGAGACAGAGGGGGCGCCAGACAGATCGCTCACAGCTGTCGCGCATTTACACATGTATCTCAGTATATGTGAGTGGTAATCATAGACATAAGAGAGATATTATGCGGGTGTAGGTTAGCGAGAGTGGCACCCGTTGAGAGAGAGAGACATATGCATAGAAGGTATATGTAATAGAAGGTATACTGTCTCTCTGTAACGCATGTGCGCGAACATGGTTACAGGTGCCACTCTTACTAACCTACAACCGCAGTCTATCTCTCTTATGTATATGGCGGTAGTCATCGAAAGGCGTGTGGATCGGCGAGAAGGCGTACGTGCTTCAAGGGTAAAGTACGACGACGAGTTTGAACGTGAAAAAGTATGGTGGTTGCTGTTTCTACGTCGATCAGGAAGACCTTTTGCTGCTGTCCACGCCGTCATCTTCGAGGTCGTGCTGAGTTTTCCGTCGACGCTGCCTGTTGGACTGGGCTAAGCTGTTATGTTCGAGGTTATGATTCCCATGTTTACCTCTAGAGGTGAGAACAGTGCTCCCGCATACTTTCATGTATATTTTTGATTCTATCTCATACAGTATTGCTAAATGCTACTTAATCATTCAAATATAGCTTTCAGTCTGTAACAGACTTTCTAATAAATATAATATTGTTTTACCTTTACTGCTGCATTTAGAAAACAAACTTTCAGCTATATTTTAATGATCAAGTATTATTTAGCAATAATACATGGGTTTTATCTTCCGCTATAAGTTGTATAACAATAACTGAATTTTAACTTAATATATTTTAATTGGGAATGATTGATCGAAAAATATGTAGTTATAATAACAAAACTTAATTAGAGTTTGTAAAATTCCTCATAATTTATACAAGGTGATGTACAAATTGAAAAAATTGAACATATCAGACGAACTATGTTGGATACGCTAGCTTATTCCAGCCTGGTGTTAAGCTAGAATAAACTAGAGTATTCAATATAGTCCGTCTGATGTCCAATTTTTCAATTTCCTAACTTATAATTTGTGAGCTTATACTAATCAATTTTTACTAGAACCGAGTACAATAAAAATGCAGTGGCATCAGTGTCTGTTGTAAAGCAATACAAAATGCCAATACTCATTCATATTACCATCCGTGTCATAAGCATATGAGATTTAGCTACATTAACGATGCTTTCTATTTTATTATGATGCAATTAAGTACATTTTGACTAATTTTTATAAGGTACATTATTCGCCACAGAAACAGATTGAGTATCAATTGATTCACTACAAGAAAATAAAAAGCATACATTATTATGGCCAATTCAGATAGAGTTATAAAAGAACTTCACATATTAAAGAGTATTGACAGGTGAATATCTTTGATTGTAAATATTTCTTTTGTTTTGAATTATTTAATATTTATCGATTACTTATAAAATCTCCATTTGTAAAGAAACAAGTTATTGTTATATAACTTACAGCCAAAGAAGAAGTCCATGCAGTATTGCTAAATGCTACTTAATTAGTGAAATATAGCTTACTGTTTGAGAATGCCATAATTTATAATGAGGACATGCTGTGGGTGTTTACAAAATAAATTGAGCCAAAACAATTTAGTAAATTAAACTATAATATATTCACAATAACTATAAAATATAAATTACTATTACATATTTACATAAAGAAGCTTTTAAAATTGATTGAAAAGTTGGTTGTAAGAATTAATTAAAGTCGATATAAAATGTGTGTATAACTATTACAATATTATTCGTTGAGTGTTTGAGTATTACAATTTGAGTGTATGAGTCTTACAATAATTGGTTGAGTATGTGAGTGTTACAATTTGAGTGTTTGAGTTTTACTGTGTGAGTGTGGGTGAGTTTGCTGAGACACGTTGCCAATCACTGATGAGAGTTATAACCATACAATAAGCACCACAATAAAGTATTATTGATTTTATAGTGGTTGAGTTTTCAATGAGATGCCACGATTAGATATTATTGATCTAATCGTGGCTGAGTAATTCCCGCTATACAGCTTGGTTAAGCTTCCGTGTAGCAGCGCACTTTTGTATAAAATGGCCGTATGTGTGAGTGGTTACCTGGGTTTGCAGTGATTGTATTCCTCCGGAATGCGTGAGAGAATCCGATGATGCACCAGCAGGTGAGTTGCGCCAGATGAGAAAATTCCAGTTGAGAATTCCAGTTAGGTTTTCTCGCTGATAACAGCCGCCAATATGCAGTATAGGTCGCGTGAGCTGCTGCCTCGTGGTGTGCTCGAAGCATCGAGCGCTGTTGAGAAGATGCCGTTTGAGTAGCTCTAAATTACTGCGAGTATACCTTTCGATGAGAGTCACTTCTCATACGTAGCTATTATATTAATAGTCTACGTTGATGAGTTGTTCCTGTGATGGTGACTCCGCTACGATGATGTGCAGTTGAGAAAATCCGTATGTTGAGATGATCACGTGAGGAAGCCGTTGAGATGAGTGCGAAGATGCGAGCAGCCGAGGAGGGCAGCCAGATGAAAACCATAGTTGAGAAAGCAGCAGGTGCCGCGGCCGCCTCGTGGCCAACTAGATGCAGCGAGCCGGTGAGAAATGCCATGTGATGAGACGCCGGGCGAGCAGCACTGCTACACGAGGAGATACCGCATGGGCGTCACCGCCGTGTGAGAAGTTCCGTGTGAGAGACACTGCTGCCTGAGAGATTCCGTGTAAGAGTTGCCGAACGTGCACACTGATATTCTCCACGAGGTCAACCGTTTCAGAGAGAGAGTTTAACCAAAGTCGAGTGAGAATGCCGTGTGCGTCGGCCATGCGGCCTCGTGGCAAGCACGCCGTCCTGACTAAGACAGAATGTGAGCACTTCCATCTTCTTCCTCGCCTTGTGCCGATCCGATAGCAGAGAGAGAGGCCATGAACGACTTCCTTTTTCTCGGTCTTGAGTTTGTTACTTCGCGACTCAAATTAACACCTATCTCACATTTGCATGTGAGAGAGCGAGAAAGACCGTGATATCGCGCATGTACCTCATTAGTCAGTGTAGCGTCGCAGCTTTCCCGTCGAGACGCCGCGATGTGCTGCCGCTCCGTGGCTGCACAGTGAGTCGAGCCGAGCTGAGATTAACCGCAGGAATTCAAATTAGCTGAATTCCCAAACACTTACAGATTGTAGAAAGCTTAATAAATACAATACTGTTTTAAATTTACTGCTGCATTTATAGAGCGAACAAGTTGTAAGCTATATTTTCATGATCAAGTATCATTTAGTAATAACGCATGGATTTCTTCTTTTGCTGTAAGATACCTAACAATAACTTGTGTATATATAGAATACTTGCAAAGCATGAATATAACATTAAGAAAAAAAAAATAAAAACAGATGTAAATATCAAATATGTTATTTAAAATTGTTTAGCTTACTATTATAAAAGACTTGGTTTTGGTTCTGAAATAGTGTATATATTCACCTCGCTCAGTAATGCAAATAAGTTAAAGGAATATTACACCTTTGGATTTTAGATCAAATGTCCCCTGCTGGAATGAAGAAAATATAATTAGAATTATTTTCAAATAATTTATCACAGAAATATTACCTCTGACTATGTAAGTTATGTTAGAAGTCAAAACCTATTTTATGCATCGATATAGCATTTTTATATTTTGACTTTGTTATATCACCAACCGCATAAAGCATTTTAATGAGACAAAGCGTATGTTCTTTGTATTTTGGTTATAGTTATGATTTGAAAAGTTGCAATTATAACAATTTCTTAATTTTACATTTTTACGTATTTTTTGTGATTTTTATTATTACCATTTAAAAATGACTTATTGAAGTACAACTCTTTGAACCAGTACTGTGAACAGAACACAAGGAATGTAAGCTTTGTCTCATAAAAATCTATTACCCGGTTGCTGGGAAAAGTTATTTACTTCAATAACTCATTTTTAAATATTAAAAATCACAAAAAATGTATGAAAATTATAATTAGGAAATTTACATATTTGCAACTTTTCAAATCACAACTATAACCAAAATACCAAGAACATCATCAGTTTCGCTCATGAAAATCCTTTACCCGGTTGATTATATACCAAAGTCAATATATTGGAAATGCTTTATCGATGCATAAAATGGGTTTTGGAACTTCTAACTTTGATTACATAGTCAGAGGCAATGTCTTTCTGATACATTTCTTGAAAATAATTTTAATTATATTTTCTTCACTTCCATAATGAAAATTTTATGATATATATTGGCAATGATTATTCTAATTGTATTTTTTTCATTACTGTAGCTATGTTTTACATGTGTGTATATCGAATTGATTCATAATCAGATGAGTGCTGCGGTGAGCATCATTATATACTGGACATAATCACATTCCCAAAAATATAATGATTTTATTTAGACATAATAAATAATTTAATTTTTTACAATCAATTTTGGATAAGCGAAACCACCGCTACGTTTTTTACATGGATTTTCGCGCGGAGATCCAAACATATATATACGTAGGCGTACTGATCACTTCGATTTCCGCGTGGATTTCTGCGTGGATTTCCGTGCACCTGCATAAGCGAAACCACCGCTCGGTTTTTTACGTGGATAGCTGCACGGAAATCCGGACATATATGCAGGTGTACCGATTACTTTCATTTCCGCGCGGATTTCTGCGCGGATTTCCGTCTAAATGCATAAGCTAAACGACCGCTCTGTTTTCAGCATGGATTTCCATGCGGAAATCCGGGCATATATGGAGGCGGACCGAACATTTGGATTTCCGCACGGATTTCTGCGCGGATTTCAACGCAGTTGTAGACGCGACACGATGGCTTGGATTTTTACCTAGATATCTACGTAGATTTCCAGGTGGATTTGTTGGACTGATTTCTGCATAGAATTCTACGCGGAATTCAGTACCGAATTCCAGGCAGATTTCAGTACGGAAATCCGCTCTGATATTTTCAACCGGGATAACTTACAGTGGAAGAGCAAACCATGCCGTATTGCTAAATGCTATTTTATCATTTTCTTTTTCATATTTTATCATTGAAATACAGTTTATAGTTTGTAAAAGAATATGTAATAAAATAATATTGTTTGAAATTTATTGCTGCATTTAGCGTACAAACTGTAAGCTATATTCTAATGATCAATTAGCATTTAGCAATAATGTATGGGTTTCTTCTTTCGTTGTAAGTTATATAACAGTAACTTAGGCACACACATGTCAATAATCTTTAATATGTGAAGTTATTTTATAACTATATGTGAATTGGCCATAATAATATATGCTTTTTATTTTCTTGTATACGGAGAAAAATTTATTTGTAAACTTTACTCTTTTTATAAGAAAATTTATTATTTTTATAGTAGTGCTGGGACACATTCGACATGTAGGATTTTTAATTTTTTTTAATAGTAATTTTTATCATTAAAAATATTACTTATGTCGACTGCAATTTAATATCAACTGATAAGAATTTTTCCATCGGTCTTACAGTCTTACAAATTAAATTAAAATAATTAATAAGTCCCTGAGGAGGAGCCGGAGCAGGCTCGAAACGTCGGACAATGTGGTGGTGGTGGGCAGTCAGATCGTCCTTTGCTAACAAAGTTTTTTCCAGATTTTAATTAAGTTTTTATTTCAGATTCTGCGGGGGTGATTATAAACAAGGGCAATCTGACTGCCATAAATATTAATTATTTTAATTTAATTTGTAAGACTGTAAGACCGATGGAAAAATTCTTATCAGTTGATATTAAATTGCAGTCGACATAAGTAATATTTTTAATGATAAAACTAAGGTCTATTAAAGGTGGGGTAAAATGTTTTTTAGAGATATATATGGGATTTATGGGAAGGTGGTAAAAGATTATTGCTCAAAATGGGTAAAAATGGTTTTAAGGATTGTAATTTTAAAGGAGCAACTCACTTTTCTTCTAAGGTGTAAAAAATCAAATATTTTTCCTAAACATATTGGAAAAAAATTTGATGATAAGGGTTTTTATCGGGATTACAATAAAAGATTTTCTTATGATCTACGGAAAAATATTTTCTTTTTCAAAAATAAATTACTTAACTTAGAAATTAGAGATTTGAATTTTGAAATTAATCGTTTGAATAAATATTTATTAGAGCTTGAAAGATATTTATATAATAAAATAGAACAGAATGATTTGCAAGAATTTTTTCGTGGTCAAAAGAGGCACTTTGAAAAAGTAAAATATAACCATAGGAGTAAATTAAAAAGAAAATTTGAATATTTAAAGCATAGAAAACACTCTCAGGTCAATCAAACTAACAATGTTAATAAGGATTGGTTTAGAAATTTAACTGACAAAGTAATACCAGAAGAAGTGGTAAATATCATGTCAAAGGGTGCTAAATTTGGAATATCATATTCAAGTAAATCTCTTCCGATCAAGAATATCATCGCTGAGGTAGAAAGTAGTATGAGTAGTTTTAATCTGGAGTTTAAAAAAGAATGTAGGCGTTCTTTAGTTAAAGTTGTTGATAATTTTAAAAGAGAACATAGATTTGATAATTATTTGAATAGTAATTTATTCCATGAATTAAAAATAACGAAGAAATTCTTGAGAGAGAATCCGAATATGATCTTCCAAAAAGCAGATAAAGGAAATGTAACTGTAGTTTCGGATAAAAGGGATTATATTAATAAAATTCAACTTATGTTGGAGGATGATACCACTTATGTGAAAATTAGGAATCCACATATCAATAGACTACAAGATAAATTGAAAGAATTATTGATGCATTGGAAAACAAAAGCTTATATTAAAGATAGTATGTTTAAATATTTAAAATGTGAAAATGGCACTGTAGCTAAATGTTATGGGCTTCCTAAGATTCACAAAGAACAGTTGACATATAGAATAATAATATCATCGATAAATTTTCCGACGTATAGACTTGCTAGATTTTTGTCTAATATATTGTTCAAGATAGTGGGTAAAACAAATTCATATATTAAAGATAGTTGGAGTTTTTATGGTATAATGAAAGATATTATTATTCCGAATGATCATAGGATGGTTTCATTGGATGTAGTATCTTTGTTTACAAATATACCTTTAGAGTTGTTGAATGATATTATACAAGATAAATGGTCTGAAATTAAAGTACATACTAGTTTAACAAAAGATGAATTTATAAAGGCACTTAATTTGGTTTTTAAAAACACAATTTTTTCTTTTTGATAATAGTCTATATGAACAAAGATATGGTTGTCCAATGGGATCACCTTTGTCACCTGTTATAGCCAATTTAGTAATGGAAAAATTGGAAAGTATTGCTTTGTCTAAGTTGGTTTTTCAGCCAATTATTTTTAAAAGATATGTTGATGACATTTTTGCAGTTGTACCAGAATGTTTTGTGGATGAAATGGTGGATGTGTTTAATTCTATCCATGATAGAATTAAATTCACAAAAGAAGTTGAGAAAGATTATCAATTGAGTTTTTAGATATTAGAGTCATTAGAGGTAATAATAATAGAGTGAAATTAGATTGGTATAGAAAACCTACATGGTCAGGTAGATTTTTAAATTTTGATTCTCACCACCAATTCGGAAACAAGACAGGTGCGATCAAAGGTGTCATTGACAGAGCGATTAAATTGTCACATAAAGATTTTAGAAAAAGAATTTAAATTTAGTTAGAGAAACATTTATTAAAAATAGTTATCCCGTAAAATTTATTGATAAAATGATTGATGAGAGAGTGTGGGAAATTTATAATGGTGGATTGAAGCAGCGGGTAGATAATCAAACAAGGAATAGAAATGGAAAGAATGCATATTTTAGTTTACCATATGTTAGAGGTTTGTCGGAAAGGATTAGAAGGGTTTTTAGTAAACATAATATTCAAGTTTTCTTTAGAAATGATAATAATTTAGAAAGGTTATTTAGTAATTGTAAAGACAAGGATGATAAATGTTTGAAATCGGGAGTTGTTTATAAAATTAATTGTAGGGATTGTAATGGTTGTTATATTGGTCAAACGGGTAGATATTTGAAAAAGAGAATATATGAACATCAATATAGTTTACGCAGCTCAAGTTGTACATCGGGTTTGAAAGAACATTGTTTAAATAGTTTGCATTCTTTCGATTTTGGGAGTGTGGATATTTTGGAACAGGGGATTAAGAATAAATATAAGAGGGAAAGCCTTGAAAGTATTCACATTCTAAGAAATCGGAATAATGTAAATTTAATGATAGAGTCAAGTAAATTAGATAACATTTATCATTCTTTATTAATTTAAGTGAGAATGGCAAGTTGGAGAGGTGAATGTGGAGGGTGGTGGGGTAAGAGAAAACAAGGGGGTATGGGTGCATGGTATATAAGGAGGTGTATCGCGGGTTTTATTTCAGTCCCTGAGGAGGAGCCGGAGCAGGCTCGAAACGTCAAAAAAAAAAAAAAAAAAAAAAAAAAAAAAAAGGAAAAAAAGGGTCCCTGAGGAGGAGCCGGAGCAGGCTCGAAACGTCGGACAATGTGGTGGTGGTGGGCAGTCAGATCGTCCTTTGCTAACAAAGTTTTTTCCAGATTTTAATTAAGTTTTTATTTCAGATTCTGCGGGGGTGATTATAAACAAGGGCAATCTGACTGCCATAAATATTAATTATTTTAATTTAATTTGTAAGACTGTAAGACCGATGGAAAAATTCTTATCAGTAATTTTTATAATTTTCATAGCAAATTTCATTTTTTAAATAATAATTTTTATTATATTTGTAGCCAATTTTATTATCTGAAATAGTAATTTTTATTATTTTTACACCAATCATAAAAAGTACTATTTCAAATAGTAAAATTTGCTACAAAAATAATAAAAATTAATATTTAAAACAGGATAAATCCCACATGTTGAGTATGTCCCAGCGCTACTATAAAAGTAATAAATTTTCTTATAAAGATTAAAGTTTACAAATAAATTTTGCTCCGTCTAATGAATCAACTAATATTCAATCTGTTTTTCTTACCAGTATGGAAGAACACTGACATTTCATATGACATTTCATATGACTTTAGATGATACAACACTATCACTGCTGTCCTTTCAATACCACGCTTATGTTTAACGAATAATAGGTGAACCATTACTATAAGATTTTTCTTGCCTGGTAGTATCTTATTAAAGTGAATGTTAACTTGACATATTTTAATTGGGAATGATTGATGGAAAATTACTTAGTTATAATAAGAACATTTAATTAGAGTTTATAAAATTCCTCATAATTTGTAAGGCGTATTTTGAATTGTTCATATAAGTGTGATTAAGGAAGATGAAAAAATTGGACATTAGACGCTATTAGGCATTATAAACTAAGGAATAAACTAGCTTATCCAATATAGTTTATCCGATGTCCAATTTTTTTCAGTTAGCATCAGTATCATCAGTAGCAAAGCCCTGCAAAATGCCAATGCTCTTTCATATTTATCCCTCGCGTCATAAGAATTGTAACGTACCGAAGTAATGACAGCTCTCAGATTTGAGTCTACACCTTAATAATTGAGTTGACTTGTATGAAACTAGATGTCGTTACTTGGTAGTTATTAACAATTTTTAAGAGTTCGTGTACTGGACTCGAGCGATTTATCGGTTTTGGGATTTTCCTCCAATCTCAGGGTTAGATACCGACGCGCAGTGTGCCGGAGTCTGTGCCGTCGACACAGATAAAAGGTAGGTAGGTGATGCAGGTAAGTATTTAGCGCTGATTGGCTGCTACCGTGCTGCGTTGGAATCGGGTAAGTAGTTAGCGCTGATTGGCTGCTACCGTGCCGATAGAAAGGATTGCCGAGTAAATAATCGGCGCTGAGGGCCGACTATCGTGCCGTAGGAGGTCGGTAAGGTAGAGTTCCTTGGGTAGGTTAAGGTTAGGTTTATAATTGACATTTTACTTAAAGACAAATATGATATTAAATGAGTTTATTTTGATGATAAATAGGAACAGATTACAAGAGTATATTTACAATATTTTAACGAGCGCAAGAGGTCGCCAGCATCACTCACCTAAGCGCAATGCTTTTGGGAGAGTGTTCAAGGCAGTAGCTCTAAAATTTTGGACGCCGACCCCAGGAATATTTTCTTTTCATTCCTGCTAAAAATGAGAACTCTCTTTTTACCTTTATCCCCTATATCCTCCCATACTGATATAGCGACGCCTCAATCTAATTAACTTAACTGCGTAAATATGTATATATATTGAAAGGATTATTGGGAATAAGGGTTTATAACAACTAGGCTTAATGATACCTTATTGAAACACGAACGATAAGTAGAGTCACAATAATTTAGTTTATTAGTTATAATATTATTAAGAAATATTTGATTATTTATTATTAAAAATATATATAGATCATTAACTAATTTAATTTAATTATATTATCCCGTCTTTAAATATAATTTTCTTATTTCAATTTTAATAATCCCTTCTACTATAAATAGATCCGATTAACAAATCCCCGATAGGTTGTTCCTTATTCCACTTTAATAGTTATAAACAATTATACACCTCATGCTCATACACAACTGGATTTATGCCCTTAAGATTATCATAGGAATAATCGCGAATCTATACTACGTTGAGCGTTGCGTTGTAGAGTGACCTTATCAATACGGCACATATGCATCTGTCTTTTCTATATACCCAATGACGTCCGGCGGAGAGTCAGAGAGTCGCGTCTTGATGTATAACAGCACCGGAGGAGAGACTGTATATAGTACAGTTCTTTCAAGGATTTATTGACTATCAGATAAGTATCC
This sequence comes from Torymus aiolomorphi, assembly GCA_036365515.1. NCBI lineage: Eukaryota > Metazoa > Arthropoda > Insecta > Hymenoptera > Torymidae > Torymus > Torymus aiolomorphi. The sequence continues at coordinate 115,586,284 of CM070877.1, forward strand.
TTTTCATGCATTTACTTGTATATATTTCCACCTAATTCTAATCACTTGTACATATATATATATATATATATATATATATATATATATATATATATATATATATATATATATATATATATGGAATGTTGACTTTACTTGTCGACAGGATAAGATACTTTGTGATGGTTTCCTCTTTTACAGTGTTTCCAAGCTGTACATGGACTAAACCAACGACGTGTATTTCTATATGATTCCGCAACCAGGCTTCTTCTTCAGATTTTCAGTAAGATGTTTGTCTGTCACGGCTGAGTGATTGTTCGTGGGACTGGATTCCAAGTCAGATATGAATGCATATGTACTCCGGTTTAATTAGTATTCAAATTAAATTATATGAATAAATAATTGATGTAAATTAATTATAGCAAGGACCTATGAATCATCTTCGGATCGTACAAACTAGAGTCGCACCAGAGAAAGAGAGAGAAATCAACGTAGATTTAATCAAGCGACACTTCTGAACCGTGTATGTATCAATGAGTAATGTCTTTCCATTTAACCTACAATTGTTACCGAGTAAAAATATATCTAACCTTCTGATACTTTTAAAATTTTAAGTAATAAAATCTATTATTATTATTATTATCAACCTATAATTTAATTATTGTGCTTTTCTGTCCAGGGCCACTACGCCTTTGCATAGGGTATTTATATCAGTTAAGGTTTATTCGAAATTATTGAAATTAATTCTACTCAACGACAAAACTTGGTAACATATGTAAGTATAAACCTTACAATAAGTATAATGTAAATTTTATATAATTGTGAATAAATGTACGTGTATGTATTTTTATAACTATCATAAAAATTTTCTTATTTCAAAATCTATCTTAATTATATGATTTTCATATTTGAATCGAATTAATTATTATATTCTTATAGCAAGAAAACAACTCTACTATCCGTATACACATCAAATATGATAAATGTTCAAAGCTTACAGAATAGATATATTGGGTCTCTATGTTTAGCTGTCAACGTGTCCCTCTTATCCTTGGTGTCCAGCAGATAAAGGTCGTGTGCAGTGATTGAGGTACTCGAGAAAGTGGAAAAATGTAAAGTCCGAGTACAAGGTGCAATAATAATTAAAAATTTGTGTTAAAACTTATAAATTTATAACTGTGCGTTTGAGTTGTTAAGGTATATCTGTATGCGTGTGGATATCTTGACTATAGTTTTGAGGAGTACCGATCACTTCTAATTCTCGCTACGTACTAACTTCCTGCGACGACCGAAACCACGTCGTTTCGCACTTTCGACCGCCCGGGCGGTTTCCCCTCTCTCTCCTTCTCTAGTGATCTTTTAACAGCGCTTGCACTTTTCGCGCCTCACGCCACTACCCAACGCGCGATGCAGGTATGCTACGCGACGGATTCCTACACAAGTTGAATGAACGAAGCATGTTTCAACAATATGATGTCGAAATATGCCCCACTAATATACGTTTTTAAAAATTGAATTGCGGAACTTTCGTGAACATATTTTAATAGATTTCAATTCAACTTGAATTAAAAATCCGTCACGTAACAACACGTAACACTCGGACACAAGTGCATGCCGATTCCGAGAATCGTAGCCCTTTTATACTAGTCAGCTATCTACTCTTCTCTCTCACGCATGACAACAAAGGTGTTTACATTGTGACGTCAGATGCGCCTTAATTACTCGTGAGAGAATACGAGTCTGCTTGGTTTGCGCTGGGCGCTCGTGATCGGTGAGCCGGGCCTTTGTTGATGTTTCGCTTATGAATGGGTGTACGTATCGTACAGCCGGTCATGTACGTCACATCATATAAGAATAAGCTACATTAATTGCATTTTAGCTTATTTTCCTAAGGTACATTTTTCTTGACAAAAAATATTGAATATCAATTGATTTAGTACAAGACCATAGAAAGTATTTATATTTATTGCCAATTCACATATATGGGATATTTGAGGTGAAGTCAGCAGCTCAAAATTTAAAAATTGCTCAAAACTCGTTTCCTTTTAATTTTTTATGAAAAAAAAAATTTTCCTGAAATTTTAGGTCTATATTTGCAAAAATAAAAAAGCTATACAATATTGAAAATTCAATTTTTTTGCAATTTTTGGTTAAAATCCAAGTTTATTAATTTTTTAACTCAAAATCTTGAAACTTTTTGTATAGAACATTGATTGGCAAAAAGTTCGCATTTTATCTGTAGAATGTTCCAGTATTTATTTTATGACCCTTTTTGAAAGCTTCTGATTGGCTGCTTCTTAGTATACCTTCATCGAAGAATATTGAGGCTGCGGCCAAATATTTTTTATTCGACAAATTTTTTTTTGTATTCTTCTTCGAAAACCCTTCAAAATACTTTTTTGATCAATACTGACCGAGCAAAAGGGAAAAAGTTACAATTTTTTGGAATATCAAGAAAAATCCATAATTTCAATTTTTGATAACATGATTAATGAAACTGAATGTTATTCATACATCTTATGTCATGGACCATACCACTGAATTTTGTTAGAGCATCAAATAGAACATTATTTATATCTATTTTCAATAATATTAGGCTTGCACAATAAGCGATACTTAATTATGAATGAAATTATGAGTCTGTTGCCTGATTTCATTTTGACAGCTTTATAGTAATTAACCTCTATAGCTTAATTTATTATTAATTCATAATTAGGTATCGCTTATTGTGTAAGCCTAATATTATTGAAAATAGATATACATAATGTTCTATTTGATGCTCTAACAAAATTCAGTGGTATGGTCCATGCCATAAGATCTATGAATAATGTTCAGTTTCATTAATCATGTTATCAAAAATTGAAATTATGGATTTTTCTTGATATTCCAAGAAATTGTAACTTTTTTCCCTTTGCTCGGTCAGTATTGATCAAAAAAGTATTTTGAAAGGTTTTCGAAGAAGAATAAAAAAAAAATTTGTCGAATAAAAAATATTTGGCCGCAGCCTCAATATCCTTCGATGAAGGTATACTAAGAAGCAGCCAATCAGAGGCTTTCAAAAAGGGTCATAAAATAAATACTGGAACATTCTACAGATAAAATGCAAACTTTTTGCCAATCAATGTTCTATACAAAAAGTTTCAAGATTTTGAGTTAAAAAATGAATACACTTGGATTTTAACCACAAATTGCAAAAAAAACCTTGAATTTTCAATATTGCATAGCTTTTTTATTTTTGCAAATATCGACCTAAAATTTGAGGAAATTTTTTTTTCATATAAAACTAAAAGAAAACGAGTTTTGAGCGATTTTAAAATTTTGAACTGCTGACTTCACCTGAAATATTCCATATTTATAAAATAACTTCACATATATTAAAGAGTATTGACATGTGCGTGTCTTGAGGTGTACTAAGTTATTCTGATTTTTTTTGAATTTAATATTTATGATTTGCAAGTGTATATATGAGAGCGTCCAGCAGAAACGGGCCACCGAGCGCGCGCGGTGCCTTTTTGCGCGTAAAAGGCGCTCTGTTTAACTCGTTCATAAACGTATGCTGCGTCTTTGAAAAAAAAACCAAGGACCTATATCGATAGATTTTTTCCTGCTCTTTCCAATGGTGTCATTGTTTTTATTGCGAAACGCTTTCTTCTGGACGAAAACTCGAGTTGAATATTGAAAGCCATTTTTCTCAAAGTATATCATGTTTTTTTTCAAAATAAACTACACCATTGGAAAGTACAACTCTTAAGCTTCAAAACCCTATCTTGGAGAAGTTAGAGAAATAAAGGGTTTAAAAGTAACAACATGAAAAAGACAGCGCCGAGGGTCCGCGCGAGCCCCTCGCGCCCGTGCGTACGGCACGTTTAAGTGCACGCTCTATTCAATTCGCTAATAATCGCGTACCAAGTTTTTGTTATATAAATGAACAAAGTTCATTGTAATATTATACTAACTGTTACAACTAGATCCACAAAATTATGTCCACGCATTGGCATTGTAAGTTACAAAACATTTTATATTTACAAAAAAGAAAGGGCGAAATAGCACATCGCGTGTATTAATCTGCCCTTGAGCATAGCGTAAAAAGTTCGGGCAGCCGCTGTCTTTTTGATCTTACTATTTTTGAACTTTTCATGTTTCAACTTAAAAATATAATATTTTATAGTTTAAATCTTGTACTTTTGAAGAATATAATTCATTTTGAAGAAAAGACTGATATTTTATTGAAAAAATAGAGTTTAAACATTCAAATGGAATTTTCAACTAGAAGGAAGTATTTCGGAATAAAAATAAGAGCACCATTGGAAAGAGCAGGAAAAAATCTATCGATATATATCCTTAGTTCTTTTTTCAGAGACTTGGTACACGATTATTAGCGAATTGAATAGAGCGTGCACTTAAACGTGCCGTACGCACGGGCGCGAGGGGCTCGCGCGGACCCTCGGCGCTGTCTTTTTCATGTTGTTACTTTTAAATCCTTTATTTCTCCAACTTCTCCAAGATAGGATTTTGAAGCTTAAGAGTTGTACTTTCCAATGGTGTAGTTTATTTGGAAAAAAAACATGATATTCTTTGAGAAAAATGGATTTCAATATTCAACTCGAGTTTTCGTCCGGAAGAACGCGTTTCGCAATAAAAACAATGGCGCAATTGGAAAGAGCAGAAAAAAATCTATCGATATAGGTCCTTGGTTTTTCTTTCAAAGACGCAGCATACGATTATGAGCGAGTTAAACAGAGCGTCTTTTACGCGAAAAAAGGCACCGCGCGCGCTCGGTGGCCCGTTTCTGCTGGACGCTCCTATATATATATATATATAACCCCTTTATGGAGCCAATCCCTGTATATTAGTACCTACGCCCAGAGTTCCCGTATACAAGTGACTAAAGAAATAATCCCTCTCTGGGTATAGAAACTCTAGCTCGGGCTCCATAAACGCCGTATAAGAATATTTTATGGGACCCGGGCTCCATAAAAGGAAACGGGCTCCATAAATATGCTCATGTGTATAAAAGGGCTCCATAAATCTGGTAAAACAAATGTATATATGGGGCATTCTCTGTCAACGCGACACCCCCTCTGCCCAGAACAATTTTGATCCAAATGGAGTCTACCTGGGCTCAAATGAAAGCTCTTGACTTCTACTTTCGAACGCCGTCTGGCGATTCCGAAAATTCAAAATAGCGGATCAAATATGGTGGCTGAAAGTCTCTGAATGATGGAAAAACAAGTTTTTCTTCACTCTAATAGCGAATCTGATACGAAAATTGTTATTTCTTGCCACTAATATGAAGTTAGCGACATATTTTCTTACTACTACCGTTCAAACCGAGCGGTTAAAATTATATTTCAAGGTCATTTTGAAGGTCAAAAGTTATTTTCTGGATTTTCGGACTAGTATTCCACGAAACTAGTAGAAAACTTGATTACGATCATAACTAGACTTGACCTTGGATCATTTTTCAAGGTCATTTTCATGGTGAGTTCTAATTTTAATAAACCGATTCTTTCGCAGTTATAGTTCTTCAATTCATGCTATCAATCGGTTCTAATTCGGAACAGTAACAGAAAAACTGTGGTTATATCCACACTTTGAAACATTTCAGAATCACTGAAAAAAGTTTGGTGGAAAAGAAACACGTTAGCGTAGAGTATCAGTACCAAATGCAAGAATTGTTTCGTAACTAAACATTAAGTCCTTTACTCTCCCATTTTAGAGCAAATGTTGCACTAAAATTGTTCCGCATTTAATCTATTTCATCGTTCTTCAGGAGTACAAAAGTTTAGGGCAGAAGAAGCACTAAAAGGTGTGGCAATGGTACAACACATTTGTGCTGCTACTGCTTTTTTGATTTGGTGCTTCTCCTGCACAAAAATCGTGCAGTATATGCACTGAGAGAAAAAAACCGACGTGACGCCGTGGATGCTATAGTTGGTGTAAGACCGTGTGACTATACACGTATTCAATGCGATCAAAAATTGCAAAATTTTTGAATTTTGCAATTTTTGAATTGACTTTGAAGGTCAACGACGGGGTCAGATTCAAGGTCATCAGACCAGACAAATCCTCGTTGAAAATTACTTACGGTATGACCTTAGCTTTTTCAAAAAATATCGTTTCTGGGAAAATACGGGGGTCCCATACTTTTTGATAACCCTGTAATTAAACTTTACAATAGAACATTTCTAAAATCTCTCTAACTTTTTTTATTCCTCTTTCGAAACTCTTTAAGTACCGATGCTTCTCTAAAAGTTTAGTGCGGCTGTTACTCTAACTCTTTGGTGTATCTGTGGTTCTATATTTCGTGCATTATCTTTCCTAAACGTTTCGTACATATAGTTCCCATCGATTTTCGAGAGGATTCAAATTAATTCGAAGACATTTTTCACAGCACCTGTTCTAACAGTCCTACGTTATTATATTCGAGTATTATCACTTACTTAGATGGATTGAATATGTCTACTGTAGCACAGTCCGATCGTTGTATCTACCCTCTCAATGGTAAGGGTCACATAGGTAATGATTTACGCTTGTTGTCGAACAACTTAAAATGAAGATTTCCAGATTTGCCAGATAATTCAAAAATTTGTAGTAAGTGTAGAAAGTTATGTGGATCTCCCATTTCATCTATTGGTACAAAAGATAACGAAGGCAACAACGAATATGAAAACATGGATATAGAGACGACATCAGAAAACACTGGTATTGATAAATCTGTTCAAGAAGCTACACGATCAGCTAGAGAAATCGAATTGGAAGACATGTTTTCAGAATTAAAAGAAAAGTTTTCTAGATTAGCAGTTAATGACCCTTTGAAACTAACTATACTTACAATCGCCCCATCAACTTGGAATATTAGTCGAATTTCCCGTGAATTCAATACATCAAGACATTTAGTAGGAAAGTCGAAAAAACTCAAAGCCGATGGAGGTATTTTAGCTACAACAACGGCTAAACATGGTAAAACTTTGTCAAAAGCAGTAATAGAAGTCATTGTTGAATGTTATAATAACGATCTGCAGAGTCGGATGATGCCGGGTCGAAAAGATACTGTCTCTGTTATTATTGATGGAAAGCGGACTCAGGTGCAGAAACGTCTTTTATATTTCGATTTACGAGAACTTTACGAATTATTCAAGATAGCAGAACCAACAGTGCAAGTAGGATTCAGTACTTTCGCGAAATTACGACCAAAACATTGTGTTCTTGCTGGTGCTAGAGGAACGCATAGCGTCTGCGTTTGCACCATTCATCAAAATTGTAAATTGATGTTGGATGCAATCGATATTCAGAAGCTCACGAAAAATCAAGAAGAACCCATTTGTAGTTATAAAAATTGTTTACAGCAAATTATGTGTAAGAATCGTACACCTGACTGTCACTTGGATGAATGTTCGAAGTGCCCTGGTTCTGAAAATCTTACGTCTCGTTTACTTAAAATATTGGATGGGGCAAATATCTCACAAATTGAGTACTGTGCGTGGTCAGGAACGGATAGATCAACTTTGCAGAATTTAACTCTACCAGTTGAAGAATTTGTTGATGAATTATATGCCAAATTGGCGATACTCAAATCCCACTCATATATTGCCAAAGAACAAGGTAATTTCATTGCTCAAACAAAAAGTAATCTAGGCAATGGAGAAGTTCTGGTAATGTTCGACTATTCTGAGAATTACTCTTTTGCAGTTCAAGATGCATCTCAAGCCTTCCATTTTAATAATGACCAGTGCACTGTTTTTCCAGCTATTTACTATTATAAAGAAGATTCAGAGCTGAATCATGAAAGTTGTGTATTCTTGTCGAATAGTTTGAAGCATGACACTTCTTCTGTCTATACTATTCAGAATTTATTGATTCCAGAAATCAAGAGAAAAGTAAAAAAACTTAAAAAGATTATTTACGTGACAGATGGAGCAAAACAGCATTTCAAGAACCGCTTTCAGATAGCAAATCTTCTTCATCATGAGAAGGATTTTGGTATTGAGGCAGAGTGGCATTTTTGCGCCACTGCTCATGGTAAAAGCTGTTATGATGGTCTTGGTGCAATATTTAAAAGAGAAGTTTATAGAGCTAGCTTGAAGGCGAAACCGAAAGATGCTATTCTGACGCACACATCTCTTGTGAAGTGGGCTAAAAATCATTTTGAAAATATAAGGATTTTTTATTTTACGCAGACTGAACATGATAAATTCAAAAGGAAACTCAATCGTAGGTTTCAAGATGCATTACCTGTCCCACAGATTCTTAAACATCATTCTTTTCAATTATCAAGTGACGGGAAAGTTATCATGAAAAGGTACTCGAATGCTGCTAAGTCTGTATCTGTTCTACTTTAATTTTCAATGGGAAAATATACTGAATTTTTTTTATAATATTCAAGTTTTTCTATTTTTTATCCTCCTTTTTTTTAATTTTTTTTTTATGTTCTGAGAGAAGTAGTACCTTCACGTGGTTCAGAATGGGTTATGCTAAAACTACTTGATAGTTCTATTGTGGAACTTTATCTTCTCTAAGGATTTTATACATGAAATTTTTAGATCGCCGGTCCCACGATATGCACAAAGGAACAAATGTCTCATAGGAGGTTACGTTCAACAAAACATTAATTATGCAGAGACAGAAATCATGACCTTGAAAAATGATCCAAGGTCAAGTCTAGTTATGATCGTAATCAAGTTTTCTACTAGTTTCGTGGAATACTAGTCCGAAAATCCAGAAAATAACTTTTGACTTTCAAAATGACCTTGAAATATAATTTTAACCGCTCGGTTTGAACGGTAGTAGTAAGAAAATATGTCGCTAACTTCATATTAGTGGCAAGAAATAACAATTTTCGTATCAGATTCGCTATTAGAGTGAAGAAAAACTTGTTTTTCCATCATTCCGAGACTTTCAGCCGCCATATTGGATCCGCCATTTTGAATTTTCGGAATCGCCAGACGGCGTTCGAAAGTAGAAGTCAAGAGCTTTCATTTGAGCCTAGGTAGACCTCATTTGGATCAAAATTGTTCTGGGCAGAGGGGGTGTCGCGTTGACAGAGAATGCCCCATATATATATAAGCATGAGTTATTGTTATATAAGTTACAGCAAAAGAGGAAACCCATTTAGCAATAAATTTAGAACAATATAATATTTATAACATGGATTTTCTCATAATTCAGAGGTATGTGATAAAATAATTAAGTAGCACTTGTACATATCACTGTAAACCATACAAATCTAATTGAAAAGGACAGTTCGGATAATTTTAACTTAGGTGTCTCATGTAAACACGCTACTGTTCTGTGTATGTGTGTGCTGGGAACCATGGGTACGCAAACCCTATTCCACAGTTTTCGCCTCATTCATTGAGAACACGAAGGCGCGCTCGATGCCGGCCTCGCGTGATTTTGATATCGTGGGTCGGCGTCGAGTAGCGCAAGCCCGTGACTCGTTAAACCTCGTCACGTCATTCTCTTTTCTGCCGTTAATTGTTGTCGTCGAGAAAATTGTAAGTACCGTACCTAGCAAATACAATATCAGTATAATAATGTTTTCTCTAAAATGTTCATTAAACTATTATTTTTATAAACAGTATTAAATTGTTAAATCATGTATTATAATTTATAACTTATATAAATTCATAACTTACATAAATTTTTTATAACATATATAAATCTATAACAAATTATAAAAACAGCAGAGTATATTTTGGATTCTGGAAGAAATCCTTATTAAGTATTCTTACGGAAAAAGTCGTATAATGAGAGAAATTTTTTTTTGGGAATTCTTTCCCGGTCGGAACTTGTAATTTTGACGCGTCATTCGGGGCTTAGTTTTTGCGCGAACAACTGTCTCATAAAAAAGTCGAAAAACATCTTTCTTTTGTTACATATAATTAGTTTTTTTCTAAAATTAGTGGTTTTCTAGAATTAACATGTTTTTTTATGATTATTTGTGATATTTATTTGATTCAAAAGTATGATGGAAAAAAATTTTCTAAGTCCCCAAAAATCAGGTGAGAAATCAGGTGAGAACTCAGGTGATTTCAAACCTGATTTTTCTCAATAGGGGTGTATACTATTTTTTTCAACCACGGGGCGTGAAATTCGATTTTGATCCCTGTATAGCGGGCTCGAAGTGATTTACGCCTGCGGGCGCGAAGTAGTTTACTTTTGCGCACTAGGGCATGAGGGCATGAATCGGGCACTTTGAGCCCGCTAAACAGGCATCAAAAGTGCCCCCAACGTCATTCGATAGTATATTAAAAATATATCCCCCCTCCAGTTACAACCCCAAAATTTCGTCCGTTTTTCGATCGGAGCGCTCCTTCTCGAGATATAAGCCAAAAATCAAAATTTCTACCCCCACCACCGATTTTTGGAAATTCCGTCAACGTCATTCGATAGTATATTAGAAGTATGTTCCCCCTCCAGTTACGCCCCCAAAATTTCGTCCGTTTTTCGATCCGAGCGCTCCTTCTCAAGTTATAAGAAAAAAACCAAAATTTCTACCCCCCCCCCCCCCCACGGTTTTCGAAAATTCTTTCAATGGATAGTATGTGAAAATATGAGATCACGCGCATTCAAATGTATCCCTCAGAGGTAGATAAAAACGCCTCGGCCCTGTCAAGATGGCCAGGCGTACGGCAGGCCTTGAACAGGTTGCCTTAAAATTTTGGTGCTTGTTCAATACTTATCTAAACCTAGGCATATGCCCTATTTTTCGAAGTATCATCCAAATAACACTTCCGAATTTGACAGTCCCATATACAGAAATTGCAAATATTCATAGGAAAATTATAAAAAAATGGGCTGGCACCCGCCTGTCAATTATAGATGTTATGAACGGGCCGCCTGACTTAATTGATGTGGTTAGGCGCGAAATTTAAAATATTTAACTCACAAAATAGAAAATAGTTTGAGACCTTTGTATTATAAAAATAATACTGATATTCTTTTACGATTACTCCAACATTTTTGCATCCGAGCATTCATAGAAGTTTAAATTAATACTTTTTAATATTTAGAAAGGAAATAATGTATTAAAATATATAGAGTCCGCTTGATTTCAGCTAGTTCTCTCTCTTTTAAAAAATAATACCTGTGCTTGAAGGCAAACTATTCGGGTCACATATGATTTATTTATAGCGTTTAAACCTTCCCAAAGAGAAATAAAAATGGCAGCAAATAGTTTATTTATTTGATTTCACAAACAATATTACTAACATATTACACAAGTAAAAAAATACATAGGTAGTTCCTTTAGTGGGACAGGATTTTTGAGCAAAAGTGAGACAAACAGCCGGTAGTAGGATAATTTGAAGTTCTGCTAGTCAATATTAGATTTTAGTAAGTTTTCAACACTCTAAACACTACAAATAATGTTTTTTGCCCGCAAATATTTATTGCAAAATTATAGTAAAAAAAAACATCATTGAACCACCTCTATTCAGTGTATAAAATGTATTTAGCTACTAATTTATATTATACTATCATAAACAGTTTATACATGTAATAAGTCTTATAAAATAATAAATGCTCAAATTTTTGTAGAAAATGGCAATGCTATCCGTAAAATAAATAAATAAATATTAATCAATTATAGGCACCCTACATACTTAAAATTTAGCGAGGCACTCAATTTTCGTATCTTGAATAATAGTTGAATGTTTATAAACGTACTGAAAGTATAAACATTATTCAAAGAAAGAAAAATACATAGTTTTTCAGATGACTTTTTATCGTTAACGTTTTAAAATTGAAATGAACGAGATGGTTGAAAAAGGAATTTTGACTTTTATGATTTTATTTATTGAATAATCAATTTAATACTGTCCCGGACACCCACTTTTTACACTGTTCTGCAGATTAGGGCTGAACATGTATAACTCGAAAAACTCATGTGCGCAAAACCTGGACCTGCTACGCAGTTGAAAATCTGAGTGCGTGATACTCACATGCGCTCGGCAGTCACTGCAGTTTTTCCGCGACTCTGAATCATTTATGTCATTCACCTTAAATAATCGGTAATTACAGGCTCTTCATTTGTCAACAGTGCATGGCGGGAAATAGAAAAAAAATGACAGCGTATCTGAAAATGTTTGTTTACCAAAATAATTTTATTGAAAATTAACATTTGGCTTATCCAATATCACAGTTTTTAGATAATCTAGTACAATATAACTTTGAAAGATTAATTTATGATACTAGCATTGCGAAGTTCACTAAGAATAAAACGGATTTCACCATAGTTAGTTCTTATTCCCATGTTTTTTTGCTCAGCAACGAGTACTTGTAAGCGATCAACTAATTTGTTAGGATCATCCCAGACGTCGAGTTCGTATGCAGATGTAACATCTACTCGCGATATTTTGAGAACAACTTCTTCCTCTTCATCATCACTAGTCCACTGTCTCGTTTAACTTTCACGTTGATATCTCCAATTAAGAAAGTTAAAATTCTTACGAGTTCTTCTAGGTGAATATTCATTGGTTGAGAAATCTGATGCATCTTCACTAGAATGATCAGCTTCATAATAAATATCGGTCTCGTTAGAATGCAAGTTAACTCGTGTATCAACAGTTATGAGCTTCTTTAGAGAATTGACTATTGGTTCAAATATCTTTTTCGCTGCCACCGGATTAGTTTGCTCAACCCTTTTACTTTTCTCTCTTGCGTTTTCTACTTCGTTAACATTATCTTCTCCCGATAATGGCGAGATACTTTTTACGGACGACTTTTCGAACATTGGAGCAATAAAATTATAAAATTTGTTACTCTTTAGTTTTCGAATCGACTTATTCACGCAATAATGCTTTTTGTGAGCGCTCGAAACTTCAATAATCATACGATAATTATCCAAATCATCTGAATTGATAAGACTTTCATCCGAAAGTTTTTTGAATAGTAATTGCAGTAATCCTACGGACAAAGTCGTCTTCAAACTTTATTGGAGAATTTCCGATCATAAGTAAATTTCCTCGCTTGTAAACACCATAAATATTATCGAGATATCTCCTAGAATTTCCATTTAAATTCGTTACATATTTCTTGACTAGTTTTGCAAATTTACGATTAGTGGAGCTAGCCATTTTATTCTGGTCAGGGCTCATATTAGATAGTTTGATTTCAGAAGTTTCCATATCATCAGATCTATCCAGAGATTCAGCTCTTTTTGTCAAACCTAATAATGACTGTGATTTTTGTACTACTGCATCCTGAAATTTGCGAATAACACCTACGATTTTCATGAAACTTTGCATGTGAGTAGAGTAAACAAATACATTTTACCCATGTATTTTTTTCCGCTGGAAAAGAAATCTAGAGGGTGAAAACCACCCTCAAAGTTAATACATGCATAGCAGGCGCATTTAATACTTCACTGCGAATTACGTTTTTTGTGGCGGTTCTTTCTAAAATTTTGTATACCTATATTTTTTGGTTGGTCATACCAAATATATCAGAATCTGCAAGTTCAATATAATGAATCTAAGATTGCCGCCATCGCTAGTAAATTAGTGAAAATTTGGATATTTTGCAGTAGACTCATCGTTTATCTATATTTTTTTGGATCGCTAATTCCAAATCTAAAGTCAAAATTCGTAAATTCTATAATCGCAGATCCAAAGTGGCTGCCTTCAGTTAGTTAATAGAAATTTCGATATTTTACAGTAATGTCATTGTTCTAAACATAAGAATTAAACAGTATAAGGGACTAGAACTATTATATAATGATATGTATTAAAGTTATTAACAATATAGTACTTCAATAAATGGTATATGCATATAAAGAAACGTAATAACACACATACACACACACTCCCACACGCACACACACACACACACACACACACACACATATTTAATTCACAAATTGGTGAATTTTCAAATTTTGTTCAATATACGTCTGGCAATAATGATAATCAGTGAAAAAGTGTTTAAAACATAGTTGCTTTTTGCACCATGCACATGGTATTACTGCAATATCTCCACATATGTCACATATTGATTCCTCTTGAGTGTGAAAACAGAAATCTACTGAATTTTGAAATGTTGGAGGCTTTTTCATTAAGTATCCACTTTTATACCATGCGTATTTAAAAACATCTTGGAATCTTCGTGAAGAAAATTGATTATGCGTTAGGGATTGTATTTTTATTATATTATTTCTCTTATGTAAGTTAACATCATAATTCATAAGAAGTGTTGTCTGATAATTTTCTTATAAAGTCTTTCCAAAATCGAAAACTGTATACATCAAGAGGCATATCACCAGTTATACGAGGGTGGTCCCAGAAGTACCCGACCCAACAAAGAAAACACAAAAATTTTGGAAAAAAATATATTTATTTTTCAACATAATCTCCTTTCAGCTCAATACACTTTTCCCAGCGATGTTCAATAAGTTCGATACCCTTTTTATAATAAGAACTGTCTTGCTCCTCAAAATAGCCAGTAACTGCCGACATCACTTCTTCATCGTTGGAAAATCTTTGACCACTGAGCCATTTTTTCAAGTTTGGAAACAGAAAATAATCCGAGGGGGCTAAATCTGGCGAATAGAGTGCATGAGGTAGCAATTCAAACTTTAATTCATGAATTTTGGCCATTGCAATAACGGATTTGTGAGCTGTTGCATTGTCTTGATGAAACAACACTTTTTTCTTAGCCGAATGCGGCCTTTTTTGCATGACTTCTTCGCTTAAACGTTGCAATAAGTTCGCATAATACTCGCTGTTGATAGTTTTTCCTTTTTTAAGATAGTCAATGAAAATTATCCCACGCGCATCCCAAAAAACCGACGCCATAACCTTGCCTGCAGATGGAACGGTCTTCGCCTTATTTGGAGCCAGTTCTCCCTTTTCAGTCCATTGTTTTGATTGTTCTTTTGTCTCGGGTGTGAAGTGATGGACTCATGTTTCATCCATAGTTATGAAACGGCGCAAAAATTCTGCTTTGTTGCTGTGAAACTTCGCTAAACACTCAATTGAAACATCTTCACGACACTGTTTTTGCTTGAGTGTGAGTAAACGCGGTACCCATCTTGCACACAGCTTTCTCATGTTCAAATTTTCAGATAATATGCGATGTACCGCACTTTTTGAAATGCCTACTATGTCTGCTAGCTCACGCACTTTCAGTCGACGATCATCCAGTACCGCTTTGTGGATTTTCTTCACCATTTCTGGAGTCGTCACCTCATTTGGTCGACCACTGCGATGCTCGTCTTGGCAGCTCGTACGGCCTCGTTTAAACTCTGCTACCCAATATTTTACTGTTTTAAATGAAGGAGTCGACTCACCCGGAGAGAATCTAGTTCAGCTTTTATATTGGTTGGGCTGAAGCCTTTCGAGTAAAAGTATTGTATCACATAACGATGACCAATCTTCTCCACAGAAAACGTTCACTATTAATAGCTGCGAAACAAATACTAAACAATGTGACGTCTTCAAATTTCAAACATATGCTTTATAGATTGTGTACTTTCTAATACAGTGATATTTTTCAAACAACTACCGCCATCCTTAGGTCAGGTCGGGTACTTCTGGGATCACCCTCGTACCTTTTGGTATCGTTTTCAATATAAGATTTGTCTCTTTCGGTATGGCTTCCTTTACAGCAGTTTCACATTGTCCACTCCATGAATCTAATAACAGTACAGGTGAATTCCCACTGTGAATTAAAAATACATTTTGTATCCAAATTTGAAACAGTTCTTTGGATAATTTGCCGGAAGCTGATGCTTTCACGTATACATTTGATGGTCTGAATAAAGTTTCCATTACTCTAGGTCCAAATTGTCCATGGGTCTCTTTTAAAACTATAAATAACGGAGAAATTAGTTTTCCCTCTGCTGATATTGTTGATTGAATAGTATAACTATGTGTTGTAGAAGATACCGACTGAACAATGTTTTCTACCTTTTTAGTCCCTTTATAACAGAGCGTGCGACCACTATGTAACTCTAAATTGAATCCACTCTGATCAGAATTATAAACGCTTTGAGCTGCATATACCTTAATTAGATTTTTAACATCGTTAACAAAATTTTCTTTGTATCCTTCTAATTCTGTTGCTTTTTGTGTAGACGATGTAGTAATGAATTTTGTTATTTTACGTGAAACAAAAAAGTGGGTCTTTTTAGACCGAGTGTGGGATTGCAGTACGAGTCGAAGGTGAGCTAGTACGAGCCGAACGCGAGTGCATTTGCGAACCGAAGACGAGTACTGCAACCACACGAGGTCAAAAAACTCACTTAGCCCTTGGTGCACACCATATTTTTTGTACCGCAAGTATAGATTTTTGCATTTTTTCAAAATATCGATGATTTTCTTAAACAATCTTAAAAACTCCATTCAAAAACGACAGCGGACGCTTTTCGAATTTTTTTCCGCTCGCTACTTCGAGCAGCGGGCGTTTTTCGATTTTTACCGCCCGTTAGCAGCAGGCGCTTTTCAGTTTTTACCGCCCGCTCCTGCGAATAGTGGGAGCTGTTCTATTTTTACCACCCGCTACGGCGAGCAGCGGGCGCTTTTCAGTTTTTACCGCCCGCTGGTCGACAAGCGGTCGCTTTCGACTCTATTAATAGGTTCAAAAAACGCGAAAATTGTGCTTGCGGTACAAAAAAATATATACACGCGCAGGTAGATCGGCTACGAATTTTTCAATGATAAAACTTTGAGGCAGAGAAATAAGCGGGGAAGCAAACTCAAGGTAAACAAATTCATCAAACTCAAATAGGTGTTGGAAGCGAGATTTACGGATGAGAATATCTACACACAAATAGGCATTTGATAAACTCATTAATAGAATAAATTTTTAAAACCGGCTTACTAGTATCTAAAAAATTTAATTCGATTATACTACTGAAAATAAGAATGATTTATAAATTTAATTTTTTGGTCCTCCCAGTTGACGTGAAATCACTCATTTGCATACATTTATGTAACAAATATAATAAAATTTCATGCTCAAGTGATTATGTTAATTAACTGTCGTCTTCTTCTTGGACACTATCAGTATTATTGTTAGGTTTAGCAATTAATAAATTATAATATGAATGGTATTGTGGCGGTATGATATTGTTTTTACACAAGGTTTTTAGTTCTTTAATATTCGCGGCATTATAACTCCTTGTACGTCAGAATATCTCTTTTTTTAAATATATTTTTGGACATTAGCGTCATTATTTTCTTTTCGTATAATTAGTGAGTCATAATCTTCATCGAATGATTTCTTGTATATTAGCTAATTATATGAGCTATTCCAAAAATTATTACCCTCTTACGTCTCGAAAAAATAAAAAAATTTTTTGAAGGCACATTCATCGGACAAGGTTTTTCTTGTTCTTTAAGCTTTTCTGAATGTCAAAAAAATAGGTACACGCTCGATTTAATGATATCATTTTTTGGCGACACTTTTAAGTCAATTTTGGATTGAAAAGAATTAATGGAAATTCACCTTTTTTCCTAAACGGCGAAACTTGAAAAGATGATTTAATTTTTAAGACACATCTATAGGACAAACTTTTTCTTGTTCTTTAAGTCTTTGTGAATGTGAAAAAAAATGATTTACAAGCCCGATTGAATGGTACACTTTTTTTGCTCGACTTTTAAATCTAAAAATTAAGGAAAATTGTCTTTTTTCTATACGGCGACACTTATAAATACTGGTATCTGCCTATTTGATCTTTCCATAAATAATTACCTACACTGAAATTATTACTTAAAAAGTTACAGTTTTCTAAGAAATAATCGTTATTACAATTACTACTTCCCATAATAATTTGCTACTAGGGTAGCGGTCCGTATTAGTGTGCCTGTCCATATTTGTGTGCCCTACTATTAAAACTTATCCTAGAAATGAACGATTAAAAAAGTAACACTAAAATATTTCTTTTCATAAAGTATAGTTAATTAAGTTTAAATAGAATTAATTACTTAATTTGTTTTCATTTATTATAACATTAAAAAAGAACTTTCAAAAATATGTTTCATGGTTTGCGGTGTGTCACGGTGTTTCCTTGTCCAAACTTGCTAAGAAATGACATTTTTAAAAGTAACATTAAATAATGTTTCGGAAGGATTTTAATGTAGAATACGATTGATTACATCATAAAATAATATTGTGTTATATAATAAATCTTAATATAAAGGTTTTCAATTGATTTTAATATTTAATTAATGGTGTCTACTAATAGGGCAGTGAAAAACGACTTGTCCAGATTTGTGTGTGCACAAATACAATACGAACATGCTCGTATCGGCGCTTGAACAGAAAAGTTAGGTTAGGTTGTCTGCGTAAAAACGTTGTTTCATATCGCATTGACGACCTTTAGCAGTTTTCACCGTATCGGAATTAATTAACATTCAATGTAAACAAGGGTTAGAAATTGATTATAAATGCACTACAATTAACAAAATAATTTTGTTGGCAATGATAATATTATCAAGACACACTAATATGGGGCACACAAACGTGTACACCCACATTAATACGGGGCACATAAAAATGTACTTTATTGTCTGCTAGGGCACACAAACGCGTACAATTTTTTTGTTATATTGCTAGTAACTTTCGTAAATATTAATATTTTTCTATAAAACAAATTATTTCGTATAGATTATTACTTTTATTATCAATATAAACTTGCCTGGAATCTCTGAGACAGCTTAAATAGTCTATTATTATGCGACAAAACTGAAGAGTTTCTTAAACCCACACTAATACGGACATCTACCCTGGCGATAATTCAATAAATATTTGAAAACGTAACAATATTATCCATCTTTTTTCAATCTTTACAGCAGCTTTATGTATTCAATACATATTATAATTGAAGTAACTAAGTGAATAAAGAACATCAATCATTCCATTTAATTTTTTATTTACTAATTATACGGAAAATTATAAAATAAAAATTTACGAACTATGAAGTTACTTATACAAAGTAAATTCATAGCTCGTAAATTTTACAATTTTTAACTGTCTCATCTACATATTTACATGCCTTATCACTAAGGCAGAAAGTATTTGTTTTTTGCTTCCTTTTATATTTAAATGAAGATTCAATTCTGCATGTCATAATATTTGAGTAGGGAATACCTTTTGGACGTCGTCCAGTTGTGGCCATCAGAAATTTGTTCCGTTGGATGCGAAAAACTTCTTAATTAATACGTTTTCTTCGATTTCGAGAATTACTCCAGGATACCATTTCTTATTATAAATTACTATAATCGAACTGTCTTCTAAATAATTATTGGTAATATTATTGTCAACAGATTTTTGTGTAATTGAATAATTGATTGCACTATCAACAAGACTGTAATGATTGCAGAAATTATGTGTCGATAGACAATCAGTGCATGATAGGTAAATAACAAAAACGTCAACTGTTTTTATTTGAATTCAACCATATAATTTGGTGCACTAATTTTGTTTTTGAAACGGGTAATAGTTTTTCTAAACGAAATTTTCTTTTCTGCCCTCCGGCCGGGAAGTTGGCGCTTTCCGGCCGGAGGGTAGAAGAATAGTATACACACCTTGGCCAATAAAAAAGAAAGCCTCAGATCACATGTTTGTCAACCTCGGCTTCGCCTCGGCCGACAATTACATGTGATCTGAGACATTTCTTATTTTACTGGCCTAGGTATGTAATATACTATTAATTTTTCGATTTAAAAATCGCGCTAAACAAGTATACCATTCAATTGGGCTTCTAAATTATTTTTTTCACATTCAGAAAGAAATCCAAAATTGACTTAAAAGCATCGCCAAAAAAGATACCATTAAATCGCGCGTGTACCTATTTTTTTCACATTCAAAAAAACTTAAAGAATAAGAAAAACCTTGTCCGATAAGTGTGCTTTCAAAAAAGTTTTTTTTATTTTTTTCGAGATGTAAGAGAAAAATAATTTTGGGAATAGCTCATATAATCCTTTAATGGCCGCTACTTGCATAAATTTAGACACTCCTACGGCTACAATACTCTTTTCTCCTCTTCCGGTGTATAAATTTTTCGGCCTTCAGCATTCCTCTCTATTATTGCATGTACTGCGTCACCTTCATTCTAAGTATGAACTATCTCAAGGAAATTTTTGTCATATTGTTATACTGTATTTTGCAGACGCATATCCAAGCATAGCAAAAACAATAACATTTCTATTTTTATCGCCGCAGTTATCTGACCATAAAATAAAATTTTCTACACCATCTGCTACCTTTCTTGTATATAATATAGTAGACAAGATGATACTTCGTTCGCCCCTTTTCTTGCGCAATTCTCTGCCTATATACATATAGCAAAAATCTTTGTGTTGTACGACGTCATAAACAGTGAAGTTATATATACATAATTTTCTCTTATAATACAAGCAACTTTTTTCCTTCTTAGGTGTAAATAGGATTTTCTGAAAATCAAAACTTATAACAGATGTAGTCGTGTCTTTCCTTGCATTCTTTTTATCTTCTTCTTTCATTTTTTGAAATTTTTCTTTATTAGAACAATGATTTTGATATTTTTCTTCGAGCTGGGCTTTTTCTGTCTGCTGTATTTTCATATTCTTCGCATATATCACATTGATTCATCTTGGGCTTGAAAAAACCAATATTAGATTTATTACTAAAAATGTCTGAGTAGTGATGTTTGGTGGCTATTTTTTGTCGTCGTTTTTGCCCACTCTACATATAAACTGTACATCACGATAACAGGTAAATTTTCTTCAAGGAACTATATTCGCGACTATAATCTTCACGCGTGTATGGCATTCTCGGAAAGAGATTGATGAGCTCTATCACACTTGCCTTTTTACATTCGTAATCATTTTTAGTTTTGCTACTGATTTTCTTCATTTGTCAATTCAATTTTGTTCTCCATTTCTGATTTTTTCTAGCGCAGTGGAGACCATTTTACGAGGGTCATTTGACAAGTACCTAGCCTCACCGCCAGATGGTGCCACTATCGCACCAGAAATACACTACAGTGCAGTATCTTCCTGTAAACGGTTACAGACGAAATTTCAGCCGGATCGGAGTTGTAGTTTATTTTTGAGAGCGTGTGAAAGCAAATGTGTCCGTTGATTTTTGAAAAAATGGAGAAAGAACAATATCGGTCGGTGATTCGATTCTTGTTTTTGGAAGGGAAATCGCGCAGTGAAATTAAAGAACGCTTGGATGCAGTGTATGGGGATACTTCTCCTTCGATGGCGACCGTTAAATTTTGGTATAACGAGTTTCAACGTGGTCGTACGTCGGTTTTTGATGATCCACGCCCAGGTGCTCCGAAAACAGCCACTACGGAGGAGAACGTGACAAAAATACACGATATCGTTTTGTCAGACCGCCGATTAAAGGTGCACGAGATAGCTGCGATAGTAGGCATCTCAGAAGAACGCGTGTGGCATATCCTACATGAGATTTTAGGCATGAGGAAGCTGTCAGCAAGGTGGGTGCCGCGTTTGCTGACTGCAGACAACAAGCGCATCCGTGTGACCAGTTCAGAGCAGTGTTTGGAGCTGTTTAATCGCAATCCAAAAGAGTTTTTGCGTCGTTACGTGACCGTCGACGAAACATGGATTCACTACTACACTCCAGAGACCAAGGAGCAGTCAAAACAGTGGACCTTACCCGGTAAACCTGCTCCGAAGAAGGCGAAGACGGTCCCGTCGGCCGGAAAGGTGATGGCCACTGTTTTCTGGGATTCTCAAGGTGTGATTTTTATTGACTATCTGGAGAAGGGCAAAACGGTCACAGGACAGTACTACGCCGAACTATTGAGCCGATTTGACGTCGTGTTAGAAGAAAAACGGCCCCATTTGTCTAAAAAGAAAGTGCTTTTCCACCACGATAATGCACCGGCTCACACTTCTGCACTCGCCACGACTAAATTGGTCGAATTACGCTACGAACTGCTGCCCCATCTACCGTATTCTCCAGATTTGGCTCCGTGCGACTTTTTTTTGTTTCCGAACCTAAAAAATTCGCTCGCCGGGAAGAGATTCCACTCCAATAACGAAATAATCGCCGCCACGGAGGCCTATTTTGCAAACCAAGAGAAAACATTTTTTTCAACGGGGTTAAAAAAATTGGAACACCGCTGGACCAAGTGTATTCAACTAAAAGGAGACTACATTGAAAAATAAATTTTATTTTTTGTAAAATTTTGGTGTTTTCATTTGTAGGCTAGGTACTTATCAAATGACCCTCGTATTACTAATATTTAAGATGTTTAGGAACATAGTTCAACACACTGTAATATGTTTCTTTCTATTCGAAATACTGTGCATCTTCTATAAATTCTTTTGCCTTTGGTTATCTCACTTTTTTATTTGGTTGATTCTTTGGTTGATTTTTCAGTAACATGTCTCAAAATAAAATCATATTTTCTTACATTATCTTAAATGCTCCAAAATTCATCAAAAAAATTTTTCCTTGTTTATTTCTCCTCCTAGAGGAAGCTTTGTAATAGTAAAATTTTAAGTTTCGTTAAATCACTCTAGAAACACAAATAGAGGTAATACAAGTTCGAATCGCATGATTTCAGAAAATGTCTGTATGGATGTGTGTATGTGTTTTATGTGTGAGTGTGTCTGTGTGTGTTATGTGTGAGTGTGTCTGTGTGTGTCTGTGTGTGCCTGTGTGTGTGTCTGTGTGCGTGCGTGCGTGCGTGCGTGCGTGTGTACGTGCGTGTGTACGTGCGTGTGCGTGTGTGTGCGTGTGTGTGTGTGTGTGTGTGTGCGTGTGTGTGTGTGTGTGTACCGTTTTATCTCAGGATCTATCCGATCGATTTTAACCGAACAAGTCTAATTTTTGCTTCCTCAAAGAGGAAGCTTTGTAATGGTGAAAAAAATTTTTGGAACAAAAAATGTTTAAAAACATTTTTTGGCACCAATATCCGATGTTTTTGAGAAAAAAAATTTTCGTATCTGTGTGTGTGTGTGTGTGTGTGTGTGTGTGTGTGTGTGTGTGTGTGTGTGTGTTTGTGTACCGGCTATAACTTTTGAACCAATTGACCGATTTTCATCGATGAGGGCTTATTCTCTTCGTTTGGACATAGAATAGAGAAAGCTTAACCTATTTTTTCATTTTATCGTTTTTCTTTTGTTTTATAATCAAAAAACGATTTTGAATTTTTAGTTTTTTTGATTTTTTCATATCATACAGCCATTATTACATAATATAGTAAACTGTTTTTGAAAGGTCTTCAAATTACCTACAACTTCTTTTTTTAAAAGTTGAATTATCTTTACTGTGTCATTTGTTATTAAGGAAAAAATTTTTATATTTCATAAATTAATTTCTCAAAAAATATTTTATTTATCGACTTGAAATTTTAACCACTTATAACACTCATTGAAGACTATATTTGGTTAAAATTTCAAGTGATTATCTTCATTTGTTTCAGAGAAAAAAAAATATTTTTGAAAACAAGGGAATTTTCTTTCGGACGCGATAATAGGAGTAAAACTCAACCAATCGTCTTGAAATTTGGCACAGAGACAGCTTTTTTATATCTTCGAACCGAGTTCGTTGCCCAAAAAAATCGGTCAATTACGATTAAAGATATTTGAGGTTAAAAATTTTTCTTTTTAATTTTCGAATTGCGTTTTTTCAGAGAATTGTTAATTTATCGACCTAAAATTATAACCCCTTAGAACACTTATTGAAGACTATATTTGGTTAAAATTTTAAGTGATTATCTTCATTTGTTTCCGAGAAATAAAATATTTTTGAAAACAAGAGAATTTTCTTTCGGATACGTTACTAGGAGTAAAAGTCAACCAATCGTCTTGAAATTTGACACAGAGGCAGCTTTTTTATATCTTCGAACCGAGTTTGTTGCCAAAAAAAATCGGTCAATTACGATTAAAGATATTTGAGGCTAAAAATTTTTTTTTTTTTAATTTCCGAATCGCGTTTTTTCAGAGAATTCTTGATTTATCGACCTAAAATTTTAATCACTTATAACCCTCATTGAAGACTATATTTGGTTAAAATTTAGAGTGATTATCTTAATTTTTTTCATAGAAAAAAAATATTTTTGAATATAAGTGAATTTTCTTTCGGACACGATAAAAGGAGTAAAAGTCAAACAATCGTCTTGAAATTTGGCACATAGACAGCTTTTTTATATCTTCGAACCGAGTTCGTTGCCGAAAAAAATCGGTAAATTACTATAAAGATGTATGAGGTTAAAATTTTTTTTTTTAATTTTCTAATTGTGTTTTTTCAGAGAATTGTTGATTTATCGATCTAAAATTTAACCATTTATAACACTCATTGAGGATTATATTTGGTTAAAATTTAAAGTGATTATCTTCATTTGTTTTCGAGAAAAAAAAAATTTTTGGAAAAAAGTGGTTTTTTCTTTTGGACACAATAACAGGAGTAAAAGTCAACCAATCGTCTTGAAATTTGGCACAGAGACAGCTTTTTTATATCTTCGAACCGATTTCGTTGCCAAAAAAAATCGGTCAATTACGATTAAAGATATTTGAAAAAGAGGATTATATGGCTAATAAGAGATACATAAAACAATACATATATACAGTTATTTAATAATATTGAATATATTTACATTATTATTTTAAATAATTATACATTTTTAGAATATATTTTATATAATTCATGTTACAATAGTCTTTTCGATATTGCCCTTTCATCAAACCTTCAGATGTAATAACAGCAATAACAGATGGTAGTATGATACACAGTGAGAGAACCTCGGGAACATTGGTGTCCTAAGGGCATTCGCACAGCTCTGAGGAACAGATATAAAGAACAAGAATAACATGGGTTAGTATATCTATATATACAATGAACATCGAGATACACGAGGAACAAGAGTCTGTTCATCGTATATATAGATATAATAACCCATGTTATTCTTGTTCTTTATATCTGTTCCTCAGGGACTCGCCACAAATGAACCGTGCCGTACCGTGTCATGCCGTGCCGTGCCGTACCGTCCGCTTTTGAAAAACGCGTGTACCGTCTACCAACTATATTGCGTCAGTGCTTTGATCTGAGATCATCGACGCTTTGATCATTGTTGCTTGGAGCACGGACGCAATAATGTTGGTAGACGGCACACTCATTTTTCAAAAGCGCACGGCACGGCACTGCACGGCATGGCACGGCACGACACGGCACGACACGGCACGGGTCATTTGTGGCGAGTCCATCAGAGATGTGAGAAGGCGCTAATCAGTACGGCTACGATTTTATATCTTCGAAACGAGTTAGTTGCCAAAAAAAATCGGTCCATTACGACTAAAGATATTTGAGGTTAAAATTTTTTTTTTTCATTTAATCGTCTTTTTCATACAAAAATATTAAAATCATCAATTATTAATAAAAAAATAGTTTCTTCTTCAATAAGATAAAATTAAAAAATTATATTAATACAATCTTAAAAAAAATATTATATAAATATGAAAATGTATTAAAAGTCATAAATTTGAGATAATTTAATTTAGAAAATTTTTTATTTTTTTATGTGAAAAATTATTTATTATAATTTCAATTTAATAAAAAGAATCGATAAATTATTTTGAGGAAGCTAAGTGCCAAAGAATTGGCAGCGGTTTTTTTTTTCTTGTGTAAATGGAGGAAGGAAATTTTCGCAAAATTCATTTTTGCGTTTTTTTAATGAAAACATAGAGATATCTGAATCGCACAGATAGCATTCGAAAGAGCATAAAAAACCTATATTTTACCAAAAAAAAATTACATTAGCTATTGTGGTTCTTTTTTTATAAACAAAAACGTGTTTTTAGGCACGACCGCTACTCGGGAGAGCCTTATATTTTCACCAGAGTGAAAATTGTAACTCCCCGAAAACTAGCAATTTACTGTATAAAAACTATTTTCCGCCCAGAAATAGTTCATTTTAGACGTTTTCTATGATGTATGTATGTATGTACGTTCGTATGCAATCAAGTTTATGAATTATCTCAGCGAATTTTCGATGGATTTCATCGGGATTGCGGGAAAATTCTCCTCTAATTATTCCTAAGTGCTGGTCCCTTAACCAGAAAGATCAATGAAAAATTGTTCAAATGCGAACACAAAGAAATATCTCAAAAAATCGATTTTTAAGCCTAATGTCCAGAAAAATTAATTTTAAGCTAATATCTACAGGTCTATCTGCTAAAACTAATTAAAATACACATTTTTTCTGTTGAAGACTTTTCTCTAAGAGCAATATTTACCAAGATAACTGCGAAAAACGGCAAAAAAGGTCAAAAATGGACGATTTTTTACTATAACTTGACAGGATTTGATTTTATACGAAAATATTAAATACAAAAGTTGTAGATTATAATAATACAAAACTTTTTTCCATTTAACATTTTCATATAAAATCAACTCCTGATGAGTTACACTTATAAAAATGATTTTAAACGCATAAATATACATAAAATGGATGATTTTGACTATAACTTGACAGGATTTGATTTTACACGAAAATGTTAAATATAAAAGTTGTAGATTATAATGAAACAAAGCTTTTTTTCATTTAACATTTTCATATAAATTCAACTCCCGATGAGTTACACTTATAAAAACGATTTTAAACGCCAAAATACACATAAAATGGACGATTTTCGGCTATAACTTGTCAGGATTTTTTGATTTTTCGCAAAAATGTTAAATACAAAAGTTGTAGATAATACTGAAACAAAACTTTTTCCTACTTAACATTTTTTTGTAAAATCAACTCCTGACGAGTTAATCTTATAAAAACTATTTTAAACGCCAAAAAATACATATAAAAATGGACGATTTTCGACTGTAACTTGACAGTATTTAATTTTACACAAAAATATTCAATACTAAAGTTATAGATAATAGTTAAACAAAACTTTTTCCCATTTAAGATTTTCATGTAAAATAAATACCTGACGAGTTAAATCTATAGAAACGATTTTAAACGCCAAAGACAATTTTTGCTTATCGCACAAAGAATTGATTTCCAATAGAACTCTTAAATACAAAGGATATCGTTTAAATACCAATAAAAAAACTAAAACAATAACTAACAAAAACTGTTTCATAAAAGCTGACAAATCTTACAATTTCTTGTCATGATCTAGAGAACTTAGTAAAATATAACTAACATTAGTAATATATCTTACAAGGAAGGGTATCGAACCCGAACTCACCGATTTCGAAAATTTCGATATATGTTGTAGATCATGAAAAAATATGAGACACGTGTTTTTTCTTATCTGCGGAAAAACATATTTAGGGGGTGAAAACCACCCCTAAAGATAACCCCCAAAAACGGTTTTTTAAATATATCTCGGCTTCTACTGCGTATTTCAGAGTAAAACAAAATAGAAATTACTTCTTATAAAAAAACAAAGATAACTGAAGCAATTTTGACCCTAAGTGTTGCAACCCTTATTTATTATTTTCAAAAGCTAATTTTTTGATCATGTATATTGAAAATAAAAAATAAGGGTTGTAACCCTTAGGGTCAAAATTGATTCAGTTATCTTTGTTTTTTATAAGAAGTAATTTCTATTTTGTTTTACTCTGAAATACGCAGTAGAAGCCGAAATATATTTAAAAAACCGTTTTTGGGGGTTATCTTTAGGGGTGGTTTTCACTCCTTAAATATGTTTTTCCGCAGATAAGAAAAAACACGTGTCTCATATTTTTTCATGATCTACAACATATATCGAAATTTTTGAAATCGGTGAGTTCGGGTTCGATACCCTTCCTTGTTAGTATATATTTTAGTAAAATCAAAATTAGAAAAATGTTTAAAAATTGCGTTGTAACAGGATGACTTCTGGGGTAAAATCCCAACAAGCCACAGGCCAGCGATGCCCTAGAACACGGTGCCGCGGGTGTCAGACTAAAATGACTTGCCCGGGGATCTGCTCCTGGAATCCCGAAAACAACGCGAAGATCGCACACGAACTTCGCTTTCCAACTAATTATATCGCTGAGTGAAAAGCGCGCGCTCGAAGAGTAAAGCGCGCGGCCGCTATGCTCAGATATGAAAGCGACCGGCGGAGTCGTTTTCCCGCGGAGGCGGAGGTATCCGGGAGAAGGACAGGTTGTAATGAACAACGCGACGAGTAACTAGATATCACCGTATATTGAAATCATTAATAACTGCAAGCACAACGCACGTGCTGATTAGAACAAATGAGTTAGTTCGCGCGCGACCGTTAAGATTCAAACGCGCGAACGATACGGCGCGCGGCGAAGCTACTATTCTCGCGCGCGGTGTTAAAGTACGGCGGGCTGACACACACCCGCACGTACACGGCACAGAGAGCTTGCACGGGGCGATTTCCGTGCGAGCCTTTACAATAAACCCGCGAGAGGAGAGTAGAAAACTTACGTTAGGAAGGAGCAGCCGGTGCACTCGACTCTCTCTCGCTCCCTGTCGCTCGCACAGCAGTTGCGCTCTCTTTCTCTCTCTCTCTTGCTCGCTGTATTGGGTCGGCAGGCGGGCTGGCTGCCGGCTCGTCGCTCGCAGTCTCGTGCGGCTCACGCGGCTCGGGATCGCTCTCTCTCTGTCTCTCTTTCGCACGTACACACCATACTCGGCGCCTCCACTACACTCGCGATAACTATAAAAAGCTAGGACAGCTCGGATGAGGTAACTTTTTAGAGACACACTGGAGAGAAGTTCTCGGCCGTGACTCTTATAAAGCCGTGTAGCAGCTTCGCGGTTACGCGACGGGCATATTACGCGTCGCGAGACCGTTCTAATCTGGCCAGGATGCTCGCGCGCTCGCGCCCCCGGTGAGCATGCCTGCTCGGCGCGGGTAATTCGAATCTCGAATTACCTAACTCGCGCACGCGTTACAGCGTTGTTAAAAATCTATAATTATGTTATCTTTCTGTTTTGATAACAAATAGAAATTTCATATAAAATTACACAGCTTAACCTGTTAATTATCTTCACAGAACCTAAGCGATTGAACTAAGAGAAACAAAATTGTCTAATATTATAAAAGTACATGTTAAAGTAATATCATATTACACAAAAGTGTAATGTATGTGTTATAGATTTTGTAGTATAGTAAAGTTCAATATGTATAAAGAATTAAAATGAAAACTATTAAATACGCAATACTCACTTATATATACAATAGATATTTTGAAATGAGTTTTTATACCCTGACTAAATTTAGAAATTAACTAGATGAGCTAATATGACCAGCGACAACTGCTTACCGGTATCGCATCTAACCACACACACAGCACTTTTATGATATCCCCCAGTTCCTAATTATCTATCCCCTCACATACTAAAGCACTAACACTTGAAGATCATTGTAGAGCTGGGGAAGCTGCAAAATGAGGCTGGATGGCCCAGGGCGGGCACTACTCCATGGATGCCAGTCTGCTCAGAATTATCTAATAGCCATCTGAGAGGAAAATACTATAGAGACCGACATGCGTGTCTCAATCTCAAGGACTGCCTCACCGTAGAAATGAACAAAACACATGAATAGATCAGTCACTGATCTAGGAGACAAGCGAGGAGAGTTGAGCACCTAGAAACCACATATGACTAATGAAAAAATGACACAAAAACATTACCTTATAAAAGAAAATACTGTAGCAATGGTTGTTGTTCACTATTCTCACTGCAACAGCTACCTCTAGCAATTAGAGGGGAAAGACTGGTTGAACCTTCACTTGTTGTTTCATTGCTGAAAACACCTCCATCCTGAGAGTCGCTGAAGGCACCAGCAGCAAATTAACTGTACACAGAGCCACTAGTATAAGAGTCAAACACACACATGGAAAGTTGAGTATCTGAAAACCACATATGACTAATAAATAAATGAGCCAAGCAACATCACCACACTCAAGAAAGATTTTGCAGCAGTGCCCATCGTTTACACTACTCTCGTCGCCAGATACCTGCAACAAGAGAAAGTACCACCAGCTTATCTATCAGAGAGGTTAGGAACGAGAAAGGGCTTACGAAATTTGCTTTCGCTGTCGACACGCTGCCTTCCTGTCTCTGACACATATCATCATCAATCAGTAAACACGATGAAAGGGACGACATTCTCCAGGGCGGCGTATTGCAACAGCCACCGTCATCACTGGGAACGCCGGGAGCCAGACGATGCGATTGTTGACATCACACCATGGACATACGCGCGCGCAAGTCGCCGTAGGGCCGCAGACCCGCAGTCAACACAGACTCACTAGGGCTAGTAGCAGAAAGCGCGCGCGCGATCCACATATAATATATATCAGGGAGCGTTCACAGTCACGTGGGTCGCATGCGTTTTTCCGCTGGTGCGAACGCACTATGCACAGCCTATAGCCGAGATTGCCGTTACGGCTGATGTAAGTACTCTGCATGCACGCAGCAAGATTACCATTGACCAATTACCGGCACCAAGCCAGATTACCATTGACGAATGCACCAGTGTTGAGTTTTCTCTTTTTGTTTTTCTCCTATTCGCGGTATTAGTTTATGTGTGCATGTGTGTATATGTATAAGTTATACGAACATAAGTGAGCGATTAGTCTACAGTTTTCGTTAAACTGTGTAGAATTTAACTTTATATTTTTGTATTAATCGGAAGTAATGAAACGCATTTTTCCTTATGTTATTCAAAAGCATTTTACTTAACACAAAAATTTCAAATACAAAAGTTGTTTTGTATAGAATTTAGTATATATTGTGTAAATAGAAATAATGAAAACAATGTTTTTAATTTTAAATATAATTGCAATCATAGTACTTATATACTTAATATTCCTATGTGTACTTTAATCATATCAATTAATAATACTTAATTAATTTATATCAATCATAGACTATTTGAAAAGTTATCTGCATTTATTATCTATATTTGTAGAATTATAAGGAAAATATTCTACAAAATATAATAAATATGTAATAGTAAATGCATAATTTCGATTTAAATTTTACTGCAGAGATGTATTTATGGGTATTCTAATGATAATAACGATGAAAGTAAGTATTACAATTAATGCAATAATAAAATTATAAGGTTTTTCTGAGTATTGCGGTTCGTGCCTATTATGTAAAAACGAAGTTTGTTACATAGGGAGGGGGCGGGCGACGAGCGAAGCGAGGAGCAGGTGTGTGTGGGGGCGGGGGGGTTGGCGTGCCGAAGGTACGCAGGGGGGCGCAGCCCCCCTAGTTTAAATATATTCTAACAACACAATTTGTCTATAGTCCTTTTATTTATTCTAATCTCATCTATTCAATAAGCACTCTACAAATGGTAATAATTTTTTTCATGACTGTACAAATAATAATATTGTTAATAAAACTTTCTACGAAAGTATTAAATAAGGCAAGTATAGAAGTTTTTTCTGTATAATCTACATGTGTCAAACTCTGTACCAAGAACTTTAACGAGAGCCTATAAATATTTTTTTAAAACAATAGCAGTAAAACAAATAGTATTGTTAATAAAACTTTCTACGAAAGTATAAAATAAGGCAAGTATCAGTTTTTTCTGTATAATTCATAAAATAATAATATTTATGATTTTGTAAAAAAAATCATATAAATACTAGCGAAAAAGTCTTTTATTTCTTCGAGCCAATTATATGTTCAACAAATTGTATGTAAATACATTCACATTGTTCACTGCAAATTAAACAATCGAAAGTTGTGAAATCAATTATCAATAGTCAAGTAATGTAAACAACTCTCCGAAATAACTATATGACTATTCTCAGAAATGTATTAAAATTTCTTTATCCTTCTATACAAATTAAACACAAGAAAGTACTGAAATCAATTTATTGTAGTCAAGTATCCGTAAGTTAACTTGACGAACATAGTTATAATAGTAGAAGTTGGCTTCAGGGATTATTTATCAAATAAGACTGTAAAATCTTACACCCGTCGTACAAATCAAATAAGACTGTAAAATCTTACACCCGTCGTACAAACATTATTTTTCTTCGTCGTAAGCACAATGTATCTTCATAAAATCTTTCTTTTGCAAACACATTGTGGACCCTTTACGAAACAGTGGTACATAGTTACCATCCCTTATATTTTTCCTTATTCTTTCTCAATTTAGAACTCTCTATAGTACAATATTACGCATCTGGGAGGACAAGGGAAGAGAAGTCAAGAGCTGCTCTAGCAGGGGTGGTCCTCCGTTCTCCCATACATACTTGGCGGGCCCGACGGTTTGCAGTTTACAGATCGACGCCTCCTATTCAGATAATGCCATCTTCAGCGCCAACTTTATATGATCCCAACTTAAAACTCAATGCAATATAATGCCAAGCTCCCGCCACGTACATATAATCCCAACTCGCACGCCAGTGCGATATGATGCCAAGTCGCGCGCCAGTACCATATAATTCCAAGCCACGCGCGAGTGCGATATAATTCCAACGCGAGCGCCAGTGCGATATAATTCCATCGCGAGCGCCAGTGCGATATAATTCCAACGCGAGCACCAGTGCGATATGATTCCTATTCACCAGTCAGTATAATTAAAACTCAAATATATTAAAACTTAAAATGAACATACTTCATGGGATATTTATTTAAAAGTATATCTGTACATGAAAGGGTGCAGGCAACCAGTACACAAATATATGAAAACTTAAACCTGAATTGGGTGAAGGAGGCGAGCTTTACGTAAAATCGTAGATGCACGGACTCGTGGGCAGATGACAAACGTCTCAATAAAGTAAAAAACTCAAGCCCAAAAATATGCAGCGAGACTGACGAGTTTAACTTAGACGAGTATTCACGCATAGACGACAATCAGTTAGTGAACGTGTGTAAGTGTAAAGTGTCGCAGGGCCTAAACAGCCTGACTTGGGTATAGGTGATCGCAGATGTACGAGACTTGCTTAAGCTCGCTCTTGCTATATCTGGGCAGGACAATTACGCTGATCAGTTGTTGCTGGCGGCGGCTAATTCTGACAAAAGCCTTTACATTTTCGACCATCGACTATTTATCTGCGGTTACCTTATTTCATTCACTGTTTTCTTTCCGCTTTTTTTCGTGTCGTTTTTTGACCTACTATGAATTTTTGTGATTTTAATATTTTTAAGATTTTAGAATTGACTACTCAAAGAAATATATTGAATTTTTAGAGCTTTGGCCCATAACTGTATAAATTAGGCCCCGTCCCATAAAAAACCATCAAATATTGGCTTTACAAAGTTACAACAAAGTAAAAAAAAACTGTATGTATTTATCAAAAACAATTATTTAAATAAAAATTAAATAAAACTTTAAAAAAAGCCTACTGAGCCAGTTAGATCCCAATTTTGTTTCTCTTTCCTGTAACATAAAATAGTGTATTGTGTACCAAGAGCGTAAAGTAGGCCTTTTTAGATCGAGTATGGATATATGTGTGAGCCGAAGGTGATCTAGCACGAGTCGAAGGCGAGTCAAAAAACCCACTTAGCTTTAGGTGCACACGATATTTTTCGTGACACAGGTTTGGATTCCTGTTACGGTACTTTCGCGCCCGCTACATCTACTTTGGGTTCAAAAAGCACGAAAATCTTTCCTGATACAAAAAAATAAGTTTTTACAGTTAAATATAATTACACTAATCAATTAAAAGCTCAAACCTCTATTCGGCGGGTGTCAATTTGTACTCAAATATATTAAAACTTAAAACCTAAATACGTCGGAGAGATGAGTTTTACGTAAAAGTATACCTGCACGTAAACGCAGGCAGATGACTAGAACAAATCAATTATAAACTTAAATCTGAATCGGCAAGGAAGGCGAGCTTTACGTAAAATTGTATCTACTCGTGAACGTGGACAGTGTTAATAAGACACAGCCTTGAAACCACGGAAAAGAGTTTTGCGTAAAAATGTATTTATTCGTAAAAGTGGAAAAGCTATAAATATCTCAATAAAATAGAAAAATCCAAAACAAAAGAGGCTTAGGAGGTGAGTTTTGCGAAAAAATTTTCCTATATTCACGAGCATAACAAAGTTACTTGAATGAATTAACATGGAAACGCGGGCAGACGATAAACGCCTCAACAAACTAAACACTTTACATAAAAGTATACTGTTTGTTACGCGGGAGCTATCGTAACTTTTAATAATAAAATGTGACGGACCCTCATGGGCTTGAACCAGAGCCGCAGACTCGCGAGTCAGAAATGCTATCATCCTAGCCACGGTCGTCACCGCTTGGCTTTCTACTAATCGGGATCATATTGTAATTGGACGCCTTGCTTATTTCGTTCTTCTATATTCCTACGTGTATCCACACGTAACAGTACCTACACATAAACGAAGGCAGGCAATAACACTATTTAGGAGTAAAAATAGCATATTACGTAAATAGGGGGGTTAAGAGTTGGTCCCCAGATAAGGGCCCCAGAATAAGGCCACAGACAAAGACGCGCGCACTTGCAAATACTTTTGCGATCGCGAAGGAAGCCACGAGCCCTCGTATGAATCCCCGCAGGCTCACGTAAGAACCTGCGCTTGTGTGTGCCCCGCGTCTTCACGAATACCCTCGCAGTGATCGAACCCTTGAGCTTGCGGACAGAGCCATGCGTGCCCGCGCTCGAGCGTATATGAGCAATTCTCAGGATTTTCTACAGAACAGTGGGTCAAAGAAAACCAAAAAAAAATTTGGAAGCACACCTGTGGAAGAAGTTTTTTTTCTGTATACTACACAATGCACGAGAAAACCTTCCAACACAGGAAAACTTTCTTGTGACACAGTTTTACACGCACATCAATTTTTCTTATGAGAATTGAACATGGGAAAAATGGACGGAAAGTGGTCATTAATGATTAACCAATAGCAAGCTATTCAAGTGACAAAAACAAATTTTACAAAAAGCGATTAAAGTGGAAGAAAAGAGCTTTAATTTGAGACTGGAATCGTTAAAATCGGTCGATTCTGTGCGAAGCTACGTGAATTTGAAAATGGCGAAAAATGAGCAACTTTTCCCAAATCCACGTAATTCTTAAAATTTTGGTCATTTTTCGTCATTTTCCGCCATTTTCAAATTCACGTAGCTTCGCACAGAATCGACCGATTTTAACGATTCCAGTCTTAAATTAAAGCTCTTTTCTTCCACTTTAACAGCTTGCTATTGGTTAATCATCAATGTCCACTTTTCGTCCATTTTTCCCATGTTCAATTCTCATAAGAAAAATTTATGTGCGTGTAAAACTGTGTCACTGAATAAACTACTGAATAAACTACTGAATAAAGCCCCAAGAAAAGACGCGCACACTTGTGAATACCCTTGCGCGCGCGGAGGAAGCCACGAGCCCTCGTATGGATCCCCGCAATCTCACGTAAGAACCTGCGCTTGTGTGTGCCCTGCATCTTCACGAATACCCTTGCGCATACTTCGCGCCCTCACGTATTCTCCGCGCCCTTGCATATACCGCTGCGCTATCGCGTATGACTCCGGACCTTCGTGCAAGGGTGCAAATTCCTGCAAGCTCTTGTAGACTCTCGTGCGCTTCGGCAGGGCCACGCGCGCTCGCGTTCGAAAATACTTCCTCGCAAGCTTGCGTAATCTCGCGCCATGGCGTGAGATCTTCCTATATTAATTTCATTATATACTGCGACACTTCTTCCGTACAACCGGTTAAAACTTTAACCTGAATGCGGCGAGAGATGCGAATTTTACGTAAAAGTGCATCTGCACGATTAGATTGTATTGGTCGCAAGGTCCCTGCCAAACGTTAGTTTTTCACGTTAAAACTGTGGTAAACAATTGCGTAAAGCAATTGAGCACTTTTTAGTTCGGCTGAGGTATGTATAAATGCAATTATATATAATTATGGTCATTGTATTTCACGCCTCTTCCTCGTGATCAACACGTAGTACCCACTCTTCCCGCTCGATTCACCACAACGTCCAAAGCAAAAAAAACAGTGGTAGCTGCCGCACCGCGCCGCCACCATAACCGTCTCCCGGTCCTGCCACCGGCTCGAACCTCACATCTCTCCCTCCGTAATCTACATTGGCAGCAATAGCAACATTAGTTGTGAACTTCATGTTTGGTGCCAATGTTTTTTCTTAACTTATGTCACCGGGTCCGTTTTACACGTCTGCTACATGCGCCTTATCGCTACGTTAGCGTGTACAATAGCTCGACTGCGAATAGCTAATCGATATTAATTGATTCATTAATCAGTAGTTATGGTCAGCGCTACAGCATGATTTTGACCATATCATGATATTTTTTCATCGATTAAAATGTCTTATTTCTAGATCAGGTTTCATCTGATCGAGGTGTAGCAATCGCCATTAAGAATTTTGAATGGCCAAAGATTTTTTAGTGCACAATGAACTCGTCGCTCATAAGTTTGTGGATACTGCTATTGGCGATAGGGCTCGTGGGTATGCTGTTAGCAACCACGTGATGAATGTAAACATATGCACTTTACTGACTTTAAAGGTATATGCATTCAGAATCCGAAATAATCGAGGGTCTATCATGTGCACTCTAATGCCTTGGAAAAAAGAAT
Organism: Torymus aiolomorphi; assembly: GCA_036365515.1. Taxonomy (NCBI): domain Eukaryota; kingdom Metazoa; phylum Arthropoda; class Insecta; order Hymenoptera; family Torymidae; genus Torymus; species Torymus aiolomorphi. The sequence continues at coordinate 115,622,726 of CM070877.1, forward strand.
TTGTTACTCTGACCATTCGCTTAGTTGGAATAGTCATTGGGATAATTAAAAATCCTTTACATTTTATCCTTGTCGGCAGATGCATGTTTTAGGTCCAGAGGTCTGTTGTGTATACATTGTTCTACCGACGTATAGCATACCTATTGCTAGTAGTTTTGTCACAGGAATTTAAGGTGTGCCTGCCTTCTTCATAATGCTCCTTAAATATTGAGAGCTCTTACGTAAGCGCGGGTCTGGACATAGGAATTTATTTAAAACGAATGTTTTACGATTCCAGAAAACCCTTTTGCTTGATCATAACCTTTTAGATATGGTTGAACGCAAGGTTGACCGCGTTAGAGACTTATCTTTGTAACTGTCTATTTATTAATCTTATCTTATTTTTTGGATAATCAGAAAGTTTTGTCTACCTTTTTACACATGTAAAATACGTATTCTTAAAGTTGGTTAGATGTAGCCAATGGTAGGTTTTTGGTATAATTATAGAAATTGTAGCTAATGGCCGTACTACCAAGGTTTGTTAATAAATGAAACAAAGAATTACAACGTTTCGGACATTTTAATACGTCCCTCTTCAGGTTCTAGATACACAAAAATACAAAATTTATATAAAAAATGTTTTTTACAATTCACAAATTAACTTCGCAATAATCATTTAAGACTTACAATTGAAACGTATGGTCAAATAATTCTATTACGGAAAGTGATCCGTTCGTCACTGCTTACAAAATTGAAAATTTCGTCGTCTTTATACAAAATGTTACGCATATGTGTGTGTGTATAAGAGACGCGTACAAATGGTGGGGATGCAATAGACACTTTTGAAGCGACACAGCGGGTGTGGTATTAGGAGAGTACGTCTGAGTAGAGGGGGAACCCCAACCAGTGCTACAATGCTATCCGCATCGAGCAATCATACCCCAAGGTGGGCGTGATAACTCTACCTCAGCATGCTCTCCTGATCTCCTTCACTCGCTGCTTTCGGTATCTTAGTCTTGTGGGCACATAAATTGACAATTATTTATTAGCGTAGTATATTCTTTGGGTAAACTATTGATTTCGAATTGTTTATTCATATATTTCGCTTGTGTGTGTATGAATAAAGCTTCAGAAAATAATCTTTTGCCTCTATTGATTTCTGTATCTAGAATTTTTACATTATTAAAATCTATCTTATGATTATTGTTTTTTGTGTGTAGATATAATGACGAATTATCATCTTTCCTACTGGTGTATTTTTTAGAGTGTTCATTAAGTCGTACATTTAATTGTCTACTTGTCTGGCCAACGTACGAAGCCTCACAATCTTTGCACTTAATTTTATAAACAACATTAGCTTTATCACAGATTTTAGTATTATCCTTACCTAATTTAATAATATTGTTGAGTTTATTCTTAGTACTATATATGATATTTGTATTGTGTTGTTTAAACAAAATGTTCATGGATCGTTCTAATTCTTTCACATATGGCAGCGTAATAACCATTTTTTTATTGTTCTCTTTGCATCTATTGTTATTATTACTTCTCAATTTTTTTAGACGTTTTTTTATGTAAAATTCAGATAATTCAGGTGGATAATTATTCTGTCTTAAAAGTTCCTTGATAAAAATTATATTTTTATTGTGAAAAGTGTTGTGTGATAATTTAAATGCTCGGTCAACTAAACTATAAATAATGGCAATTTTATTGCAATGAGGATGTTGTGATAAATAATTTAAATATCTTCCGGAAAAAGTTTGCTTATGGTACCAATCTGTGATAATGCGTTGTTGATTATTAACAATAATTTTGATGTCAAGAAAACTAATACAATTATTTTGTGGTAGTTCAACCGTGAACTGTAAGTTTTGGTCATAGGAATTAAACGTGTTTACAGTATGTTCAATCGTGTCTTTTTGTATACATAAAATAATATCGTCAACATAACGGAAATAAAACAAAGGTTTCATATTAAGATTATTTAAAGATTGAATTTCCAAATCTTCCATGACAATGTCTGCCAAGATAGGGCTAATGGGATTACCCATGACAGAAACAAAAATTTGTTGGTAGAATTTTCCATTAAATTGGAAGAAATTATTGTTAAGTATGAATTTTATTATATGTAAAAACTCTGTGCAATTCATATTAATTTTATTGTATATCTGTGTCCATCTTTTTTCTATTGCTTTATAAACTAAATAATCAGGAATATTGGTGAAAAGGCTTACTACATCGAGGCTAATTATTACAAAATCAGGTGGGATTTGGAAATTCTCTATTTGTTCTCTCAGTTTAAAACTATTATCTACATGTGAATTTGGTTGTTTTAGATTGTTTGATAAGAATTTAGTAAAGAATTTAGAGATGTTATAAAGCGGTGAGTTAATGGCTGAGATTATCGGTCTTATGGTAAAGCCATTCTTATGAATTTTTATAAGTCCATATGCTTTTGCAATATTGGACTTTTGTAAAATAGAATCAAATTTTTTTCCCGCACACGAGAAGTCAATCTTGTTTAACCATTTGATTAATTCATAAGTTCTCCTTCCTAAACCAGATAAAGGATTTGTTTTGACTACTTTATAATATTTGTTATCTTGAAAAAGGCTTTCAGTTTTTTCTATATAATCCGATTTTTTTATTATAACAGTGGTATTACCCTTATCAGCTTTAGTAATAAATAACTGTGAATTTCGCTTTATGAACTCTTTTGTTTTCGTTAAGTCTGTTTTGAACTGTTTATCGAAATATTTTTCATTTGATAATTTTTGTTGTAATGTCTTTTTAATAGGTTGAGAAATGTACCTCCTTAGTGTTTTAAGAGTTTCATCATTATAATTATTATTTGAGAACATCTCGAAATTCTTTATACATGGTGCAAGTTAGTCTTCTGACAGTATTCAAATCCATCGAATATTAAAATTAATAACACCATGGATCCAACATCTTTAACACTACAACCAAGTATGTTTTATAATTCGCAAAAGGAATTATTATCGCACTATTTAAGAACACGTATTGATATTAAAGTGAATTTAATCTTATATTTAATTTATAAAGTGTTTAATTTGGAGACTAAAAAGATATTTCAAAAACTTAGCATTATACTGCGTAAAGAAAGCTGTTATCGTGATAGATTAAAATTTCTTATAAATTTTAAATACTTTGATGTGTTTCCAAAACACTTAGATTTCATTACACAGAATATTTCAAAAATAGTATATTACGACACAAGGCCAGAAAGTTGGATTTCCTGGCCAGCGCCATTTTGACGCCCTCGGCTTCGCCTCGGGCCAAATGTTGGCCAGGGCATCCAACATTCCGGCCAAGTGTCGTATACTATTTTTCTTCATCCCCAGCCGAAAGTACGTCCATATAGTTAATATCAATTAATAAAATAGCGTTCTTAGCTGCTAAGTACGGCTCGGCCATATGTATAAGAGGCCTGCTTCAGCGCCACTTTACATATCGCGGAACATAAGGCTCGACTTCTGCTTTTTTTGATGCCCGCCCGACTTTTGCAAAACCGAAGCGAAGCCGAGGTTTTGCTGGTCGGGGCGGGCATCAAAAACACTAATAAAAGATGCTTGAAAAACGTGATGGACCAAAAATATGTACATACTTAATCGCTTAATGGTTCCTCTGTTTGTCCTTTTCTATCCCATACATTATAGAATGAAAGTCAAAAAGCTGTCACATATAAGTATATAGCTACACCATGTTTTGAAACTCAAAATGTAAACATCATGTCTATATATATGTATAGAAGCTTTCTGACAGTGTGTGTGCAATATAAGAACATAATTGATTATGAGAGTTATAAATATATTGTTTAATAATAACATAAAATTAATTTAATAGACCTATATCTTTTCAATTTTCCGATTTTACAAATGATTTTCTTGTCATCACATTTGGAAGGGTTAGCATAGTTTAGGTTACAACACGTGCGCTGTCGCGGACGTTGCCATGCAACGATCAACAAAGAGCGGCCACAAAAGTCGCTCTTCCCGGCGCGAAATCGAACATAATTGATTATGAGAGTTATAAATATATTGTTTAATAATAACATAAAATTAATTTAATAGACCTATATCTTTTCAATTTTCCGATTTTACAAATGATTTTCTTGTCATCACATTTGGAAGGGTTAGCATAGTTTAGGTTACAACACGTGCGCTGTCGCGGACGTTGCCATGCAACGATCAACAAAGAGCGGCCACAAAAGTCGCTCTTCCCGGCGCGAAATCGAGCCGGGAAGACCGTACTTTCGGCTAGGGGATGAAGAAAACCATATGTATTCGAACAAGTGTAAAATGAAACAAAACAATCTAATAACTAAAACTAAAAAACAGCTTTTAAATACAGGAATTAGTGACATATATATACGTTAGCAAGTTTAAAAAAAGATATTACAAAATTGAAAAAAACTTTGGAACACACCATTGATAATGATATCGTCAATTTTTTTGGTTAATTATTATAATACCAAACTTAAATTTATTACTGTTCCATTCAAACAGAAATTGTCAAAAAAATTAAATGATATCTATTACAAGAAATACAATAGAAACATTGACAGAGATAGATATAATGTAAATTTGAATAAAAGTAATGTCGAAAATCATAACACGCAGGTGATTGAACTGAGTGAGAATATACAAGAAAAGTGGTGTGTGAATGTCGCGGACATTGAATTCCCGAGATATGTAATAGATGTTTTAAAACTTGGGGAAACATTTAATTTTAATAACCGTTTTGACAACACATTACATTGCAATATATAAAGAATTTCGAGATGTTCTCAAATAATAATTATAATGATGAAACTCTTAAAACACTAAGGAGGTAGATTTCTCAACCTATTAAAAAGACATTACAACAAAGAATTATCAAATGAAAAATATTTCGATAAACAGTTCAAAACAGACTTAACGAAAACAAAAGAGTTCATAAAGCGAAATTCACAGTTATTTATTACTAGAGCTGATAAGGGTAATACCACTGTTATAATAAAAAAATCGTATTATATAGAAAAAACTGAAAGCCTTTTTCAAGATAACAAATATTATAAAGTAGTCAAAACAAATCCTTTATCTGGTTTAGAAAGGAGAACTTATGAATTAATCAAATGGTTAAACAAGATTGACTTCTCGTGTGCGGGAAAAAAATTTGATTCTATTTTACAAAAGTCCAATATTGCAAAAGCATATGGACTTATAAAAATTCATAAGAATGGCTTTTCCATAAGACCGATAATCTCAGCCATTAACTCACCGCTTTATAACATCTCTAAATTCTTTACTAAATTCTTATCAAACAATCTAAAACAACCAAATTCACATGTAGATAATAGTTTTAAACTGAGAGAACAAATAGAGAATTTCCAAATCCCACCTGATTTTGTAATAATTAGCCTCGATGTAGTAAGCCTTTTCACCAATATTCCTGATTATTTAGTTTATAAAGCAATAGAAAAAAGATGGACACAGATATACAATAAAATTAATATGAATTGCACAGAGTTTTTACATATAATAAAATTCATACTTAACAATAATGTCTTCCAATTTAATGGAAAATTCTACCAACAAATTTTTGTTTCTGTCATGGGTAATCCCATTAGCCCTATCTTGGCAGACATTGTCATGGAAGATTTGGAAATTCAATCTTTAAATAATCTTAATATGAAACCTTTGTTTTATTTCCGTTATGTTGACGATATTATTTTATGTATACAAAAAGACACGATTGAACATACTGTAAACACGTTTAATTCCTATGACCAAAACTTACAGTTCACGGTTGAACTACCACAAAATAATTGTATTAGTTTTCTTGACATCAAAATTATTGTTAATAATCAACAACGCATTATCACAGATTGGTACCATAAGCAAACTTTTTCCGGAAGATATTTAAATTATTTATCACAACATCCTCATTGCAATAAAATTGCCATTATTTATAGTTTAGTTGACCGAGCATTTAAATTATCACACAACACTTTTCACAATAAAAATATAATTTTTATCAAGGAACTTTTAAGACAGAATAATTATCCACCTGAATTATCTGAATTTTACATAAAAAAACGTCTAAAAAAATTGAGAAGTAATAATAACAATAGATGCAAAGAGAACAATAAAAAAATGGTTATTACGCTGCCATATGTGAAAGAATTAGAACGATCCATGAACATTTTGTTTAAACAACACAATACAAATATCATATATAGTACTAAGAATAAACTCAACAATATTATTAAATTAGGTAAGGATAATACTAAAATCTGTGATAAAGCTAATGTTGTTTATAAAATTAAGTGCAAAGATTGTGAGGCTTCGTACGTTGGCCAGACAAGTAGACGATTAAATGTACGAATTAATGAGCACTCTAAAAAATACACCAGGAAAGATGATAATTCGTCATTATATCTACACACAAAAAACAATAATCGTAAGATAGATTTTAATAATGTAAAAATTCTAGATACAAAAATCAATAGAGGCAAAAGATTATTTTCTGAAGCTTTATTCATTCACACACAAGCGAAATATATGAATAAACAATTCGAAATCAATAGTTTACCCAAAGAATATACTACGCTATGTAACGCGGCAGAACGCACGTTACAGGAGAGATCGAAGGAAGTGCACGGCGGCCGCGGCGAGCTACGCCTCGACACCCGAGCACACACATGCGCGCGCCCGTCCCTCCCCGCTGCCTTCTCCGCGCACTAGTCCCTCCCCTCCCGTATCCAGGAGGCCAGGAGTCGGAGGAACCAGCAGCAGCTACAGCGAGAACAAGCTGTACCTGGAGCATGAGTGAGCTCGCTCTCCCATGCGGCTGACAGGAGCAGACGACAGCCGAGAGAAGGAGAGAACGAGAGACGCAGTGGCTCAGCACTGTATCGGCCATCCGCCGAATGGCGCGTGCGAGCATCGGCCGTATACGGACCGCTCACGCGCGCCGCAGTGAAGACGACGGCCGACGGACGAACGAGGGGACGGCGGAGAGAGCAGGGTGAGTGCACCGGCCGACATTTTATCCATTCTGTCGCCTACCGCCGTGCCGCGTGCTCGCGATAGTGTTTCGCTGCCGAAGTCGCGTGAGTGCCAGTGCGCCCTGCCGATCCTCGCCACCGACTGGAGAGGCAGCGCCCTAAGGAGAACGAGGGAGAGAACGAGAGAGCGAGAGGAAGCCGCAGCAGCAGCGTCCTGGCCAAGGTTTGCCCTTTTGATATTCCCGTCCCCGGTTTCTAAGTGCGTGTGTGTGCGCGTCCGAAGCGGGAGCCACGAGACTCCGAATTCGCGCCAGCTGCAGCACGTGCTGTAGCTGCAGCTTAGAACAGGGTTTATTAGATGCTTCTGGCTGAAGCTAGCTGGCGAAAGCTTAGATCGGTGCGAGTAACGCGTGCACCTGGCGCGTATTAGTGTATTCATTAACATAGTTGATATTAATAAACTACTTAGAGTTTTACTCGGTTGTTTATCTGTTGTATTTGAGAATTACCCGCAAACCTCTGCCTTGATCCCCGGCAGAGCGTTACAAGTGGCGCAGCCAACGTGGGGCCACGGTAAAGGCCGTGGCAAAGTTAAGGGATCTGCGTCGTGATTTCGCCATCGCGGCGCGTACACACAACGGGGAACCGCGCGGGAGAAACGTTCTGGCAGCCATTTTGTGCTCAAAGTATCTACCGCGTGCAGGTGTTAAGCCTGAGCGTTAAGCGTGAGCAAATTGAATTTAGCCAGACGCTTCAGATTAAGTTGCTGGAATGATTTTGTTTCAAATAATAATTTAATTACTTGAGAAATTTTATTGCGATTTGTGCGTGATTTTGCGATTAAGAGTTAAGGGGGCTAGACACCTTTTTTCTCTGAAATAAGTAGTCACATTTTAATACATAAATGTAAACTAATTATTTCATACTTTTTACATATAAAAGTGGGTATATTTACCTTACCTTAAAACTTTCTCCAATGGGCCTTTTATATGGTCCAGAACCATAGTCATCGATGAAACAAGTTTTTTCACTATCCGTAAGCTTTGAAATTTTCCTGTGGATGGATTGACTTCAGATTTGAACTAAATTACTCCTGAATAGTATAATTCTCATATGAGTGTAGGGATTTTTGATCTAATGAGAAAAAAAAATTGTGCTGTTTTTCAAGAGTTCTTTTTTTAATTTTTTTAAATTTTTTATATTTTTTCATAATTTTTCTGATGTAAAAATTTTTTCCGACATTTAATCCTAAATCCCTACACTCATATGAGAATTATACTATTCAGGAGTAATTTAGTTCAAATTTGGAGTCAATCCATCCACAGGAAAATTTCAAAGCTTACGGATAGTGAAAAAACTTGTTTCATCGATGACTATGGTTCTGGACCATATAAAAGGCCCATCGGAGAAAGTTTTAAGGTAAGGTAAATATACCCACTTTTATATGTAAAAGGTATGAAATAATTAGTTTACATTTATGTATTAAAATGTGACTTCTTATTTCAGAGAAAAAAGGTGTCTAGCCCCCTTAATGAGATACTCGCAAAATCACATCTTGCTACAGCTTTAGCCACGCGGCACAGAGAATTGTTGCAACGTGCTCAGAGAGTGTGGAGATTAAGAGCAACTTCCTGAACACGTGTGCACGACAGAATCATTTTCCTGTTTTACGTTTTTTGGTTTGACATTTTTGTCATTTCATTTTTATTTTACTCTGCTTCTTCCCCCCTTGGAGAAATTGCTCGCTTACGCTCCTTTCCGCATAACTTTCCATAAACCTTCCCACGCCTCCGTTATAAGATTTTTAATAGAAATGGAAGGGGAAATTTTCTGAGGGATTGCAATTCGCGGTGCAGGAGCAAGTGCGTAATTGTCGCACTTTACCTTCTCACATCAACTCGGTTGATTGGCTTGATTTTCTTTCTTTGTTTTTCGCTTGCTTTGCTTGTTTTAGATTTAGTCTTTTTGGTTCTGCTAAAGTTAGAATTTGTAATAGTAAAACAAAGGAAATTTTGAGTAAATTTAGATTGCGAAGGAAAATCAACGGAGCTATTCAACCGAGGCTGACTGAGAAGGTATTCAAGATGGGAAATCATGACTGGAGCTGGGCTTCGCTCGGTGTCGACGAGAATGATCTAATGTGCGTCGACCCGATAGCTGCAGCTGAAGCGCTGAAGCGATCGATTAATAAGGTAACCGACGGGGAAGTTGCGATGACTGCTCAGCGGTTCGGGCTGAATATTCGCTCGGACGCCATCATATTGCGTAATAGGTTGGAGAGGCACGAGACGCGACGCCATTTTGGGGCAGACGCCGCGCCATGGGACCCGGCCAGAGACGAGTCGGCGGACGAGTCCACTTCTGCGCATAGTCCTTCGTCGTCGAGTAGGCATTCTGTTGCACGTTTATCGCCATCTAGGGTTCCAGTGCAGCCGGTGGTAGCTCCAGAGTATTCAGAAGCAGCGCCGCTCTCCACAGGCCAATCGATAGGTCGATTTTGTGATCCAATTTCGATGGAGGGGCCGTCGCAGACTTTTACGTCACGGCTGCACATCGAGGTGAGTGAGCCGCGGCGTGCGGCCCAGCAGCCTACAGCTGGCAGCCATGTTGCTCCAGCGATACAGAGTTCGGACCCGCAGAGGCGTGTTAGCATCGCCGCGCCGGAAGTGTTTCATGACACGAGGGAGTTAGCTCCTAATCCGCGTGCACAATCCACACGTTATCCTCTCGGTTCACTTCGTGCTCACGAGCATAGCACGTTCATGGAAAATAGTATGGATTTAACGAGTGTGGCGAGTGCGCCAAACGAGATTCCATTATCTGCGAGTGAATGAGGGGCGGTGAGGCAGCCGAACAGATTGTTCGATGGTACGACGTCTTTGCCGCTTCCAGCGTTGCCGTTGCAGCAGATGAGATATCCGGCTGCTCCGTCCACGAGGTATCCGGGAAGAGAGTTCAGCAGCGGTGTTTCCGGAGTTGGTTCGCTACCTTCGGCGAGTGTTCCTCAGCTTTCAGCTAATGTTGCTCTAGGGAATTTCGACGGCGTAGCAGGGCCTGCTGTCTACTCACAATGTCCAATGCCGAGAGTAACACCAGGTTATCATGAGCCGCCTCTCATGTCCTCAGCGTCGCTCGCTCAAAATTTTGTTTCAGCTGGAGCTTCACAAGCGAGCGGATTTGGGGCACCAGTCAAGCCGGTGCGCCCGTATTACAATCAGCCAGCGCCGCCACCGTCGTTTCAGTATCCGCCTGGGTATTTTCCGCAACCTTTTGTGTCCTCGCAGCCGATGATGTCCAATGCTCCAGGGTATCCATGGTATAATGGTAACATTCCGCATTCTGGGTTGTATTTTCCGCCTGCAGTCCCACCGCCAGCTGCCACAGGATTTTCATCAGCTCTGATGCATCCTGCTGCAAACTTCCAGTCTCACCCGGGGAGATTTGATGTCTCTGCTCTTGGGATGAGTCAAGATGCGTCGTTTTTCGAGCGTTCATCGCTTTATAAAGAGAAACTCACGACGGAGCTACTCACTAAGTGGCATATTTCGTTTAAAGGGGATAGGAAAAGAGACCCCGAAAGTTTCATTGCAGACTTAACAACATGCAAAGAAACTTACAAACTGACTCTCGAGGAAATAGTGAAAGCCTTGCCCTCAGCTCTCGATGATGAGTCATGGCAGTGGTTTCGTCGAGAGTATCAGTTTTGGAAATCATACGAAGACTTCGTCGACGCGTTTCGCCTGCAGTACAGCTTTGAAGATGTGCAGGAGAGACTACGAAAGGAGCTGGAGGTACGCACGCAAGGACCAAGTGAGGAGATCTCCACCTATTTACTGAAGGTGCGTGACCTACTGGATCAGCTAAAGCCGCCGCTTACGTTAGGAGAGCAGCTAGATCGAGTATACCAGAAGCTCCATCCTTTGTACCGGCTGCGCATCGAGAGGAAAGATTTTGAAAATTTTCCGGAATTACAAAAACTCGGCAAGCAAGAGTAGCTGCGGAGAGCTCAGGAGAAGGCGTACAAGCCGCCACCTCCAATTGCGGATTCAGCTTTCCCTGTTTCAACGTACACTCCTCCGAAGCAGCAGCGGCAGGTGAAACTAGCCTCAGTGGTTCCGAGCACACTGGAAGAAAACGAGCTGAAGCTGTCCAGCTCAAGCAATCTCGCTCCTGTAGCAGCCACACCAACGGAAGGAGGAGAGAAGCAGCGATCGTCGAGAGAACGGAAGTTCAAATCGACGGATGGACAGCGGAAAGAGAAGAAAGATCGGAAACGAGATGCTCGCAGCAAGAGTAAGGGTCGCCGCAGCGATCAAAAGGGAAATGCTCGAGCGAAGCCAGCGGAGAGCGAGCCTAAACAGGAAGAGCGGAAGATCGAGACCGTCCCTCCGAAGGCGAAGTACGAGGACATGCAGCGACGGAAAATGCGAGAGCCATGTTTCCGCTGCGGCCAAGTCGGACATTCGAGACGTGAGTGTATGAACGCTGCAGTCTGCCTAATGTGCGGACAGCCTAATACCACGGCGCGTCGATGCACCAAGTGCAATTCGACTACGGCGGCGGGAAACGAGTAAGACGGGAAGTTAACGGAGTTAACTCACCCCCTCCTACTTCAGACTCGACTCCTCCCACTTTTGATTCGATCGCTGTTACTCCAGAAAACAGTTCAGCTGCAGCTATGAGCGAGGGAGACAACCCTCAAGTTCTAGCTCCAGAATCACTGATAATGAGAAGCGTTATCAGCAACGTCGAGCCAAGGTTATTCTTCAACATAGAATTGAATGGAAGAAAACTTTTAGGCATGCTCGACGATGGCTCCGTTCACTCGTATCTCGGCAAAGGCATCAGCAAGGAATTTGCCCAGAAACTGGAACAAGAAGCCGCTTCAGTACGCATAGCTGACGGAGGTGCAGTGAAGCTACAAGGAGTACTGAACCTGACGGTGAGCATCGATAATACGAAGTTATCTATGCCCTTCCGGGTAGCAGATGAGCTTCAGTACGACTGCATTCTCGGAATCGACTTCAAGCGATTGTTTAAGATGAAGATCGACTACGAGAACGATACATAGTGGACACCGAAGGGAGTAGTGCATCAGTTTTACCCTTATGGCCAAGATCCAACCTGTTTCCCAGCTTTAGCCAGCATAGGAGGACTGAGTCGTGCTACAGCTGATCAGCAGTTGCTTATTGAAGAAATCAAACAGAGATTGATTCCACCTACACCGGAAAAGCTAGGGTTAGCTAATGTTGCCCCGCATTTCATTGGCATTCAAGGAAATGAACCCATTCGCCAAGCTCCTCGGAAGTATACTCCGAAGATGTTGCAGACGGCTTGGGCTGAAGTCGATAGGATGCTGGAGGACGAAATTATCGAGCCATCTGATAGCCCCTGGCGAAGCTGCCCTGTGTTAGTTCCAAAATTGTATGATCTGTTCCGATTTTGCATAGACTATAGGCAAGTTAATAAGCATACTAAGTCTATTGCGTATCCATTGCGCAACATGGATGATATACTCGATATGTTAAGTTCAGCCAAGTATATTTCTAAGTTAGATTTAAGCCAGGCATACCACCAGATTCCGTTGGATCCGAAGTGCAGAGAGGTTACCGCATTTTCAGTACCAGGGCGAGGACATTTCCACTTCATCCGGTTACCATATGGGCTGACAAATGCTCCAGCTGTGTTCCAGCGCATCATGGATAACATAATCAAGCCTGCCTGGGAACCGTATGTGTTCGCCTATTTAGATGATTTCATTATCGTCTCGCCGACATTTGAAGAGCACACAAAGTGGTTAGAGATTGTGCTCACGGCGTTAAAAGACGCAAACCTACAGATTAACCTCAAAAAGTCTGAGTTCTGTTGCGCGGAGGTTAAGTACTTAGGTTATATCGTTAACGAGGACGGACTGAAGACTGATGAAGATAAAGTAAAGCCCATCCTCGAGTACCCAGCGCCCATCAACATCAGGCAGTTAAGGAGATTTCTCGGCATGATTGGCTGGTACTCCAGATTCATAACTCACCTAGCAGGGTATAAAGCACCGCTAACCAAGCTGCTGAGGAAGGATGTTCGGTGGCAGTGGCACGAAGAGCAACAAGCAAGCGTTTGAGAAGCTGAAGCTCGCACTGACGCAAGCTCCTGTGCTTCCAAGACCAGATCTGTCGCTACCCTTCACTCTGCAAACAGATGCGAGTGATTATGCTCTGGCTGGAGTACTGACACAGGTATTTGATGGCGAGGAGCACCCTATCTATTTTATGAGTAGGACTCTGTCGAAGGCAGAGAGAAATTATACTGTCACTGAGAAGGAGTGCTTCGCCGTCTTATGGTCCGTCGAGAGGCTGAGAGGTTATTTGCTAGGCGAGAAGTTTACTGTCATCACCGACCACCACAGCCTGTTGTGGTTGAATAACCTCAAAGACCCAGCGGGTCGATTAGCCAGATGGAATACGGCTCTGCAAATGTACGACATAGAATTTGTACACCGTAAGGGTGCGCTGCACAAAGTTCCTGACGCGCTTTCGCGTGCTTGGGAAGGAACTTATGAGCTCGCAGCTATCGCCACTGCTACAGCTGAAGATCCATGGTATCAAGGGAGAATCAGAAATATTGAGAAGAACCCTAGGAAATATCCGAAGTGCACGGCGGCCGCGGCGAGTTACGCCTCGACACCCGAGCACACACATACGTGCGCCGGTCCCTCCCCGCTGCCTTCTCCGGGCATTAGTCCCTCCCCTCCCGTATCCAGCAGGCCAGGAGTCGGAGGAACCAGCAGCAGCTACAGCGAGGACAAGCTGTAGCTGGAGCATGAGTGAGCTCGCTCTCCCATGCGGCTGACAGGAGCAGACGACAGCCGAGAGAAGGAGAGAACGAGAGACGCAGTGGCTCAGCGCTGTATCGGCCATCCGCCGGACGGCGCGTGCGAGCATCGGCCGTATACGGACCGCTCGCGCGCGCCGCAGTGAAGACGACGGCCGATGGACGAACGAGGGGACGGCGGAGAGAGCAGCGTGAGCGCGCCGGCCGGCTTTTTATCCATTCTGTCGCCTACCGCCGTGCCGCGCGCTCGCGATAGTGTTTCGCTGCCGAAGTCGCGTGAGTGCCAGTGCGCCCTACCGACCCTCGCCACCGACTGGAGAGGCAGCGCCCTAGGGAGAGCGAGAGGGAGAACGAGAGAGCGAGAGGAAGCCGCAGCAGCAGCGTCCTGGCCAAGGTTTGCCCTATTGATATTTCCGTGCCCGGTTTCCAAGTGCGTGTGTGTGCGCGTCCGAAGCGGGAGCCACGAGACTCCGAATTCGCGCCAGCTGCAGCACGTGCTGTAGCTGCAGCTTAGAATAGGGTTTATTAGATGCTCCTGGCTGAAGCTAGCCGGCGAAGGCTTAGATCGGTGCGAGTGACGCGTGCACCTGGCACCCGTATTAGTGTATTCATTAACATAGTTGATATTAATAAACTACTTAGAGTTTTACCCTGTTGTTCTGTGAACTTAGTAATTACCCGCGAACCTCTGCCTTGATCCCCGGCAGAGCGTTACAGCTAATAAATAATTGTCAATTTATGTGCCCACAAGAGTAACATACCAAAAGCAGCGAGTGAAGGAGACCAGGAGAGCATGCTGAGGTAGAGTTACGACGCCCACCTTGGGGTATGATTGCTCGATGCGGATAGCATTGTAGCACTGGTTGGGGTTCCTCCTCTACTCAGACGTACTCTCCTAATACCACACCCGCTGTGTCGCTTCAAAAGTGTCTATTGGATCCCTACCATTTGTACGCGTCTCTTATACACACACACATATGCGTAACATTTTGTATAAAAACGACGAAATTTTCAATTTTGTAAGCAGTGACGAACGGATCACTTTCCGTAATAGAATTATTTGACCATACGTTTCAATTGTAAGTCTTAAATGATTATTGCGAAGTTAATTTGTGAATTGTAAAAAACATTTTTTATATAAATTTTGTATTTTTGTGTATCTAGAACCTGAAGAGGGACGTATTAAAATGTCCGAAACGTTGTAATTCTTTGTTTCATTTATTAACAAACCTTGGTAGTACGGCCATAGCTACAATTTCTATAATTATACCAAAAACCTACCATTGGCTACATCTAACCAACTTTAAGAATACGTATTTTACATGTGTAAAAAGGTAGACAAAACTTTCTGATTATCCAAAAAATAAGATAAGATTAATAAATAGACAGTTACAAAGATAAGTCTCTAACGCGGTCAACCTTGCGTTCAACCATATCTAAAAGGTTATGATCAAGCAAAAGGGTTTTCTGGAATCGTAAAACATTCGTTTTAAATAAATTCCTATGTCCAGACCCGCGCTTACGTAAGAGCTCTCAATATTTAAGGAGCATTATGAAGAAGGCAGGCACACCTTAAATTCCTGTGACAAAACTACTAGCAATAGGTATGCTATACGTCGGTAGAACAATGTATACACAACAGACCTCTGGACCTAAAACATGCATCTGCCGACAAGGATAAAATGTAAAGGATTTTTAATTATCCCAATGACTATTCCAACTAAGCGAATGGTCAGAGTAACAAATTCTTTTTTCCAAGGCATTAGAGTGCACATGATAGACCCTCGATTATTTCGGATTCTGAATGCATATACCTTTAAAGTCAGTAAAGTGCATATGTTTACATTCATCACGTGGTTGCTAACAGCATACCCACGAGCCCTATCGCCAATAGCAGTATCCACAAACTTATGAGCGACGAGTTCATTGTGCACTAAAAAATCTTTGGCCATTCAAAATTCTTAATGGCGATTGCTACACCTCGATCAGATGAAACCTGATCTAGAAATAAGACATTTTAATCAATGAAAAAATATCATGATATGGTCAAAATTATGCTGTAGCGCTGACCATAACTACTGATTAATGATTCAATTAATATCGATTAGCTATTCGCAGTCGAGCTATTGTACACGCTAACGTAGCGATAAGACGCATGTAGCAGACGTGTAAAACGGACCCGGTGACAGAAGTTAAGAAAAAACATTGGCACCTAACATGAAGTTCACAACTAATGTTGCTATTGCTGCCAATGTAGATTACGGAGGGAGAGATATGCCCCCCCCCCCTTTCTTGTAGCATACGAAAGAATTCGTACGTGAACAACGCGCACGAATCTTGATGCATCGGAAACGATGATCAGCTGTGATATGAAAGTAAGTGCAATGTCAAAGAGTATCGAGAAACGCAAACAGTTCACATCGCTGAAGAGCAAAGTATGTAATTGTCCAAGCGTTGGATGCCAGCGTGATACCTAGTCCTGTAGAAAATCCTACACATAAGGCAATTTTTC
Organism: Torymus aiolomorphi; assembly: GCA_036365515.1. Lineage (NCBI taxonomy): Eukaryota > Metazoa > Arthropoda > Insecta > Hymenoptera > Torymidae > Torymus > Torymus aiolomorphi. The sequence continues at coordinate 115,639,054 of CM070877.1, forward strand.
CCCATGACAACCGACGTGTGGCGTGTTCGATTACATATCGATGGACGCCAACGAAATCATTTCGTCGCTTCCCGGTTAAAAGGGGTTATTTAAAAATCGGCCTGAAGAAGGCGTTATTTGGAAATCGACCTGAAGAAGGCGTTATCTTGTAATCAATCTGAAAAAGGCGTTATCTAGAAATCGTCCTGAAAAAGACGTTATCTAGAAATCGGCCTGAAAAAGGCGTTATCTCGGAATGAACCTGAAGAAGGCGTTATCTCGCGCGTAAATTTTTTTTACTCTAATTTAAGTTGGCAACACTGTCAACATTTTCTTTATTTAATTTCAGAAATATGTTATATGATAATAGTGTACCATTTTTTAAGTTAACTGTACAAATGCGGGGCGATAGTAAAATTAATATTTGTTTTTTTTTTATTAACGATTTTTTTATACAATACTATATTGATTTTATAATAAATATATAATAAATATTTGTAATAACCAATATTATATAATTTTTTTTTAAACACACCTCCCAAACAGATTTTTTCTACTACTTCTTTATACCGTAAAAGAACGGAAAGTACTCGTGTACAATCCAAAACGACATCCCTTTTCTCGACATTGGGAATAAGAAAAGGTTTTTTCTTAATTCCAGAAACAAATGCTAAAAAATTGCCCTTTTTCAAATGCTAACCATTTCCCTTAAAAGTTACGTAAGTTTGAAGGTATGTTTAAGATACACCAAAAATGTTAAAAAGCGGTAAAAGCAATATCTCCTAACTCATCTAACTTTTAAGCACGTGTAAATTACCGTACGAGCCGAAGGCGAGGCTGGCAAACATGTGCTTTGGATGGCCCTCTTTATCCCTGTGTTGCGTATATTATTTTTCACCATACCCGGACCAATCGAATGTCAATCTTCGCACGTGCATAATTTCCTTCTTTATGCACGCGTAGCGTACACACTATTTTTCCTCACAAGTTACGGAATTACATTACGCAACGGGTGCGCAAAATAGGTCATTCCCGCACGAGTCGAGTTTGTCGCGCGAGCACAGCACGGGCGATATATAAAAGAGACGAGTGTGGGTGATCTATTGCGCACTTAGAGCATATACTACATGGAGGAAGCACACTTACGGCGACAGCGTAGCCGAGTGACGAGAGAGAAAGAGATAGTTTGGGTACTATCTTTCTCTCTCAGGCAGGCACGTGATTGGCTAAACGTAACTCCCTCCGCTCTCGAGCAGAGAAGGGATCTCCTAACCTCTGAATAAGCAAGTACAAGTACAAAAGCAAGTACAAAAGTTGTTATGGATTTTGTTTATTTATTTACGTAGTATTTAAATAAAGTAAATAGCAAAAAAATAGAAAAAATGCCGAAAGTATGTTGTGTACCATCCTGCAAACTGCGGAGCAACGATTTGGAAGGTTTAAAGAAAACTTTCCACCCGTAAGTAATTAGTTTCATGTAAACAATATTACTTCTACTTACTTGTGTTTTTTAATTATTTAATTTTACATTTTGCATTTTCGCATTTAGGTTTCCAGCAGATAAAACTTCGAGAGAAAAATGGAAACAACAACTGAAAGCGGAGTTTGTCGATTTGTCATCGTTGCCAAAATATTCATATGTGTGCAGTTCACACTTCAAGGCTGATTGTTTTTATTTTGCTGGACTATGTAAAAATCTGAGATTAAAACAAGGATCTTATCCATCAATATTCTCAAGCTTGGAACATAATAAGTTGTAAGTACTTACTAGTATATAAAAATAATAAGTAATAGTTGTAAAAGAAATATTATTAACTAGATTATCATTTACAGGGAAAAACAGTTTGTCGAAGCCGATACAAGGTTAAATGATAATTCACAATTGATGGAAGCAGGAGATAGTGAAGAGGTTGATATTTGTACAAATGAAGCACCTAATAAGTATGCGTTTTTATATTTAATACATTATAACCACATGTTCTACTTTGATGTTTATTGTAACTGTAATTTCAGTCGAACAAAGGATTCTCAAGCAGAATCAGATGGAGAAAGTAATATGAATGTTACCATGAGCGTACCAGAGTTTTCAGCCGCAGAATTGTCAACCAAAGCTTTGTCCGAAAGGTAATTTGCAAAGTGAAAAGTTTAATATGTGTTATATATCATTGTGTTGTTTTTATGTAATTTTTAGCAACAACACAACTGAAAAGCTGACATCAAAGTCTCATGTGAAGGATTTGATCAATGTAGATGTTGAGAGTTTAGACGTACCAAACGATGTGAAAGACATGTTGCGAAATGCAAAGGCACAGGTAATAAATACGAAGGCACAAATAATATATCTCCGACGAAAAAATAAGAGTTTATAGATGAAACTGTATCGCTGGAAAAAAGGAGTAAAAACAGGGAATTCTTTGATGTCACATCTCAAGCACCGTAAATATATAAATAAGAATATTATTGATTCACTAAAAGTAAGTACTTCAATATTTGAGTAATTCTTGATTTTCTGGGTATTGAGTAAATAGTTATGTACTATGTGAACCTTCTTTCATTTTTGTGCTTGTAAGTCTCACTTTTATGTGAAAATTATGTAAAAACATTGCATTTGATGGACCATTGAAAGAACAGATTTTTAACGACGTAATATATACGAATAAGTGTCTGTACGTGTGAGTGAGGAAAGTTTGAGAAAGAATGTACACACAGAGTATATAGCCAATAAGATGAAATGTAATTCATTAATTTCTATATAGTATGACAACGATTGATATTTTCATTCCACATCAATTTTATTGATTTAAAATTATTTTTTGTCAATTCTTGTTCTACTTGGATACAAACTATTGAAATCATGTAGGTGTGTCTAGAATGTATACGCACGTATACATTTCTCGCAGTATATTTTATATTAAAAATATTTTATTTTATATTTTCTTAGTTCTTTACAAAACATCTACTCACGAAAGTATAAAATATCATTTCCATTCATGTAAATGAGTAAACATTAAATATAATTCTTATACGCAATCAAATAAGAAATTGATTTCTATTTGTTGGATGTATTTGTTAAAAATTGATTGATATTCTAGACCTTGCTACGTTAGTGTAAGAAATTTTAGTTTTAATTGCGCATTACGTGATTTATTAATAAAATATTTTTATACACAATCATTGTATATAATTTTTGTAAGATTCGTTAAAAGATATCATATAAAAGAGAATTTTTTGTAACATTTTTATTTTTCAATACATACTGTAAATTGTTTTGTATTCTAGGAATCCTTACCTTCTCACGCTTATGAAATTTTTCGAAGACTCCTACGCAAACCATCCTCGAAAACTCCATTTCCACCTGCCTTGAAATCATTTGCTACCACTCTCCACTTTTACTCTCCAAAAGCTTATAATTACGTTAGGAATGCTTTTATGAAATGCCTACCACATCCTATGAATATCAGCAAATGGTATAAGAACATTAATTGTTCGTCTGGTATAAATCAAACATGCATTGACGCTATTAAGAGAAAAGTAGAATTTCATAAAAGTATTAATAACAAAGCAGAGGTATTATGTAATTTGGTTATGGATGAGATGAAGATAAAAAAGAAAGTAGAAGTGATAAATGGAAAAGAGTATGGGTATATAGACATCGGGAAAGATAGTGAAAAGGATGAAATGCCGGAAGCAGAGAACGCATTAGTTTTCATGTTGGTCTGCGTTAATGGAGGCTGGAAAATTCCAGTTTCTCACTATTTCGTCAAAGTTTTGAGTGGTGAACAACAAACCAAATTAACAAAAGAAATATTAACGCGGCTAAGTGAAACTGGTGTTACAATCACTTCTGTAACTTTTGACGGATTACAATCCAATTTTACAATGTGTAAACGTTTAGGAGCAACAATTTCTCCAAAGAATCCCATGGATGCATAGTTTCTTCATCCTATATCAAAAGAGCCGATATTTATTGTACCCGATAGCTGCCATGTTCTGAAATTAATTAGAAATGCTTTTGCTCACGAAGATATGTACGATGCTGACGGCAACATCATTTCATGGGATTTTTTGAAAAAATTAGTTGATGTGCAAGATTTTCAGGGACTACATTTAGCTACAAAAATCAGACAACAACATATAGATTTCGAGCAAAACAAAATGAATGTACGTTTAACTGCGCAAACTTTAAGTGAAAGCTCTAGTGTTGCTTTACGATACATACATGATGATCTTCAAAGCACTGAATTTAAAAATGTCGAAGGAACAGCTAAATTTTGTTCCATTATAAATGCAGGTTTTGACATTTTAAATTCAAGAGAGCGTTATAATAAAAATAAATCTAAAAATGGTATAGACGCTAATAATATTAAAGAGGTAACAAATAAAGTTGAAGATATAATTAAATATATTAAAGGGTTATGCAATTCAGACGGCACTCCAGTCGTCAACTATGCAAGGAAAACTGGATTTATTGGCATGATAATTTCCTTGCACAATGTTTTAAGAGTCTACAACACTTTTATTAAGCCGTCGAATGGTTATTTGTTAACGTATAAATTGTCGCAGGATCATCTTGAGATTTTTTTCAGTGCTGTAAGGAGCAAAGGAGGATATAGTAATAATCCTACCTGCTATCAATTCATGAATATTTTAAAAAAACTATTAGTGCATGCTGATGTTAAAGAATCTAAACACGCGAATTGCACGTCTTTAGATGAAACTAGTCTTTTGCAGATAGCGTCGAAAAAAAAAGTAACTAAAACTGAGGATTCACTTAATCCCAACTTTCTTTTGGAAACAGATAATGTTATATCAGAACACGATGATTTTTATGGAAAAGGGAAAAATAAAAAGTATATTGATAATACTGTCATTCATATTGCTGGATTTGTTACGAGAACAATATTAAGAAAGAGTAGATGTTTTCACTGCCCTTTATTATTAACATCAGAAATCAGTCATTCTAGTCTAACAGAAAAAAAATCGAGGAGGTTTGCTTTCACCTTCTATTGAAATCATTAATATCTGTAAAATAGTTGAGAAAAATTTCAGGCTATTATACACTTCAAAAAAGGGCATGTTTAATACATTATTTCAAAGTATCGTAAGTAATATACCAGATTCTCTCTTGCAAATACAGCATTCTGAAGACCCCTCGAAACATAGATTATATATACTCAAGCAGATAATCTTTACCTATTTAAGAGTAAGAGTTAATTACTACGAATCAGAGAAAAGTCGATCAAAAAAGAAAATTAGAAGAATTTACACGAAGATGATTTTGTTTCGCAATGAATAGACAACTTTAAAAATAATACTTTATAAATATTATTTGTACTTTGTAATAAAAATGTATTTATTTTTATCACTTAAGAAGCAGCTCTTTGTAAAATATTGTTTTATTATATGTATGTTGTATTGTTGTTTCATTATTCAATAAATCGTTAAAATAAATAAATATTATACTTTTATTGGAGTACGTCAATTTATTAACATATTAAAAGAATTATTAATAAAATGTCTAATAAATAACAATTAATATTCCCTTAAATCATAACTTAAATTTAAACTCCAAATAAAAAATTTAAATACATTATAAATAATTTCATAATTAATTTATTATAAATTAATATAAATATAAATATAATTTATTATAAATTAATTTTATAATAAATTTTATAATAAATTTAGAAATTTATTATGAAACTATACATGGTTAATACAACAATTCTTACTTTCTAATTATTTAGAAAATTATGTGATGCTATATAAATTAATTAAATATGGATTCTCGTAGTACATTAGTAACTTAATATTCATTAATTTTTAAATAGTTTATTTATAATTATGTTAAAACAGCTATTAAAAAAATTCTTTTTCATTCAAATAGCGATAATTTAATAAAAAAAAAAAAAAAAACAATTCACAATAAAAATTTTCCCAGACCGGGATTCGAACCTGAAGCAAAACAAGAAACACGTAAGGACACGCGCTTTGGTTCTCACGGCTACCGCTACGATGCTCATAGTGTAACGCGAGATCGTTTACGATCATTAGCTTCCCCTTCAGATTTGAGTTTAGATATTTGGTTTAGACGTTAGTGTTGGTACCATAGTTTCTATTACTTATATTTGATTAAATTATGCTAGATTTCATTATATTACGTATAATTTCTCCTAATGTTCGTGATTTCCGTAACGTTCTCAACCGCTCTCTGTTCAACTGTTCAAGCGCGCGCGCCGCGGGCAGCCAATCGAGGGAGTTTGCGTTTAGCCAATCGCGTGCCTGCGTGAGAGAGAAAGATAGTACCCAAACTATCTCTTTCTCTCTCGTCACTCGGCTACGCTGTCGCCGTAAGCGTGCTTCCTCCATGTAGTATATGCTCTAAGATTGCGCACGTGTGACGTATACTATTTCTCCTAACGAGCTGCGCAGAGTTCGATTTTGCACACTTATAGTTCTGAAATAATTATTTTCGATACAAGTGCGAAAAAGTGACTTTATCCTCGTGTGGACGTTTGCGCTCTAGCGAAGCGGGGGGAAAAGGCCATACAAGGACAAAATTACTTTCTCACTCGTGTATTGAACACTATTTTTTGACACGACGCGTGAGAAGCTTGATTTAGGGCATGCTTTTTTATTAGAGCGTGTACGAAATGGAGCGTTACCCACGAAGTGTTAAAAAGTTCGTTTCCGAACGGCAACGCGTTCGGAATAGTATATTACACAACAAGGGAGGTAAAGAGTTGGCCAGTCCAGAGCAGGTGTAAATTGCCAGACGAGCCGAAGGCGAGGGTGGCAAACACGTGCTCTGGGGTGGCCCTCTTTACCCCCATGTTGTGTATACGATTTTTCATCATACCCGAGCCGAAAATACCACATTCGCGTTTCGGAGCCGGGAGCGAAAGTGGTACTTTCAGCCAGGGTATGGTGAAAAAACGAACTTTCCGCACGCCGTGGGGTATATATTTCTTTACACTTTGTTTATTGGAATAATTATATTAATAAAATTGGGAATAAGAAAAGTTCTTTTTCTTAATTCCAGAAGCAAATACTAAAAATTACCCTTTTTCAAATGCTAGCCAATTCGGCAGGAAAAATAATACAAAAATAAAAAAAAGAGATTTAAACTCGAATTAAACTAGAAAGCGAGATCTTTAATTTGCTTTTTATTGTTCCTTTAAAAGTTACGTGAGTTTGAAGATATGTTTAAGATACACCAAAAATGTTAAAAAGCGGTAAAAGCGATATCTCCAAACTCATATAACTTTACAAGAAATTAACATTTTTTATTTTTACAAAAAAGTAAATGAAAGCTCTCGCTATCTAGTTTAATTATCTTTTTTGCCTTAAAAACAAGAGCTACTTTTTTGTAGATTTACTCATATATATATATATATATATGTGTGTGTGCGTGCACGCGTGTGTGCGCGCGTGTGTGTGTGTGCGTGCGTGCGTGCGTGCGTGCGTGTGTGTGTGTGTGTGTGTGTGTGTGTGTGTGTGTGTGTGTGTGTGTGTGTGTGTGTGTGTGTGTGTGTGTGTGTGTGTGTGTGTGTGTGTGTGTGTGTGTGTGTGTGTGTGTGTGTGTGTGTGTGTGTGTGTGTGTGTGTGTGTGTGTGTTATAAAATCAATATAGTATTGTATAAAAAAATCCTTAATCAAAAAAAAAAACAAATATTAATTTTACTATCGCCCCGCATTTGTATAGTTAACTTAAAAAATTGTACACTATTATCATATAACATATTTCTGAAATTAAATAAAGAAAATGTTGACAGTGTTGCCAACTTAAATTAGAGTAAAAAAAATTTACGCGCGAGATAACGCCTTCTTCAGGTTCATTCCGAGATAACGCCTTTTTCAGGCCGATTTCTAGATAACGTCTTTTTCAGGACGATTTCTAGATAACGCCTTTTTCAGATTGATTACAAGATAACGCCTTCTTCAGGTCGATTTCCAAATAACGCCTTTTTCAGGCCGATTTTTAAATAACGCCTTTTAACCGGGAAGCGACGATTTGACGTATTCAATTGGCAGATTAACTGCCACTCCTACATTGTGAATATTATTGCACGAGCACGGGCTTCTGCTGAGAAACGCATGTAACCGAACACAAAGCCCGATGCAGTAGAAAGCATAGCTGAGATGATAAAGATAAAAAGAGACGTTGCGGCGAGTGCTTATTCATCTAAATAGAGTTAGAAATTTTTGTCGAAAAAACATGTATCTAATACGTGAACCTTATAGTCGTAACTATAAAAGCCCAATATGCTCGGGTGTTACTAACAAGTTACAAATAATATTATGATAGTCCTTGTAGTTACTTCTAAATTAATTAAAACCTACATCACAGAATAAGTTGAAAAAAACGAGCAGATCAGCCCTTATGTCAATATTTATCGCCAAATATTTAGATTTAAATAGCTCTTTAAGCTTCAATATCCAATTTATCCGTAGCTCTGATAAATCGTAGTAATTACTACGAATTTTGAACAGGTTAGGCCTGAACAACAATTTTTTGACGTTTATAACGAATCGAATTTGATAAAGATCCTATTTTGTGCATCGAGATACACTAGATTAAAATCCAAATTCCAATCCATGTAATTGAATTATTATAGAATATAAACAACAGGTAATCACTAACAATTTGCGGGCAGAATAGAGCCTGAACGCAAAATTGTTATTAATATAATGATTACGCAAATTGAAGAATTTCCAAAAAGCAGCATAGAAAAGACTACGATGTTCAACAGAGTAACTTGTACATACAATTTTAATAAATATGGAAGTAACTTATAATAAAGTATAAGTTTACATAAATTAAAACTTGTTTTCAAGATATAGTAATAACTATGGTGGTCGATAGGATAGAACCTGAGCGACCATAGTTCTTTAAGTATTTGTTAAAGGACCCCGCACAAAATGTATAGAAATAAATCATCCGGTCAAATTCGATGAAACTTGGGGTTATATCTTTTCCCCAAGTTTCATTCAATTTGACCGAAGGATTTTTTTCTATACATTTTATGCGGGGTCCTTTAAAAGTATTTTTAAATAATATGAAAACCCATATAAGAATCATAGAAATATCTATGAAAATCTTACAGGTTAGTACCTGAAGAATTAAATTTTAATTTATAATAGAATAACAAATATTATATGGTTGTATGAATAGAAACATATCATAGTAATAACTATGAGCCTCGAACAGAATAGCGCCGATTATGTTTTAATTTCTAATCAAATTACAACTTATATATATTACAAGTTTACATAAAAGGCATCGTTCAAATCATAGTAATAACTATGAACCTCGAACAGGATACCGCCAGAATCATTACATTTTAATTTTTATTCAAATTATATGACATAAGTATTATAAGTATGCATACAAGACAACCTTTTAACCATAGTAGTAACTATGAGCATCGAACAGAATAGCGTCTGAACGATATCATTTTAATTTTTATTCAAATTATATAACCTGTTATAAGTATTATAAGTATATCTAAAAGACAAGACCTAAATCATAGTAATAACTATGAGCATGGAACAGGATAGCGCCTGAACGATAACATTTCAATCTCCATTCAAATTATATAACTTATTAGTACTATAAGTATACATAAAAGTCAGCGTTCTACTCATAGTAATAACCATGAGCATCAAACAGGACAGCGCCTCAATAATAACATTTTAATCTCTACTCATTATATAACTTATAAGTGCTATAAGTGTAGATAAAGGGCAATACTCAAATCATAGTGATAACTATGAATATCGAACAGGCCAACGCTCGAAGGAGTACGCCAGATTATGGCAGTCTCAGGCCCACCCCGCGTCACTGCATGATCTAGCACAGCGAGCGACACACACACGTGATAGGGCGACGCGCGAAGCAGCGCGGGACTGCCTGTTGTCGCGCTAGCCTAAGCGCCGCGTGCGTCGCCGCCGAGACTGCCGAGGCAGGAGCGTGCGCACAACAATAATGGCCGCCCTCCGCCTGTGAGCGAACGAAAAATAACGCTACTTACTCGATGTCTGCATGTGTCGTCCGCTGCCTGCGCCTCGGTGACTGCATGTACTGCGTGCTCCTCGCTCGATGCCCTTCCTCTGCAGCATAGCTAGACTCGTGGCTCGGGTGACATAACATAGTTATGTATTATGAACGGGCTAGAAGCCCGTAGAAAGTGATCTGAGTCGATCAGCCTCTACCGTAGACATAGTAATAACTATGTACCTCTTAACATATAGCTTGAGCGAGGTTTATCTCGGTGACTGTAGCTGGCTGCAGGCCTATATAGTAATAACTATGTAGGAATTCATAGTAATAACTATGCATCTCGTTCAGATTAGATATAATTAGCCTGAACAAGGTTAATTTCCTCGACTGTAGCTCGCTGTAGGCACACATAGTAATAACTATGTATCTTGTTCAGATTAAAGACTGAACAAGATGCCTCTGAAAATGTCCGCCGCTTAGTAGACGGCAGCTGCGCAAGGCTTTAACAGAAAAAACACAAACGCGAATGGTTAGGTTAACTTACTCTTTCACGGCGACTAGTCGAATGTCTTGATCTGCATCTGCTCCGCGGATACACCAACAGAACACTCTTATAATAAACACTAAAGAGACGAGAAAGGGACGAAAAACCCTTTCACGATGACATTTTTCTGGGACGTGCGGATCCTCCGGCATAAAGAAAAGAAATGAGGTTCGAGCCGGTGGCAGGACCGGGAGACGGCTATGGTGGCGGCGCGGTGCGGCAGCTACCACTGTTTTTTTTTGCTTTGGATGTTGTGGTGAATCGGGCGGGAAGAGGGGGTACTACGTGTTGATCACGAGGAAGAGGCGTGAAATACAATGACCATAATTATATATAATTGCATTTATACATACCTCAGACGAACTAAAAAGTGCTCAATTGCTTTACACAATTGTTTACCACAGTTTTAACGTGAAAAACTAACGTTTGGCAGGGACCTTGCGACCAATACAATCTAATCGTGCAGATGCACTTTTACGTAAAATTCGCATCTCTCGCCGCATTCAGGTTAAAGTTTTAACCGGTTATACGGGAGAAGTGCCGCAGTATATAATGAAATTAATATAGGGAGATCTCACGCGACGGCGCGAGATTACGCAAGCTTGCGAGGAAGTATTTTCGAACGCGAGCGCGCGTGGCACTGCCGAAGCGCACGAGAGTCTACAAGAGCTTGCAGGAATTTGTACCCTTGCGCCAAGGTCCGGAGTCATACGCGATAGCGCAGCGGTATATGCAAGGGCGCGGGGAATACGTGAGGGCGCGAAGTATGCACAAGGGTATTCGTGAAGACGCAGGGCACACACAAGCGCAGGTTCTTACGTGAGATTGCGGGGATCCATACGAGGGCTCGTGGCTTCCTCCGCGCGCGCAAGGGTATTCACAAGAGTGCACGTCTTTTCCTGGGGCTTTATTCAGTAGTTTATTCAGTAGTTTATTCAGTAGTTTATTCAGTGACACAGTTTTACACGCACATCAATTTTTCTTATGAGAATTGAACATGGGAAAAATGGACGAAAAGTGGACATTGATGATTAACCAATAGCAAACTATTTAAGCGGCAAAAGCAAATTTTACAAAAAAGCGATTAAAGTGGAAGAAAAGAGCTTTAATTTGAGACTGGAATCGTTAAAATCGGTCGATTATGCGCGAAGCTACGTGAATTTGAAAATGGCGGAAAATGACGAAAAATGACCAAAATTTTAAGAATTACGTGGATTTGGGAAAAGTTGCTCATTTTTCGCCATTTTCAAATTCACATAGCTTTGCACAGAATTGACCGATTTTAACGTATCCAGTCTCAAATTAAAGCCCTTTTCTTCCACTTTAATCGCTTTTTTGTGAAATTTGTTTTGGCCGCTTGAATAGCTTGCTATTGGGTAATCATTAATGACCACTTTTCGTCCATTTTTCCCATGTTCAATTCTCATAAGAAAAATTGATGTGCGTGTAAAACTGTATCACAAGAAACTTTTCCTGTGTTGGAAGGTTTTCTCGTGTATTGTGTAGCATACAGAAAAAAACCTTCTTTCACAGGTGTGCCTCAAAATTTTTTTTTGGTTTTCTTTGACCCACTGTTATGTAGAAAATCCTGAGAATTGCTCATATACGCTCGAGCGCGGGCGCGTGGCTCTGTCCGCAAGCTCAAGGGTTCGATCACTGGGAGGGTACTCATGAAGACGCGGAGTACACACAAGCGCAGGTTCTTACGTGAGCCTGCGGGGATCCATACGAGGGCTCGTAGCTTCCTTCGCGATCGCAAAAGTATTTGCAAGTGCACACGTCTTTGCCTGTGGCTTTATTCTGGGGCCCTTATCTGGGGACCAACTCTTAACCCCCATATTTACGTAATATGCTATTTTTACCGCTAAATAGTGTTATCGCCTGCCTTCGTTTACTCGTAGGTACACTCTTATGTAAAATTTGTATTTTATTAAGGCGTTTATTGCCTGCCTTCGTTTATGTGTAGGTACTGTTACGTGTGGATACATGTAGGAATATAGAAGAAGGAAATAAGCAAGACGTCCAATTACAATATGACCCCGATTTGTAGAAAGCCAAGCGGTGACGACCGTGGCAAGGATAATAGCATTTCTGACTCGCGAGTCTGCGGCTCTGGTTCAAGCCCATGAGGGTCCGTCACATTTTATTATTAAAAGTTGCGATAGCTCCGCGTAACAAACAGTACACTTTTATGTAAAATGTTTAGTTTGTTGAGGCGTTTATCGTCTGCCCGCGTTTCCATGTTAATTCATTCAAGTAACTTTGTTATGTTCGTGAATATAGGCAAATTTTTTCGCTAAACTTACCTCCTAAGCCTCTTTTGGGTTTGATTTTTTTATTTTATTGAGATATTTATAGCTTTTCCACTTTTACGAATAAATATATTTTTACGCAAAACTCTCTTTTCCGTGGTTTCAAGACTGTGTCTTTTTAACACTGTCCACGTTCACGAGCAGATACAATTTTACGTAAAGCTCGCCTTCCTTGCCGATTCAGATTTAAGTTTATAATTGATTTGTTTTAGTCATCTGCCTGTGTTTACGTGCAGGTATACTTTTACGTAAAACTCACCTCTCCGACGTATTTAGGTTTTAAGTTAATTCTACCAGCTATTTTAATTAATTTTTTATAATCATATATTTTTTTTTTCAATTTTTTCACTTTCTGAATTTATTAAAGATCTTTTTACCTCAACAAAAAGTGGAAAATGGTCAGGCATAGGTATTTTTAATTTAAAAGTTCTAGTGCTGATTGATTCATCAGTTTTTATAAAAATATTATCAATGCATGTTCCACTTTCGTTGTTCACATCATATGGTCTAGTTATACATGTAAAACTAGGAAGAAAACCATTTTCTAAAAAGTTATTTAAAAATTCCTCACTTATGCTATTGCTTTCTAATATATTAATATTATAGTCTCCAATTATTAAATGGTTTTTAACATTTTTTATTCTTTTTTAGATAATTTTTTACATTTAAGATAAATTCAGTACAACTCATATCATGTGATCTATATAAGGACGATATTTGTAGAATGCTGTTGTTATCTAATTTTACAATTGTATTTAATATTTTTAATCTATCGATTTCTATTGTATCCGTTGTTTGATTCACATTTACTCTTAAGTATATAAAAACGCCATCCGATTTATTTATTTTACTATTGTTGTAGTATATTTTATATCCGTCTAGTTTATAGTATTGATAATGTTCTAAATTCCATGATTCAGCACAAACTATTACATACGGTTTTATCTTAAGCCTCTCTATTAAAATTTGTAATTTTTCAAAATTTGCATTTAAGCTTCTTATATTTACATACAAGATCAGATTTTCTTTAATTTTTAAGTCTTTGTTAAGAGACCCAAGATCATTGTATGCCATAGTTTGTTGTAACATTTGATTTTGAATATCATCTATAACATCATTATTCATTTTCGAAAACATTTCTTGATAGTCTATTATTCTAAGATTTCAATGATTGTGGAGACAGACCTGAATGTCTCACTGACATTTGTATATTGAGTTGATTTCCTACTTTGCCGATACCCGCCGGTATATCTGGTTTTACGCTATAGTCCATCTAGTCAATGTACTTCCTTATCCTCTTCTTGAAAATCTCGCACTTCTCATAATCAGTTGCTTCATGGTCGATCTGATAGTTAGTTTTAAATCTGTTGTTGCTATACCCACAGTTTGTACATTTAGCCTCTATTGTCGCACTCACTTGATTTATGCGCCCCTGAACACTTAGTACACGTAGCTTGATTCTTACATTTTTGTCCTTTATGACCAAATCTACCACAATGGTAGCATGGTTTTATGTCTATGATATTATACGCCAAACATTTTTGATGCCCAACATAAATTTTATTTCTATTATCTCTAATAAGTTTGTAAATATCAGCAGGTACTTCAATTAAGACTGATTGTATCCCTTTGTTTTTGTTTATATACGAGTGTAATATTGTACATCCATTCTCATAAGTAGGAAAATTTCTTTGATTGATGTCTTCTTGAATTTTAGCATTGTCCATTTTTTCAACATTCTGTATTCCTACTATTTTCATTTTCGGCTTGTTAAGTTCTTCTGTTGCTATGCTACACACGTCAGCTAATTTTGAGCGTACAGTTTCAATAGCTTTTGCTACACTTAAATTATCATGAACACTTATAATTAATTCATTTTTATCTTTCCTTTCAAAAATTTTATTTGTATGTATCGCTTTATCACTTATTAAGCAACAAGATACTTGTTGCTTTAGTTCTTGTAATATTCCATTCTCTTTTGTCTTCTTTATCGTAATTATAGGTATTCTTTTTGGCTTTTGAATATTTCTTGCTGTAACTCCTGAATATGTATTAACACTACAATTTTTAATTGCATTTTCTTTCTCTTTTAGTAGTTCTTTTAATAATTTGTTTTATCTTGTAATTCTTCTGTTAATTTTCTTAGTAGATCTAATTCAATTTTCATGTTTTCTAAATCTGCTTTTTCAAAAATTGTTCCATCATTAACTGTTTCATCTAGATCCATCTCTGTATCGCAGTGTATATGTTTTGTTTTTTGTTGTATTGTTTGTTGTTGCTACATTATTACCAACTGATTTTGTAACTCCTGAATTAAATTCTGTTGTTCCTTTTGTTTGGTAATGTGTCCTTGTATTACACCATTCAGTTCATTTATTTTTGTTTCATAAAAATCTTGTCTTTTTTTTATATTCCACTTTGCAATTTCTTTGACTTGAGCAATTATGTTTTTGAATTCACTTGGCAACACGTGGTCGCTTTCTATTGAGGTTAGGTCCAGGCCTTCATGTTTTTTACACACCACTAGTGTTTCACTAACCACTATTCCACAATTTCTTCTTGTGAAGTCTTTTAGATGGTACACATCTTCACATATGATACAGATCACTGAATCAAACTTTGTATCACTATGACATTTATACACTTTGCCATCAGGGCGATCCGGAGGTTTCTTTCCAGACGGCGCCATGTTGATTTAAGTTAAGATAAATAATGTACGATACACGTGTCATAAGTCGTTCTTTATGGCACTCGCTACGCTCGGGCGCTTATACACGCCGTGCCGTAAAGTGCAACTTATCGTAGTGTAGTATCGTAATGTACTATACCATCATGGGAACTTAATATGTATTGGATATGTGTGTGAATGGGTGTATATGTTTCGATGTAAGAGCGATGAGGCTCGCTCATCTTCCGAATGTGGCGCAGACGATCACGAGAAGGCCAATAGATTCGAGGCTCCCGAAGCCTAAGTACTCTTTAGAATTTATATTGAGTCCGTTTACGCTGCATTCACCGCTCCATCCCGAAAGGGGTAAGTGTAGCCTTTATCTTTAATCAATACTCGAATTCATCGATTCCGTATTAATTAGTCATAGTGAGGAGATATCAGAATCGCCAACAAGTATCAAGGGGACGCCCTTCCGCTGACTAAGGGATTTAGTCCATCAGTCTGGTGGATTTCATTCTGACGCCGTATCCTCTCACCGACACTATTAACTGGGAGCAGAAGGTGAAGCTGCTCGAATATATGACAAGGTGCCGACGCATCGACCCGAGAATCGACGACGCCGAGCCTACTTAATTATTTAAATAGTAGGACGACAAGCAACGAAAGGCTTTAAATGTGAGGTTGCGTGTGTGGAGAGAGAGAGAGAGAGAGAGAGAGAGAGAGAGAGAGAGAGAGAGAGAGAGAGAGAGAGAGAGAGAGAGAGATGTGTGTGTGTGTAATAGCGTACAGCGAGATAAATATCGATTACATAGTGTTATGTTATGGCGATCTGTAGCGAAAATAAATACTCTCGTTTAGTGATACCTGTATAAATTACTTGTTATTGTAAATGGATAAATAAAGAAAATTTAATTTCATAATAAATAATACTAGAATCTTTCAACTGGCGCTCAACCCGTGGCAACTAAATGAGAGTATTTAAATATATATATATATATATATATATATATATATATATATATATATATATATATATATATATATATATATATATATATATATATATTTATTAGCGATTACCGGAAAAGATGGTAGGGACGCGGGCGAGACCATTTAAAATATTTCAAAAGATTTTTGAAATATTTCTCAGATGTTGTAGGAAAATTTTTTTTAATCATATTAAAATATTTTATTAATATATTTTAAAGAGATTTTTAAAAGATTTTGTTAGATAGATTTTATTGAAAATAATTTAAAATATTGAAGAAATATTATTTATAAATATATTAATAAAAGATTCGAAAATATTTTGTAGAAATATTCTAAAATATTTTTAAATGATTTCGAAAATTTTTTATGAAAACAAAAACAATTATTTAAAAAAAAGATTGTGAAATATTGTAAAAAGATATTTTCAAAATATTTTATATTTATATTTTGAAATCTTTTTAAATTATTTGAAAAATAAATAGTTGGTAGATGAAAAAAAAAAAATTTAATAAAATGTTTTAAAATATTTTTAAAACTCTTATTTGACATATTTCATCGATATATTTTAAAATACTTATAAATTATTTTAAAAATATGTATTATAAAGATAAAGAAAAATATTTTATTTAATTATTTAAAAACATTTTTAAAAGATTGATATCAAATATTTTAATGATATATTTTGAAATCTTTTTAAATCGTTTGAAAAATATATAGTCTATAGAGACAAAAAAAAAATTAATAAAATGTTTTAAAACATTTTTAATACTCTTATTTTACATATTTCATCGTTATATATTAAAATCGTTCTAAATTATTTTAAAAATATGTGTTATAAAGATAAAGAAAAATATTTTATTTAGTTATTTCAAAACATTTTTAAAAGATTGACATCAAACATTTTGATGATATATTTTGAAATTTTTTTAAATTATTTGAAAAATATATAATTTATACAAGCAAAAACAAAATTTTAATAACATTTTTTAAAACATTTTTAAAACTCTTATTTTACATATTTCAACATTATATTTTTAAATCATTCTAAATTATTTTAAAAATATATATTTATTTATTTATTTATTTATTTATTTATTTATTTATTTATTTATTTATTTATTTATTTATTTATTTATTTATTTATTAGACGGGCTAAAACCCTTTGTACAAACGATAAATACAGGTGGTTGGATTATAAAGTTGCTTATCATAAAGTAATAAATATAGAATATTTTAATATTTAATAGAGAGAGATCGGACGGCACTCTTAATTAAAGAGCGAAATATTAAGAATCGCTGTAATGTGAGAAGGGAGGGTGTTCCATGAGCGTTTTAAACGATTAATAGTAGAGTAAAAACCGGTATTCGAGCTGCAGGTTTGCTCACATAATGGTCTGAAATGACGTAAGTTGTACGCGAGTTCACGTCGGTAAACAAATCACCAATTGAAACACAATTTATTAGGTCATTTAAAACTTTAAATGTAAAAACACAATCATGATAATAATGCAATGAACTGATAGTTCGAATGTTGACGGATAAGGCTATTTCACTGTAATCACGATTGAATCTATGCATAGGCTTATTAATTTTGTAAGAGATGTAACGGAGAAATTTATGCTGAATTGATTCTAATTTAACTGCTAAAACTGAAACATGTGGTGACAAGATGGGTGAACAGTACATTAAATTAGGTAAAACTAACATATTGTAGATATGAATAATCGCTTGTGTATCTTTAAAATTAAATGTTGTACGCTTAATAAAA